>CM029387.1:12020797-12620797 GCA_017165825.1 Hepsetus odoe
AGACCCTGGCTTTTGGACTTGTTGCTGATCACATTGTGGATGGACTCCCCCCCCCCCCAGAGCACATTATCCAGTTGCAACAAAAGAGGATGGTGCTTCTTGGTTCTATGGTTGGCATAAGGTGTCCTTTTTGCATAGCAAAGTTTTATGTAGCATTTGTGGGTGCAACTATTGTATATTAATAAATAGAAAAAAAATTGAGCAGACAAAAATTATCTTGGAGTAACTGTCATATTTAAACATAATTCAAAGTAAATGTAAGAATTACTGTGTTTGTGTTATTTCCATACTGTCCATTTTAATTTAAGGGTTCTAAAATTAAGTAAAAGGTAGACAGACAGAAGCTAAAACACATTAAATATGTTTGAGACAGTTAAGGTCGAGTCTGAACCACAAGTCAGTTAAAGGAGAGTCTAAATAAAGGTTCTATGAGTCAGTTAGAGTTTATTCAAAGATGTTTAATAACCCTGTTAGATGCCAGTCTTCAGTGAGTTATTTGAGGGCAGGTCTCTAGCTAAGTCACAAGTTAAGTAGGGGAGAGTCAAGTCAGCATGTGACTGAGATCACTAAGTCCAACTTTTAACTTTTGTTTCAAGTATTTCACTTATATAATGCTTATTAATCTGACAAACTGAGAAATTTGAGAATTTTTAAATAGTTAGATTTTCAACGACTGAATTTCAGCTGAATCTAACAGTGTACTGAATTGATTATCAAATAAAGTTTGTGATTCACTAAACCCCTAAGACAAATAAGTAGGAATGCAGTTTAGAAAAAAGGTTGAATTATTCTAAGATGATTGTCACAGTAAATGGTGCTCTGCTCTAACTGAGCACACCTGGGCTCATCAGGGCACAGTGTGCTTTATTGGGGGGCTGGCTTTAAGCCCCAATGAGTCAGAGCAGAACGTCATTCACACAGGTAATCTCCATTGTCACAGTGGTGCTTTAGTTTGTATCTTTGTTTATGTTCACTATGTCTAATAAAGCAAGCATCCCAGCTATGCGTTTACGTCCTACCCACACCACCCCAGTGTTACAATGATATATGGAAAGATGGAAGTGGTTACCTTTTCCCATAGGCATAAGGATGGTCTGTAGCCCTGAGGAGGAACCACTGATGCTGAGCTGCTTGAGCTGGTTGGCTGGAATCGTCAACACCGTCTGCTGTGAGCTGGACTGGCTTGAGTGAAGTTTTAACATGCCTACAGTAAAACAAATACATTTAGATCAATGCATAAACATAATAAAATAATTAAAGAAGTAGTTAAACAAACTGTAAAGCTTTAGAAAACAAACTTGTCGAACAGGGCAATATAATGTAGTTCATTTTCTACATGGTTTCCATATTTACTCACTGTCTTTCCTTTCTAATGGTGGAATCATTAACACTGACATTAACTGTAGCTCCTTAGATGCTCTTCTGCGTTCTTTGGCGCTTTCTCAGATAAGTTTTCTATTCGTTCTTTATTCTAACTTGTCTCATGATTTTGATAGGCAAGCTACACAGATTTGCCTTTGTTCCATGCTTTCTCCATCAAGATGATGGTTCTCATGTTTTTTTCTTCCTTTCATTCTTTGGGAAATTTCTCTGATTGAAGAATGTGATGTGCTGACACATTTTAGGGTGCTACACATGGCTGGAAAAGTAGCATTTAAAAAAGAAATGATGTGACTAAACTCAACAGGACTGGCAGCAGTCAATCTTGGGCGTGGCTAATCTAATTTAACCCTCTATTCAAATATTTGGGTAATTAGTTAATTGAGTTCCATAAATGACAATATTATCTGAAAGCTGTGTGTTCGCTCATGTTGCCTTTTGAATCACACATCACATTTTTGGAAATGAAAAAACAATGTGTGTTTAAATGAAAAAACTGAAGAAATCTGAAAAGGGTTAAATATTTCTTTACAGCAATGTATGCACAAACCTCCTTATCCCAATGCTAACTCCATTCAGTCCAAATGTTTTCTTGTCATTCAAACCCATGAACAATGTTTTTTTATGAAGATAACTAACTATTCATAATTACAATGTGCAGTTGTAAAACAATAGAATGAACCATAAAGTATGCCAGTTCACACATTACAACAAGTGTCAGCATACTTTTGGACATATAGTGTGAAAACATTTAATCCTTGAGATGACTGGGAATTAATTATTACCTGAAATTGCAGCGGCTGTTTTCCCGCTGACTGTTGCTCCTCCCACTAACGATCCTGTGGTTACCAAAGAGGGGCTTGCACTTTTGGGCACACTCATTATTGCCCCTGTGCCTTTTGAGAGACTAATTAGGGGCATGTTCACACTCTTGTTGACCGTTACCATGTTGCTGGTGGTTTTTGCTACATTAGCTGATGAGCTGACATTCTT
Source organism: Hepsetus odoe (assembly GCA_017165825.1). Lineage (NCBI taxonomy): Eukaryota > Metazoa > Chordata > Actinopteri > Characiformes > Hepsetidae > Hepsetus > Hepsetus odoe. The sequence goes on from CM029387.1 coordinate 12,023,171, forward strand.
GGCAGCACTGATCACTGCAGTCTGATTGGCTGCCATAAACACAGGATGCTGCGCCGCTGCTTTAGCCCCTGAGACTGATGGAACTGTGGGCACACCCACTCCCTCTGCAGTCTTAAAAGACAAGTAACATGCTTTACATGTTTAAACAGACAATTATCCACTCAAAATAAATGTAGTCAATAACCAAAAACATTTTGTATAGTTTTTTTGGTACCGAAACTATGAGGCTAACAAAGCTTAAACACAATGAAAGTTTATACTGTATAAATATACATGAACATTTACGGCATTTAGCAGATGCTCTTATACAGAGCGACTTCCATTGTCCCAATTACAGGGACAGTCCCTCTGGAGCAAATCAGGGTTATGGGTCTTGCTCAGGGACCCAGTGGTGGTAGTGCTAGAGGTGGGATTCTGGGACCTCTTGAGCCATAGGTAAGTACCCCACCACTAGACCACCGCCATATAGTTTATATAGTTTTTAGGTGATTTTTGGCAGCGTGTCATATTGTTAGCTATAAAAGCAACAAAAGATGGAAAATCATTTTGAGCTATTTTCATAGACAAAAGAAAAGCCAGAAAAGTATATAGTACAGAACATGAAAACAGTCACATGCACATACCACCAATGTGTGTCTCACCTGTTGTGAGTTGGGAGCGGAAGCAGGCACACTCTGAGTAGAGCTGGTGGCAGTGATGACACCCCCTGTCATCCTCAGAGTGGTGGTGCCTGCTTTGGATAAGTGTGTGGCTGTTGTCACTGCCTTCAATGAACCATCTGATAGTTTTACCTGAGAACCCGGAGACCCACCTACAACCTGCCAAAACACAGTAAGCAATATTCTACTTAAAAAAGCTCAAATTTGCTGATATGATAATAACTAATGAAGACAAATGTCACCAGTTAGCAAGGGATATAGAATATAATTTGCTAAGTGGAACAGAGCATGAAATATTTCTCTGAAATTAACAAGGCACGACTGCACATTGGGCTCTAATCTCATTATTCAAATGTGTGTTTAGCAAAAGGTCAGGTTAAATTTCCTGCTTTTGTTTCTCAATTTATTCTCATATCTCACTTGTAAGAACTGTGATGCACAGGATAAATACCAGTCTAAGAGATTCAAAACATAATGGTTTAGTTATAGATATAGTTTCATACGTTTTGTAATTTCTTATATGTGCTTTAACTAATGTAAAGATAGTCTACTCCAGCAGGCGAAAGCCAGCATATTGGCACCACACGGCATGAATGCTGCGTTCTATAAAAGTTTATCTAGAATTTAAATGCTGTTAAAAAATCAGTACTATTAGACTATATAAAAAACTTCCCAACATCACAATAGATTGTTTAACTTTTTTTTAAATTATTTTTTTTAAGTTTTGGTTTAAAAAAAAATTAGTTTTTCCAGAAAAGGCTGGACAGTTTTTTTTTTTTTTTTTAAACCAAATTTTCAGTTGCATTCAAGTTCCCACATTTTTAAAGTTATAAACTAGAATAATTTAATAAATTAATGCTGTGACAGTCCCATAATGATTACTACTACTGTTACTGCAACTTTTAGTATGTTGTATGCAGTTACTACACACTGAATAAAGCTGTAAACAGTGCTGTGCAGAATTCATAATCATTCACTTCAAGCAAAAATTCCATCCAAGAGCAATTGCTAAATGTTCAATATGAGCTCAAGTTCAACAAAAGCTGCAGATTTCTATTTCTTTTTTTTTTATAGCAACTCAATGCTGAATTGTGTTTATATATTCCTAATATATAATATGGAGTATAATATATTCCTCATCTCTCCTCTGTACATGTCCAAACCAACACAACCTTGCTTCTCTAACTTTGTCTTCATACTTTCCAACCTGTCCCTCTTATATACTCATTTCCGATCCAGTCCATCCTCATCACACGCAACGAAATTTTAGCATCTTTAACTCTGCCACCTTCAGTTCTACTGCCTGTTATCAGCGCCAACATCTCCAACCTGTATAGAATAACTGGGCTCACTAACATCTTGTAAACCTTTCCTTTCATACTTCCTGGTACCCGTCTGTAACATATCACTCCTGCTATTCATCTCTACCCATTCTAACCTCCTGTACTCTTCACCTCTCTTCCATATTCCCCTTTACTCTGAACTGGTGATCCCAAGTATTTAAATTCCTCCACCTTTGTCACCTTTACTAACCGCTCCACTTTCCTTCACACTCATGTATTGTCTTTGTCCAACTCACTTTCAATCCTCTCCTCTCTACAGCATATCTCCATCTCTCCAGGGTCTCCTCAAGCTGCTACAGATCACAAAAATCAACAGGAAACATCTCTACTTTAAATGCATCAGTCACTTCTACTGCAGAGCTCACCGCTATCACACTGTCCTCATAAATATCCTGTGCTACTCCGACATACTTCTCAGCCACACCACAATTCCTCTCTAGGCAACCTGTAATATGCTTTCTCCTAATCCACAAAGCAGCTCTTTCTGACCTCTATACTTCTCCATTAACATCCTCAGAGCAAACACTGCATTTTTTTACAGCACAAAACTGTGCTGCTGTTCACTTATCAGGTATTTTCTTAACCTAGCTTGCACTACTCTTTCACATAACTTCATGCTATGGCTGATAACTCTGATATAACTTTATCCCTCTATAGTTTCTACAGCTTTGCACATCACCCTTATTCCTGAAAATCAGTACCAGGTCACTTCGTCTCCAATTCCACAGGCATCCTCTCGCTTTCCAAGATTGTGTTAAACAATCTAGTTAGAAACAGCCTTCCCATTCTTCATCCTTTTCTTCACTGCCCTTTCCTCCATGTAGCTTATTCAAAGCACTTCCTGGTTCACTATCCTCACATCATCCAATCTTCTCTCACTGACTCTTATTCTCTTCATTCATCAGCCCCTCAAAGTACTCTTTCCAGCAGCTCAATACGCTCTACTCATTTATAAGTATATTTTCAATTCTATCCTTTTTTGCCCTACCCATCTTTAACGCAGCTACACATCCTTCCTAGCTCTGCCTCTCTATCTAGCCAATGGGTATAGGTCCTTGACTCCCTCCTTACTATCCAACCTCTATTACAAGTCACTAAACACCTTATCTTTAGCCATCATCACTGCTGTCTTTATGTCCTTTAACTCCCCTCCAACGTCTTCTATCTGACCATCCCATTTCTTCTTTGCTAGCCTCTTCTTCTATGTACACTCCTGAACTTCTGAGCTCCACCACCAGGTTTCCTTATTCCCTTGCTTACCCCTTTGCAGTAGTTGACCAGCAATCTGGTAACTCTTCACTACCTCTCATTGCATGTGTTGACTCCTACCTTAATTCCACCTTGCAGTCTTCCTTCTTCAGCTTCCACTATTTGTCCCTTAACTCTGATCTAATTTTCCTCCTTTTCTTAACCTCCAAGGTCAATCTACAAGCTACAATCCTATGCTGTTTAACTATGCTCTCCCTATCACTACTTTGCAGCCTCTTCTCAGTCTCCTTCAGAATGACCCTACTGCAAAGGATATAGCCCATCCACCTCACAAAAAACTTGTGGGGCATAAGCACGAACAACATTATCAAACCTTCAACTTCCATCTTTAAACTCATCTTCCTATCACCCCCAAAACACTTTTGACATACTCTCCTTTCAGAATAACACCTACCTCTTTCCATCCATAAAAAAATTTAAACCTGGGGTGGTGGTGGTCTAGTGGTAGGGTACTTGCCTATGGACCTATGGCTCAAGAGGTCCCAGGTTCGAATCCCACCTCCAGCAGTACCACCATTGGGTCCCTGAGCAAGACCTATAACCCTGAGTTGCTCCGGGGGGACTGTCCCTGTAATTAGGACATGGAAGTCGCTCTGGATAAGAGTCTGCTAAATGCATATATAAATATATTATATATAAATATAAACCTGCTTCCAATACATTTGGAAATATAAACCTGCTTCCAATACATTACCCCTCCTTCTGGTCTCTTGCACGCACAAAATATAAAGCTTCCTTCCCTCAATCATACCAGCTAACTCTGTCCCTTTGCCATGCTGGTTCCTATCCTTACTTTCACTCTTTTACACTTTCTTCTCTCTTCCTGCCTCTGGGCATGACTTCCTCCTCTTCCTATTATTCTTCTCCGTTGGCCAACAATAGCTCAATTTCCACCCACATCCTGTTGGCAAACAGTACTGCTAGCAGTTGTTAATCCAGGTCTCGACCGATCCAGAAATCTGTTTTGTTGTCCACATATTGATCTATCAAAGTTATATACCGGATGCTCATCCTGACATAACATTCCCCATTTACCCAGGCTTAGGAACTGCAGGAAAAAGCACACTTATGCATCCCTAGTGGCTTACACCTAGTGTTAGCCATAAACAAGGCAGTTAATCTAAATCCTTGGTTTGATAAAAGCAGTCATTCAATGATGCTTTTAATAACACTATTGTGATGTAATTAATCAGCGATAACATATTTTGCCTACATTGTCAGTGTGCATTAATCAGCACATGTAATGTTAACAGAGGAAATACTGCATTTAGAAGTGCACCAGGAGCCAGTGTTTGTGGGAGAGAGAATGTGGGCATTTAGCTTACATAACACAAGCAAGACTGAACAAGAATAAAACGATTTTAAAATTCCTGCTAAGTCAAGAGAAGATTACAGGAGAAAATGTACAGCTGAATGTAAATGATGACCCTATCTAATGACCTAACTCATAGCAAGTGGCAATTGTTGGGATTAAAATTATATTAAGAGAAAGAAAGAGGGGGGAAAAAAAAAAAAAAAAAAGTGAGAAAGGAGGAGAACTCAAGTTCTTTGCTCACTATTTTAGGCTTTATCATTTGTCTGATAATGTGAACACAAGCACATCTCTCTCTAGAGGAGTGCAAGAGAGCAGAGAGAGATGGTGTTGGGGAAGATGAGAAAGTATAATACTGTATATAATGGAGGTCTGTACTTATAGCAACATTCTACAGCACCTACTATATGAAAGTGACTAACCAGTTCAATACTAACAATCCACCATACACCAACCAGTGTAATACTACACTTTTGGCTACAAGACTTTTGAATGCGTGTTGTAGCATCTTGAGCCAAGACGTCAGCAGCAGAGCCATTAAGTTCTACAAGTTGTGAGGTGCCACTTACACAGACTGAATCAGTTTGTAATGTATATCCCAAAGATACTTGATTGAACTAAGATATGGGAAATTTAGATGCTTTGTCCTCAATTACTTAACATTTTGCAGTGTGGCTGGATGCATTATTCTGCTGAAAGAAGCCAGTCAATGTAAAATGTACAAATGCACAGAACTATGGGACTGACCTACCATGTTGGCTTGTACAATGTGAGTCCAAAACAGATCTAATTCTTCTCTCTTTGTTTGAGATGGACAGCTTAGGTATTTCTAGAAAGCAAGTTTTTGCTTGTCTCTCTGGCCCTCGGATTAACCAGTTGAGGCTTGGACCCGGTTTCTGTAATGCTGCTTTGTGACAATAACAGTTTTATTTGGTCATAATTACTATACATATCTCTTTATGCCTGCCTAGTTATAAGTGAATGCTTTGGTTGAGGCCCGCATTAAAAATGACTGCCATCAGTACTTTTGGCCAAAAGGGGATTGGTGGAAACTGGGCTACTGCTGGCCAAAGCAGAAGAAGAGGAGGAAAAGTATGAGTGAAGAATGAAAGTGAGGGTAGGAACTTTAAAAATTTGCAGTATTACTGGTAAAAGGAGAGTTAGAAGTTAAAGGTGTGATAATGAATTTTGTTACTGCTTATGCCCCATAAGTTGGTTGTGAGCTAGAGGAGAAAGATGAATTCTAGAGTGAGTTAGATGAAGTGATGGGGAGTGTACCTAGGGGAGAGAGAGTGGTTGCTGAGTTTGCGAGGCTGAGTTTAATGGGTATGTTGGTAAAGGGCACAGAGGGGGTGAGGAGGTGATGGTAAGTATGGTGTCAAGGAGAGCAATGTTGAGTTCAGTCAGTTTGGTAGTCAATTTTGCTAAAAAGGATGGAAATTGATGGAAACTTATTTTAAGAAGAGGGAGGAACACAGAGTGACGTACAATAGTGAAAAACAAGATATACACAGGCAGATGAGGAAGAGGAAGAAACTAGGGTAGAGTCAAGGATCAAATGGTGGAAGTTGAGAGAGAAGAAAAAAAAAAAAAAAAAAAAAAAAAAAAAAAGACGACCAAGTTGGAATTCAGGCAGGAGTTAAGACAGACATTTAGGGGTAGTTTAGACTTGTTAGTTTGTTAGGCAACTACTACAGAAGTGGTAAGGGTGACCACTGGAAAGTGAAAGCGAAGTGAAAGTGACTATTTGTCATTGTGAAATGCAGCACAGCACACAGTGAGACACAAGGAAATTCAACCTCTGCTTTTCACCCATCAGAGGATAGTAGTGAGGCCAGCTGTGTTATACTGGTCTGAGACTGAGGTGCTGGCAATAAGACAAGTGATGTAGCTGGAGGTGGCAGAGGTCACAGGATTAGGAGCAAATTTATTAGAGGGATAGCTCAGGTTGAATTAATTGGAGACAGCATAACCACACTACATGCATGACTTTCTTAATTGGTGAACTGGCCAGAGAGGATCTTTACCCCAACATTTTGTAAAAGCTTTTGAAAAATATATGACTTATTTTAGATTGCTTGAAAGTATTCTTAAAGAGATCATCAAATCTGACAGTTAAAACCCAGACATATTTACACTACGCACAACCAGAAATATTTGGTTAGCACCTTGATTGTACCACATGGGTCTTTTTTTTTTTTTTTACTGCAATAAATCCTCACATTTAACATGCAATTCAATATGCAATTCTAAGAACATGTAGTCCTTAAATTCAACAGGTCAGTGCTCAGAGACATGGTCACGGTAAGGAAACCCGACCACAACCGAACAAGACACAAAAGTTGAAACATCAAGACTGGGCAAAGAAATATCTCAAGACAGATTTTTCAAAGGTTTTATGGACTGATGAGATGAGAGTGACTTTTTATGGACCAGATGAAAGGGCCCGTGGCTGGATCAGTAATGAGCACAGAGCTCCACTTCAATTCGGACACCAGCAAGGTGGAGGTGGGGTACTGGTATGGGCTGGTATTATTAAAGATGAGCTAGTTGGACCTTTGTGGGTGGAAGATCAAGATTTCGTGTTGACTCAAAATCAACTAACAAACCTATTACCAGTTTTTAGAAGACTTCTTCAAGCAGTGCTACAGGAAAAAGTCTGAATCTTGCAAGACCATGATTTTTATGCAGGACAATGCTCCATTGCATGCATCAAAGAACTCCACTGCGTGGCTAACCAGTAAAGGCTTAAAACATGAAAGAATAACGACAGGGCCCCCTTATTCACCTGGCCTAAACCCTATTGAGAACTTGTGTGCCATTCTTCAATGGGAGATTTACGGGGAATGACAACAGTACACCTCTCTGAACAGTGTTTGAGAGACTGTTGATGCACAAAAAGTTGATCGTCAACAAAATGGAAGGCTTATGACTTATTGAAAAGAAGGGTAGCTATATTGGTTACTGTTTTTTTTTTTTTTTTTACTGTGACTTTTCCAGTGCTGAAGTCTTGACATACTTGACCATTGAGCAGATCATTGCCTAAAGCATCACCCTACAGTCATATACCTGTTTGTCCAAATGATATATAATTCATCAGACCAGACCAACTTCCTTCATTGCCCCATGGTTTTGCTCTGATGCCATTGCAGTTGCTTTCAATGTTGGACAGGGGTCAGCATTGATACTCTGGCCAGTTTGGAGTACACTGTGTGTTCTGATACCTATTAAAGCTAACATTAGCTGTTTCGCCAATTTGTGGTACAGTGGCTCTTCTGTAAGATTTGATCAGATGGAATAGCTTTGGCCCTCTTCTAATATCAATAAGCCCAGGGTACCCATTACCTTGTCAGTTGAGCAGTTATTCTTCATCTAAGTAGGTAGGTACTAAACACTAAGAACTTGTGGTTCTGCAAATGTGGTCTCATCATCACAGTCTGGTTCTTGTCAGAGTTGCTCAGATTCTCATTTTACCATCATTACTTTGGCCATTTAAAAAAAAAAAAAAAAATTTTTTTTTTAGACCCATTAATTTTAAAGAAATGATGTTCTTTGCAAAGTGCTGGAAAAGACTATGCAGTGATATGACTCTCCATTATCAATACAAGATGAGTATACTTAATAATTAATAACTCAAAGCAAAAAATGGTCCAACAAAACATTCAATTGTGTGACTTTTTTTTTTTTTTTTTTTTTTTTTTTTTTTAAGTCAGGCAGTGTATTTTTTGCATTTACTTTTTTGTGCAAATGAACATGAACATTACATACAGTTCTTTTTGAAGGGGTGCACAGATCTCCTAGTGGCTCAAAGCCCCCCTCTTCTGCTCTTGCCTGGAGTAAAATTAAAAGTCATACCATACCCTTGGATTCGTTAGTCAAGACAAAATGTTCTCTATAGAGCCAAAAAACACCAAAAATGCTTTTTTTTTTTTTTTTTTTTTTTTTTACCAGCTCAAGAGTATGTCAGAAATAATCATACTCAGCAAATCAGTTAAAATTATCCATTAAAAATTTCTCAATAATTAGTTGGCAGTTTGTATGATGATATAATGTTCACATTTAAAAGGGCTTACAAAATTTAAAAACAATTTGGAAATGTTAAGTCTTCTAAAGGCATTCCTGAATTAACTTTCCACAGTACAAACATTTAGAAACTGAAAAACTATTCATGGTTTGTTATTGCTTATTTTAGTTCATTTTTATTAATTTTATTAAATTTATATATAAAAAAAGAAAAAAACCTGATTGTTTGGCTTACTTAAACATCAATACAAATCATTACTTATACTCCTGATACTGATAGCCTCAAAGAGTACTGCTACTTAGTAAGCTTTTCATTTAATAAAACTTCTTTGGTCAGTCCTATGCTAATCTCAATACTAAGGGTTCAAAGCCATTGTAATGTCTCTTGGCCAGAAATTGTTAAGAAAATAACAATCTTAAACATTCAAAAGAAAAACCCTTGTTAGCGGGAAACAATTATTATGATCTGGTTGCATTATATTAAGAGGCTTCCTGATAAAAAAAATTCAAATATGCTTTCTTGTATGTTAACATGTTGTATCATCCGTACGATTAAAATATCAAAAAAAGTAAAGCGATTTCTGTACACAAACCAAAGAAGCCTTTAAAGGCAATACTTCCTTAAAGATCATGAAATGCCCCCAGATTGTGTTTCGCTTTAATTTTTGCTCTTTTGTAACTGAAATAATTCCCCTCACAAGACATACCTGTGCCAGTATGGCTGCCTTCTGCCCTGCTGTGACCCGTATGGCCTGTTGGGTAACAGAGGTGGGGCTAGACATGACATGCCCAGAGGAAGTTGCCCCGCCCTGTTTCCCTGAGCCCCCTGGCTGGCCAACCAGAAATGTGCCCTGGAAAGATTGTTAGGGACAAGGGTCAACAGCAAACACAGTGTGTACATATTTTTAAAAGGGTTGATAACTATTGGTCTAACTGCCAGTTCCAGTGCCCCTAGGCAAGGGCTAAAGATTTCATGTAGAGGACAATGCTTGTGTGTGTGTGTGTGTGTGTGTGTGTGTGTGTGAGTGAGTGGAGAGGTCAAATATTAGTGTTATTTACTTTTTTTTACCATAGCATCATTTTATCATTTCAGCACAAAAAATTACTTTTTACAAGATGTTTTTTATCTGGTATTGAATATCTAGGATGCAGCATAGTACTCAACTGTAGGGAATAAGCTTCAATTACCTTAAGAGTTTGAGAATATTATTTAGCAAAATTCACACAACCATGTATAAAAAACAGTGGCAGAGCATTGCCAACTTCTCTTAGCTGCACCGCTGACTTGCCAATATAGGCTAGTACAAGAGAGCAATTGGTTTTAAACAATGAAAGATACATCAAGACCAGCTTTTGATGTTGAGGGTAGGGATTTTACATGCACTTTAGGGGCTAGGAATGGGACTGCTGTCTTTAACTAATGCTCCTTTCACAGATGTGTTCTTCATAGCAACTGTTCCTAAACTAGAATATTTACTGGAAGCAGAAAAATAAATTAGAAATTGTGGCGCCACTTAATTTTAATTAATAATACTGATGTTCCATCTAACCTGTAAAGTCTACACTAGATCCGTTTTGCATTTTTGGAACCTTGCAAAGATATAATATTTGAAAATAAAGAAGCATTGGGTATATGTGGATGTAAAGGTATGTAATACCTGTGGGGTTTGTTTGAGTATGTAGGAAGTGTAGGACAAGCTGGTGGGCAGACTGCTGGATCCTGAGCTGCTGCTGCTGTTGGAGGAGGACTGAGCTGAACCAGAACTCTGAGACTGGTGACCTAAACACAAAAACACATGAACGCACACACACGCACACACAATAAATCTCCAATTTTTGAGAATCTGATTAAATTATTATACAATGTTTTAGGTATGCATGATGCAAATATCAGTCACTGCTGCTAGCTTAACATGCTCGGAGGAGGAGAGCATGAATTGCTATAATATGCTGAACACAAAACTGTCAGGAAGTGTAATTTACAACTAAGCAATATACCATTAATAAGCTTGTATTAATTTATTACCTCATTTTGGTTTCAAACTCTTTAATGAACATCCTTACAATCCTTTCTAACTCTCCAGTATCTGTGCCAGCACAACGTAACATTTGCGTGATATCACAATACACTTTACAGCACTCTTCTCTCTTAAAAATTCTCTCTTAAAAAAGTATTTGGTCCAGATTGTTCAGACTACAATTAAAACACATGCAGTAACAGTTAACAATCTAATTTTAAAGAAACAGTTCAAATGAATGGTGTGCGTATTATTTTTCTCTGTGTAAAGGTTACTCTGTTATTTAGAGGAAACTAACCAGAATGTGAAAAGTCTTAAAAAGGTCTAAAGGCAGATGGCACAAGGTATAGTGAGCTAGCAAAAGAGAAAGAGCGTGCAAGCAAGCAAGAGAGAACAGACAGAGAGAAACTGAAAAGTGCCGAAATGAGAGAACATGCGCGCGAGAAGGATCAGAGTTCTAACCTGCACTATTTGAGGCTCTCAAGATGGCTCCTTGTGGGATGAGCAGCAGTTTGCCCTTGCCAGAGGGATTCTTGCTGTTTGTGGTCAAGTACAGCTTGGTGCCTGGAGGCAGGTTGGCTAGATTAGCCAAGTTATTCACTGGAAGCTGCAGTGTAGCCATTACTGAGAACAAAAATATCAAAACAACATAGTTAACATAGAAAATAAGTATTTTGAAAATAAACAGGGCTTAAGCAACATAGAGCACCTTAGGATTTCTAACAAATATGTAAGTATTCCCTGACTTTCACGAAATGAAAAACCACATTTCTATTAAAAGTGAACCACCTTTGTGCTGAGCAAACAAGAAACTGCAACATTATTTTAAACCAATTTGCAAGTGTTATTTACAAACTATAAGCAATATACAACAGTGTTTGAAGGTTTTTGTATAATTAATAAATGTCACAGCACATTACCAGAATATAAATTTAAAAAATAATAATAAAAAAAACCATTATTGTTTCTGTTAGTCGCAAAAGTATCTGAAACCTTGCCTTAACTATATGTTATAACTGCAAATTTCTGTTAAAGCTCCTTCATACCTACAGTATGTTGGTTGGTTTTATCACCTAAACTTTGGACATTCCAAAACAATTACTTTGTTGGTCTATAACCATTTTTGGAAGAACAGCTTTTGTGCTTAAGGTCATAATGCGGCTACAGATTAAGGTCAGAAAACTTTTTCCATCCTGATGAGAATCAACAATTTTTTCTGAGGTCCTCAGAAATCTCTTTTTTTTTTGTCCCCCAAAACAGTTCCCACAACAAGGTGTTGTGAAGGTAAGACTTTGACAGCCCGCTGTTCTTTAAATAAACTAGAACACCCACTATTGACTTTTGTCCCATTGATGAACAAATTCTTAAATCATATTAAACAATATTAGCCAAATGCATATTTGCTTATTTATGATTTTAGATTATGATAAATATAACAAACATCACAAAATCTGTAAAACAAAAAGAACCAAAGTTTAATTGTAGATTTCCTAAGAGAGGAAAAACTAAGGTCATGAAATGCATCCAATAAAAGAAGAATAATGTTATTAACACTTAAGGAGAGCAGAGGTTAGGCGATTTCTTCAGAGAAAAGATATTTTAGACTATTGCTATGTCACAAATCAGGGACATGTGTCCTTCAAAGGCTTAGGCTCATAGCTGTAGCCTTCTTTAACTGCAATGGACAGACTTACACACAAGATTCATACTACATACATTTATCAGTTTCTACTTCACTCCCCTTTCAAGGTTTTTAGGTCTTTCTGACACTTGTCATTCATGGGAGTCATTTTATATCGTGAAAAGGCTGCCCCCTCATTGTCTAATCCAACTCTTCTTGTCATACGTTCACACAGCCTCTAATTTCCCACATTACCTTTCACTGAAAGATTTATATATCACACTCAATAACACTTCAAAGGCTTCCAACACAGCTCAGCACTCTAAACACACAAGGCAAGAAAACGCTGAAACAGCACTCCAGCCCCTGCTCTCACACTGAGCTTAGACATCATTAAAAAAAAAATAAATAAATAATAAAAAAAAAAAACCCACATTGTACAATTTCTTTTGCCATTATTTTTTGAGAAACTTAAGATCTGTTGTTTGTTAAGTATGAAAAAGATAGAAATTATTTTTCGAACAGGAGTAATAACTAACAAAAATAATTGTTACTATATGCTGCATAACTTGTGTATTGAGCAAGGAATATAGAGGGCTTAAATATGGCAAACATATTGCTGTGCGGACACCAGATTGTCACAGCTGCACAATTTAAGGTACTGAAAGGTAACTGAAAAATCTGAATCCAAATTCCACCTTGCCTACACTCAGTAAAAACCATACAGATAATGAGATTATCACCTAATCACATTAGCTCCACTGTGCTCCAAAATTTGATGTTGCTTCTATCACCATAAACATTTACATGGATTCACAAAAATCACAATCCTAACTATTAATAATTATTAAACTGCTTCAGTATCTGAAGCAATGTTGGATCCAGGTGCATCTATTACACCATGATTAGCATCAAACTTAATCAGAAAACAAAAGCCAGCTTTTCCAGTTTCCTCTTCACTTAAAACCCAGATTTTACTGTGTGCATACTTTACTGTGCCTCAGTTCTTTACTTTAGACTGAACATTTTTCTTTAAAAAGATACATTCTCTTATATAGACTCAAGCTTGTATCCCAAACACTGGAGAATTGAGTTGCTGTGAACATGTGATGGCACTGACCTCCGCTCTTGCCACCAGATCCTGATCCTGTCGCCTTGGCAACTGTGTGCACCTGCTGCCCAGAAACGTTGCTCGCAACACCAGATCCACCACCACTAACAATTGCCTTAGCGACACCCTGTGCAACTACCTGCTTCTGCCCCATCACCTTGGAGATGACAGGGCTGGACTTTGCAACCAAGATTTGCCCACTGCTGATAGCCACCTGTTTAACTGCAGACTGAAGAGCTGAACCAACTGGTATTCCCAACATCTAAAGAGACAGTAAAATGAGAAGGAATACAAGAGGATCACAGAGTGAGAGAGAAAAGAGAAATGAGAGAACTGAATACACAGAGATTCCATATCATCAGTAACATGGCCAACAAAGCCTGTGAAAGCCACACAAACATACTAACTCACCAAATAAAATTTGTTTATGATGTATTACTATCCTAAAAAAAAAATGTAATTTTAAAAACCTTGCTGGATGTAGCTCCGCCTCCTGATCCTGTCTTCTGCGGTGACATGGCAATCACATGACCACCTTTTGCTGTTACATACTGCTGCTGCTGCATCAATCCTGCAGATGCTGGCTGGTGCTGTTGCGAAGGTTGAGTGGTCACTTCCCCCGGCTCTTGTTTAATGATCACCTGTCAGCAAAAATGAAATAAAACTGAATAAAATGGATAATAGATAACAGATAGACCAGATAAAAGGTTCAAATAACCTTTTCTGGTTGTGGGTCCAGTGTTCTGAATTAAGGTTTCTAACAAAGATTTCCATTTCAGTGCATTATTACTAAGAAAGGATGTCCCTACCTTTGTAATGGAGTAAACCACAAAATTACTGTATAAAAATTATAAAATGCATTTCATCATGCCATCATGCGTCTGCAATAATTGGTTTTAAATTTGCATGTGGTTCCTCCGAATCACTTGACACATTACAACATCTTTGCAAAACCCTGCTAACTCTATGTGTGATTGTTATCTTGTAATCTTCTTAATTGTGAGCCAACAAATGAAAAAAGGTATATGGGTCATTCTGGCTCAACTCATCAAATTGCTTATGCTCGACCATCATATGTACTTATTTAGCTTGTAACGTACCAAACTAAGAAAAAAAAAAATTAATCACAGTCATTGGTTGCAGGATGCAGGATAATGGCAGCAGAGAATTTGAGAACGAAGAAACAATCTAATAAAAACTTGAGCCAGTGTAACTCCTTCACTATATGAACTAGAATAGAGAATTGCAGGATTCTTCCATTTTGGCCTTTAGGCAGGTAAAATGCCACAAAATGGTTCACTTGAGATGGTCAGATGTGGCATAAACAGAAGTAGCTAACAGTATAACACCACTATCACCAGTGAAAGGATTCAGACAAGAGGTAAAGGTGTAAAGTGTGTGTGAGGAAATCCAGTGCTCTTAGCACAGTTCACAGAGCCAGCAGCATCAAACCTCAGATAGAGGTTTCATACACTCCTTCATGCTATCTTTCACTTACAATGATATCGCACTGTACTACATTGCCTGGCAGGAACTATTAATATGAGTGTGAGAAAATAGCCTGCAGTACCAAATAGACAGGGGGGGAAAAACACACACACACACACACACACACACACACACACACACACACAACACCCTCTGAGCCTAACCCAGATATATGTGAAGTGATAAAGAGAGACAGATGGGGAAAGAATAAGAAAACTTGTAGAAGACAGAGAAAAGAAATATAATATACAGCCCCCCCCCCAAAAAAAAAAAAAATCAATCATAAAAAGGTAACAAAACATGGGGAAGGATAGAATGAAGGAAAAAAATAGTGTGTGTAAAAAATAAAGTAGAGAAAAAACGTGCATACAAATAGAAACAAGGAATGAGGAAATTAATGCCTCACCTTAATATTTTCAATATTTATATATTTTTATATTTATATTTTTTTAAATGTTTTCCAAAGCAAAGAGCTGCATAAATAAACATGCAGATTAGAATGTTTTCACTAGCTATGACTGCAATTCACATGGGTGACTACAATGTGTGAAATATAGTCAAATATAGTGAAATTGCAAAACATATTTAAAAGGTTTCAAACTATTAGGATCATTATGTGGCTCCCACTGGGTCACAAATAAATCTGTACTAGCTGACTGTTAAAAAAAGGCAACACATTCTATTGAAAGGTTAAATATAAGCCTCTAAATCAAATATGCACAAGTATCCAAAAATGCATTCAATGGACTGGACTACTCATTAAATATCATGAAGATAAAAAAAGAAATGGGCTATGATTAGCAAAAAACCTATCAATAAATATAAACATTTTCACTGTTAATGTCACCATCATTTTACAGTGATAATCAGTATAGCTAGGGGAGATTTACA
This sequence comes from Hepsetus odoe, assembly GCA_017165825.1. Taxonomy (NCBI): domain Eukaryota; kingdom Metazoa; phylum Chordata; class Actinopteri; order Characiformes; family Hepsetidae; genus Hepsetus; species Hepsetus odoe. The sequence continues at coordinate 12,038,906 of CM029387.1, forward strand.
GATAAAACAGAAAAGAAGTCAAAAGAGTTTTTAAGTCATGCTTTTAATGCTTGTCATTCCAAGCTGTAATAGAGCCTCAAATTCCTTACGCAAGCTGGCAACAGTCAGCTATGAATTAAGTAAACAGTTGTAGAGGTGTATGTGGCAGCTGTATGTGTCTTGAAGAAACGACAACCATAAAAACTTGAGAAAAAAATACCCAGTCATGGCTTGAGCTGTAAAAGCTCACACTTAGAGATTAAGTGGAAATAAAATCATTTGAGAGCAGGGATAAAATCAAATTTAGATGAAACACTTCATTGTTTCCCTCAGGTAATCATAGCTGAATGTATTAGTGTCTCTGCTATAATGAATGAAAATGAAAATACAAAACCATGCAAGTAAGTACATTATACAATCCATGTTTTAAATTTATCATGCTAATAATTATTAGACCCCTCCTCGAACCGCCACCTTATCGTGGTGGAGGGGTTTGCGTGTCCCAATGATCCTGGGAGCTATGTTGTTGGGGGCTTCATGCCCCTGGTAGGGGCACCCAAGGCAAACAGGTCCGAGGTGAAGGAAGAGACAAAGAGCAGTTCAGACCTCTTATGATGAGTACAACATTTGGAAGACGTTTTCCCTTGTCCGGACGTTGGTCACCGGGGCCTCCCTCTGGAGCCAGGCCTGGAGGTGGGGCCCGATGGTGAGCACCTGGTGGTCAGGCCTTCACCCATGGGGCCCGGCCGGGCACAGCCCGAAGAGGCAACATGGGTCCCCCTTCCCATGGGCTCACCACCTGTAGGAGGGGCCAAACAGGTCAGGTGCAGTGTGAGCTGGGCGGTGGCCGAAGACAGGGGCCTTGGCAGTCTGATCCTTGGCTGCAGAAGCTGGCTCTAAGGACGTGGAATGTCACCTCTCTGGTGGGGAAGGAGCCTGAGCTAGTGCGTGAGGTTGAGAAGTTCCGGCTAGATATAGTTGGACTCACCTTGACGCACAGCTTGGACTCTGGAACCAGTCTCCTTGAGAGGGGCTGGACTCTCTTCTACTCTGGAGTTGCCACCGGTGAGAGGCGCAGAGCAGGTGCAGGCATACTTATAGCCCCCCGGCTCGGGGCCTGTACATTGGGGTTCACCCCGGTGGATGAGAGGGTGGCCTCCCTCCGCCTTCGGGTTGGAGGACGGGTCCTTAGTGTTGTCTGCGCTTATGCGCCAAACAGCAGTCTGGACTACCCACCCCTTTTGGGGTCTCTGGAGAGGAGGCGCTAGAGAGCGTCCCTGCTGGGGACTCCATCGTTCTGCTGGGGACTTCAATGCTCACATGGGCAATGACAGTGAGACCTGGAAGGGCGTGATTGGGATGAATGGCCCCCCTGATCTGAACCAGAGCGGTGCTTTGTTATTGGACTTTTGTGCTCGTCACGGATTGTCCATAACGAACACCATGTTCAGGCATAAGCATAAGAGGAGAATGGACGGATAATTATTAGATTCTACTGAAGTGAAAAGTGAAGTGAATATGAATACTTGCCATTGTGAAACAAAGCACACAGTGTACCATAATGAAATGCAACCTCTGCTTTTAACCCATGCACACACCATGAAGCAGGGGACAGCCATATCCAGCGAACGGGGAACAGTGATGGGGACAGTACCTTGTTCAAGGGTATCTCAGGGCAACATACTGGTCTGGGATTCAAACCCCCAACCTAACGAAAGCACAACCTTACTTAAACTAGGCTACCCAAGGCAACTGCTCTATTAAGGCCTAGTACTGGAAACAGCAGTGTCCATCAGTCATTCTCTCAGAGACATGCACACATGGATGCATACACACATGCACATCGTTTCTCTTTCTCTCTCTTATTCTTACCTTGACTCCTGATGAGAGGAAACCACTGGTGTGAACCTTAGGAGCTGGTGAGCGTGTGCCCTGGTTTGAGCCACTCTGCTTGGCTGAAGGACTCCCTGATAGATAAACAACAAGAAATATACATTAGACACAGCCCACTGACAAGTACCCCAGCCAGCCTGTGTGTTAATATGCATGGTCCAGTCACACTGAGTATGAGTAAAGATATGGTGGTGCGTCACTTCTCAGAAGAAACACAAACACCAAGTTAATTCCATATAACTACTTTATAATCTTATTTCTGAGGACCTAAGAACCCAAATCCAGCACATGTTTAAATTTCTGCTGCCCTGCTAAACTAAGATACAAAACCAGTGCCGCCCCATTACAGCTGATGAGTGATGTTTGAATGCACATCATTATACAATGCCAGCATCAAAATCTGGGACACCAGTATTTTTATGTATGGTATAATCTGCAATGATTCAGATACTTCAAATTTATCTGGTGATCTGCAGGAATCTGTTGGACGAAAGTGAAAAAGTGAAAGTGAATTCTTGTTAATGTAAAACACAGCGTAAAACACAGCATAAAACACAGTGAACCACAAGAGAATTACACCTCTGCATTTTACCCACCAGCAGGGGGCAGCTATTGAAAGCTATTGCACCTGGGGAGCAGTGACAGGAACGGTACCTTGCTCAAGGGGACCTCAGGCCAACTAACTGATCTGGGATTCTAACCCATGACCTTTTGATCCTTGGGCCAACTCCCTAACCAATAGGCCTCTGCTGGCATTTATTTTGCAGTAAAGACAAACATTTAAGATTTTATTAAAATAGGTTTGTTATGCTTGTAGTTGGCACTTTTAAAAAATGCTTGAGAAGCAATGCCAATCTATTAAAGGAAAAAGAACTCACCAACCTACACTGCCTGTCCTGATTTAAGAAAGCAAATAGGCAAGTGCCTCCCATTGGATACTTACTTCAAGGTTGATTATTCACTGATGCAGTGAATAGCTTCTAATTACTTAAACAACCATGTGGGAAAACACATCCTGTGGTCGTGGAAAAGATGTTAATCTGTTTCAGAAGGGTCAAATTATTGGTATGCATCAAGCAAAGAAAAAAATCTGAGGAGATTGCCTAAACTAAAATTGGATTATAAAATTATAAAAACAAAGGATGAGGGAACCCTCATTTTCGCAAAAGAAATGTGGTCAGGAAGAAAAAAAAAAAAAAAAAAAAAACAAAAAAAAAAACTTGAATGAATGACTGCTATCAGCGATCACTTCAATCAAACTGTAAAAAAACAACAGCAGAACTCACAGCTATGTTCAACAGAGAAAGTATGAGCATTTCCACATGCACAAGGCAAAGGGAATTCAAGGCATTGGGACTAAACAGCTGTGTAGCCTTAAAAAAAACAAAAAACAAAAACAAAACACTCATCAGTGAGGCTAATCACAGAAAAAAGGCTTCAGTTTGCTAGGGGGCATAAACATTGGACTCTGGAGCAATGGAAGAAGGTCTATGATGAGTCAAGATCTACCCTGTTCCAGAGTGATGGGTGCATCAGGGTAAGAAGTGAGGCACATGAAGTGATGCACCAGCAAAGTATTCAGAGTATGTGACCTTTTTTTTTTTTTTTTTTGGACAGGCAGTGTATACTGCCCATGTAAAAAGATTGACTGCTACTAGCCTTCTTCTAGGCATTACTCAAACATCATTTCCAACAATGTGAACTTCCCTTTAAGGTGGTATCATATGGAATACTATGCTTCAATTACATCTCCAAATGTAGAAAATAAACAGTGGTAAATCTGTGGCCACGCTCATTCAACTGCTTTTGACTCTGGCTATGCTGAGAGCCACAAGAGGACTAGATATGACCTGCAGATCTATTTTAACTCCAGGTACATTTGGCAAGCATCACATCACAGAAGGAGCAGAGGAGCTGGGGGTTAACCAACCATGTTACATTGCCTTGTTAAATAACAGACGGTATATGGCATGAGAGAACACAGAAAACACCATTACACCATTGTAATTACCTTTACAAATCCATTACATTGTAGCTTTCCCCAAATAAAGCAGTATGACCTGTTAACTGTTGTCTGATCATGTCTTGAAAGGACAGGCAGGACTGACATCCATGACATCATTCCAGACACACCCCCTTCACCTGTTTTTGCAATTTAGCGAAGATTTGCGAGAATAAGCACATTAACGGAAGCAAAACTTGAAATCTGGTTGCAGATCACTTGCTTGCAATAACTGTATGTAGGCTATGACCCATTGACTTCACAAGATTGAGGAGTTCTTCTTTGGTCAAGGCTTTCCAGGCTTTTACCACAGATTTATTCAGTGGTTTGTACTGGGTGGTTTCTCTTTTTAGCCTTATCAGGAAGTAAAAGGCATGTGTGTTTTTAAAAATCTGGTGAGGGACTTGACCAGTCCAAAACTAATTTGTGAAGCTGCTACTGTGTTCGGATCATTCTTTGCTGCATGATACTCTGCATGATGATTCCTTGTAAAGTGTTTCTTTAGACTTCAGAATAAATTTTGCTGCTACCAAAATGAGTTATACATAAAGATTACTGAGTCTGTTGCAGAAAAACTATATAAGCCAAAGCCATGTCACTACATCCACTATGCATGTTGGATCATAAGCATATCCTTTTCCTCCACACTTTGACATTTAAAATCTCTTCTAAAGTGAAAGAAAGGCCACAGTCCATAAAACATTGTTCAAGAAACATTGTGGTGCATCTCTTTTTTTTCCCTTTTGGTATTCTGATTCTTGGCATGGCCTCCACATTTATTTGCTCTCAAAGTCTTGTGAATTGTGATACTAGTTTTTGGTTTTACTGTTTGGTTTTACCTATACTTTACGAGGGAACAGGAATATATATTATGGGGGTGGCGGTGGTCTAGTGGTAGGATACTTGCCTTCGGACCTCTGGATCAAGAGGTCCCCGGTTCGAATCCCACCTCTAGCACTACCACCACTGGGTCCCCTTAACCCTGAGTTGCTCCAGGGGGACTGTCCCTGTAATCAGGACCTGTAAGTCGCTCTGGATAAGAGCGTCTGCTAAATGCCGTAAATGTAAATATATTATAAAAATAAATAAATAAAATAAACAGCATATATTTGCCATTCAAAGCTGTAATAGAGCCTCAATATTTTATATATTTTTTTTAAAGAAAACCTTTAGCTGCTATTCAGCTGTCTGAATAAAAGAAAAGATAATTATGTAATTAAACATTAGGGAAGCACAAACTGGTGTATTTCTTTGTACCGTTCCCAAGCCCGGATAAATGGGGAGGGTTACGTCAGGAAAAGCATACGGTACAAAACTTTGCCAAATCAATATTTGGAAAACTAAACAGACTTCCATACCGGTCGAGGCCCAGGTTAACCGCCACCAGTGCTGTTAGCCTATAGGGTGCTGTTGGAAATTGGACTACTATTGGCCAAAGGAGAAGAAGAAGAGGAGGAAGTCATGTCCAGAGGGAGGAGGAGCAGAGAAACAAGTGCAGGAGAGTGGAAGTGAGGGTAGGGACTTTACCAGTCATGCTGCCAACATTCAAAGGTAGAGAATTAGCTGATATGATGGAGAAAAAGAAGGTTGACATTTTGTGTGTGCAAGAGACTAGATGTAAGGGTAGTAAGACCAGGTGTAAAGGAGGAGGGTTTCAATTGTTTTACCATGGTGTGGATAGAAGGAGCAATGGAGTAGGTGTTATCCTGAAGCAAGAATATGTGAAGTGTTTTGGAGGTGAAGTGGGTGTGATGATTTTCAATTTCAATTCAATTTCAATTTATTCTTGTATAGCGCCTTTTACAACAAAGTTGCCCCAAGGCACTTTACATTGATGGTCGATGATGGAACAGGTTACAGTAATAGATGTTAAAGCCGGACGACTACGGAGGAGAGGAACCAAAAACTCCACTATGTGGAGAAAAAAAACCTCTGAGGGTCCAAGGTCAACCGGCTACCCAACCCCGTTGGGTATACTAACAGTACAAAGTTAGTTAGGTTTTAGACTCCAGGACCAGTGAGGAGTCCCAAGTTTCTTCCAGGTACCGATGAGCCGCCAGGGTCCCTTGGCGCATCAGATGCATCACACAGACCAGATGGTAGCTCGGCATTGGACTCAGTTTGAAGCTGAAGGTGTGATAATGAATGTTATAAGTGCTTATGCTCTACAAGTTGATTGTGAAATGGAAGAGAAAGAAGAATTCTGGAGTGAGATGAAATGATAGAGAGTGGCAATTGCTGGAGATTTTAATGGTCATATTGGTGAAGGGAACAGAGCTGATGAGGAGGTGATGGGTAGGCATGGTGTCAAGGAGAGGAATGCTGAAGGTCAGATGGTTGTAGATTTTGTGAAAAGGATGAAAATGGCTGTAGTTAATACTTATTTTAAGAAGAGGGAGGAGCACAGGGTAACGCATAAGAGTGGAGGAAGATGCTCACAGGTGGATTATAGTCTTTGCAGGACGGTTAGTCTGAAGGAGACTGGAGAGTGCAAAGTAGCGACAGAGGAGAGTGTAGCTAAACAGCATAGGATGGTGGTCTGTAGGATGACCTTGGAGGTCAAGAAGAAGAGGAAGGAGAGGACAGAGCAGAGGATCAAGTGGTGGAAGCTGAAAGAGGAGGGCTGCAAGGTGGAATTCAGGCAGGAGTTAACACGGGCACTGGGAGGTGTTGAAGAGCTACCAGATTGTTGGGAAACTACTGCAGAAGTGATCAGGCAGACGACTAGAAATGTACTTGGTGTGACATCTGGAAGGAAGAAGCAAGATGAGGAAACCTGGTGGTGGAACCAAGAAATCCAGGAGTGTATACAATAGAAGAGAGAGGCAAAGAAGACATGGGATAGTCAGAGAGATGAAGAAAGTAGACAGGCGTACAAGGAGATGAACCGCAGGGCGAAGAAAGCAGTGGCGAAGGCCAAAGATAAGGTCAGAAGGAGTTACATTGTGCCTTTGTGGACTTGGAAAAAGCATATAACAGGGTGCCTAGAGAGGAGTTTTGGTTTTGTATGAGGAAGTCAGGTGTTACAGAGAAGTATGTGAGAGTAGTTCAGGATATGTATGACGGCAGTGTGACAGTTGTGAGATCTGCAGTGGGAGTGATGGATGCATTTAAGGTAGAGGTTGGATTACATCAAGGATCAGCACTGAGCCCATTCTTGTTAGCAATAGTAATGGACAGCCTGACAAACGAGGTTAGACAGGAGTCTCCATGCACGATGATGTTTGCTGATGATATTGTGATCTGCCGTGAGAGTAGGGAGCAGCTTGAGGAGAACCTGGAGAGATGGAGATCCTCTGAGAGAGGAGAGGAATGAAAGTGAATGTGAATGAAAGGGAGGAAAGTGGAGTGGTTAGGATGCAGGGAGAGGAGGTAACAAAGGTGGAGGAGTTTAAATACTTGGGCTCAACAGTTCAGAGTAATGGCGAGTGTGGAAGAGAGGTGAAGAAGAGAGTGAAGGCAGGTTGGAATGGATGGAGAAGAGTGGCTGGAGAGATTTGTGACAGATGGGTACCAGCTAGAGTATAAGGGAAGGTTTACAGGACAGTAGTGAGACCAGCTATGCTGTATGGGTTAGAGACGGTGGTACTGGCGAAAAGACAGGAGGAGGAGCTGGAGGTGTCAGAGTTAAAGATGCTGAGATTTTCGTTGGGTGTGACGAGGATGGACAGGGTTAAAAATGAGAATATTAGAGGGACAGCTCAGGTTAGATGCCTTGAGACAAGGTTAGAGAAGCAAGGTTGCATTGGTTTGGACATGTCCAGAGGAGAGACAAGGATTATATTGGAAGGAGGATGTTGAAGATGGAGTGGCCAGGAAGGAGAAGAGGAAGACCAAAAAGGAGGTTTATGGACATGGTGAGAGGACATGCAGGTGGTCGGTTTGAAGCAGGAAGATGCAGAGGACCGGAAGAAATGGAGACAGTTGATCCACTGTTGCGACCCTTATACAGGAGCAGCCGAAAGAAAAAGAAGAAGATTCAGAAGAGCAAAAGGAAAAGATAAAAAGATGTGTGTGAGAGACAAACTCATTACTATTATTTATTTCACAAAATCACCCACCCACATTCTCGCACATGCACACACACCATCCACCCACCAACATTAACTTCCCTGACAGATGAACAACTTTATCTTGCAGCCATATACAGCGCCCAGGGAGAAGTGATGGGGACGGTACCTTGCTGAAGGGTCTCAGAGCGACCTACCTTCCGATCATGTAACTGAATCAGATGTGAATAATTTAGAAAACAACAAATGCTGTAAGCCAGCACAAAAATCTGATTGCTTCTAACAAGGGCCAAAAATTGGTGGTTAGATGAGCAAAAACAGGCCCAACCAGGTCGCGTACATCATTCTTTGCTCTACTATCCGATGGGGAAAGACTCGATCCACATAGGCCATTGACTGGTGGTAACACTTAACAAGCATCGGCCCATGCCACTGCCTTGATCTTCCAACACCAAACCTCGCAGTCTACTGGGACAGTGATGGGGGAAGTCATTGTATCTTCCAAACATCTAAAGTTAGCACAATTCAGGTTGTAATAGGAGTCACATATTGCATTCTTTAAACTTATGTTTTGAACTCACTGCACAGACCGCATCTAATTCCTTTCTCTTTGTTTGAGGTGGGTGGCTGTCCACCACCTGTGTTGTGGATGGCTTGGGTGTTTCCTGAGGGCAAGTTCATTGATCTCCGTGAGGGTCTCCTGAGTTCCATGCCAGTTGCTATACCGAGTCGGCAAAACTACCTTCAGATCAGCTCCCTCAGACTGGCTCTTCTGCAGGAGCTGCTGCTACGAAGATTACAGTTTCCCCCACTCAAACAGAGCTCCCACCATTAGATTATCAACTTCCAGTTGCAGTCAACAGTGGACTATTTTACACTTACTGTAACTTATATATTTACGGGAAACTACCATAACACAGGGTTCTACTCTATCTTTCTTTTCCTATTTCCGGTGTCAACCAGAGGAGGATGGGTTACCCTTTTGGGTCTTGGTCTCTCCCAAGGTTTCTTCCCCATGTTTGGGGAGTTTTTCCCTTTCCTCCGTCGCCCTTGGCTTACCCAACTGGGGCTCAGACCCGGATTCTGTAAATCTGCTTTGTGAAAACAACAGTTGTAAAAAGCGCTATATAAATAAAACTACCAAAAGAGGTCTAAGGAAGGATAAACAGTTGGCCGAGGTTTACTGATTCACTTGTCTAGTTCATTCCTACAAGAGAATTGCACCTTGTCACACTACCAAGCTGTTCATTTAAATCTGACTAAGCATCTATGTGTTTTGCTGCGAAACTCTTGGTGCTGACGTCTTGGTACCAGATAGCACAAATCTTGTTACATTAACTTGCAGTGAATGCTGACGTTTTTAGAAGTTTGCATTTTTAGAGATATTAGGTTATTTCTAAACACCCTCATGACATACTCAGTAATAGGAAAAGGTATAAGGATCTGAAGTAAATTCTGTGTGTGTGTTTAGAGTCCTATAGAGGTCTCTGATTAGGCCTGGGCAATATGAAGATATTTAGTGTTATTGTGATAAAGTACAATCACAATATTCTTTTCCAAGCACAGTCCTGTTTAACTAAAAGTGCAGTACAGTGTGTATAATGTTGATAAACATTGCATTTGTTATTCGTGTCCAATAGGCACAGGAGGAATAGGAAAAGGTTACTATATACCCATGTAAAGAAAAAATAAACTTAAAGCATTACTCTTAAAACTGAACACACCTGTAGCAGCACCAGTGGGTGTGGTCATGTTGATCACCTGACCTGGCTTATCAACAATGACGTATGAGTTGTTGAGGACAGACGAGTTGGCTTTCATGTGCACGGGGGTGGAAGTGGGTGTCCGTGGCAATGGGGAATGACTGGGTGTAGAGATAGGGGAACCTGGAACACATGTATGACCACATATGTGAGGCTCTTATGTCCTTCAAACAGCAAAGATTAGCTTTCTAATGTTAATCAGAATATAGTTGATGTTGAGAAAGTTGAGAGTAAAATGACTGACATTTTATAGTTTTTTTGGCTGCATTATGTGATTTAATAGGTCTTAGTTAGTTTTCTAGGAATATTGTAAAAATGTATTTACATTTGCTTAAAAGTTTGTGAACCCTGAAATTTCTGAATAAATACACCCTAAAACGTATCGGACTTTATCGGAACGTAAATGAAGAAAATTCTTACCTTACGTGTAAACATCCTAAATTCCACTCTGCATAGATTATACCACCACTTTTTTGATTACATCTGCCAATCCACAAAATCACTTTTTGTGATTTAAATTTTATTTATATTTATATTTATATATATATATATATAAAAAGAAGAGATTACAGCACAAACTTTGACATCAACCACAGCAGGTAGGATTGCATACTCTGTTGCTCAACATCTAAAGTACCCTTACAGTTGTCAGTGATAACACACCGTTTGCAGATGGATAAATGCATAATCTACATGCAATAGCCACATTTAAAAAAAAAAAAAAAAAAAAAAAAAAAAAAAATGTAAATGTGGACAAGGACTAGGATTACTCATTAATTAGACAATAAGAATAATTAAAAAAAAAAAAAAGCTTTTTACATTGTTGTGAAAGTGTATCATGGGACAAACAAAGGAGCTTTCTAAGGACCTCAGAAAAAGAACTGTTAATGAAAAATGGTTAATCTCTATGAGCCCACCATTAGGAGACCACCGAATTACAATAATGTACATGGCAGGATTATGAAGAGAAACTCAGTCATTCTACTAGAGAATGTTTTAAGAGAAGAACTTGAAGTGAGTAGTTCCAAAGATAAATCTGTCCTATATGGAAAGAACATTACCAGAAATATTTGGTTGCAGTTATTGCTGCGCAAGAAGTACTGAAAGATACAACTGAAAGCAAAGACTGACAAACATTTTGTCTCATTTTTGTAATCAGGTTCTCTTTATGTATTTTAAGGAAAATGCTCCACTGCAGACTCACCAGACACAATCTTGCAGCTCATGGTGATTGGTTGAAAGGATTTCCCAGGTGACTCAGCAGGACTGGGTATCTGACCCTGAGGAACGATTTTGCAGCTAGCTGTGATAGGCTGAAATGCGGAGCTGCCATGTGAGCCCAGTGTGATTCTCTCTGCCCCTTTATTCTGTGATCCTCCTCGCTCAGAGCATGACGAACGTGCCGACTCGCTCTTCAGAGCCAAACCTGGGATAGTGGGAGCCAAGGGAAAGAAGTAAAACCAGAGAGAAGATTGGATTTAAATAAGGGATTAATTAGTCCTGTCTAAACAGTTCCCTAGGATACAAGTGGACTTTCATGGTTTCATTATGATCAATAATTTACACAGAGCCTAGGGAGAAGTCTTAACGAGAACAGTGGTCTGTTCCTGCTGATAGAAGATGTTAATGAAGATTCCTATGTAATCTTATGCAAATTAGCAATGCAACTGGTAATGTGCAGAACATGGAGAGCTCCTTCACCCATTTTTATTTTGTTTTAGAAACCTACTTGTGTTTTATGATGACCAATGAAATTAAAAATGTGGGTGCTTAATTTCTATGTGGACTAAAGCCAGCTTTAAAATGGGTGTTTCTATTGATGGTGGTCTAGACAAAACTATTTCTAACTACTGTTATGACAAAACACCACTGCTATCAGCAATTTCAAAAACATGAAAAATGTAGAAGGGTATTTTTGCTTGTCAAATCAACTACTAACAAAACTAACAAAAACCTAGTGGTTAGGGAGTTGGCACCAGGATAAGGTGGTCATGGGTTTGAATTCCAGCCCAGCTGGTTGCCCTGAGGTACCCTTGAGGAAGGTACTGTTCCTGTTACTGCTCCCCAGGCGCAATATCTTTCGATCGACCCCCTTCACTGCATCTGTTAATCCATATTTTTGCCTTCTCATGCAATGAAAATTACACCACGTTCCAACTTATTATGCAAATTATATTCAAGTGTCAAAGATTAAATATTTTGTTTTTCAACTAAACTAATGGATGGTATTGTGTCTCAGGGCTCTTTGGAGCACTGAAATCAATCTTGAACACCTCAGATAATTAGTTTACCAGTATTAAGCAGACCACCATTTTCAAGCAATATGGGAAAGAAAAAGGATCTCTCTGCTCCTGAAAAGCGTGATATAGTTGAATGCCTTTGACAAGGTATCAAAATCATAAATTTCACAAAAACTTTCACAAATCTCTTAACAGTACGATGATCACGCTTGAGTCAGAGCACACACGGATTGGTGCAGATAAAGGCACAATGAAGCAGACAAATACATTGGATTAAGAGAGCAGCTGCTAAAATGCCATTACAAAGCAGCAAACAGGTTTTTGAATCCTTTGTTCAGGTTTGTTCAGTAAAATTCAAATTATAATCTAATAGTTGATGACTTGAAAATTATGCTGACTGTCACCTGCATCGACTATTTAGGAAAATCAGAGAGAAATAATAATTTGCAATGCGTTGTATACTGCTATTATGTTTCTTTTTCAAAGTAAAAATTTATCATTACAACACTAGCTAGGTTCATTTCACTGTGTTTTCCCAAAACCACTCCAATGAGGAAGGCTTTGAATTATTACCTTGTTTAAATGTAAACCTTTCACCATATACAGCGAGACCTTGTACAACGTGTAATTTAGTCCAACAAATATAATTAAATACAGGTGAGCTCCAATCATGTTTTAGAAGTCATGAATGACTGATAGAAGTAGGATGCACCACAGGTTCACTTAAAGTGACATAACGTTTGGATTTTAATACTTAGGTGAATAGGGTTTATCATTCTTAGTTTTTTAATAAATTCATGTAACACTTCAAAATTGTGCATTGTGATAGACTGTTGAGAAAAAAATAAATCATGATGAATCATAAAATGTGGAAGAGTCAAAAGGGTCTTAAAATTTTTACTATACATAACATGTGAATATACCCAGTTTGACATTCTGATCTCAGTCTAATCTTTGTTATGTACTAGGCAAACGCCGATGCATGGTGGCACCCTCATTTTAATTTTTGAAAGAGGCCATTGCTGCCGGTTTGTACATTTGTGTACAGGTAATAGGTCTAAAATTATCCTTATTCCACCAGACTGTTCAGCTAAACTTTTGTGTCTTACTTGATCAGATTTTTTTTGGTATACTCTTAATACCAGAAATTTTGACAGTTTTAGAAAGGTGATTCCATTCTACTTATGAACTAAGTTTGCAAGTGTTTTTGCCTACCTTTCTCTGAGCTGGAGTCAGGGGAAAGCTGGGAGGGGGATGCAGCATGCAGAGAGCTCTGACCTGCAATCTGTCCAGTTAGTGAAGAGCCAGAGGCAGCTGCACATGTCATATGAGATGAAGATGGAGATGAGCAGGACGAAGAAGGGAAAGGGATGAAGTCGTCACTCAGAGAGTTTCTGTGAAGCTCAACATCAACCACCTGCAATAAAAAGGAGACAAAGTCTGTTAAATCAGCACAAATGTCAGACCTGTAATTTCATCTCCATGACTATTCACATAATCTTATTAGTGTAAACACAGTGCAACAATTTAAATGTAGGTTCTGTTAGATTCCAGACACTTCTACATAGTTAAATAGCAGAGCAAAATCAATTAGAATGTTCCGATGTGAAATGAAAGTTTTAACAATTCAAGTCTAATTTCTTTTTTTCAGTGATAGGAATAAGAACAAGAAACAATTTCTCCAGCAGCAAATAAGATTTCATTTAATAGCTTCCTGTGAGATAGTTTTCAGTGGCTCTAAATGCTTCAGCGTCACTCATTTGCACCACCATAAATAATTCTGACAAAGTTTCACTAGATATCAGACCCTCAAACCTCCAATGATTCTGTTCACAAATTTATGATTTAATGAAGTATTTTGAAAATTAAAATTTTCATTTAAGACAGTTGTCAAGAAGGTTGTGAGGTTAATTAAATAGGGTCCATCTGTGCCTGACTGAAATTACTGGACATAATTATCAAAAGCACAAAATTAACTAATAAGGTCTCACAGTTGATGGTGCATAGGAAAGTGTTAAAACAAGTAATACATACAGTACTCAAATTACACTCTTGGAGGTTCAGCAGCTGGTACTATCCACAGCATACTGGAAACACTAAAAAGTTCTGAAATGTTAGAGACACTTTGACCAAGTCATCTACCAATCACAAGATGTATTTTGCTCAGATTACTTGACAATTGCTTCTGTTTCCAACATTGTTTCCAATTGCTACCTAAAATCAAACTACTTGACTATAACAGCTAGCTTTAGATGTTCCAAAGTAACCAGATAATCAATGATATTCACATCACCTATCAGTGGTTTTCATGTTGATGAACCGAATAACAAATTGTACAACAGCTAAGTAGCAACCTTGAAATTTGCATGTGACTCCAGTCTTACAGGACCAAAAAAAAAACAAACAAAAAAAAACATAGGAACAGAGAACTTCAACCCCTGTGTATGTGCATTAAAAATAAAAGACTGATGGAAACGGAAGTTTATAAGATTTTTTAAAATTTATCTTTGATTCATAAATATTAAAATAAAGTGAGCCATCTTTTGTATGAACACTTTGGAGCTTAACCCTTAACCACTCTACTGCCCTGCCCTGCCCCCCCCCCCCCCAGTGGGACATTAAAATTATTCCATTGCAGTCAATTGTCCAACTGGGTGTGACATATACGGTTGCGGTAGTTATCTCATCATAAGTCCCACCTGGCGGGACAAATTTATTTTCCATTCCATACGACTCGAAAAACGAATGCGCCCAAAACGGGAAATAGTATTACGTGTAATGTAAACAAAGTGTGTTTTTACTGTATAAAATGGCTTGTGTCGTGGATAAGAAAAAGGCGTTTTACTGCAGAGCAAGTAGCAGATATCAAGTATCAGATACAGATGATGAAAGTGAGATAAATATTGATGGCGATGCCAGTGATAGTGATATTCTGCATGAAAAAGCAAATGACTGATGACAGTAGCTCTGACATTTTTGCTAATGGAAGTTATGTCGAAAGTGAAACTGACACTGAGCCAGCTGAATGGGTGAAGTTGTCCAATTTGGTTACACCCAATAACCTTGCATTCATAGGGCAAAACACTGTCAAAGAGTTGCATGGATCAGACATACCTGACAGCATTATGGAATCTGCAGCAGCAATATTAAAATTTTATTTGAGAGGTAAAGGATAAGAGTGTTAACAGTGTCATTGTAATGACAATGGTGCACTGGACTTTTCTTACTGTCTCTGCCCCAAGAGTCTGTAGTCCTGTATATGTCCTGTCCAGCTGAGGAATTAAAGAGAGAAAAATGAGAATGTAGTGCTATATTTACAACAATAAAAAAACTTTAAATTAAAATTGCTCAACATAATATACCGTTAAGAGATTCTTCTGTTAAGGATGAACTTTTTAGGAGTTAAAAGCAGGCTTTCAGTACACTCTCACTTCTTTCACACACTAGATAACAGTTATTTTTATATAATGTCTGTCCTTTAAAGGCACTTTAAAGAAAAAAAAGAGAGACAAAGAGACAGACACTAGTTTGTGAGTGTGTTTGCGTATCATGAAGAAAGTGCTGGAGCTGTAGGGATTCTGACCTTCAAGTGATGGATTATGTCAATGCGTTTGTTCCGCTGGTCTTTAAAATGGATTTGCACACGAACTGGAAACTCACCCCATCCCCGCCGTGTTAGATGAAATGGTGGCTCACTGTAGTTAACAACACAAGTTAACATGAGAACAGAGTTTACAACAATGAACTATTTATTTTTTTAAATTCTGAAACTTTAATGCCCATTTCACAAATAATATTTTAGCATGGTGGGGTAGCGAGGTCATACAACTGGTAACGGTACAGCAGGCTTTTATAAGAAACTTTCACCAATTATGAACTTGTTATACAGACATGCTCTAACCAAATTAACAAACAGCTAAACCCAGTAATCTGTTTATTAATCATCAGCTCTCTGGCAATTGTTTTTTTTGTTGCCCATGGTCAGTTTTCTTGAGCTATTCAGCATGAAATCTTGGCTATGGCTACGAACAATGCATGATCTCAATTATCAACCGCCTTGTGTGTTTAGTCTGTTTACAGATTACAAATTAAATCACAGATGTTTAATTACTGTATATATATATATATATATATAATTTCACTTAACAAACTTAGACCATTTTGTACAGATCCATCACATAAGATTTAAAAACATTTAAATTACAGGTTGGAATGTAACAAAATAGGTAAAAAGCCAAGGGGGGGGTAAATACTTTTGCAAGGCACTGTATGCCTTGATGAGCCTCTTTAATAACATATGCTCACTTGTTGAGACAACAAACAACTAATGTTACTTCAAGTGTTACCTGTCTATGTTTTTGCATTACAATTTCTAAACATTAGATGAAAGTATATGCTTAACAAAAGGAACAAACTGTTTTTACAAACAAAAAGTTGAGACTAAATCTGGGTCCTTAAATAACCACGGTCTGTTGATCTGAAAAATTTCTGCTGCTTCATTTCTAAACACAAATCTAAACACAATCTGTAGCTAGTCACCTTGCTGCTTATAACAAGATCACAAAACAATGTTCACTGTCACTTACTAGTAAAACCTACCTGACTTCCACCAAGTCATTGGGTTTGTAGCTGGGGTGAAGGAAAAACCAAACTTTCTTCACAAAGTGGTCGATACTGGGTTCCTTCCGTGAGCCTCGAACATATACCATCCACTTATGAGTGGACTGGTCATTCTCCTCTCGTTTATCAGGAGCTATGTATCTAAAAGAGAGAGAAAACGGTGACAGATTTATCCAAGTTTCAAATAAAGTGGTGTTGCAGTTGAACAATGTAAATACATTCCCAGGAGTGATTACTATGGATTTGGCACTCAGAAGAATGCTGTTTAACAAGAATGTATATTGCAAAGATTGGCTAAAAAGGAATAATTGCCTGGAGCTGTTTATTTTTAGATTACAATGGACTCTTTTCAAGTAAACGTAAAGCTTAAGCATACAGTAACATTCATGAAATACAGTTATAAAAAAATGAATAAATACACGCTGACAGTACTATGTTTTAACATGGATAGAATTAAGTAAAAATTTTAAATAAAATGTGTAGACTAAATCTGCAGCTTATCAAATTTTATTTAATTACAGACAGAAAAAAATTGTTTCCTCAGATCAAGTTATATTCATCTATACTGGTGATGCTTAACATAATTTGTAGGTCTTAACAAAACTAGGCCAGAGCACTTGTTTATAGAAAATACTCAGTAAATGCATGTTATTTTCCCTGCGATGGGCTGGCGACCTGTCCAGGGTGCGTCCCCCGTCCTCGCCCTGTGTGCGCTGGGCTGGACGCCAGCACCCCCCTGCGACACCGTTTGGGACAAGCGGCAGAAAATGGATGGATGGATGCATGTAATTTCCAATGTGTAGGCAATAAAAATAAAACCAAGAATCACTGTAGTTTTTTGCACATATGAACGAGTACTTTGTGACTTTAATCCATTTTAGAACCAACCACAAAATTAAAATCATTGACAAGTGGTGTGCATAACGTTTTTAGCAGTATAAAAAAGGGGAAATTTTCAAGGGAGCTGCAAAAATCCTGGAGTCACAACAAAAAAAGCAAATAAAGTGTCATACTTTGAAACATTGCCCACAACTATGGTTTTCTTCACATAGAGTCGTGATGCCTCCTCAACAGTGGTGTGGTATGTGACGAGCTGTTCTATACATGCTGGCACACCAAATGTGTCCTGTTGACAGAGAGAAAGAGTGTGAGATTAATAAAAAATTCTTTTAAAAAGCAGGAACAGAAATAAGAAAAAAAAAAATTCCAAAGTGATGTCACTTTTCTAAGGTCTGTTTAGCTACCGAATTCCGTTAAGGAGTACCAAAAAAAGGCATCTGGCACAATACATCCATTAAATCCAAGTTTGCAAAATTTGACCACAGCGGGGCAGCAGTGGGCTAGTGGTTAGAGAGTTGGCCACAGGATCAGAAGATTGTGGGTTCAAACCCCTTACCAGTAGGTTGCCCTGAAGTACCTTCCCAATTACTGCTCCCTGGGCAGCTTTCATAGGTGTGTGCATGGGTTAAATACAGAGGTCCAATTTCATTGTGGTTCACTGTGTGCTGTGCTGTGACCTCGCAATGACTATTCTTGTCACTTTCATGACTGGATGTACTGAAAGAATGTTTTAGTGAGCGGTATAGTATTAGGGGAACATTAATATCATACCAGGAACTGGCTATGCAGCACCAAGCCTAGCAAGCTTTCATATATGAGGTGTTCTGACACCTTTCCATCAGAGCTAGCTTGACAGTTGCAAATATTGGGGGGAAAAAAAAGGCATTTGCTCGACCAACTGCATTGAAATCACACTGGTTGCAGCCTCTTTTTTTTGCAGAAAAAAAAATCTGTTGGCCTCTTACCTTGCCGATGTTGCGACCAGGCCTGCGATCCTGGCAGGAATCTTCCCCTCTCCAGCTCTGGTTTTCCCTCTCGGCTGGATCTGCTGTTTCCCCAAGCTGGCTCAGAGATTCAGGCTCTGAATGAACAACAGAAGGTGCTTCTGAGCCCTGGTTCAGAGGAGACGATGACCGCGAAGGTGACTCCAAAAAGCGTTTGATTGCAGGGTGATTCAGTGCAGATGAATCGTTCTTAGAGGGCTGTAAGCAAAAGGATTAAGAACCAGTGTTCACAATTCATTAGTTCGCTAAAGCCTGCACTCCTACAAAATAATACACGAACAAGCACATTGAACAAGTGTTCACTCAGAAGCAGACAGAGCTGAAAAAAAAAAAAAAAAAAAACTTTCTGCACCAACTATGCTAAGAAGGTAGCTCATAAAGGCTTTTGATGACAAGATTGCTTTTACAATACACTATGTATATTTAAAAAAATTTCCCCATGTACATAAGTATTTAACATGTGCTTTGATGTATATACAATTTTCTTTAAATGAATCCTTAAGATAAAAGCCACTTATCACTAAACTCATTGCAAAGCACAAGTTCTTCTTGTCCATTCTAAATGTGCATTAGGCTATTATACATCATGTAAAGATTTGATATAGGAGTACCTTCTTACACAAGTGCAAAACTAAACTGAGTCAACTATACTTTCCTCTAGTTTCATGAAGAGAATAGGCAACAGCATTACCTCAGAAACCTTGGATGGGCCAGTGTTTGCATAGTAACTGGCCACAATGCAAGCTCTCAGCTTGTCCATCATCCTCCTTGCCTCACTCAGACGCTAGAGAGAAAGTGACAACCCTTGTCATTGTGAAACGCAGCACAGCACAACAACGAAATTCAACCTCTGCGTTTCACCCATAAATACACGTGCAGCAGGGGACAGGGAGCTATTGAAAGCCCCCGGGGGGGGGGGGTACCTTGCTCAACCAAGGGTACCTCAGGGCAACCTACTGGTGAGGGAATCGAACCCACAATCATCCGAACCAGGGCCAACTCCCTAACCACTATGCCACCGCTGCCCCAAAACAAGTCAAGTCAGTTTCTTTCCACATAGTGGATATTTTTCATTTCTTCATAGTGCCAGGTAAAGAAGTAAACTGCAAACCACAGTTGATCTTGGCTGAAAGGGGTACTTTTTGTAAAAAAAAGAGGGCAGATTAAGTTGAGCCGTCTATAATAAAACGTGCATTTAAAAACATATTTTGCCTATAGGAAACTCCATCCATATAAGAGTCCTTTTAAATATTGTGCCCATAATCAGGGATTTCTTATCTGAATGCGCTTAAATATTTGAATAACTTAAATACTGTAAAATGTGGTGTTTATATTTTGTATAGGATAAGGGTATTCTAGGCTTTCCAAGATGGTGTACCACTTAGGGAACAGGTTTTCCTGCCAAGGAGGTGCATGCCATATCAACGATCAACTGTCTGAAGACTGACCATGTGTCATAATTTTGGCATTATGCACAATTTAGGTACAGTACTATTGGCTCAGGTTTATGCTAAATACATTGTGCACAAAAGGAAAATGGCAAACTGCCGTGCTTCACTGCCCCGGTTAAAAGTCATCTTAAGATGTTGTACTATATGCTATAACAAGCCCAGACACTTTCATGACCATTTAAAATCCTTAGCAGCATACTGCAAAACACTTAATTACAATGTGTAAAAAAACTTAAGTCATTGAACTATAAAGCAAGTCCTATTTGTACTGCAGCCACTATTAGCAATAAAACAAAGATCCTCAATTTTTTTCTGTTTGCATTAAAGCAGCAAGTATATCACTTGAGACACAGGTGAGACAAAAAAAAAAAACAAAAAAAAAAAACAAAAAAAAAACCCCTTTGTGGAAAGATTAAGCACCCCGATATAAAAATATTTGACAACATGCCAGGAGCATTTAACTATGAAGAAAGTCAAGTAAAGTTTGGTGGTTTCCCTGATCAGAAATGCCTTCAACTTAACATCTAGTAGTCATGATTAATGTTTTGATTAGGGGAATTAGCAACCTGGGCTGGACCTGAATCTACAAGACCAGAGTTGAACAATCTTGCATTTACATTTACATTTACAGCATTTAGCAGATGCTCTTATCCAGAGCGACTTCCATATCCTAATTGCAGGGACAGTCCCCCTGGAGCAACTCAGGGTTGAGGGTCTTGCTCAGGGACCCAGTGATGGTAGTGCTAGAGGTGGGATTTTAACCTTGGACCTCTTGAGCCATAGGTCCATAGGCAAGCACCCTACCACTAGACCACCACCACCCTATGATGCCCATATATTCCACATAAAATAAGCATACCTTTAATATGTTATTTTTGGTGTAGTATGAGAGTATAAAGGTAAATTGACTGGAGGTGGTCTAGTGGTAGGGTACTTGCCGAAGGACTAATGGCTGAAGAGGTCCCAGGTTCAAATCCCACCTCTAGCACTACCACCACTGGGTCCCTGAGCAAGGCCCTTAACCCTGAATTGCTCCAGGGGGACTGTCCCTGTAATTAGGACATGGAAGTCACTCTGGATAAGAGTGTCTGCTAAATGCTGTAAATGTTGACTGCAAAATACAGTTTTGAGATTACAGGCAGCCGATTCACCTCTCAACAGCTGTAAATGATCAACAGTTTCCTGTGGTCTCATCTGAAAAATAAAATAACCCTTTTTTGATTATGCTTTTTAAGATACTAGTGTCTTTTAAGCTTTGCTGCACCACTAAAACATCAAATTGATCAGCCAATGCTGTGTTTGTAAAAACATCCACCTCGTGTAAAAACCATGTAGAAACTAACAAAATACTAATGACAAGCATATGCAAAGATGCATTTGGATTACTTGACTGATGACTTCAATCTCATGCTCTTTGTTCTTCATCTCCAGTGCAAACTGGTCTTTAATGATGGCTTCAATTTTCAGTATAGTGGCATCACGGGCTGAAATACAAACCAGAACACATACTCGAGTTTCATTCCTTAATGACCTTGTAGTGCCATAATGGATGAGAAGAAATAAAACCCCAAAAAAGTACAACACCACCAATCAGAAGAATACAACTGTAATTCACTGCTTTTTATGTTTTAAAGTCAATGAACTTACCATTCTGTTCAAGCACTTTGCTTCTCTTGCTCTCTGGCACTTGTGTTATGTCTTCATAGTCAGGGTCTTTATCCTCGATTTTCCTTTTAACTCCAGACATGACTGCTCATCTGAAAGACAACCAGGTGCAAACATGAACAGCTGTGTATCGGTTAACTTGCAACCACACTTTTAAAACAGTTTCATGTTAAAAAGTGTATGTGGATTTAATACATAGAAAAATAAATACATTTGGCAGAAAAAATAAGTTGTAAAAGTTGCCAGTAATGCTGGTGAATGAGTTACGCCCTGTTCTGGCACCGTTATCAGGCCAATAACTGCTTAGTTTGCCATATAGTTCGTTGTTGCCGCTAATGCTAAGCTAGCGTAGCTTAGCATCAGCTGTAAACTGCATGTAACGCGAGCTCAAATGACGTAAACCCTAAGATAATGGGTAATATGTTTATTGTATATTTAGCTCGTTCGCCTCCCAAAAACACCCTTTATTGGAGGCTCGTTTCACGCGTTAACAGCCAGCTAGCAAAATGATTTATCTTCTGACGCACAGCGAGAACTCAATCTTCCCTTGAAGCGAAAAAAGCCCTCTAACTTGCGGCTGGCGGGTCAGGAAAATTCCGTGAAAACACAAGGCCTTTAGCTTAGCAAGAGGTTAGCGGTCAGCTAATGGGACAACTCACTAGTTCGCGGGAGAAAAATCTGCGAGACTTTCTACCTTTTCTGAAGCACGGTCTCTTTACAATACAGATCAGAATTAATTGCACTTGGAGGTCTATAGTCCCAAGTAACAGCAAGTATCTTAAATGAACGTACCTGACACACCAAAGGAAAACAAACCAGTTGAACCAAGAGCTGCAACGCTAAGAAAGTTTAGAATGCCATGCGGTTCAGTAAGCACATAGTACGTTTACAATACTTATGTTTCCCGATTATGTATTTTTGGATTTATGGCGTCTCTGGATACAATGTTTATTGTTAGTAATTTGTTTGAATTGGCGGTCGTTTCTGCCTAAGCTAACAGCAGATATCGTTCCATCGCTGCATAGACACCGGCAGAATTAGGCCATGCGTTTCGCAAACTGTCCAGAAGATGGAGATAAATGTTCACATTTAGCTGCGATACATAACACCCCGCTCTGAAAACGATCTGGTCGGATAAACATGATGTTCTTAAAAGACAGTGTACAAAAAAATATACTACATTTTAAACTACATACTTCTGCAGTAGTAGTAAGGGTTCCTGAGGAGTGAAGATTTGTTAAACAAAGGTGGTTTAAGAAAATGGGTGATTAATGAGCAGCAGTATGGCAGCATGCGAAAGAGCACTACAGATGCAGTGTTTACTCTGAGGGTGTTGATGGAGAAATATAGGTCAGAAGTAGTTGCATTGTGCCTTTGTGGACTTGGAGAAAGCATATGATAGAGTGCCTAGAGAGGAATTGTGGTTTTGTATGAGGAAGTCAGGAGTGAGAGAAGTATGTGAGAGTAGCGTGCTGGTGGGTTAGTGGTAGGATACTTGCCTACAGATCAAGAGGTTGCAGGTTTGAATCCCACCCCCAGCACTACCATCATTGGGAGTTGCTCCAGGGGGGACTGTCCCTATAGTTAAGAAATGGAAGGTGCTCTGGATAAGAGTGCCTCATAAATGTAAATGTTTTATACAGTGTGGATAGGTGCATGGGCGGTGAAAAATCAGGCACTTGAAGGCACTATGGGAAGAGGCCAAGCTGGTGTGATACTTTGAGCAGTGTTCTGCTGGGAGACATTTTGTCATTTGGAAAGTACATCCTTTCATGCCAATGGTATTCTCTAATTGCAGTGGCTTTTTCAGCAGCATGCTGGGACACTGCACAAACTGTTGACAGACCTCAATATGTTTACTCGTCCTCCAAATTCCCTGTATCTCAATCTGATGAAGCACCTGTGGTTTGTGCTGGGCAAATTAGTAGATTAAGGCCCACTTGCAACTATAAACACTTAAAGGTTCTGCTGCCAATGTCTTGATTCCAGATTCCATAGTACTGCTTCAGAGGGATCTGTGTCTCGATGGGTCTTAGCTGCAACGGTACTTAAGGTAACATACACAATACTGCCTAAACAGTATATCACACCCCAACATTGAACAATTTATTTTACAAATACAGCCATTCACCAACTAAACTGTATATTTTTTTTCTCTTTCCCATTTCTTAACACATATGAAACGGCTGTGCTGAGCATTAAGTAGATTCTTGTCAGGATAAACAGTAACTGGGTTTGGAAATACCAGTAAGTTCACACGGGTATAGCATATATTTACTTTGTGATAGAATTATTTTACCTACCATCTGTATAATGCAGTCAGGAGGCAGGAGTGGTAATCTCATATGCATGAGCAGTTCCCTCAGCTATTGCCCATGCCAACCCACTGCTTCGAACACCACCTCCTCCTTGCTGACACATATCTCCTCACTAGCATTTGGAGAGAGCTGCTCACAAAATGCTCCAGATTTCTCCACATTAATCACTACAAAAAAATCAGCATCAGCACTAGAACCTGTTTCATTTATTGACTTTCAGTAACAAAGCAGTTTTGTTAATTCTTGCAGCAACGGTGTAATAAAAGCAAAATTATTTAAACTTGTCTTGTTTGTGTAAATGTGATTTTTGCCTATGTAATGATTTAATGAGATTTAATTAAGCATTTCTTAAGATGATCATTCTGTTTGCGCACACATTACACTGCAGTCTATGACATTTAACTGAGCAGAGAAGATTAAGCAATTTATTTTTTTAATAAATTCTAAATGATAGCTCTGACAGATGTAAGCTTTTTGAAAGGCACACATTTTTATTTCTTTAACACAATTTTTCTACATCATGGAGTTTCTTCTGCTTCAGCAGAAGCTTTATATAATTTTTTTTGGGCTTCAAATCTGATTTACCCTCCCACAAAGTGCTACCGTCCACGTGAAGAGCTAAAAAAAAATAAAATAAAAATATTTGAAAATAAAATAAATCAAGTCAAGTAGGATTTTATTGTCATTTCAGCCATATACACAGTACATAGTGAAACGAAATAACGTTCCTCCAGGACCCTGGTGCTACACATAAGACAACATCAGACACAACATAAAACACAAGACACAACATAAGACAAGACAACAAGTGCAGACAACAGACAGCACAACAAACAGTACATTCATCCGTCAGAGGGCTGCAGTGATGTGGAACAAAGCAGCCAAGGTTGTTGGGCAGTGTAACAAGTGTAACAGAGCAGCATTATGAGTAAAGTGCGGATGTGCAATAAAAATAAACAGTTAATAGATAGATAAGATGAATAATAAGTGTGACGATATTATCAGTTCAAAAGTCTGATGGCCAGGGGGAAGAAGCTATTTCCCATCCTGGTAGTAGAGGCCCGTATGCTGCAGAACTTTTTCTCGGATGGCAGGAGGGAGAAGAGAGTGTGGGATGGGTGGGAGGGATTATCCACAATGCTGGTTGCTTTGCAGAAGCAGCGAGTGGTGAAAATGTTCTGAACAGAGGGCAGAAAGACACAGATGATCTTCTCAGCTGTTCTCACTATCCGTTGTAGGGACTTGTGGTCTGAGACGTTGCAGTTCCCATACCAGGTAGTAATGCAGCTGCTCAGAATGCTCTCGATGGTTCCTCTGTAAAAGATGGTGAGAATGGAAGGTGGGAGATGGGCTTTCCTCAGTCTGCGTAGGAAGTAGAGACACTGCTTGGCTTTCTTTGTGATGGAGTTGGTGTTGAGGGTCCATGTGAGGTTGTCGGTTATGTGAACACCAAGAAACTTGGTGCTCTGGACCATCTCCACAGGTCCTCACCTGATATGTTGATATTCAGTGGAGACTGGTCCCTACATGGTCTCCGTGGGTTGACTCTCAGTAGAGATCTTCTTACCTCGGTTGGGGTCAGACAGAGAACCTGGTCGTTTGGAGGAGGGATGGTCTTCCTCATTATTGTGTTGTTCACCGCATCAAACCATGCGTAGAAGCGGTTCACAGCGCATCTGGAAGTGAGGAGTCACTGTCACAAGCAGGTGTAGATGTCCTGTAGTTGGTGAGCGTCTGAATACCCTCCCACATGTGCCGATGTCACCGGTGTTTTTGAAGTGGCCATGGATTCTCTGTGAGTGAGTGAGCTTTGCTGCTCTGATGGCCCGAGACAGGTTTGCCTTCGCTGTTCTTAGGGCAGCCTCATCCCCTGACTTGAAGGCCTTGTCCCGGGTCCTCAGGAGTCTGTGCACTTCCGCAGTCATCCCTGGCTTCGGGTTGGGTCGTGTAATGATGAACCTGGAGACAGTAGCATCCTTAATGCACTTGCTGATGTAGCCAATCACTGAAACTGTGTACTCCTCCAGGTTGATGGAGTCACTGTAGGTTGCAGCCTCCCTAAACATGTCCCAGTCGGTGTGTTCAAAGCAGTCCTGAAGAGCAGAGATGGCTCCTGTAATCTAAGAGATTAGATTACTAAAAATAAATAAAATGCTAAAAACATTATCACGGCATGATCCTAACACACAAGGTTATCTTACATGTCATCAACACATACTTTATGTTGTATTTTGCTAATATGTTTACTTCACTTTAAGAAGAAGCTGATAAACTAACTTTTTTTGCTGCTTGCTTTTTTTTAGTAAATAAGTAAATAATTCTGGAGGGCATTGAACTGGTACAGAGGGAGAGAGTGTAATTTCTGTTATCTTTATAAGCTGTGCACTATAAGTGAATTAAAATATAATTGTTTGATTGAATAATATGTACACAAAAACTTTATTTACTGTGAAGTTACAAAATAAACATGATTTTTAAAAGTAAAATAGTGTACTTACACATTTAATAAGTTAAGTCATATTAAAACAGCTATTAAAAATTTCTTAAAGTGTACATTTTTAGCAGACAGATAAGGGTTTACTTTGAAAAAGAAATTTATTATTGTAGTTTGTACAATTTATAGTACAACAGCATCATAGTACAATGTATAGTTTTCACATCACTGGGACCTGGTCCTGGATAAGCTGTTGGATGGATGGATGGGTAGTTTTTGAGTGACAGCACAGCTTTATGGGACTGCAAATGGGGAGAGCAAAAGAAAGCTTTCTTCCATTGACCACCACAAATTTTTACCAACTTTGTTTAGCCAAAGAGTTGTTTAATCGGATGCAGTAACCTATGATGGCTATATATTTACAGAATGCCAACACAGTAGCAACACACTTTCTCTCAACAAGTGCAGAAACATACCTGCAAAATATAACAATAGAGTAAAAGCAGATCTGTGCCAGTGTCAGAAAATTCCTGTACGCAGAGACAGTAGAACGAAGGAAAACACCACAGGATCTGCAGTTTTTACTTGCAAGGGGAGCCAGGCACCAGCCAACACCAGTTACCTCCTCCGAAGAGCTACCCCCTCTGCAAGCCTTTTATTCACTTTTCTGATTTTACAACGGCAATTGGCAAGGTTCAGGCACAAAGGTCAACTGTCATAACAAGCTTTTTGCAGAAGTCGTAAATAAAGAAGGATTCCGATAAGGTCAACAGTTCTTCATCAATGATAAATATTTACGATTTTCTTAACATTTCCCTCCTGTTTATCATTGATAAATGTCCATTGACAAATTCCAGTACTGCATCTCTCTTCAGTTTTCTGCAGTTCTTTCATTTTCATAACACCTTTAACAATTTACTCTTAATTGAAAGTTTCTTTGTTGTCTGACAGAAGGGTGAAATATTCTTCACTCAACATCACATCTCGCATTGACTGCCCTATCATTCTGGACAGCATTGCTCTGAAACAAGGGATGACACATCCTGTGTAAAGACAAAATAATAGAAGCACAAACCACGGGTAGCATTAATTTCAAAAGCGTCAATTTCCATCCTCCAGATAGGAACCAGGAGAAGGGCTCCCATGGTTGGTAAACATTGTCTTGGGACATAGCATGTTGGATTTTCTTCATCTGGTCTATGGCCTCAGTTATCTCGTGTCCTTCACTAGTGCTGTCAGGAATATACGTACAACAAGTATCATTTAACATTACACAAACCCCTCCTTTCTCAGCGGTTAGTAAGTCAAGTACCATTCGATTTTGTAGCACCATCATCCTCATGCTTGACTGCTCCTCATTGTTTGTTTCCCATGCTTTTATACTAGCGTTTAAAAATAGACTCAGTCGATAATCTGTGGTTTCAATTATTAACATGTTCTTTTTTACTCCCACCCAGGGGAGCAAAGCCAATGCCACCTTACTCCCGGTAGTCCAATGCTTAAGCTCGTCAGGTACATCGGACCCCCATACCGAATCGTGGGGTTGGACTTCCACCAGCAACCTTCGTGCCCTTGAGACACGGACCACACCCCAGCCGCTGGGTGATGGTTCACAGGCTCGCTGGGCACATAGCCAATTAGTGTAATTGGTTGGATGGGTTCCGTTGTTCCCTGACATGGCATTAGGTGGCGTTCCGGAGTCTTTTATTGCTTTTTGCCCCCCTGTGTGTGATGTGTTACCTTTAGATATGATAAACATGTGGTCCGTAACTCTTACTGGGGCTCAAACGCCACTCCAGTTTCCAGGTAGGTGTGCTCAATTACGCACTCATACTCTGATGAGGGCAATGGGAGAGTAGTCAAACTAGGATGAGCGGATGATACTGGCATAAAAGAACAAACATAACATCCTGATACATTTCTACTCCTTGATACCAACTCAGCATAGCGATACCAAACATTGGTGTGACAAGTATGGGTTACATTTCCTGGTTTGTGGAGTTCATTGGCATCATGCAGCCACCTCTCATGTCTCTGTTTCTCGTCATGATTTTCCTGTGGACTATAAAATTGTAACAGCAAAACCTGAAATAGTACCATGAACGTAACTATAAGGACTATGATTTTTCCCAACATTGGTTCAAGCGTGGTAGGATACCCTAAAACAGCAAGGGGTGGCTGATTTCTTCACTGACTTTGAGACGAACTGCTTCTACACCACAACCCCCCTTTGTAGTGAGACTTCACCCTTTACTGCGTGGCTCCTACCTCACTTTCTAAGGCTGATTTTTTACAGTGTGACAAATGTATCCACGTGGGTCGCTTAGCAATTTTTACAACAGTTGGGGTGGTCAGGAGTACTTGGTATGGACCTTCCCAGCGGGGGCTGGACCAGTTTTTTCTCTCAATTACTTTAGTGAACACTCAGTCCCCTATGCGCACTGGGGTCCCTCCTGTGGGAGCAAAGGAGACTCTGGTGTTACATTAACTGTTCTTATCTCTCTATTACCCAACGTTTTTCTCATGTAATCAGCAAGATTCGGATCATCATCAGGGTCATTAATATTGCTATCTAAATCCGGTAGCCTGTATGGTCTACCATACAATACTTCAAACAGTGTTAAAGAACTGCCAAAGTTGGAGTTATATGCATACTCAGCTGAACTAGATCTATACACTGTGGCCATTGTCTGCCAGTTTATTCCATGCATTTCCTTAGTTTAGATTTTACTGTATCATTTGTATCATTATATAACATCATTATATAACATCAATATATAACACTGTATCATCTGTATCATTCGCCGCTCTCCACGGAGGAGGTACTGCTACTCTTGAAGTCCAGCAACCCCACCACCTCGCCCCTTGATCCGATTCCATCATCCCTACTCCTGGAGATGGCTTCCAATCTTCTTCCATACATCTCTCAGATTATCAATGGATCTCTTGAGACCGGCCATGTTCCATCTGCCTTCAAGTCAGCCATTGTCACTCCAATCCTGAAGAAACCATCTCTGGATTGCATGGAACTGAACAATTACAGACCGGTATCCCTTCTCCCCTTTCTCTCCAAAGTCTTAGAGAGAGCAGTTTATAACCAACTCAACGTCTTCTTGGCTCAAAACGGTCTCCAGGATCCATACCAGTCTGGATTTAAAACATCGCACTCAACTGAAATGGCTCTTCTGGCTGTCACTCACGAACTCCATGCTGCAAGATCGAACAACCTGTCCTCCGTCTTGATTCTCCTTGATCTCTCGGCGGCCTTTGACACAGTGGACCACCAGCTCCTCCTGACCACTCTCTCCAACCTGGGGATTGCTGGCACTGCCTGGCAGTGGTTCTCCTCATACCTACAGGATCAACAGTACCAAGTGTCATGGCAGGGCCATCGGTCCGCTCCGCGAAATTTGACAACTGGTGTTCCCCAAGGATCTGTCCTCGGTCCCCTTCTATTTTCACTTTATACCGGCTCTCTGGGGAAGGTCATACTCTCTCATGGCTTCTCCTACCATTCTTATGCAGATGACACTCAACTTATCCTCTCCTTTCCCTCCTACGATCAACAGGTCTCTACCCGAATCTCTAACTGCCTGGCTGACATCTCCGCATGGATGACAGCTCACCACCTCAAGCTCAATCCTGACAAGACTGAGCTTCTCTACTTCGAAGGCCATCAAACTCCCCGTCATGACCTTCACAACTCCTTTGGTGGTCCACTTCTCGTCCCATCTCGATCAGCTAGGAACCTCGGTGTCACTTTCGACAATGAGCTCTCCTTCTCCTCCCATGTCCTTAATCTCTCTAGGTCCTGCCGACACCTTCTTTTCAACATTAGAAGAATCCGTCCTTTCCTCACCACCCAGGCAACCCAACTACTGGTCCAGTCCCTGGTCATCTTGAAACTGGACTACTGCAACTCTCTTCTAGCAGGTCTTCCACTGAAGGCAACAAGACCTCTACAACTGATTCAAAACGCTGCCGCTAGACTCGTCTTCAACCATCCCAAGTTCTCTTCATCCACTCCTCTGCTGCGGGATCTGCACTGGCTCCCAGTGGCTGCTCGTATCAGGTTTAAAACTCTATCTCTTGCTTACAAGGCTACTAACAGCCTTGCACCATCTTACCTGTCAACTCTAATTAAACATCGTGTCTCTTCTCGTCCCCTCAGACCATCAAGCACTGCTCGTCTTGAACCTCCACAGTTGAAAAACAGAGGAAGACACGCATCAAGACTCTTCTCAGTTCTGGCCCCTCAGTGGTGGAACGAACTCCCCCTGATGGTCAGAACTGCAGAGTCCCTCGCTGTCTTCAAACGTAGATTAAAGACCCACCTGTTCACAGTATTTTTGAGGGACTAATCCCTCCCAAACCATCCACCCTCCTACCCTTACTCTTTCTTCCTAAAAACCTCTACTCTCTTTCCTACTCTCCCACCCCTGTTCCTCCTCTCAAAAAAAAAAAAAAAAAAAAAAAAATGTATGGTGTATACTTGTTACAAGGGCTCTTTGTCAGTTACTTAGGTGGTACTAGCTAATCAGCAGTTACTGATCTGTGCTGGTTACCAAGATGAGCTATTGTGGAAATAAAGCACTGTTGTAAGTCGCTCTGGATAAGAGCGTCTGCTAAATGCCATAAATGTAAATTTGTTCTTTCCACTAACCCTTGCACTTTGGGGGTGGTAGCTACAGTGTGTTTTTTAAGTCTATTCCTAAATTCGATGCCATTTTACTCACTATTTCATTGACAAAATGGCTGCCATTATCGCTATACAATTTCTGTGGTACCCCAAAGGTGGATATTATTCTTCTGCATATGGCTCAGGCCACTGTTAGGGCATCTGGAGTTTTTTGTAGGAAATAATTCTGCCCATTTAGAAAATGCATACACCAGCACCGAACAATACTTGTAACCTTGACTATTGCTGAGTTCAATGAAATCCATATGTATTGTATGGAAAGGGTGTCATGGTTATGCTCGAGAGGCAAGGCACTCACACGCAGGTCTAACTGGGACACGTTTATTTCCAAACTATGACACAAACACAACGTTGTAACTCACGGTGCAGACAAACATTAAGGACGGTGAACGGACAACACTGGGTCGGACTGGCAGGCTATTTGTGTGTGGTAGTTCAGGTGCGGGTGATCAGTGGTGATAATTACGAGTGCTCGTGAAAGCCCGGTCAGTACTCCGGGGACGGGGACCTCTCCCCTGGCCTGGGTAACGTGGTGGGCGTGACATCACCCCCCCCTCCAGAGGCGTCCTCCGGACGCCCCGTCCAGCGCGCTCCGGACCCTCGCCGTCCTGGCGGATGCTGTGGGGGTCTGCTGTGTCGAGGGGGTCGACCTCTCCGTTTGGGGGCAGGGCGGCTGGGGTGGTTACGGTGGTAGTCAAGCCGGAGTTGAGGGTCGAGTATGTCCCGGGCTTTGACCCAACTGCGTTCCTCCGGCCCGTAACCCTCCCAATCCACCAGGTATTGAAGCTCCCCTCGACGTCGTCGGGAGTCCAGGAGCGCGCGGCAGGGGCTTGACCTTGCGCGGTGACGATGACAGGAGGGGGTGCAGCCTCTCCCACCGGTGCGGCCAGGGGCCCCGGAACGTAGGGCCTGAGGAGGGAAACGTGGA
This sequence comes from Hepsetus odoe, assembly GCA_017165825.1. Classification (NCBI taxonomy): domain Eukaryota; kingdom Metazoa; phylum Chordata; class Actinopteri; order Characiformes; family Hepsetidae; genus Hepsetus; species Hepsetus odoe. The sequence continues at coordinate 12,070,752 of CM029387.1, forward strand.
AAACAGGGGTTAAGTGCATGTGATCGGGTAGCTTGAGACGGTAAGTGACCGGATTGACTTGGGCCTCTACTCGGAAAGGCCCAATGAACCGGGGGCTGAGTTTCTTACTAGGCAGCCTTAGCTTGAGGTCCCGAGTGGAGAGCCACACCCTGTCTCCGGCTTGGAAGTCGGGGGCCTCCCGTCGACGCCTATCGGCTTGTTGGCGGAAGCGGCGCACTGCCCGTTCGATGTGTGTGTGGGCCTTCTCCCACACGCGCTCAGCCCCTTGGAACCAGGTGTCGATGCTCGGGACATCCGTAGGTGTGGTATCCCAGGGGCAGAGGGGTGGTTGAAACCCCAACACACATTCGAACGGGGTTATGCCTGTGGAGGAATGGCGCAAGGAATTTTGTGCGTACTCTGCCCAGTAGAGGTACTCAGCCCAGTCGTGTTGCCGGTGGTGACAGTACGCCCGGAGGAACCTAGTCAGCTCTTGAATGGTTCGCTCGGCCTGACCATTGGTTTGGGGATGGTAACCCGAGGATAACGAGACGGAGGTCCCCAGTCGCCTAAAGAAGGCCCGCCAGACTTGAGAGGTGAACTGGGGACCTCTGTCGGATAAGATGTCCTCCGGGAAACCGTAATACCGGAACACGTACTGGAACAGAGCATCAGCGACCTGTCGAGCAGACGGAAGAGCAGCAAAGGGGATGAATCTACATCCTTTTGAAAATCGGTCCACCACCACTAAGATGCACGTGTGCCCCCCGGAACGTGGGAGATCCGTGGCCAAATCGATGGCCACGTGAGTCCACGGACGGGTAGGCACCGGTAGGGGTAATAACTTACCGGCTGGCAACTCACGAGGTGACTTAGTTTGGGCACAGGTGGAACAGGAGCGGACCAGAACCCGAACATCGGCCCTTAAGGTGGGCCACCAGTATTTTCTGCTCAGCTGTTCCCCTGTGCGACGAATGCCAGGGTGCCCTGAGGCCGGAGAAGTGTGGACCCACTTTACTAACCGGATGCGGTGGCGTTCCGGCACGAAGATCCGATCAGGCGGGCACCCTGATGGGACGGAGGTGCCCTCAGCTTCCTGCCGGATGTCCCGTTCGATGTCCCATTGCACTGGGGCTGCCACTACCGTTGGGGTTAATATTGGTTCTGGCTGCGACACCCTCCCTGCTGGCTCGAAGTGGCGTGAGAGAGCGTCGGCCTTGTTATTCTTAGTACCAGGGCGGTAGGTCAGGGTGAAATCGAAACGGGTAAAAAACAGAGCCCATCGAGCCTGGCGGGGGTTGAGTCGTTTTGCCAGCCGGATATATTCGAGATTGCGGTGGTCGGTGAGGACCGTGAAGGGGTGCTTTGCGCCCTCCAGCCAGTGCCGCCACTCCTCCAGTGCGGCCTTTACCGCCAAGAGTTCCCTGTTGCCGATGTCGTAATTGACCTCCGCGGGGGTTAACCTACGGGAGAAGAAGGCACAGGGAAAAAGCCTCTCAGGTTGCCCGTGGTACTGTGACAGCACCGCCCCCAGACCCACCTCGGATGCATCGACCTCGACCACAAACGGCCTATCTGGGTCTGGCAGCCGTAGGATAGGCGCCGAAGTGAACTTCAATTTGAGGTCTAGAAAGGCCGCTCGTGCCTCAGGCGTCCAGCCGAGGCGGGAAGGTTTTCCCTTTAGCAGGGCGGTTAAAGGGGCTGTCGTGGCACTAAAGTTTTGAATAAATCGCCTATAGAAATTGGCGAACCCAAGAAAGCTTTGTAACTGTCTGATGGTGCGGGGCTCCGGCCAGCTGGTAACAGCCGTCACCTTTTGGTGTTCCATCTCGATTCCCTTTGGCCCGATTCGGTAGCCCAAAAAGGAAACCTCTGTGAGATGGAACTGGCACTTCTCCGCCTTGACGTACAACCCATGCTTGAGGAGGCGGGAAAGGACCTGGCGTACCTGGGTGACATGGGAGTCGTAGTTCCTGGAATAAATCAGGATGTCGTCCATGTAGGCGACTACAAACCGACCCAACATGTCCCTCAGGACGTCGTTGATAAACGACTGGAAGACGGAGGGGGCGTTTTTGAGGCCATACGGCATTACTCTGTACATATAATGACCTGTCGCCGTGCTAAAGGCCGTCTTCCACTCGTCGCCCTCCCGAATCCTCACCAGGTTGTACGCACTGCGGAGATCCAATTTGGTAAAAACGGTGGCCCCTCGAAGTTGCTCGAGGGCTGACGGAACTAGTGGGAGAGGGTAGCGGAATTTAACTGTGACGGCATTCAGTCCCCGAAAATCAATGCAAGGCCGGAGTCCGCCGTCCTTCTTCTGCACGAAGAAAAACCCCGCGGAGGCTGGCGATGTGGACGGTACGATGAACCCCTGTCGAAGGGCCTCTGCAATATACTCCTCCATCGCTCTCGTCTCGGGCTCGGAGAGCGGATAGATGCGAGAGCGAGGAGGAGTGGCCCCTGGCTGGAGTTCAATCGCACAGTCCCATGGCCGGTGAGGAGGGAGTTGAGTGGACCTCTTTGCACTGAACACCTCACTCATTGAACGGTATTCGACCGGGATAGACAATGGAATGTGAGCCAGTGGGCTCTCCACAGACGTGGAGAGGCACGGGAGTGAAGCGTTACAGTGCAAAGAGCACTCCGGGGACCAGGACCTGATTTCCCCTGTCCTCCAGTCTAGGACCGGGTTGTGGGACCTCAGCCACGGGATGCCCAGTACGATTCCGTGATCTGAAAGCGGCAGTACGAACAGGGACAAGGTTTCAGTGTGCGTAGACAGCTGAACGGTGAGTGGACCGGTGACCTGTGACACCCCACCTGGGTTCAGCTGCCTCCCATCGGCTGCCCTCACGGACACGGTGTGTGATAGGGGATACAGAGGGACGTGCAGTTGGGTAGCTACCGTGGGGGAGATGAAGTTGCCAGCCGACCCAGAATCAATCAATGCTGAAACACACAAACAGACATCAGCACAGCGTACAGATACTTGAACAGAAAATTGATGAGCTAATTCCGGAAGCGGTTTAATTACTGTGCGTTTCTTGGCTGCCAGGGCGCAGTCCTTTCGCCCATGTCCTGGCTCGCCACAGTACAAGCAGAGCCCATTGTGGATGCGGCGTTCCCTCTCTGCCCCAGAGAGGTGAATCCGGCCCAGATCCATGGGCTCAGGGGGACTGCGGTCGTTGCGTGGACTGACGGCCGTGAACACGGGGGGCGCTGCTGCGCGGCTTGGGCTTGGCTCCCACGTGGGCCCGGTGCTTCGGCGTTTATGCTGGTCGAGCCGAATCGCCAGGGTGAAGAGTTCATTCAGGCTTAATCCCTCGTCTCGACAGGCGAGTTCTCGCTGAATGTCCGCGTGAAGGCCGGCCCGAAACACCGCCATTAAAGCAGGGTCGCTCCAACCGCTGCCAGTCGCGGTAATGCGGAAGTCAAGGGCATATTCCGCGACGGAGCCGGTTCCCTGCTTCATGCGCAGCAAGCGATCCCCCTGGGACTGACCGTGAGCGGGGTGATCGAAAACCGCCCGAAAAGCGGACGAAAAGCGATCGTATGTGCTCACGGTCTCGCCACCGCTTGCCCAGACCGCCGTTCCCCACTCAGCTGCGCGACCGGTAAGCCTTCCGATCACTGCTTTTATCTTCTCTACCTCCGTTAACCAGGGAAATTGTCCAAAGTACATGTCAAACGTAACCAAAAATGCCGCACACGCACCTGGGTCACCCGCGTAGCGTTCTGGTAGAGCGATGTGGCTTACCGGCGGGGCGGACGGTTGGGCGAAAGGCGGAGGCGGAAAGGCCACGGCGGCTGCCCGGTGTCCTCGGTCCGAGATGGTTAGCCGCTCCAGTTGGTGCTGGATGTCGTCCAACCTGGAAGTCACTCGCCCAAGGATCCCCTCGTGATCTCGGATCCGCTGCCGAAGCTCCATGTCCGCCATTTCGTCCGGAAAAATTCCACCCGTTGCGCCTTGCTGCTCGAAGGTCCGTTCATCTGTCATGGTTATGCTCGAGAGGCAAGGCACTCACACGCAGGTCTAACTGGGACACGTTTATTTCCAAACTATGACACAAACACAACGTTGTAACTCACGGTGCAGACAAACATTAAGGACGGTGAACGGACAACACTGGGTCGGACTGGCAGGCTATTTGTGTGTGGTAGTTCAGGTGCGGGTGATCAGTGGTGATAATTACGAGTGCTCGTGAAAGCCCGGTCAGTACTCCGGGGACGGGGACCTCTCCCCTGGCCTGGGTAACGTGGTGGGCGTGACAAAGGGTAAGGTGCTGGGAGAATGCTCCTCTCTTTGGTCTGATGTTGCTCTGTGGATTATGTTTCAAACACACAAGGCAAGCCATACAATGTTTTTTTGAGTAAATATTAAATCCATATGTTGTATATTGTTTATTTACCAGGCCTACCATCCCTCCTGTTGAGACATGGCATCGCCCATGACTCAATATCACCACCCATTTGTACATAGGTAATATTGGCTTGTTCTCATTGCTCATATAAATGCCTTCATGGCTTGCTCTGTCCATTGCAGGGGGAGGTCATGTTAAGGGGTGTATCATAGATAATTTTTTTTGCAAGGGGCTAACTACCTCAGCGAAATGTGGTACCAATGCTCTACAATAACTGCACAAACCTAAAAAAAGACATTGTTTGTTTTTTTTGTTTTAGGCTTAGGTGCTGATAATATTGCAGTTTTCTCTCTGTATTTACCATACTACCGTCAGGCATGAGTGTATGTCCTAAATATTTAACACTAGTTTTGCAATGTAGCTTATCCTTATTCACCTTATTACCCGTATCAGTTAGAAATCTGAGCAGAGCTAAAGTATCCTTTTTACATGATTTTGATGCTAATAGAATATCATCTACATAAACTAATATTTGACTGGAACACGGAGGAGTAAATTTAGCTAAACAACTTTGTATAGCAGCGGAAAATATAGTAGGGCTCGCAATACCTTTGTGGTAACCTTGTATACGTATACTTTTGATGTCTCCCCATCGCAGGGAGGAGCGGGACGGGGACGGCACCTTGCTCAAGGGTACCTCAGGGCAACCCATCGGGAAGGGGTTCGAACCCCCGATCTGCCGATCATGCAGCCAACACCCTAACCACTAGGCCACCGCTGCTCCTGCATAACATATATCCTCTAAATCTAGTAAACCATCCGGCCCATCTTCTTCCCTCTGTTCTGCTTCCTGTTTTCCATCTAGCCATTCTATTTTCTGTTTAGGACAATTCTTTGCCCAATGTCCCATTTCTCCACAGTTATAACATGCTTCATCTCTCAACTTTGGACCATATCCTCGGCCTCGACCACCTTGTCCTCTAAAACCTCCTCTAAACCTTCCTTTTCCTCTGTTTCTACAACTTCCTTGATTCCCTTGATAAAACGTTTCACAGTCACCTTGCCAGAAAACATCTATCTTTGATTGTTTTTTTAAATTATTTCTGTAATTTTCTCTGCATGTATGCCATAATTCATGAACTCATCTAATGTGCATGTGGGAAGCTGAACACAATGTTTTCTTATCCACATGCTAACAGGAGGTCTAAATTCCTCCAGTAATGCGTTTTTTAGTTGTTGTCTAAATGCACCATTGTCATCGTTATCTTGTAGTCCACTGTTTTCTACAAAGACTTTTTGAAACCTTCCTCTGAATTCTACAACTGTCTCACCTTCTTTTTGCTTTGTTTGTATTAATGATTGCATAATTAGCTCTCTTTCAATATACTTCTCTGATTCTATTTTAGGAGTCGCTCCACTCGCTGTAGTAGCTGTGGGTGTCACATATGTGGTGTTTCTGTCACGTATGAGGTGTTTGTCACATGAGGTGTTTTGGGTACGCTAGAGGGCGCTCTGTTCTGACTGAGCACACCTGTGCTCATGAAGGCACAGGTGTGCATCGTTGGGGCTGACTATTTAAGCCCCGATGAGTCAGAACAGAGCGCAGCTCATTAGTTAGGCTAAGCCTACAGGCAATGGTGGTTTTTGTTTTTGTATGTGGTAATCTGGCAACTTGGTTTAGACTGCAGTTCTAATCAGAAACCAAGAACGGAGGAACTGCAGTTCCTGCAGTTCCTTCCTTCTTGTTTTTGTACTTGTGAATAATAAAACTGTGTTCCCGAACTCCTGGCTCCACACTGGCGTCCTTCCGGCACCCCGCCACCGTTACAGAAATGAGCCACCAAAACCGGGACGTCAGGAGCCGTGAGGAGTGGCTGGAGGAGCTAGAGCGAGCTCTGGGAGCCCAGATTGAGGACCTCCGAGCAGTGCTGCCCCTGTGGCAGCCGGGGCGTTGCGAGCGGAGCGGTGAAATGCAGAGAGTCACCGCCACTGAGCTCTTGCGGCACCTGGACCTGCTGGATCGCTCAATCCAGCTCGCTCCCTCGCTGGAGTTCGGCGAACGGCTGAAGGAGTGTGGTCGAGCGGAGAGGGCGGTACGGGCCATTGTAAAGGTAATGTCATTGGGACGATTCCTTGAGGAAGAGGCTTCGTTCGCGCCCCTTTCTTTACCGGCTCCTGCTCTCCACCAACCACAATGCCGGAAGTCGGTGGAACCTGCCTCCTTCACCACTCACAGCGGTTCGTTCGCGGAGACAGCGCCGTGCAGCAAACACAGCGGTCCGTCCGCGGAGACAGCGCCGTGCAGCAAACACAGCGGTCCGCCCGCAGAGACAGCGCCGGGCACCAATCACAGCGGTCTGTCCGCGGAGACAGCGCCGTGCAGCAAACACAGCGGTCCGTCCGCGGAGACAGCGCCGTGCAGCAAACACAGCGGTCCGTCCGCGGAGACAGCGCCGTGTAGCAAACACAGCGGTCCGTCCACGGAGACCCCGCCCTATATGAAACGCGGCGAAAAAATGGCAAATACGCAGCGGAAACAAAGAAAGAAGGGCAAGAGGCCCGCACCTGGCACAGTACACAACCCCAGCTCCTCAAACCTGTCTGCTGAGCAGAGGGCAACAGAGGAACCGTTTCAGGTTCTCAGAAGGTCTGGCTGTCTGTTCTGGGCGCAGAGAGACAGAACAAAAACGTTTTAGTTGAGCAGCTCCAGGAAATGGAGGCTGAGCTCCTCACCAGGGATCAAGTAATCTGTACACGGAACCAGGATCTGGACGCCCTGAAAACAAAGTGTAAGAAATTGGAGGAGGAAAACGCCTCTCTTCAGGCTGTGAAACACCAGCTGCAGGTGAGCCACCAGTTTCAAGTACATTCCCTTCAGGAGGAACTAGTTACAGTAAATGGGGAACTTCAGGAAAAGCAGGCTAGGTACCTAGAACAGGAGAAAGTCTGTAAGGATCTCAGGGAACAGATACTTTGGCTAACCGAAAACTTGAACAGCACCCAGGAGGACTCAGAAAGACTCAGACAGGCCAACTTGAAGCACAGTGCACTTCTCGCAGACATTCACCTACGAGAGGATCAGATCAAACAGAGGGAATTGCTGGCGAGGCTCAACCAACAGCTGGCAGAAAGCAAGACCTCTGTTCTGCAGATAACCAGCTCAACCACCCATGAAAGACTGAAACACGAGGAGGAGCTCACCACTCTGCGTTCTCAGCTACTTGTGTACTTGTGAATAATAAAACTGTGTTCCGAACTCCTGGCTCCACACTGGCGTCCTTCCGGCACCCCGCCACCGTTACGGTGGGCTATTATGCGCTAGGGGCCCGGGAGGATTCCCACCATCCATTGGGTCCCAGTCCCCTCTAACTCTGAACCATTCCATTATAAAAAATTGCCATGACTACTTGTTGAATTTTTGTTGAAATTGATCAGGTTCGTCACATCCGAGCAACACTGATTAGGATCCTTTTTTGGAGACGTCACAGATTCAGTAGCCTTTTTGACGTCATCATGGATCCAGCTTCTATATACTAACATGGTTCTATCTCCCGTCTCTGCATGATTATGATCCCAGACTGGATTAGCTACTTCTACCATGGGGCATTCATCTGCAGTATTTGGGTTTATTGCCCTCACTAAACCGCCTGGGCTAAGAAGTCCTCCCATTGTTTTAATCCATTCCCCCACCTTGCCCTTACGGCCCCTAGTATTTGCAGCCGGGCCGTCCGGCATTTTAAAAGCATCTAAATTTGGATATAAGTTTGGTTGCACATAAGGGGGTAGTTTCAGGGAGGATCCCATTTGTCTCTCCAGGGCGGGAGGTGCAGCTGCAGCACTTACTTCGGCACGATGTCTTTAACCTTGAGTCTCACTGCACATGCCTCTGTTGCTTTAATTTTACCATTCTTTCTTTTATTATTATATAATTACATAATGTGACTTTTATTATTAATATAATTCATCATTATTTATTTATTTACTTACTTATTTACTAATGCCATTTCTACCTTCCTGGCACTCCTCCTTTAATTTCTTCTATAAATCTTTCAAACCCTTAGTACTGAAAGAACCATCTTCTGGAAACCCATGTTTCACAAACCATCTACCTAATATCGTCGGGTCAGTCACTTCTCCATATTACCCATAACAGTCAGTCTTTGCGAATTGCCCTTAATCTCTTTTCCTAGATCCCGTGACTGTGAGGTCTCCATATTTCAACGCAGTTCCGTTCCTGGCCCAGACAGGAGTAGCGCGCTACCCTATTGCAGTCGATCGTCACCGACAGGGAAGGTAACTTTTGTTACTCTCAACCTTTCCTTGAGGAGTTGGACCCAATCTACCTCAGTTCTCTTGAACTGTCCTCTAGGTACTGGTCCCCACCCAGGGTTACCCCCAAGGTCCACCTAAGTCCCTTGCCTAGGTGTGCCTAAGTCCCCGACTTAGGTCTTTGCGTTCCCTCCTTATGACAGACCTCACAGGCAGGAGAATCTAGGTTAAATCAAAATTTTTCTTTTATCTTTTTCTTTCTTTTTTTCTCTTTTCTTTCTATTTTTTTCCATTTTTCTTTCTTTACACCTGTTGCTCTGTAGCCACAATATTTGCAAACTTGAACTCCTCTAGAATGTCCTAATAACATTCACAAGGCTGCCTCAAACATTTACTTCATTTGACAACAAGGCACTTATGAGTCCACTGTGGTGGGTCACTAGAAAAGTCCTCTTTGGGCCTTTAATAACTCTCTGAAGAACAAGCTTCTAGGCTAGAGCTATTGTCCAGTCCGGTCCTCCACTGGGGGTTCTAATCCCAAGAGATGAAAAACGTTTTCGATTCTGTTAACCACCACCTAAATCCTCGATGGAGAGGATCACCAGTCCAGTCCTCAGAGACAACTTCATGTTAGCACCGTTAGGTTTCAGGTTGTCCTGTTTCAGTACTAGGTACCTCCCATTCACACAGACAGACAGACAAACAAACACATACCTCAGTCTATAGTAACTACCTTAGTTACTTCTCAGGAGCATCTCAATTGACTAGTACTAGTACAATTAGACCTCTAGGGCAATCCTTCTGATCTACCCTTTAGACTGTTAGAGTCCCAGACTCTCTAGACGTCTTTCTAAGGTTCCCTGAACCTTCCAGCGCTATTCCAAAAAATCCTTGTCTTACCTGTTTTCCCACGCTCTCACCGTCTCAACCAAAATGTTCAGATCGCGTCAATCCGGTCCAGCGGAACAACTCGAGACTTACTGGCTGACATAGAATTCACTATGGCGGGCTTTCATCCACGGTCCCAGACTCGTGGGCTGTGCACAGACTTCAGCGTCCTCCAAGTGCTCCGCAGGGACACGGATCTGTAGCAATCCGGCTTGAAGGACCAAAGTTCCTGTACGCAGAAAATTCCTGTATGCAGAGACAGTAGAACGAAGGAAAACACCAGACACAGGATCTGCAGCTTTTACTTGCAAGGGGAGCCAGGCACCAGCCAACACCAGTTACCTCCTCCGAAGAGCTACCCCCTCTGCAAGCCTTTTATTCACTTTTCTGATTTTACAACGGCAATTAACCCACATTCCTTGTTATAAATTGGTAAACAGAGAAGAGGAATTCTGTGTCTGGCAAGGTTCAGGCACAAAGGTCAACTGTCGTAACAAGCTTTTTGCAGAAGTTGTAAATAAAGAAGGATTCCTTACAGCTGTACTACTTAATCACCATAGAGAACATTTAAAAGTTCACTAAAGCGCACATAATGTGGTCACACTTTATCAGAATTAAAATAATTTATCTTTGATTTTGAAGGGTGCTGACTATATGGTTAGTCAGTGAAGGCCATTAGGAATAATATGTAAGATTTTAGCAGAGACTGACATTGGTATAAAAGTTTTGTCCATCAAAAAAATCATATAAAATCATACAAACGGATATCTGTGAGTAAATGTATGTAAATGTAAATTGTATAATGGTTCAAAAAAGGGAAGGGTGGCACAAACCAGCCCTCTGTGCGTGGAATTTTTTTATTTGGTATGAAGTAAAAATTATTTGCCCAAGCTTGTCTGTAAGTCAGCAACTGATTAGATAATGCTAAAATTGGTCAAAACAAGTGTAGGTCTGTTAAAAATATATATTGAAGGTCATTGTATCCTATTATTTAATAAACTACATAATTGAGTTGATTAGTATATATTATTTCCAAATACAATAAACAACATAATCTTCCTCTAGTTTAGATTCAATCCATTTGCTTCATTTACTTTCCATTTACCTTTTTAATCCCCTGCTGTTTGTCTTAATTCAGCCTAAACTAATTTGACTAAAATGCCAGCTAGTAAATTATATTGTTACATTTAACTATACAATATAATTCCCAATTCACAGCAGCTACAGTTCCATACATATTTGGACACTGACACAATTTTAGTTTTTGTAACTGTTTACTGAAACATTTTCCAGTTATAGTTATATAATGGACATGGACATAATGCATAGGTTCTCAGCTTTCATTTGAGGGTATCCGCATTCAAATTGGATGAAGGGTTTAGGAGTTCCAGCTCCTTAACATGTATCACCCTCTTCATAAAGGGAACAAAAGTAATTGGACAATTTACTCAAAAGCTATTTCAGGTGTGGGCAGTTCCTTCATTATGTCATTATCAATTAAGCAGATAAAAGGCCTGGAGTTGATATGAGATGTGGTGCTTGCATGTGTAACGGTGGCAGGGAGTTTGAAGGACGCCAACGCAGAGTTAGGGTTCCAAAACGTAACTTTATTAACAAAAACTGACATACAAAACCAAAAGTGCCACCATTAACTGTAAGGCAGAGCCTTGTTAATGAACCGCGCTCTGTTCTGACTCACTGGGGCTTAAATAGCAGCCCCAATGAAGCATACCTGCGTCTGAACAAGCCCAGGTGTGCTCAGTAACAGAGCGCCATCTGTTGTGCCCAGCCGGAACCACAGGCACGACAGACCGTGACAGTAGCCCCCCCCCAAAAAAACGCAACTCCCTAGGCATCAAAACAACCTCGACCCGGACCTCAGGGGGGAGGCTAAACAAAAACCCTATTAAACTGAAACCGTCCCCTTTATGGGGCACCCGGCCAGGCCCACAAACACCCAAATTTCAACAAAAAGGGACCTCTGGCCAGTAATGTTCAAGGGTCCTGGCGGTGGTGAGGGGTATCCCAGGGTTTCAGTCCATATCTTTGTAACCAAGTCCTTTTGGTATTTGTGTTTAGCCGTATATTCTTTCAGTGTCTTTCTGTTGTCCCGCGTTTCCTCTGTCACCTGTCTCTCTGACTCTGTAGTGGGGCCTCTGGAGGACTCGTCTGCTTGGCTCAAGGGCCTTGTCTGGTCACCACCTGAAAAAGAGCTAAATACCGGAGATTCTCTGTGGATAGAAGGGGAAGAATTCGTTACCCAGTGCGTGCTCTGCCTCCGGTCTCTGCCCTTCTCGCTTGTTATGACTATCGTTTCGTCATCTGAGGTGTGGCGTTTCTCGTCTTCTTCATACACAGGCTGCAAGTTCTGAGAAGACCGATTGAGTGGATGTGTTATGGGCATGGTAGCTGGAGTTCACGTGGCTGGTAAAGCACAATTCCCCTCTGGAACAATCAGGTGCTGATTGGAGCTTAGTTGTAGTGTTGTGTTAACTGGGATGATATTCACGCAGGCATTTAGCAGGAGGTTTGGGGGAAGAACAGTTGGTGTGAAGACTCTTTTGGGTGCACTGGCAGCAATAAAGGAAAGGTATCCCTCCACTGCTGCAGTGAACGCTGTTGCTCTCTTCTGGCACTGCTGGCCTCTGGGAGGCCTGGGTAACTGTGTGCTTCCCTCTCTGAGAGGCATGATAACTTGTGCTTTGCTTGTACTGACCTTACCCTTGGCAACCGGGGTTACTCCTCTCTTCTGAACAGGAGGGGGTTCGACTAATTCCGGAGCCTCTGGCGTCTGTGGGTCCTCCACAGGCACATCAGGTTGGGCTGCTGGATTGTCATCACCGGTAGCTTCCACAAAGCCTCTGGAGCACTCCTCCTCTGGATCACTCACTGAAAGGCTAAGGTCAAGGGAATTGAGTACGGCTGAGGAACTAGACTCAATTTCTGTGACTTTACTTACTGAATTCACTAAAACAAGGGAAGAGATCCAGGGAGGGTAGTCTGTTCCAGAAATGATGCCTGAGGTATCTGTGGACAGGATCTCCAACAGAGGCTTTTTCTGTCCGTGTTCCAAATCAGTAATCAATGCGAGTGATTTCAGAAGAGACTTAATTATGGGTACCTCTACTGACCAATTGGTTGCATGGAACTTCCTTGTCGCTCTCCCCGACTCGCCAACGGGGTCCCATGAGGAATGGTCCGACCCACTGGAAAACCTTGGCCTGAAAGAGTCTAAAAAAGAGCTAAACATGGAAGAATCATTCTTGGCCCTGTGACACTCTGCCCTAGGTGCCTGCAGGGTAACTCTCATGGAGTCCAGGTTCTCAGAAACACAGCAGATACTGAGTTTTTTGTCCATAATTAAACAAACAAAATTGTGCATTACCTGCCCTCCTTGACCTCCTTGACCATCTCTGGATGGGTCTTGCAGCTCAGTGGGTTTACCGGTCTCTCTCCTGGCTTTTCCCAGTTCTGCCTGCAGAGCGACGTTGTGGTCTTGCACCTGTCTCAGCTCTGCCCTGGTCTGATTCAGCTGTTCCTCCATAGCAGCTACTTTAGCTAACTTCTCCTGACTGGTCCTGACTCTCCTCGTTGCCTGGCATGCGGTTTGGTCCCTCTGTTCATCCGTTCCCTCCAGCCTCTCTCTTTGGTTCCCAATCACAGCTTGCAGCTTTCTTCTGGAGACCGCTCTCTCTTTTCTGAATTCATTGCTCTTGCTGTTGAGCTCACCTTTGCCTTGAAACAGCGCTTTTCTTTCTGTTTCCATCTCCCTCTTACAAATGGACAAGAGTCCTTTGGTCCTCTCACGGTCACATTTACCCTTAATGTAGGACGTATAATGTCTTTGAATGATGATGGCTGACACCCTTATGACCTGGTACTTTACTACCTCCCTGTGTCTTCTGAACGCCGCCTGAATCAGGGAAGCTGCCTGATGTTGCAGGATCACCTCCCTTCTGACCCTTTGACCTCTGAAGCAAGCTTGCAGGAACATTGCAGCAGAGCGCAATTCCAAGACTTCCTCCCTCTGCTTTCTGGCATCAAGTGTGGAGCGATACCTAAGCTGGATGGCAACAGCAGCAAATTTCATGCATACATATCGTGTCCGAGTACAGTGAGCCCTGTAAGCACATTGTATCACTGTGGCAGCCTGGTGCTTCTGTTTCAGAGTCTGTCTGGTCTTCATCCCTCAGAATGCGGCTTGCAGAACAACAGCAGCCATCTTTTTCACCCTCAAAGACCTCATCTCTTGCTTTATCATCTTATTAGCTCGGTAATGTCGCTGACCAGTCCTGGCTGCCCACAGTAGCTTCAGGTAGTGTTTTCTGCTTAAATGCTTCCTCACCTGCGCCTGAATGGTTACTGCAGCCTCATGTTCAATCCACATCTGCACCCGAACCTTCATTCTAAAGTTCCCACTAACCTGGAGCTGCTCCTTCTCTGCTTTCAGCCTGGCAGACGGGTTAGTGGTGGGTTTGGGGGTCGACTCCTTGATGCCGCTTTCCTTGTTGCGAAGGGCTTTCTTGGTCGACCTCCCCAGTCGCACGATGCAGGAAGTGGTCTCCACCGTCTTCCTGCTCTCGATGTCAGGAATGACCTTCTTTGCCTTTGCCTCGCGGGCGGCCTTCTTTGCCTGAGGAGTGCAGGGCTCGTTTATTGCTGTGCTTCCGCGTTGAGCAGCGTGTGGCGCGGTGGGTGCCGTGCTTCCGCGTTGAACTGCGTGCGGCGCGGTGGGTGCCGTGCTTCCGTGTTGAACCGCGAGCGGTGCGGTTGACGCCATGCTTCCACGTTGCGTGACGCCAGCCGTCAACGAAGCCCCGCCTTCCATGTCGCGTGCGGAAAAAAACACGCGGTTCAGCGCTGCGCCCTTGCAGCCATGGAGACCAGCATCCGGAGGAACAGCGCAAACCGATCCAAGCGCAGCTCGGGATCTGGGGTGGGACGGAGTGGGAGCAGCGACGTCACATTCTTCAGACGGCGCTCGAGCTCCTTGGCCGTGGCCGTTGTCGTGGAAAATTGAGGTGTGAGCCTAAGTCTGAAACTTTTTCTAAGTCAGAAACCAAACAAAGTCAAAAATCAAGCGAAGTCAGAGAGATGCAGCACAACCAATTTACTGAAGAGTTTCAGCGGCGTGGTCCTGTGGGAGCAGCTCCAAATGCTCATCCCAACTCTGGACTTTAAATACATTTCAAACCCCTTTAAAATTTGCATAAATCCATCCCATTATTAGTTTTCCACCAATAATATTCAATGCTGTCATGATTGAAACCTCAGTTCCCCCACCTTTGCCCCTTTCCCACCATTAGGCTTAGGCCTTCTCACTGTTTACATTTCTGCCTTGTCTACCACCTATATTTCAAGGCATCCACCCATCCAGGCCCCCACTTAAAAGTGTTTTTTCACGGATGTGTCCCTATTTTATGAGTGCAGCTGCCTAAGCAGAGCTGTAACTCTTTCCTGCTGGATGTTTCCTGGGGGGTCATGAGATGATGCAAGCAAGTAAGAATGGAACTAAGTGCAGGTTCAGCCACTTACTATCTCCTGGGGTCAGATTTAGGCTAACAAACTGTGACCTCAGTAATGTGAGGCACTGTGAGACAGGGACAAAAGTAAAGGGATTTCCACTAAATATCCCCCCTCTCAGACTTACAAGTCGGACACATCAATAAATGCGGGTAAATACGGAATACAGGACTAATAATGCTGTAAACCATGTCAACGATAAAACACTACACAACATGGTTATACATGAAACATCAATGACAGTCATAATGAGAGCATATCAAGCTTATAGCTTAATTGGTCTTTTCAAGTGATCAGGTTACTAAGAAGGGAGACCCATTCCCCAAGAATGGGCGAAAACCTCTATGCTGAGTCAACTTTTAGAGGAAAAATTCCCACTCTACCCAGATGTTGCGATAGCGCTATCAGCGCTTGGGTTCAGCGGTTCCCAACTTAGCCTGATCCCGCTCTCGAGATTACAAAAAATTAATCAATAGAATAGTACCTTATATAAGGGTACATATTAGCGTATACCATGTGCTGATTCAGAATATGACTGTGCTCAAAACAATAATAAAGACACGCAATTTCAGTCAGAGTACATATAACAGGTTATTCTGTAGTCGCTACATTAAAAGGTTATACCGCCGATACATGATCTTCGCCCGTTTTGCACTTTACGTTCAGTAGCACGGTACCGTCGGTGTGTACCAGGAGAGGTCACTAGTACTTCTCTGGCCACACTGGACAAAACACTGCTCTTAGTTATTACGATCGGATTGGGTCTCTGAATTTGGTCTTTTCCTTAGGAGTCTGTATTCCCCCGTTCCTCCGTCTTCTCTGAGCTGGTTGAGTCCTCTGGGTCTGCGGCATGTGTTGCTGCGGTCTGCGAGTCGCTAAGTGCGCTGACCTCGCATGATTCTCCGATGCGGCTGTCCTGGCTCTTGGCTGACACACCAGGACCGGAATGGGTACCACTCTTTTGCCCTGATTCAGGGCTCTCCTGATTGCTTTCACAGCGTTCTTCTCCTCCGGTTGACAGCTCATCATCATCACTAGTGTCGTCTGGCTCTGTTCTTGGTAACAAATTCCTGGGAACTCGAGTACAGTGGTTAAGGTGATACCAAGTAGTATTATTCTCCACTTTTATTGCTGTGGGTGTCACACTTACCACCTTGTGAGGACCAGTTCGCCTTGGTTCATTCCACTTCCTCCTGAAAACTCTTACATATACCTGGTCCCCTGGTCTTAATGGGTTTGTGGACTCCTCCTCCGGTTCTGGAGCACGTCTCAGCTCCTGTTGGTAAATAGCTTTATGTATAGCAGTTAATTGTCTCATATAGGCTCTCAGCTCTGCTTCCAATTGTTCCAAGGGAGGTCCCTGATAGGGCTCCCTCAGATGGGGTACAGGCATGTGTCTACCAGTAAGCATCTGATGTGGAGTCAGATGAGTGGTTCTATTAGCTTGCATTCGGTAATGCATCAGGGCTAAAAGGAGAGCATCCATCCAGTGGAAACCTGTTTCTGCACAAATTTTATTTACCTTAGTTTTTAGAGTTCCATTAACTCTTTCTACCATCCCCTGAGACTGGGGGTGGTAAACACATCCCAGTCGTTGTTTGATTCTCAATTGTTGCAATACCTTTTTAACAGTCTGTTGGATAAAAGCTGATCCATTATCTGAACTTATCTGTGAAGGAATTCCAAATCTTGGGATTACTTCTCTCGTCAAAAACTTAATAACAGTTCCAGCACCTTGATCTTTGGATGGGGTTGCTTCCACCCACCTGCTAAATCTGTCAATGACCACAAGCATGTACCTGTATCCTCTCACCCTTTTAATCATGTCCACATAATCAATCACCAGATGTTGAAATGGTCCTGTAGGTACCGGTATGTGCCCAGCTGGGGTAGTGATTCCCTTTCGCACATTATTTTGAGCACAAACATCGCATCGGCTCAGCAATTCATCAATCGTGGCCTGTAAATATGGAGACCAAAACCCTTGCTTCTCTATTTTTCTTACCACTTCTCCTCTTGTGCAATGATCCAGCCCATGTGCATTAGTGATTAGTATTGTTAGTAATGTGTTAGGTGCAATCAACAACCCTTCATGATTTCTCCATAATCCTTTTTCATCTTGTTTAGCTCCTCTGTTACTCCACATAGTTCTTTCACACAATGTTGCTTGTCTCTGCATTTCCACCAAGTCATCCAGCGTGACTATAGGCTCGATAGCTACCATTGGTGCCATCACCGGATCCTCACACTTAGAGGCTTTTTTAGCTCCTCATCAGCCAAATTATTCCCCTTTATCACATAGTCATTTCCTTTTTTTTTTTGTGCCTGACATTTAACTATTGCCAGTCTTTTTGGCAGCATCATAGCACTCATCAACTCCAGTATTTGCTGCAAATGTTGTATTGGGCTACCATCAGTCTTCTTAAAACCTCGCTGTTTCCATACTGCCCCAAATAAATGTGTAACTCCATGAGCATACGCTGAGTCAGTAAAAATATTAACACTCTTTCCCTTTGCCAATCTGCACGCCTCAGTTACTGCCTTCAACTCTGCTAGTTGGGCAGAACACGGCTGAGGACAATTTTCGGCCTTTTCTACCTCAAAAACATCTCCGTTTCCTTTCCTCACCACCGCATATCCCGCATGGTTCCCCAAGTGATCCCTAAAACAGGATCCATCAACAAAATAAGTCACGTCTGCTTCCAGAATTCCAGAAAAGACTCCAAATCAGGTCTTAACTTAGAGAACGCCAGTGAACTAGCTATGCAATCATGCGGTTTTCCTTCAAAACGGAAAGGTAATAATTCTGCTGGATTAACTGTATTACATCTCCTAAGAGTCACATCTGGAAATGTAAGCAAGAACGAATACTGCAAAATCCTTGCTTGTGTTAAAACAAACCTGCTGTTCTCGATCAGCTCTATGATTTTATGATGGGAATAGATGATCACTGGAAACCCCATCGTCAGAACTGAAGCTTTCTCGTAAGCATAATGTACTTCTGCTAAACCCTGATAGCATGGTGGCCATCCCTGAGCCACTCCATCTAGTTTAGTGCTATAATAAGCTATTGGCTGTTTCTTTTGTCCACTACATATCTCCTGCATCAACACTGCTGAAGCAAATCCATCACAGCGATTAGCAACAAACAAACAAAAAGGTTTAACATAATCTGGTGTAGCTAGCACTGGTGCCGTTTGCATTTCCTGCTTCAGAGTTTCAAACGCCACATAAGCATCAGATGTCCATTTCAATGGAGCATTTAATGTCTTTGATCCTGCTTCTGCTATCAGTCCCCTCAAGGGTGCAGTCTTTATTGCATAATCTTCAATCCATTCTGCACTAAACCCTGTCATCCCAAGGAATGACATCATCTGTCCCACTGTCAGTGGTTGTGGTGCTTTACTGATTCCCTCCAGCTGTGAAGGGGCTATTGCTTTTGTTCCATGAGCCACCAGCCGCCCCAGGTACTCTACCTGTGGTTGGCAATATTGTAATTTTGCTTGTGACACCTTATGTCCCCCCTCAGCTAATTTTCTGAGAACTTTAACAGAGTCTTCATGACATTGTTCTACTGTTGGGGAACACAAGATTAAATCATCAACATACTGTAGCATTGTGCTGTTAAAATCCAGTTCCTCTAGATCCTGTCTCAGGACTTGATTAAATATATGAGGGGAATCCTTGAACCACAGTTTGAATCCCTGTGGTAACCTTGTATAACTGTACTGCTTCCCTCTGTACGTGAATGCAAATAGATACCTTGATTCTTCCGCTATTGGAATACTAAAAAATGCAGAACACAAATCTTTTACCGTAAAGTACTTTGCATCCGGTGGAATGTTCATAAGTAATGTGTGTGGATTGGGCACTTCCGCCTGCCAGTCTTCCACCGCTGCATTTACTGCTCTTAGATCGTGCACCAATCGCCACTTAGTTTTATCTGCCTTTTGTACTGGGAGTATAGGGGTGTTACATGGGCTTCTCATCTCTATTAGTACTCCTGCTTCCACCAGCCCCATTATAGGTCTCTCTATTCCCTGCTCAGCTTCTGGTTTTAATGGATACTGAGCTCTCCTAGGTAGTTGTGCTCCAGGTTTTAATCTGATCTGAACTGGTGAGGCTGATTTTACCTGTCCCACATCTGCCTCATGTCGCGACCACAGTTCTTCAGGGACTTGCTTAATCATTTGTTTCTTCAGGGAATCTTCTTCTTCCTTCAATTGTGCACTCATTTGCTTCCAGACATCATCATTTTCAGGTCTAGTGATTGCTACTGCCTGTGGTGTTGCTGTCACATCCAATTCACACAACACTTTAATCATTGAATGATCTTCAGCACACAGTATCAATGGATTTTGTGTCTTCTCCCATTTCAGTTCTTCTGCTCTTTTAACCATTGTTCCCAACTCCTTTGACTCAAACCCTTCATTTATTAGCAGCGTCACATGAGGTCTTGCTCCTTCAACATCATACCACTCATTGATGAACTCATTTTCCTCCACTTGAAGCGCTGCTCCTTCTGTCCCTATAACCACACTTCTAATTTTAAGGTTAACTTTTGTTCCTGCAGTCCTTCTAAGCCATTCTTCCTCCAGCATCTCATTCTGGCCTTTATCATAAATCATAGTACAGTGATATTCTAATCTGGGGTCTCTTGCTTTTGGTATCTGCGCTAAAATAAACTTCCCCCATAGACTCATTATTTCCTGTACTGGCTCTTCTATTTCCCCTAACCAATACACATTAGCTTCTTTTCCTAATGTCACATTCATCTGAGCACTGACTGCCATTTCATCCACATAAACTCCATCAGGCGTACACCAAATCTGGAAACCCAACTGGCACAAAGCGTTTCTCCCTAATAAATTTACTGGAGTTTGCTCTGAAACTAAGATTGGTAAATTGATTGTTTTTCCCTGCACTGTTACTTTAACTGGAGCGGTTACTGGTAGTAGCTGCACTTGTCCCGAGAATCCTACGGTCTTTACGAATTTTCCTGACCTGGGGAGGTTAATGGCATAATTTGAAGTTAGGCATGTATAACAAGCTCCTGTATCTATCATCATGGGTATAGTTTTGCCATTTACCTGAACCTGCAGCGTTGGTTCCCCATCAGCTCCCTTGCTTGTCAATAAGAGCTGACCCTCCCCTGTAGGATCCTCTGGGCCTCCCTAGCACCCATTCTGTCCACCCCAGTAATTTACTGGGCTGGAGTTTTGATTTAATCCAGTCCAGGCAGGGTTCTGATTCCCTCCTGTCCATGGATGTCCTAAATATGGGTTTCGCTGTGATTGTTCCTGACCCACAATTTGGGGAGCCCGCCAACCCGCACCTCCCCGCACTCCAGGTCCCCTCCATGGATTTACTGAACATTTCCTTCAGATGTGTCCTGGTTGTCCACATCCCCAACACACCCCAAGTGGACATCTTTTTCATGCGATGAACATAAGCGGAGGGATTTTCAGTCTCTCCTATTGGTTCTCCTTTCAGAGTTTTCAGGTCTAATTTTCTTGGATAGACTTCCCTCATTGCGTTCCACAGTCTGTTTCTGTATGGATTGAATTCCACACCATCACTGGTTGCATACACTGCTTGACTTATGCCTGCTTTTTTTGTCATGATGTCTCTCCATTGACTTTTGACCAATTATTCGGGGCTAATAAGGCTTTTACATCTCCTTTATAGCAAGGAGACCCAAGTGTCTTTTTCTTCCAAGTTCAGTATCCACTTCTGAGCTCCCTTTTCATGCAGATCGGGCAAGCTATTGACCAACCCTCCAAATCCTGGGTCTGCCATGGTATGTAATTAGCATGCCTCTCTTAATCAATATAGTTGTACCATCCCATATTTTCTTCCTGATCTAATCTCATATTTGGCTCTCACTGAATCTCAGTGTCCTCTTCACTTTCTGATATTGTTCCATTATCCCTTCTTACTCTGTCTCTTTGGACTTTTTCTTTCATTGCAATAAAAGCAATAATTTATCCAGATTAGTAATTGATTTTGTTTATCCTTTCGTGATAGACCATCAAGCACTTTAGCATCCAGTCTTTGGGCCTCCCTTTGGTACACTCCATCCTACTCTTCTCATCTCTATTTCCCTTAGTCAGCTCAGTCCTCATTCTCCTCTCCTCTTCCTGTATCATCCTCTATATCCTTAATTTCTCTCCTTTTCAGTTTGTTTTCTGTACTTCTGTGACAATCCAACACACCTCATCATTACTGCCCCATTCTGTCTGCTCAGTTCTTCCTTCATCACCTCTCACTGACCGTGCCTCTGACTCCCTCTCTCTCCTTGCTGTCTCCTCACTCTCCACTCCAGCTGCAATTCACGAAGATCCGGATATACTGTCTCACCGCTCTGCTGCCTACTCTCTCCCCCTCTCCCTGAGCAGTAGGGCTCCTCCCTTGTGGAGGGTCGGTGGGTCCTGGATGTTCTCTCAGCATCCCTGAGATTTCTCCTCTTCCAAGACTGTTTTTGTTCAACGCCTGGTTCTGGATCCTTTATCTGTCACAGTCACTTGTGAAAAGTGAAATGAAAGTGACAAACTTGTCATTGCGTAGGTCACAGCACTGCACACCATGAACCAGCAACTAAATTGGGACCTCTGCTAACCCATGTGCACACAAACACCAGCAAGTGGTGCCATTGAGCGCTGGGGAGCAGTGACGGGGACGGTACCTTGCTCAGGGTACCTCAGGGCAACCTACTTGAGGGAATCGAACCCACAATCTTCCGATGCGAGGCCAACTCCCTAACCACTAGGCCACCGCTGCCCCACCCAGAAGATCAAACTTCCCCTTCAATGACAGGATACTGTCCTACATAAGGTGGAGGGGCATCATACATCTTCAACTTCTCTGCTTTTTTCTTTAATCTCCTGTCTTCCTAATAACTTCTTCCAAAGGTCTCTCTCTCCTCTTAAACATTTTAAGACTTCTAATTCATCCGTCGCTTGCTTGTCGCTTACTGATTTGTCCTTTGCTGGTTCAGGCTGAGAATTTCCAGGCTCACAAAGTGTTACATCATATGTGCCTTCTGATGGCATTAAAGAACCCTTGGTACGCTTAGCCCACTTTTTTGATTTATCTTCAGAACTTATCCTTTATCATGTTCCTTTCACACATCTTTCTCTACTGTGCTTTTCACCTTACCCTGTCCCCTCAAGGGTCTTCACTTAGTTGTCTTATTCATCCTTATTCTTTGAGACTTTTTGACTCACTTTATTATTATTATTAATAATGTTATTATTATTATTACACCATTATTACTATTAGTATATTTAAATTTTTTATTTTTTCCCTTTTTACAATTGAGTTTCTAAGATCAAAGGCACTCAGTACAAACACTTTCTAGACGCTCAGCCAATCTTTACCAGAGGAATTTCTGGGTGTTGGGGCCACCCCTTGTTCACTGCTTCATAAACCCCATAGACTTCACCCTTCTAATGTGTTTATGACAATGTTCCCTCTCACTTTCTTTCTCCTTGCTCTAATTCTGCTCAATTGTTATGTAGAAAAGAATAAACAAAAATCACTTCACACTCTTTAAGGCTCTCAGTCAAAATTCACTTATCTCCCATATGCGTGCACACACACACAGACACACTCCTTCAAACACAGCTTCATACACTCCTTCACACACCCCCCTTAACGCCTCTCTCACTGACAACCACACACACTCACCAGAACCGCAGTTACACACACACACACACACACACACACAGTAGCTTCTTCTCAAAGTGATCACTCTCTCTCACACTACTTCATTCATACTTCATACTTGGCAGCTGCAACACACGTCTACACACAAATCTTTACTTTCTTTCAGTTCTCTATGAACAATCTTCTACAGACAACAATTAATCACCAATATTCAATAAAACTGTACAACTCAAACCACAAGTTTGGACGTAAACCTTGCCGTCCGGCCTACTGTGAGAACACGCACCGCTGACCCCACAATGCGACTGCCACAGGTTTATCTTCAGACAGAGACACACATCAACTTCACATAGGAATACTGTTCGCTTTCCATCTCAAACAAACAGCAAAGGTCAATACCATCTTCAACTCTCTTGTTCTCGGAAACGCATCGCCATATATCCCAGCGCCCATCGTCCCACCGCCAACGCCTCAGAATTTCAGAAGAGCTGATTCGCCAACCCACTTTACTCAGAGTCTGCATATTCACTGAGAGCTACCAGCCATGGGCCGCATTACCGCCTGTCCGAGATCTCTCAGGCTTTACAAGCGCTTCACGCGGACCCGTGAATAGGTTACAGGCTTTGAAGCTGACTGCCCTAACAGGTCGCTTCTCAACACTGGCAAACCAGATTCCACTATTTCACAGTTGGGCCAGCTCCACCTCTTTGACTTCAGCAAAAGTAATTTAGAGTGGATTTCACCTTCCTCACTCCACAGTTCCAATTTCTTATGAATAATTATTTATCATTCTTTTTGTAAACATTATACAGTTCTTTATTGAAGAGGCACAGGTCTCCTAGTGGCCCAAGCTCCCGCTCTGCTGGTCCGTAACACAGAACCTAAACTAAAAGGCAGCAAAATCTGAAATAATGCTTACCCTTAATGTTCTGTGCCAGATCAGCAGTGGGCCCGAGGAGCACACAACTTGGTGGAGCCCGTGGCCTCTTTTCAACTCCACACAATGCTTCTAAATTATGTCGGGAAAATTGAGGTGTGAGCCTAAGTCTGAAACTTTTTCTAAGTCAGAAACCAAACAAAGCCAAACTAAGCGTAGCTGAGATGTAGCACCACTGACTGAAGAGTCTACATATTCTGCAGCAGCTCCAAATGCTCATCCCAACTCTGGACTTTAAATACATTTCAAAACCCCTTAAAATTTGCATAACTATCCTATTATTAGTTTTTCCACCAATAATATTCAATGCTGTCAGTGATTGAAAACCTGTCTCTACCTTTGCCCTTCCACCATTAGCTTAGGCCTTCTCACTGTTTACATTCCTGCCTTGTCTACCACCTATATTTCAAGGCATCCACCCATCCAGGCCCCCACTTAAAAGTGTTTTTTCACGGATGTCCTCATTTTTATGAGTAGTCGTCAAGCAGAGCTGGGTAACTCTTTCCTGCTGGATGTTTCCTGGGGTCATGAGATGGCGCAAGTAAGAATGGAACCATGCAGGTTCAGCCACTCTACTATCTCCTGGGGGTCAGATTTAGGCTAACACCACCTCAGTAATGTGAGGCACTGTGAGACAGGGACAAAAGTAAAGGGATTTCCACTAAACCGTCGGTGTCCGTCGCACCCATTCCTCACCCTTCAAATACTCGCGGAGGTCCAGAGCAGCTGCCTCCATCTTCCAGGCCCTTATCAGCTGCAGCGTCTGCTCGACAACGTTCGCTGCCGTCCACAACACGTGCTCCTGCTCACCCTCATGGCTCGTGACGTCCAGGTACTGGCGGTTCATTCTGTAACGGTGGCGGGGAGTTCGAAGGACGCCAACGCAGAGCCAGGGTTCCAAAACGTAACTTTATTAACAAAAACTGACATACAAAACCAAAAGTGCCACCATTAACTGTAAGGCAGAGCCTTGTTAATGAACCGCGCTCTGTTCGGATTCACTGGGGCTTAAATAGCAGCCTCAATGAAGCACACCTGCATCTGAACAAGCCCAGGTGTGCTCAGTCAGAACAGAGCGCCATCTGTCGTGCCCGGCTGGAACCACAGGCACGACAGACCGTGACAGCATGTGGAAGATTTTCAGATAGGCTCACACTTCAGTTTTCCACGACAATCCACTGTGGCAAAATATTTGTAAAACAATTACCTCAATTAGTGCCTGGCAGTCAGTGTACAAACAAGAGTCCTATTCTGTGAAAATTAAGGCACCTTGTAGAGGACAAAAATGGTAATTTAGGTTCAAAAGGTAAACATCCTCTCCAAAATTTTGTTCCAATTGTCTGAACATCTCCACCACTGGTCTGAACCTATCAGAGAATAAGAAGTTTAAATTTCCCCCAGGATCAATAAAGTATGTATGTATGTATATATGTACAGTACTGTGCAGAAGTTTTAGGCAGGTGTGGAAAAAATGCTGTAAACAAAGAATGCTGTAAACAAATGACCTCCCTTTGCCTTCAAAACAGGATCAATTCTTCTAGGTACACTTGCACACAGTTTTTGAAGGAACTCGGCTGGTAGGCTGTTCCAAACCTCTTGGAGAACTAACCACAGATCTTCTGTGGATGTAGGCTGCCTCACATCCTTCTGTCTCTTCATGTAATCCCAGACACACTCGATGATGTTGAGATCAGGGCTCTGTGGGGGCCATAAGAATTGATGTTGGTTTGAAGGCAAAAGGTAGTAACACCAAATATTGATTTGATTTAGATTTTTCTTTTCTTTGCTCACTTTGCATTTTGTAAATTGATAAATTGAGAGCTTTGCCTTTTGGCTCAGCTCCTTCTTCACCATGACGGACCGATGCAGAGCCTGCATCACTGCTGACACTGCCCCGATCCGCCTGTCAATCTCCCGATCCGTTTTACCCTCACTCGTGAACAAGATCCCTAGTTACTTATACTACTTAATCTCACTCCCAACCCTGAGAGGGCACTCCACCCTTTTCCGGCTGAGGACCATGGCCTCAGATTTGGAGGTGCTGATTTTCATCTCAGCCGCTTCACACTCGGCTGCGAACCGATCCAGTGAGAGCTGAAGGTCACGGCCTGATGAGGCCAACAGGACAACGTCATCTGCAAAAAGCAGTGACCCAATCCTGAGCCCACCAAACCAGACCCCCTCAACGCCCTGGCTGCGCCTAGAAATCCTGTCCATAAAAATTATGAACAGGATCGGTGACAAAGGGCCAACTCTCACCGGAAACAGGTCCGACTTACTGCCGGCAATGCGGACCAACCTCCGACACCGGTTGTACAGGGACCGGACAGCCCTTAACAGGGAATCCGATACCCCATACTCTCGGAGTACCCCCCACAGGATTCCCCGAGGGACACGGTTGAATGCCTTCTCCAAGTCCACAAAGCACATGTAGACTGGTTGGGCAAACTCCCATGCACCCTCCAGGACCCTGCCAAGGGTGTAGAGCTGGTCCACTGTTCCGCGACCTGGACAAAAACCACACTGCTCCTCCTGAATCCGAGGTTCGACTATCCGACGGACCCTTCTTTCCAGGACCCCTGAATAGACTTTCCCGGGGAGGCTGAGAAGTGTGATCCCTGTATAGTTGGAACGCACCCTCCGGTCCCCTTTATTAAAGAGGGGGACCACCACCCCAGTTTGCCAATCCAGAGGCACCGTCCCCGATGTCCATGCAATGTTGCAGAGGCATCTCAACCATGACAGTCCTACAACATCCAGAGGCTTGAGGAACTCTGGGCGGATCTCATCCACCCCCGGAGCACTGCCACCGAGGAGCTTTTTGACCACCTCGGCAACCTCGGCCCCAGAGATGGAAGAATCCACCTCTATGTCCCCAGGCTCTGCTTCCTCATCGGAAGGCATGTTGGTGGAATTAAGGAGGTCTTCGAAGTATTCCCCCCACCGACCCACAACGTCCTGAGTCGAGGTCAGCAGCACACCATCCCCACTATACACTGTGTTGACTGTGCACTGCTTTCCCCTCCTGAGACGCCGGATGGTGGACCAGAATCTCCTCGAAGCCGTCTGGAAGTCTTTCTCCATGGCCTCACCAAACTCCTCCCACGCCCGAGTTTTTGCTTCAGCAACCACCAAAGCCGTATTCCGCTTGGCCTGCCGGTACCTATCAGCTGCCTCCAAAGCCCCACAGGCCAAAAAGGCCCGGTAGGACTCCTTCTTCAGCTTGATGGCATCCCTCACCGCCGGTGTCCACCAACGGGATCTCGGGTTGCCACCATGACAGGCACCGACCACCTTACGGCCATAGCTCCGGTCAGCCGCCTCGACAATGGAGGCACGGAACATAGCCCATTCGGACTCAATGTCCCCCACCTCCCCCGGGACGTGGTTAAAGCTTTGCCGGAGGTGGGAGTTGAAGCTCGTCCTGACAGGGGACTCTGCCAGACGTTCCCAGCAGACCCTCACAATACGTTTGGGTCTACCAGGCCTGACCGGCATCCTCCCCCACCAACAAAGCCAACTCACCACCAGGTGATGATCAGTTGACAGCTCCACCCCTCTCTTCACCCGAGTGTCCAAGACATGTGGCCGTAAGTCTGACGACACGACCACAAAGTTGATCATCGAACTGCGGCCTAGGGTGTTCTGGTGCCAGGTGCACATGTGGACACCCTTATAGTATATAGTATATAGTAGATGATATGTCATGTCATATTCCATGTCAGTGAAATTCCATAATACAGTTTGATAACACAGTATTAACAAAACTTATAACAGTATGTATTTCCACATTAATTCCCTTATTAAATATATTTGAACAAAAAAAGGATAATGTTCAAGGAAAAAAAACATTATGATTACATCCAGATTTCAACAGCAAAACAGAGGCTCCACGTGCAATGTACACACACAGGCACAAAATACACATTTGCAAGCAGCAATTTAAATTTGTTGACATGGTGAGTTATACCATTTCGTAAAGCTTAGTCTTCACGAAATTGTCCATATTTACTTTACTTGAAATGGCAACATTATATGTTGAAGAGAGATAACACTAAGACTGAATGATAAGGATGGTGTTTTGCTACTGCTAAGAGCTTTGCTTGCAGGATGCTTACCTGAACACTACCCTTTAGCATTCAAACAATAAATGAAAAACAGTTGGTTAAACAAATGTTAGACATAAATAAGATAATTTTCATTTCAAATTAAGGATCACTTCTTCAAATTAAGGACTGCAAAAAAAAAGAAGCAAATTAACAAAAAACAATTTGAATGAATTAACATGTATTTTGAATTATAATAAAAATCTGACATTTTTTGAGGCAAAGCTAGAAGTGATACTTCCATATACAACTTTCTTTTTTTTTAATCAAGGCAGAGCTATCATTGCAGCTTTGCTTGCAAAATCTTTCCACCTTATTCTTTGTGCTCTATGCAACCTTGTTTCTTTTGACATTTAACTGCAGATTAAAACAAGTGTAGGCTAGTATGCCATCAAGTAAAAAAAAGGAGCAGTTCTTAAAGTTTAACATTGACTTGGTACTGAAGTATTGGCTCTTGTGACATCCATGATACAGATGCAGTATAAAAAATTATGTAGCAAATGAGGCTTCTTATAGTCCTCTAGCCCTCTGCTGCATACCTACTAAGTAACTAATGCTCTACAGCCTTTATGTTGCATTTTCAAATTAGTTAGATGCTGAGTCAGAATGAAACTGTCCCATAGGCCTCCAGGATCTAGCAATATACAAAAAGGACCTGACACAGACTACTAGTTAATAGCATCAATTGTGTTGGATTACAGCAGGAAATAAAGTCCTCAGTAAGTTCCATCTACAAGCAAAGGACACCTATTTTTAGGTTACATGCTAGGGGTTTGTCTAGGACCAGCAGGATGTGCAGATCACTATAGAGACCTACACAACCCAAAGCTGGTAAACTATCTATCTAAGCTAATAATATGGGTGTGATAGCTCTTGGCTTATTCAATCCAAAGAAATCCAGCAGAGCTCCATGCAGGTCCCTATACCTTAGTCCAAAAAGGTAAGGCACCAGGCCTTTTGGTAGGACTAGCAGGACGTTGCATAACACTAAAGAGAACCAGAGGTCAGGACTAGGGTTTAGCCCAGTGCTGTTGCAGTACAGAAGCAGCTCAATCAACAGGACCACTATGGGACACACAGATAAGAATAAATGAAGGTAGTGAATGAAGAAGGTTCCTTTTGCATGTGATGAGTGCTGTCCTCTCCACACCCCAGACTTTCTGCTTTAACAGTACAGTATCATGTAACCAGCAACCACAAGTAGTAGGATGATCAGGATGGCCATAACTGTTAGCAACATGCAGACCTGCAGGAGTCGTGAGTGACTGACAGTTAGCACTAGCACCAGAGGGAGAGAGCAGATGAGCTGGGTACAAGGACCTGAAGCATAGTACCACAGGAAGAGACCCACAGATGCAGCGGGGGAAAAAACAGACACAACCCAGGTAGCAGTGATAGCTCCATATGTTCTGGAGATGGGCCAGAGAGTAGCATAATGCAGTGGTGCTAAAATAGCCAAGCAAGTGTCCAGCAATATGGTGGTGGCACTGAGGACACCAGTGCTATAGAACATTCCCATCAGGAATAATATGGTAGCGCAGGCCCAGTCTGACATCAGTACAGCAGCTGTGTTTAAACATGTACTTAGCAGGTATAAGGCCACAAAGAACAGGTCACAAAGCAATGCATTGGCCAGGAGAAGATAGCGTGTCTGGTTCCGTAAATGAGCTCGTGACAATATACGAAAGAGGATTATGGGTGTGGTCAGAAACACAGCTAAAAATTCCAGGATGGGACAGACGTGCAATGCCCTCATATGTTTAGGGGGTAAAAACACATGCCACTCCTGAACAAAGAGCTCCACTGCAGTGTAAGAGGAATTAGTCATGGTAACCTGCCTTTGTCCTGATTGTCCAGAGCTGTGAAAAAGTGCATGTGATTCCTTCTGCAGAGAAGTCTCCATCCTTGTTTTAATCTGTGCTACCAAGTGTTTAGTCTAGACCATTTGAATGGTGGTTAGCTCCTCTTCTCTCTACAAAATGACAATAGGGAAGTGACACAGGAGCCACATATATTGATTGTCTCAGCTGTGCCAGGTCCTGGTTTCTGTGGAGATGGATTTGAAAGTAAACATCGCTGTGCAGATAAATGGAGTTAGGAAGCACTCTCAATCTGCTCAACAGTATTAAAACATACATTGTGTCCTTGACCAGGCTAGTTATACCATTTAAAATACATATGTAGATGAACTGAAGTTGTTGACCTGTTTATTAGGTTGTGATTAAAAAATGTCATAATGTCATGAACTAGAAGTTTGTGTTTTTTCAATTTTTTTTATTATTGAGGCTCAGATGACAGCCAAACAGTGTAATTGTCATCAAATGAAAATGTGACCTAGGTTAGAGTAGAGTAGAGTAGAGTAATCTTTTATTATCCCACGAATGGGAAATTTGGGCGTTACAGGGCTCTTATAAAAGTGACAGATGTACAGAAAGAATAGAAAAAAGATATATAAAAATAGAGGTATAAGGAAAGAGGGACAAGTACAGGAGAAAGGAGAAAAGTACAGGAGCTATAATAATAAATTATCTATATAAATATATACATATAAATATATTTACATATATACTATATTACCAAGATGATAATTAATAATCACACAAACAAAATACAAAAAGCAACTCATAATAATAACTTGTTACAGAATAAAAAAAAATCAGTGTGCTAGCAAGAAAGTAAATATAAAACAAGTAGAACGTCAGGAAACACAAAACAAAATTTTTTACATCATAATTCTTTTGCATAAAATAGCTTATCAATAATCCATGTCAATTCGAATTGCCCCTTAACACTGTGACAACTGCACACATGCATCCTATATCTGCAGATCAATCTTTTGCATTACTCTGAAGAAACTTAGTCTCCCTCTTCAGAGTTACATTTAAATAGCCACATGGAGGGGTCTTGAACAGTCCATTTTAGGTCCTACCACTTTAGTATCCTAATTTTCTTTCTTTTGAGCTATCTAAAGGTGGACCTCCTTTTGTGCTTTGGATCAATGTATTGCTACTTAACTGCACTTCAAACCTATGACTGGGACTCGTTGCAGCATTTTTTCATTTATACAAGCTTTGCTTCTTTCTTTGTCTTTTCCCAATCTAATTATTGGGGAATGCTGCATCAAGTCTGAAGCATGTTATTTTAACTTTAAGATTGCTTTTGTCATTGTTGTATAATAAACTTAGTAAAAATAATTTTTTACAGGACTGGAATATGAAGTGAGGGTTAAGCCAAAGATGATAACATCCAAACAAGGGTGTAAACCTATGACTAAAATGCCATACAATGTTTTAAGAAAGAAAGAAAAAAGCCTGAAATTGCATAGGAGACAATAACTGCAGGAGTCATCCAAACATAAATAAGACAAATAGTAAACAAACTTGACATATTTGGACAAAAACTCGACAAAATTGGACAAATAGTAAAAAAGGACAATGGACCAATTCAAGTAAAGTGTAAGATGAGAGGGAGAAGAATAAATGATGGAAGAAGCTGTACAATTCTGAAAATCTGAAATTATAAACTTAACATTGTCTCTAAAACAATCTGTTGGCTATGTTAGCATTTTTGTGCCTTAAGAAGGCCCAGACCTGTCCGCTCTGAGCAACTCAACTGAGCACTCTTCTCCACAGCATTAGCTGAACAGTCTCGTAGAATTTGCAGTGCCTGAGCCCATACAAGAAAGGAGCGCAAGCACGTGGCAGCAGCATCAGCACAGTCAAGTTTACAGTATTACTCCAAACCAGAAATTTAAGGCTCAACTGATCATACAGTGTTAGCTCCACAGTAAAAACTAGACTAGGTACAAAATACATTAATAACATAAAGCCATGTGCAAGCAGAGTTAACCGTGCTCGCGAGTAGCGTCTACTCCAGATTCCTGAGCTTCTGGTGATGCTATAAAAACGGATGTAGCAGTAGATGATCAGCACAGTGCAGAGGATCACCCACACAATAAAATACAAATGGCAGTGCCAGACGAAGCTCCTCAAGCTGATGTAAAAAAACAAAAACCACACACACCTTCATGCTCGTGGGGTTTTCTTTATTTTTTAACATGACCAACACCAACAGAACAAGTGGGCACAGCAAAACAACTGCCCACACAAATCCGATTATCTTTATCCCCGGGACGGTGGCAGAAATTCGCTGTAACGCAGAGGCCAGCGCACTGCCACAAATGTGTCGATGACCATCAGGGTGAGTGTTAATCCAGAAAAGCAGAATGTCCCTACCGTAGTGATCATTATTAGCACACATACTTCAAAGTGAATGTCGAGGTTTAGGGCATTGGAGGATAGATTGATGATGTTAAACACGAGGAAGAGAGAATCAGAGAGGAGAGTGTTAGCAAGGAGCAGGTAGCGTGTTTCTTGGCGGAGGGATGAGGTGCAGATGATGGAGGTGAGGATTAAGGGGCTGATTAGCAGTGTAACAGTAGTGAGGAGAACAGCAGGGATGAGGAGAACATTCTGTCTTGTGATCTGCATGATGACGGACCACTGCACTGAGGTGTTAGCCAGAGTAGAAAAAATTCATGCTTGTAAAATGCTAAAAATGTATTACTGCCAAAGACGCAACGTTCAAAATCTTCTTAAAGGCTTCTTTCTTATTTCACAACCGACCCTGTTGAGAAGAACATTAATAGACATTTACTGCACATCCCCTGCAATATTCAATTGTCCTTAAAATACCTAAATTTAAAATGTTTTTAATATATGATAATTATTAAAAGGATTATTAGTAAAATAGGAAATTAAAAAATTATATTTGAAGGACCACCTTAATCTCCCAGTAATGCAGAATAAGGAGAGGACAAACACCTGTCACCAGCTGCTGGTAACAAAGGCTGCAGTTTGGAGCAAAAGCTTTTATATGTTTGTTTTAAGGTTATTAATATATAAAAGTGATTAATGTTACTACACTTCTAATAAAGCCTGTTTTATTTATTGCAAAGGTTTTCGGTTATTTTGTATTTTACTAGCATTTATTTTATTTTTTTTAAGATAAATGCCATTTTATTTTCCTTAAGCTTACAACTTAAACACCGAGCCATATGAAAATAACAAATCATACACCTCACTGTTAATGAAGGACCAGCTCAACATGTAAATGAAGCTTTTTTCCCCAGAAAGCAGAAAGGCCCATGCTTATTGTTTTTTTTTTTTTTTTAGTCAAAAGGTCAGGATTCTCTGGGAATGAGTATACAGTCCTCAAGCTTCAGAGAGCCATTCATTTTGTGTTTTTTTTTTTTTTCAACATTTGTCCATTTCATATCCTTGCTGTGAGAAAGAACACACAAACAAATCTCATACACATGTAGTTTACCATTAAACTACTGACTCAGTTCAGTAGTTTCACTTACCTTGTCATGACACACAGGTCGGCAAACCACCTTCTGGATTTCAGGCTCAAGCCTTTAAAGCCACTGTCATCCAGAAAATCCTCACACAAACTACTCTCAACATCAGGCTTTTACACTGACACACTCGCCACAAAGCTCCTGTGTTTGGGGATACATTTGCTTTGCATAAGCAAGCATGATCATAAAGGCATTAACCAGAGGGCTGGTTTACAGGCTTTTAAACTCTGGACCATTTAGGAAAAGAAGCAGGACTAAAATATAAGACATCTTTTAGCATGTGAAGAAAAAGAAAACAATGTATTCACTTTCATTGCTTTATATAAAGTCATTTAATAGTAATTTTTTGATGACCTCTGGATTTTAATTGCCACAGTGGTTAATGATTGTGCCACATTTTCTCTAAAATAAGGACAGCATAGCTGCTGATGCAAAGCTTCCTAAACTTACATCTTGAAGACAAGGTGGGAACAAATATAGTCAGTTTTGCTTAAACTAATTTTACATGGGCAGATGTTTAAGTCTGTATCAATTGTTTGATAAAGTTTTTAAATTAAAACAATGTAAATTAATTCAGTTAGCCCAATGCACAAAAAAATAAATAAAAAGTAAAAAAAAATTATTTTCCTCCCAAAAAAGAATCTTTGCAGTGCTACAGAGAAATAATTATAATGTTTGTTAGGTGACAAGGGCATCAGTATTTTCCTCAGTGGCTTTTCTCTTTTTCTCTTTGATTCCTACAACTGTAAGCAGAGTTCTGAAAGGGTCCCTTTATGTGTCATCTTGTTCCTCCTCTACAACCATATCATCAGTACTGTGCTCTTGCCTTCTCTCCTCCTGCTGCTCTCGAGCTACAAGTTTCCGGAACATGTCAAACTCCTCCTGGGTTCCCATGGCAATCTTGCTCAGGTACGTTTCCTCAGAGACAGACAGAAAGTCTTTGAGCCGTGGGTTGTGGATCAGTGTCTGGCCTTTCTTGTCAGGTGTTTGGTACAGTCCTCTGCGCTCCAGGAAACCATGGCGACACAGCACATCCTGAATAGAGAGCCGGAAGAGCTTGGCCTTCACCATCTCAGCCTGCCGACAGCCCATGCGGAAATACACGTACTGCTCATTGAGAGATAGCAGAGAAAACCAGTAATTAGAACAATAAAATTAAGGCAAAATGTAGTAATCTTGCAGATAAACACTGCAGGTGCGTCCTTCTTCACATTCACACAATGAATGTGCCCTTTAATCCAGCCAGGCACTTTAATTTGGCCTGCCCTATATGTGTAGCACATTGCCAAATAAACCTTGATTAATTTAGATCTCCCTGTACCTGAAACATGTACTCTAGTTGTGCGTGCTCTTCCTTCACAACGTGTGGAGAATCTCTGAGGATGTCCGTTACCTGTTGGGCTGTGAACTGGCATTTTTCTCGGAGGAGCTGAGACACAGTGTTTACTTTTTTCTTGGGGAGAGACAAGATCTGAGGGTAGTAACTGATCACCCTCTGCAGACTGCCTGTTGAAAGGGATAATAGTTTAATTAGCTGCTTAGGTTAAAAGAAGGGGAATTAAATCCTACAGCTTCAAGTATGTTTAATGGCTAAAGGAGAAGGAAAGCATGTCTGAAGGCAGGAGAAGAAAGTGTAGGACCTTTGAAATGTAGGACCTTTGAAAGCATGACTGGTAAAGGTAGAGAATTAGCTGATATGATTGAGAGAAGGAAGGTTGACATTTTGTGTGTGCAAGAGACTAGATGCAAGGAGAGGAATGCTGAAGGACAGATGGTTGTAGATTTTGCGAAATGGAGGGAAATGGCTTATTTTAAGAAGAGGGAGGAGCACAGGGTGGCATATAAGAGTGGAGGAAGATATATATGCTCACAGGCATATATTCTTTGTAGGAGGGTCAGTCTGAAGGAGATTGGAGACAGAAAAAGTGAAAGTGAAAGTGACAACCCACGTCATTGCGAGGTCACAACACAACACAACACAGCACAGCACAGCACATGTGAACCACAACGAAATTGGACACCGTGCAGCAGTGGGCAGCTATTGAATGCACCCGGGGAGCAGTGACTGGGATAGTACCTTGCTCAAGGGTACCTCAGGGCAACCTACTTGTGAGGGAATCAAACCCACAATCTTCCGATGCGGGGGCATAAGATGGTGGTCTGTAGGATGACCTTGAGGTCAAGAAGAAGAGGAAGGTGAGGGCAGAGCCAGGGATCAAGTGGTGGAAGCTGAAAGAGGAGGACTACAGGCAGGAGTTAACATGGGTACTGGGAGGTGTTGAAGAGCTACCGGATTGCTGGGAAACTACTGCAGAAGTGCTAAGGCAGACAGCTAGAAAGGTACTTGGTGTGACATCTGGAAGGAAGGAGGATGAGGAAACCTGGTGGTGGAACCGAGAAGTCCAGGAATGTATACAAAAGAAGAGGGAGGCAAAGAAGACATGGGACAGTCAGAGAGATGAAGAAAGTTGAAAGGTGTACAAGGAGATGAAACCGCAGGCAAAGAAAGCAGTGGCGAAGGCCAAAAGATAAGGTGTTTGGTGAATTGTATGAGAGGTTGGACAGTAAAGAGGGAGAAAAGGACCTATACCGATTGGCTAGACAGAGAGACAGAACTGGGAAAGATGTGCAGCAGGTCAGGGCGATTAAAGATAGAAATGGAAACGTACTCACAGGTGAACAGAGCGTGTTGAGCAGATGGAACTTTGAGGGGCTGATGAATAAAGAAAATGAGAAAGAGAGAATTATGTGAGGATAGTGAACCAGGAAGTGCAGCAAATAAGCAAGATGGAAGTAAGGGCAGCGACCAGATGACATACCAGTGGAAGCATGGAGATATTTAGGGGAGATGGCAGGTGAGTTTCTGACCAGATTGTTTAACACAATCTTGGAAAGTGAGAGGATGCCTGAGGAGTTATTTTCAAGAAAAAGGGTGATGCACAGAGCTATAGTAATTTTAGAGGGACAAAGTTGATCAGCCACAGCATGAAGTTATGGGAAAGAGTAGAGGAAGTGAGGTTAAGAAAAGACGTAAGTATTGGTGAACAGCAGTATGAAAGAGCACTACAGATGCAATGTTTGCTCTGAGGGTGTTGATAGAGAAGTACAGAGAAGGTCAGAAGGAGTTACATTGTGCCTTTGTGGATTTGGAGAAAGCATATGACAGGGTGCCTAGAGAGGAGTTGTGGTTTTGTATGTGGATGTCAGGTGTTACAGAGAAGTATGTGAGAGTAGTTCAGGATATGTATGATGGCAGTGTAACAGTGGTGAGATCTGCAGTGGGAGTAATGGATGCATTTAAGGTAGATGTTGGATTACATCAAGGATCAGCGCTGAGCCCATTTTCATTTGCAATAGTAATGGACAGGTTGACAGACGAGGTTAGACAGGAGTTTCCGTGGACGATGATGTTTGCTGATGATATTGTGATCTGCAGTGAGAGTAGGGAGCAGCTTGAGGAGAACCTGGAGAGATGGGAGATATACTCTAGAGAGGAGAGGAGTGAATGTGAGTACGTCCAAGACACAATACATGAGTGTGAATGAAAGGGAGGAAAGTGGAGTGGTTAGGATGCAGGGAGTAGACGGGACGATGGTGGAGGAATTTAAATACTTGGGATCAACAGTTCAGTGTAAAGGCAAATGTGGAACAGAGGTGAAAAAGAGAGTGCAGGCAGGTTGGATTGGAATGGGTGGAGAAGAGTGGCTGGAGTGATTTGTGACAGATGTGTACCAGCTAGAGTAAAAGGGAAGGTTTACAGGACAGTTGTGAGACCAGCTGTTGTATGGGTTGGAGACAGTGGCACTGACAAAAAGACAGGAGGCAGAGCTGGAGGTGTCAGAATTAAAGATGCTGAGATTTTCATTGGGTGTGATGAGGATGGCCAGGATTAAAAATTAGTATATTGGAGGGACAACTCTGGTCAGACGAAGAGACAAAGTTAAAGAAGTAAGGTTGCGTTGGTTTGGACATGTCCAGAAGAGAGATGTGGATTTTATTGGAAGGAGGATGTTGAAGATGGAGCTGTCAGGAAAGAGGAAGACCAAAGAGGAGGTTTATGGACATGGTGAGAGAGGACATGCAGGTGGTTGGTTTGAAGCAGGAAGATGCAGAGGACCGGGGAAATGGAGACCGTTGATCCTCTGTGGCGACCCCAAAACGGGAGTAGCCAAAAGAAAAAGAAGAAAAGAAGAAAGATATTTTGTGTGTGCTCCAGAAATCTGGAGTGAGTTAGAAAGTGTATCCAGGGGAAAATGGTGATTGGTGCAGACTTTAATGAATATGTTGGTGGGAACAGAGGTGATTGCATCAAGAAGACGAGAGAAGGTGCTAAAAGGATGGAAATGGCTGTAGTAAATACTTATTTTAAGAAAAGGGAGGAGCACAGGGTGACATGAGTGGAGGAAGATGCACACAGGTGGAATACATCCTTTGCAGGAGGGTCAGTCAGAAGGAGACTGGAGACTGGAGACTGCAAAGTAGTAACAGGGAAGAGTGTAGCTAAACAGCATAGGATGGTGGTCTGTATAATGACCTTGGAGGTCAAGAAGAAGAGGAAAGTGAAATTAGTGTTGAAGGTCAAATGGTGGAAACTGAAGAAGGAAGACTGCAAGGTAGAAGTTAGGCAGGAGTTAAGATGGGATTGGGGGTTATTGAAGAGTTACCAGATTGTTGGGCAACTACTGCAAAGGTGGTAAGGGAAACAGAAAGGTGCTTGGTGTAACATCTGGAAGGAGGAAGTAGGATAAAATTTTTTTTTTTTTTTAAACCTGGTAGTGGAACCCAGAAGCTCAGGAATGTATATACACATCAGAGAGATGAAGAAAGTAGACAGGAGTACAAGAAGGGCAGAGCAAAAAAAAGCATTGATGAAGGCAAAAGATAAGGTGCATCGTGCATTGCATGAGAGTTTGGACAGTAAGGAGGTAGAAAAGGACCTATACAGAATAGCTAGACAGAGAGACAGAGATGGGAAAGATGTGCAGAAGGTTACAGCGATAAAGGATTGAAATGGAAACATACTCAAGTAAGTAAGGGCAGCAATGAAGAGGATGAATAATGGAAATGCTGTTGCTGCAGATGATATACCTGGGGTGGGGTGTTTAAGGGAGATGGCAGTGGAGTTTTTAACCAGATTAACACAATCTTGGAATGTGAAAGGATGCCAGAGGAGTGGAGGAGAGGTGAAATGGTACCAATTTTCAAGAAGAATGATGCACAGAGCTGAAGTAACTATAGAGGGGTACAGTTGATCAGCATGAAGTTACAGGAAAGAGTAGAGGAAGCTATGTTTACAAAAAAAAAAAAAAAGTGATTAGTGAGCTGCAGTATGGTTTCATGCTTAAAGTGCACTACATATGCAATGTTTGCTCTGAAGGTGTTGATGGAGAAGTATAGAGAAGTTCAGAAGAAGTTGCATTTTGCCTTTTGACAGGGTGTCTAGAGAGGAAGTTTGGTTTTGTATGAGGAAGTCAGATGTGGCAAAGAAGCATGTCAGAGAAGTATAGGATATGTATAAGGGCAGCATGACAAATTTGAGGTCTGCAGTAGGAGTGACGGGTGCATTTAATTGTGGGATTAAATCAAGGATCAGTGCTGAGCCCATTTTTGTTTGCAACAGCAATGGACAAGTTCACATGAGAGGGTAGACAGGATTTCCTATGTACTATGAAGTTTGCTGATGATATGTAGCAAGAGCAGGGAGCAGCTTTATGAGAACCTGAAGAGGTACAGATAGGCTGTAGAAAAGAGGAATGAAAGTCAGTAGGACAAACAGGTGCAGAGTGTGAACGAAAGAGAGGGCACTGGATTGGTTAGGATACAGTGACAGGAGGTAACAAACATGGAGGAATTTAAATACTTGACATCAACAGTGCAAAGTTGTGGGAGTCTGGAAGATCTAACAACCTGTCCTGTCTTGATTCTCCTTGACCTCTCGGCGGCCTTCGACACAGTGAACCACCAGCTCCTCCTGACCACTCTCTCCATCCTGGGGATTGCTGGTACAGCCTGGCAGTGGTTCTCCTCATACCATATAGGATCGCCGGTACCAAGTGTCATGGCAGGGCTGTCGGTCCACACCACGAAATTTGACAACTGGCATTCCCCAAGGATCTGTCCTTGGTCCCCTTCTATTTCCTCTATATACTGGCTTTCTGGGGAAGGTCATAGTCTCTTCTCATGGCTTCTCCTATCATTCTTATGCAGACGACAACCAAATAATCCTCTCTTTTCCTTCCTACGATCAACAGGTTTCTACCCGAATTTCTAACTGCCTGGCTGACAGCACATCACCTCAAGCTCAACCCTAACAAGACTGAGCTTCTCTACCTGGAAGGCCATCAATCACTGTGACAGGATCTTCATATCTCCTTTGGCGGTTTGCTTCTCATCCCATCTAGAGCTGCTAGGACTCTTGGTGTCACTTTTGACAATGAGCTCTCCTTCTCCTCTCATATTCTTAATCTTTCTAGGTCCTGCCGACAGCTTCTCTTCAACATTAGAAGAATCCGTCCTTTCCTCACCACCCAGGCAACCCAGCTGCTGGTCCAGTCCATTTGTCATCTCTAAACTACTACTGGATTACTGCAACTCTCTTCAGACAGGTCTTCCACTGAAGGCAACAAAACTACTACAACTGATTCAAAACGCCCATGCAAGACTAGTCTTCAACTATCCCAAGTTCACTTCTTCCACTCCTCTGCTGTAGGACTTACACTGGCTCCCAGTGGCTGCTTGTATCAGGTTTAAAACTTTAACTCTTGTTTACAAAGCTACTTGCACCATCCTACCTGACTGCTTTTATCAAACACCGTGTCTCTTCTCGTCCTCTCAGATCATCAAGCACTGCTCGTCTTGAACCCCCACCATTGAAAAAAAGAGGAAGACATGCATCAAGACTCTTCTCAGTTCTTGCCCCTCAGTGGTGGAACGAACTCCCCGATGGTCAGAGTCCCTAGCTGTCTTCAAACATCGATTAAAGACCCACCTGTTCATGGAATTTCTCAGGGAATAATCTTTCCTAACCATTTACTCTCCTACCTCTGCTCCTTCTTTTCCTCAAACCTCTGCTCTTTCTTGCCCGTTTTACCTTTAAAAAATAAATAAATAAAAAAAATACAAAGTATGTATACACTTGTCACAGGGGCACTTAGTTTCTTGCTTAAGTTTTAATAGCTAATCACCAGTTGCTGATCTGAGCTGGTTACCATGATGATGATGATCTAATGTGGAAACAAAGCACTGTTGTAAGTCGCTCTGGATAAGAGCGTCTGCCAAATGCCATAAATGTAAATGTAATGTAAATGGAAAGGTGGAGAAGAGAGTTCAGGCAGGTTGGAATGAGTGGAAACGAATGGCAGGAGTGATATGTGATAAATGGGTACCAGCAAGAGTGACAAGAAAGGTTTACAGGATTGTAGTGAGACCACCTAGGTCAGACGGGTTGGAGGCGTTGATGAAGACAAGTAGCAGAGCTGGAGGTGGCAGAGATAAAGATGCTAAGATTTTTGTTGGGTGTGATGAAGATGAACAAGATTAGAAATTAGTATATTAGAGAGACAGCTCAAGTTGGACGTTTTAGAGGCAAAGTTGGAGAAGGAAGGTTGTGCTGATTTGGACATGTACAGAGGAGAGAGTAGGATTATATTGGGAGAAGAATGTTGAAGACTGATCTGCCACGAAAGAGGAAAAGAGGGAGGCCAAACAGGAGGTTTATGGATGTGGTGAGAGAGGACATGCAGGCAGTTGGTTTGAAGGAGGGCAATGCAAAGCACCAAGTAAAATGGAGTTGGTTGATCCACTTATCCTACCCTTAACAGGAGCAGCCAAAAGAAAAGGATACATTTAATATGGGCAGAAACCCATATGCTCAAATGCAACTTCAGTAATAAAAAAAAAAAATCTTGAACATTAAAAAAAAATAATAATAAAAATCGAGAAACTAATGGGTAGGCTTTGTGTTCTGAATGTGTTGCCTACACACATGGACAGTTTCCCAATCATAAAAAGTAACTGTGCATGCAGTCAAGATTTAGTAGAATGGCACTGCTAATGTGTGATCTTTACTCCTCAAGCATCTACAACCTTGCATCCAACTATTATCAAAGCTGTTTATATTAACAAGGGTAATGGGATGTGGTGTTTGAATATAACATTTTTTGGGGGAAAAAAAAAAAAAAAAAGTTCATTTTTGACAGGTGAGTTCACCTTCAAGCAGGCCAAGCTTCCTCAGATTGCCAATACGCTGCTGTAACTGGGATTCTTTAGTAGCATATAGCTCGGGACACTTCTCCAAGATCTTCACAATACTGGCAGGGTTTAACCCAAGGGAGAGCAGCCCCATCAATAAAGGTACATCATTTTTGCACTTGCTTTTCTTTGCACTTTCATAAACCACCTCAGCCTGAGCATCTGAGAAGCCCATTTCAGCCAAAGACTGCATTGTTAACTCTCTCCTGGTATGCTTTATGGAAGAGCAATTAATATGGCAATTATCAACTAGTGTTGGCACATCTGACTTTTTTACAGCAACCATCTGTGGACTGCAGCAAGGGGCATTTTTCCAAGTCCATCGTAGAATCTGACAAAAAAGAAAGACACATGAACAGCATTATTTCAAGGATACTTCTCTAAATGTAACCCTTTCCAGTCTACTATTAGCAGAAGTCTTTGTAAAGAAACCTCACTTGTCAAGGTTATTAATGAACCTTCTTAAAGGCTAGCACTGGTGGTTTAAGCCTTCTAGTGTTGCTGGAATATTATTAGAAGTTTTTGTTCACTTTAAACAATTTTTTTTCTTTTTTTTTTAGTACTGAGGAGTTCTTAAATAATTACTATGGGAATTTGTGCCCGAGTTTCCAATTCATTAATCATTAGGCTACTGAATGCTATTACTACCAGCGAAGAGCTTGCAAACATTTCCATAAGTAGCCAATTGTTTATAATGTAAAAATTGATTGAAAGTTTTGTTTACCTTTCCATTGGAACAATGACCAGATAGGTTCAAGTGGAAAGCTATCACAGAATGATTTCATTGATAGACTCTTGTACAGGCCTTTGAAGTTAGAAGCCATGTCAAATGATTAACTCTACAGACTGTGGCCTGAAAAGCTTCTGAATAAAAGCAAAATGAAACACTACTATAAAACCAAGATTTGAGATCAAAGTGTATGCTTTGGAGAATTTCGTTATACAGAACCTGCTGCATTTCAGTCACTAAAAACAGCAAAGTCACTGCCAGAGCGCCACTCTTCATACATCTTCATGGTTGCCCCTCTTTCAGTCCCTTCTTAGAGACATATTTAATAGTTTAAATCCACAATCTCTTTATGTTCATTATGCTAATTATGTTTAGAGCCTTTTTCAGAGCCACCATCTACAGGACACGAGGGGTCAAAGAATGGTCTAAACTGTATACATTTACGGCATTTAGCAGACGCTCTTATCCAGAGCGACTTCCATGTCCTGATTACAGGGACAGTCCCCCCTGGAGCAACTCAGGGTTAAGGGTCTTGCTCAGGGACCCAGTGGTGGTAGTGCTGGAGGTGGGATTCGAACCTGGGACCTCTTGAGCCATAGGCAAGTATCCTACCACTAGACTACCGCCACCCTACATGTATGTTATGCATACATTGTATGTATAAAATAACATACAATAATATGCTATGGCCTAACAGTCTTCCAGAAGTGCAAAAGTCCAGAAGTCCATATGGCACTTAGGTTCACTAAATGGAGCTGCTAACCTACCGAGTTGGGCTACTGGGGCGTTTAACACTTAACCATATTAGTGAGACAAAGGTAGGACGTTTCAATGAATAGTATATAACGTTAGTAAGTACACTGTTATTCTGCTGTTCTCCTCACAGCTCTGTAGAAC
Source organism: Hepsetus odoe (assembly GCA_017165825.1). NCBI lineage: Eukaryota > Metazoa > Chordata > Actinopteri > Characiformes > Hepsetidae > Hepsetus > Hepsetus odoe. The sequence continues at coordinate 12,113,728 of CM029387.1, forward strand.
AGAACTTGTTTGTTAACAACAGCATATAACTGAAACAAAAACTAAAGAAATATGCTTCTTTTTGTAAGCTGCAGCGAGGAAAAACCACATTGTAAAGCTCACGAGGAAATATTTATTTTCTCACTCACCCTTAAAGTTACTCCACAAACGTGAGGAGTCATGTTAGTGCAACGACAAAGTGCTCCCCTGAATACAAAGATTAAATCCTGTTAGTTCCGACAACAAGCACTTGAAGGGGAAATAATTGAAATGCTTATAATTAAGCCGTCTGATCACATTTCCTGCTCTCGAACATACAAGAATTGAACGAAAGAAATGCATTCAGTAATGATATCTGTATAGTATCGAACTGTATGAACTATATCTGTATAGTATCGTTTGTATTCTTTAGATCATTAAAAAAAACATCCGCCATCGTATTTCTGCAGGTCACGTAAATTGTTTGAATCAACAAAAGAAAACATCACAAATTAATACTAGGTACTGTAAAATAATGTGACAGTATTTAAAAAATGCTTTATAATATTGGAAGAAAATTCTGATTTAGACCTGCTTCCCACTGCATATTTATAACGGCATAAATTCATTTTAATTCTTAGAAGACTCGTGTTCGTTGACTGGCGGTTTCAGATACGCAATTTTACGTCACACTCTCTCCTTCTCTGTCTTAACTGCTTGACAATTTGCGTATACTCCAGAATGTCATGAAGACTGATCATATGAATCGCAATTATTGGCAAAGTTCCTCTTTGCCATGAAAATGAACTTAATCCCCCCCCCCCAAAAAAATTAAAAATGTCAGCTGTGAAGCAACTATCCTCAGGTTTGGTTCTGCCTCCTTGATTTTAGGGTCTGTCTTGGCTGTAGATTTGTATACTTTCAAAAATAAACTGCAAAAAACCTAAAGTTAAATCTTTATTGATATGATAAAGAAAAAAGTGAATAAGAGTTTAAAATAAGTTGTATCCACCACTTTTTTAAACCCATGACTGTAAAGAGATCAAAACAAAGTGTACAAACACATTAGAGCAACACTGCTAAGAATGGCCAGAGCTTTACAAGCTGCTTTTAAAATATTAAAGAGGCATTAATAAAATGTTTTAATTATTTTCTTTTAAGAACAAGTAATTTTAACATGAAAATACAATGGTCTAATAAGCAAGAGTGCAAAGTTACATTCATAGACACTTTATTTGCATAACTATAGATAGAGATGACATTTCAGTAACAAGACATAACACCAAACAAAAAGTCTTTTACAACCCCTTGACATTCACCACAGATTAAACTGGGAATCAAGCCCAATTTTAGAATTACTTTCAAGCTGGACTATTGTTTTAGTATGATTTTTGATCTTAATAAGCAGACTGAGCATCATACAATTCATGAAAGAGGTGAAAGAAAAATCGAAACAACAAAGAGCTGTTTTTTCTCCCCCCACGTTTATGCTGGCATTGGCCTCAGCCCTCCAAAACCTTCCCTAGTCATTAATCATCAGTGAGATACTTCAGAAGTTCAGATTTTAGTGCTGCCATTGTTTCCCCCTGTTCTTCATTGTCCTCTTCCACATCTTCATCACTTTGAGGTATGTTGGCAGCAGCCTGATAGCTGATGTCCCCTTGCTGTAGACCTGGAGTATCATCATCTAGATTAGCAGAATCTGTATTCACACAATAGAAAGAGACAGAGTTAACAATGCAAGTGCCTGCAAAAAATTACAGTACAGAGATCTGATTAGCTTAACCAAAACACTCTAAATAATAATTGCCATAGAAACCTGCATACATATGGTGTCACATAGACCATATTTATGGAACTACATAGGAATGGGAAAATAAGCAATATTGGACAAGGAGTCAAACACTCATTCTTCAGGAGAATTCTATAAACTGATTTTCAGTTGTTTCCATTGATTTTTCAATTGGAAGTCAGGTGATTGACTGGACTTTTCTAGCACCTTTATTTTCTTTCTCTGAAACAAACTGAGTTTCCTTGCCTGTGTTTGGGATCATGGTCTTGCTGAAATGTCCATCCTGATAGATGGTAGCAGATTCTTATCAAGAATGTATTGGTACATTTTTCCATTTATCCTTCCTTCAGTTATATGAAATCTGCCAGAACCATATGCTGAGAAACCGCTCCACACCATGATGTTCCCATCTCCCTTCACTGTTGGTATGCGTTTGTGAGGTAATGTGCAGTGCTATTTCTCCTCCAAATAATGTGTGTGTGTGCATGGAGACATGTGACATCCAAAGAGTTCAATTTTGGTCTCATCTGACCAGAGTATATTCTCCCAGTGTTTCCTTGGCTTGTCCAAATGTTGTGCAGCAAACATTAAACGAGCTTCAGCATACTTTTTCTTCAGCTGCAGTCTTGCGTGGGGAACATGCTATTGAAGCATTGATTATTATTCTGACCCCTCTGTCAAAAATCCTGGGGGGGGATTATGTTCCTTCCATTTCCTTTTTTTTTTTTTTTTTTTAAGAAATACATCTGTAACCAAGATAATCAGCTTGTTTTGCAACAATTAGGTTGCGATCATAGGATACTTCTTGTGTGACACCATGGTAATGAGAAACCTTTTTATTGGACATCAATTAGGGCTAAACCAGCTGATATTAATTTGCAATGATAGGGGTCAGGTTTGCCTTTTTACACGACCTTTTCTTCGTGTTCCATACTTATGCATGGTGTCATTCCACATAATTTATGGACTAATTGATTTAGATTTCTTTGTACATGTGAATAACTGACATCTGGTGTACATTTCATGTTAATGGCCTCATTTCAAATATATTTTCTGAGAAAAATTTTGACGTGTTTAATTCTTATTTTCCCTGTTTATGCCCTAAAATTTAAAAATATCACCAACATACTACAGGCCACTTGGACAATTAGACTGAATTCTATACTGCATTAACTGTATGTATATTTTGTGTTTGCCTGGTGTTTAAGCTCACCATGGCTGCTAGGGAACACTTCACTCCAGCTATACTCTGCCAGGTTGATCGGCTGCCGGATCCATGGCTCTTGGAGCAGTTCTTCCAGAGTAATCCTTTGAGTGGGCTCAGGATGAAGCAAGCCAGCCAGGAGACCATACAACACTGACAAGGGACAGAAAAGACTAATAAGAACTAATAATTGATGACTCCTCATCAGTTCACACCACTGAAGGCTCTGGCTTCCTGCCAGTGTAGCCTCTCAATGATGACTATATTTGTTTGCTTTTATCTGTAGAATGGGTAAGGTTTAAGCAAGGCCAGGACACAAACATTGCAGCTGCTTTGCTGAAGCATGTTTGGACTGAACAGCATGAGTGTATCAGGTAGGGGGATGTAGAGTTTTTTTGTTTGCTCTTCTGAAGTGCCACATGTTGATCTGTAGTTCCCTCCATCACTAGCCATATATAAGTTTGTATGTGAGAAGTGTTAGTGTTGTATCATATGGAGGTGTCCGAGTTAGAAGTGTGCATCTAGACACTCAGACTTCCTGCTAGAAGCTATAAGTGCCATAGAAGAGTTAGTATACCCTCCACTCTAGCTGTAGAGCCCTTGGAGCAAGGAGAAGGGATAGTGTCTCAGCAGTATAGTCACAAAACAAAAGCTCCCACTGAGGCTGCCACATGAGCACCATTCACATGCCAAACAGATTTACTCTGCCCAAAGAAGCCCTGGCAGAAAAGGCTGTTAAAGGTGTTCTGGTTGTAAGAGATTTTATAATTTGTTTCCCGGTACCAGGGCCGAAGCCAGGCCGCTAAAACAGACTGGCTAAAACAACTGCCTGCGAGTTACAGTGAGACACCACTCAATGTTCCTGTGCCTGTTCCATCAGAAAGACTCCAAAAGCTCAAAGTCTGCCCTACCTGAAATGATCACTGATGAGGATTCTATTTTATGCTTCACAAAGAAAAACATGGATTAGAACGGATGAGTTTGTACATTAAAGAAGCCAACCCATGGACTACAGATATGTACACAGTCCATGCCTAAGTGATGGTGGTGGGTGGTGTAGCAACTTTACATAAAAATACCTTAGTTATCAGTCAAAGGACAGGCTATTCTAACTTCTCTTCTTTTAAAACTCCTTTCTATCGGAAAGTATTATATTCCAAATAAAGACAGCCTTTTTACTTATTACTAGCTACAGGCAATCAGGGACAACACAGTTTAGGAATTTAGTGAATTCACAGCAAATCTGGAAGTATATAGTGATTATTCCTTAATCTATGGAGATTTTAATATTCATGTCAAAGAGGAAAAGCACAATCAATCCTCAATTCTGTGAGTTTCACTCAAAATTGAATGGGGCCCACCAATTATAACCACCACATACTTAATGTAGACAGCATATTTATTAATTTCCAGACAATTGTGATCTCATCTCAGATCACTACCTCATCAGATGAGATTCATACTTGTCATTACAGCCCTTAGTTCCATTGCAAGCTTCCTGGACCCGTCAACACTTAATAACTTTCTAGTCCAGATGAGCTGGATAACTTAATGCATAGAGAACACAGTTCCTTCCACATTAGATAAGGTAGAAACTTTAATGTGCAAAAGAAATACATTGTGGTACAATGATCAAACATGCTCTAAAGCAACAGTTACAGAAATTAGAATGCAAATGGCACCTGACAAAATTGAAACAGAGCAATTTTCCTGCTTGCAATACATCAAATTTGAGAACTGATCATCATTTGCCCGCTAATTTAGACCAGCCCTTGACAGGTGTCACTGCATCTAGATAAAGAATACTATTTGTGTCCCCTGCAAGTTGTTTTAATGTAATGGCTAATTGAGGGGTAGTGACCATCAGACAGCATGTTAGAAATTTTAAATGTTTTGCCACAAAATCTATTTCAGTTTGGGACAAGCAAGTGGCTGTCTGTTCTGAAATTCTATTCTGAAAGTGGCAAGAATGCTGGAATCACTATAACTCAAAAGGATGTTCATTTAGTCTTTTCACATTTATACAAATATATAAATATTTGACAAATGCATTTCATCAAGCCTATTTAATAGGAGATTAGCTACATATTTAATTTCCACAATAAGTTTCCAATGAAGTTGTGATCTGAACTGTTTGTTAGCAATATTAATTTGAAGAAAAGCTTTTGCATTTTTGTATACGGATCACATTTCATTCAGCTTATGTCTTCCATTTATGTAATTTACATCAAACCCCTGTTCACTCATTTTGTTATGCATTTTCTATTTTCATAGCATACAGCCTGGCACTTTCGTTGGATTTCCTTCTTAAAACATTTTATAATCTGTTGCACTGTTTTAAATGACAACTTCCTTGTAGGGAGTTAATTTCTTGTGAGCACTATTATTGGCACACAAGACTGCATTTTTAGACTTGTTATGCATTATAGAAACAGAAATTAAACAACATTTTCCCTGTGCTGGACAGGGGGGAAAAAAAACAACAACAAATTAAAACTATTTTTGTTTGGACATGTATCACAAAAATCAGACTGTTAAACTATTAGCCAAAATTGTGATTTGTTTCTTTGCTAAAAAAAAAAAAAAAAGAAAGAAAAAAAGAAAAAACAAAGTGTGAAAATCATCTAAATGGGATGATTCCATAGATTTTGTGATGGGGTTATACCTTGGTTGCAATGTTAAGTCTTAGGCCTAAAGACTTTGAGCACACACCTGTAGAGATGCTGCAGGGAAGGTTGATTTTGGCTTGCACAGTCTCTTCCACACTGCAGAAAGGGTTCTCGCTGAACAGCAGTGTATACAAAAGTACTCCTAAAGACCACATCTCCAGCTCAGGTCCTTCATACCTACATGTAAGAATCAAAAGTAGAACGTTGGAGTGTATTACAGATTAGCCACAACATTAAAACCATCAACAAGTGGACTTTAGAACATTGAGGACACCTGTAAAGGTGTGGGATAAACATTGCTGTGAAAAATAATTTGTTCACATTTCCTCGCTCACTCATTTTGTAATAAATGGATGTTCAGCTGTGGTGACCCCTAAACGGGAGCAGCCAAACAAAGAAGACGACTCACACTCATTTTGTTATTGTTTTTGCTCTAATAAAAAACAAAAACACCAAGAAAAAAAAACCCAGTACACAATTAAATAACAATCTTCTGAAAACTATGAAGTACCCAACTTTCCAGCTTATCCATGTCAATACGTAACTGCCCTCTAAACTTAAAACTTTCATACCTTTACCATCATTCTCTTTTAGTACTTTCTATTAGAGATCCAAATTCATCCTCTCCAGCAGCAAAGCATCCCACACCATAAAACACGTTTGACTGTGGGGATGATATTTTTATTGTGGAAAGTGGGCTTGGCTTTACACCAGATTTCCACCCATATCTCCCAAACGTGCCTTAACAAGCCTTTAAATGTTCCTCTTGTTTAGTAGTAGGTCTGCCTTATCACTCTTGAATAGATAAAATTTTGTTCCTTTCTAAAGGAACTTTAATTTTAACTGTGCTGAAAGTTCCCTGGAGCTCCCTAGATGTTCATTGTGACGTTTCAAATGGGTCATCTACGTGCTCTTGTAGCAGTTCTGCTAGGCTGGCCCCTACTTGGTAGATTTACTTCAAGTTCAAAGTTTTCTCTATGAAGAGTCATTGATATGTAACCTTTTTTCATTTCAGTAACCGGAATGTTATTTGTTTGAGGCAGTGGAGATTGTTGAAAGTTTTAGGGAAAATATACTCGCTCAAAAGACTGAATTAAAGTGATGTCTAGTTTAAACAGGGCACAAGAAGAGACTGGTGCAAAATGTGCTGAGTTAAGGAATGACACCAGTCATTTGCTAAAAGAGTCTGCAACTGTTAGGAAAATCGTAAAGATTTATCATTGATGATGAACTGTTAACCTTTTCGTTATCCTTCTTGTTTTACGACTTCTGCAAAGAGCTTGTTACGACAGTTGACCTCTGTACCTGGACCTTCCCAGACACAGATTTCCTCTTCTCTGTTTACTATTTTGTAACAAGGAATGTGGGCTAATTGCCGTTGTAAAATCAGGAAAGCAAATAAAAGGCTTGCAGAGGGAGAAGCACTTCGGAGGAGGTAACTGGTGTTGGCTGGTGCCTGGCTCCCCTTGCAAGTAAAAAACTGCAGATCCTGTGTTTGGTGTTTTCCTTCGTTCTACTGTCTCTGCTTACAGGAATTTTCTGACAGCAACACAGAAGCTTCAGAACTGGATCATAGAGCAACAGAAGAAGGTGGGCTGGTCCAGTTAAACATACTTCATTTACATTATGTAGACCTCCAGGTCAGTGTATGTTGATTAACTGGGAAAGAGACTTATACAGGATGTGTTATGAAGCCTGTAGAGGCAGTGTGGCAATTGGACTATGATCCATGGAGAGCCCATGCCTCTTCAAAGACCAGTTGCTAATATCTGGGGGACAGATACCACAGAACCCGTTGTAGAGGTCTTGCAGAGTCCATGCATGGTTTTAGAGTTATGGCTGATCATTGTATTTCACATTACTCTAGATCTGTTCTTTACTTGATTGGACAGTTTAAACTTTAGGCAGCTATTTCTATGCCTATACTCTTGTATAGGGGCAATCATTAAATTTTCAATTTGACAAGAAAATAAAACAGTGCCTCCTCAGTAACAAGCAGGTTTAGTGAAGAAATAACAAGCAGTCAATACGTACGGATTTCCCTGCAGAACCTCAGGGGAGCAGTACTCCAATGTGCCACAGAACATGTGGAAGAGCTTGCCTGGCTGCAGCATGGTTGCAGAGCCAAAATCAATCAGTTTAACATGGAAATGTTTGCTTATGATGATGTTCTCATCTTTAATGTCCCTGTGCAATACATTCTGCTCACGAAGATAGGTCACTGCAGACACCAACTGTACACACACACACACACACACACACACACACATTAAGGGTATCCAGTTATTGGCTAGTAAGATTCCATTTTAAAAAGGCGATAGTGTTTCTCAAACATAAAAATATTTCAGACCTGTCGGAATATGTAACTGGCCAATGGTTCATCCAATCTGGGCTGCATATCAATGAACTCAAAGAGGTCGAGCCCGTCTCCATGTTTCTCCATCACCATTTGAAAGAAGCTCTCATTTTCAAATATCTCCAATACCTGCTCTACAAAAAAAAAAAAAAAAAACCCCACATGGGCTATGCAAGTCACCAACAAAAGCAGCAGCTCAGTTATAAGACTATGCCTTCTTAATAAATAATATTCACCATCAGCACATATCTTCCAGGTGTTTTTCCACCTCATATTCTTGTAAATTTAACAATAACTAGCCAAATTACATTATATAATAATAAATGAAAAGTTCTAGCTTAGTTTTAAACTAAATATTGATAAATACATAAATAAAAAAGCATGGGACCTTTACAATGTTGGGATGGGTCAGTCGAGCAAGTATGGCAATTTCCTGAGTGACACGACCCAACTCAGGGTCTTCTACCCAACACTCTTTTACAACCCTGGTCTTCCTAATAAATTTCACCACCACCTGTGAGTAATAAAGAAAAACATTAATCTGTGAGGTATATGCAACCTACTTCATATTTTGTTGATATGTGGGGAAAAATGTAATGATTCATGGTCCAATTATAGTCCAATAATTGCAACCATCATAATCATATACTGCTAAGAGTGGTCATTAGTACTGGCCATTGACACTTTACAACAGTTTTACTCATAGAAGTTTTCTTAAGCTTTTAATCCAAGCTAATACACCACTTGTAGATCATCCAGTACATATGTACTACTGTTACTATTCAGGCTCTGGGTAAGAATATAGTAAAAATACCTTTACTTTTGTCCTTGTCTTAGAGTTTCTTAAACTACTGAGTTTACAGAGTTTGTTGACCTAAAACCAGTTGCACCTGTGAACAGTTACATTTTTAATTAAGGGAGACAGCCTTGAAATGCTGGTAGCAGATAAGGCAAGAAGCCATCAGTAATAGAGTGACAGTTTTAAGATTTCTATTTATTGGTGGAGAGATGTTAAAGGCGGGAAACAGAGGCGTCAGTCGTGATGACATTAGGAAATATTGGTGGGAAACCATTAATGCGTTGGATTCATATAAATTTCAAAGGAAGAGAAAGATGTTTGAATGGTATTTAAAGTCCAGGTTGGGGTGAGTAAATAGGAGCTGCTCCCCCTGGACCAAGACTGCCGGAGCTCATCATTAAAGTGGCTTTACCACATTTCTTTGACCTCGGAGAATTTCATACTTAGGCTCACACTTCAATTCTCCACAAAAAGAACACCTAAATAACGCTACATAATTACACTAAACAATTTAAGTGTTTAATAATAACTAATGTAGTTGTGTAAACTTAACCAGTAATTATCTTATAACTTCTGTGGGCTCACCAAACTTTATATGTATTATAGTGTGTATTTATTTTAAAATGCATAAAAGATGTAAATAATTGATAAATTATATCATTTCAGAGGCTTAAAGGCTGCCAACAGCTGAGAGATGCACCTCAAGCTCATAGAAACAAAAAGTGGCCACACCTGGCATACAATGGACAACCCCCCCCCCACCATTAATGCATTGCCCTCAGTCTGCCAGGAATACAGCCTCTGATGGCTCTGCTCCTGTTTCTAACCTCCTGTCCATCATGACGTCGGGAGGCAAGCCAGACAAAGCCAAAGGCTCCTTTCCCCACAGTGCGCAGTGGCTGATAGTCCTCCTCAAACTGTCCTTCACATGCGCCTGACTGTTCAAGGTCCACTGAAGAGCACAGTCCCTCTCCACGTGCTGCTTCGCTGACAGCCTAAGCAAAAAAAGAAGAGAGAAACAGTGGCATTCAGTTCAAGGCCTTTGGAAACACACACTGTGTGCTAGTCTTTTTCTGGCATCAACACCCCAGACTTAGCAGGTTAATTATCAAGTTTAAAGGAGCTGCGAGAACAGGGAAAGCACAAAAACAGATAGTGAAGAACAAAGTTTGGTGTAATTAATAAATGTTGGCCTTGACATGTATCCATCTCCATTTTGATATTTGCTCCAAATTGTATTTTTTTTCTGATTAATCCTAGCCTAATGCTACTATCTGTTTAGATGTATTTATTTTTTGATTGCTTTTGCACAGGAATCACTGCAAGATATGACAGTGCTCTACCATATAAAGGCATTTCAATACATCATTTAGAAAAGCTTTTAAGACCACTCATTCCAAGGGCTGAAAGAAATGACATTGTTTTTAAACATATTCCAACCCCCTCCTCAGTCTGACTAAGCACCTCAGTCATGTAGCTTGGTTGCAAACCTGTTAAAACATTAAATGCATAAATATTTTATTCTTCTAATGTATTTTAAGCATCAAACATTTACATGCCAAAATTGAACATAAAAGGTTCTGTCAACAAAGAATTACCAACACGTTACTTCCATAGCTGCATCAACATCAATAAGCCTTTGGAAGTGTTAAATCAAAGTGAAGGGGAAATCACGAAACCTTTTCTTTAAACACTATGATGTATTTCCACAAAACAAGTCATCACGGAGGGTAAGTGAAACATGCTCGTTAATATGACTCTTGGCAGCAGCTAATTATTAGAACATGTCAAATCAAACAAAAATGTAAATAAAAGGGATAGAATAACAAACAACCAAACAACAAAAAATATTTGAGATAATACAGTTCTTGAACTCACTTCTCCCAGACTGTAACCAGAGCTGTCTTGAACTGACAGCTCTGCTGTGGGGGGCTGTGCATCTTGCTGTAGTGTAACTTGCTGCTTGAAAAGATGGATCCCACTCAGCCACACACAGAACAGCACAGCTCCACTAGAGAGAGTGACCCTGCGGACATCATACTGCATGTCTGCAGAAAAAGAAAACTGGCTAAAGCTTTACAGATTTGATTAGTGATTTGATTCCAAGAGATATAATTAATATAATTTTCAAAATTAGCTTGATTAAATGAAAATTATTGCACATTATAATGCTTCAAACTAATTGTGTCTGCTGCAGATCTTGAAAGAATTTTTCTTTCCCTTTTTAAAAATATTTTCCAACTTGTCTATTTTTATGCCAGAACGTACTGAAGTACTGAAGGCTAAAAAAAAAAAAAAAAAAAAAGTTTAATAAGAATTCCATACCGATGGGTGTTCCATCTCTGTGGTAGCAGTTTGCCTGAAACCTACCCTCCTGTATGAGAGGGAGCGGGGAGAGGGGCGTGGAAGGGGCACAGTGTGGCTTCTTTGGGGTGGATGTTGCAGGAGTGTTACCTGACAGCAGCATTATATCCTGAAGAACATGTCCTTTACTGCATGGGGTCCATAGTTCTGGAACTTTTAGCCCAAGGTTTTTGGGGTATGGATTCTTCAGTAGTTGATTAGAACATTTTTCCTGAGAAGTGATACACCTTTCTGATTCTTCTTGGTCAAGGAAATTTTGTGGCTCAGTCTCAAAGTCTGACTCCACCACATAGGGTGAGGGTGTTCGCAGGAGCTCTGCTGTGTCATATGAGGTCTGTGAGCGATTGAGGTCACCAGGAATGTTTAAAATCTCCATGCTGTCATTCATATCGAGGTTTGCCATTGCCTGTGCGATTACCTCACCATTAGCACCCAAGTTTAGGAAGTAACTGCTGGAGTCCACCACTTCCGTTTCCAGCTGTGTGTCATCAGGTCTCTCGGGCCCAGCCAACTTCTCACAGAATCCTGATGAAGACCGACTCCCAAGAGAGATCACCTCAAAACTGGAGTCCTGGAGCCCAGCATCGGAGCATGAGCTACCGACTGCTGTACACTCTTTTCCTTGGCACTGCACAGAGCCCGCTAGGTCTTGAGCCCTTGGACTATCTTTAGAAGACTGGTGCGGTACCTGGGGCTGGAAATCATGGGACTCTACCAGGGCAAATGTCTGCAGTAGGGCCATAGTGGACTCTGCTTGAATAGACTTGCTGTCCAGAGTTACTATTCCAGCTCCATCCTCATGCAGATTTATTGTGTCCTCCGGCCTGTATCAAGAACATTAGTAATCATTGAAAGATCCAGGCCAAACGTAGTTAAGTTAGGGCCTAGAAGGCCATAAAACCATTAAATAGTTACAATGTTCTAAAAGACCCGGTTCAACTTAGTCACATCAAAAGTTAAGATAACCTATGTTTAAAAGACCAATGCAATAGTGTGCTGTGTAAAGGATCAAACTGTCAGACACTCTAGGCCAATTTGCTTGCTATCAAAATAAACATAAATTGTAAGCACTGACATTTTGCATGTAATTATAGAGACACTGAACAATATAATTTTTGACCCAATAAAGCTATGATCATATGCCTAGCAGGATTAGGCTTACTGGGGTCATTTTTTTTAAGCAGTCTATCATTAACAGACTTCAGTGTTTTCTCTTCAGCTGACTCACTGTGTTGTGGCTTCATGGTCATTTCGTATTGGTTCACATTCAACTGCAACCAACATTTGTTTATAATGGATAAATCAATTCAGTCTGAGCTTTTGAAGGGGCTGAGATAAAGTATAAGAACTACAGATATAATGCTGCTGAAGTGCTTCTAGTGAGATCTCACTGTTTAATACATACTCGAAAACATCATGGGGTCTCATTTTATTCCTTGCACCAAGCTTTATAGTTAAAGTTCTTCAAGCCCTTTTCAGAACTGTGACAGCCCAGATTGCTGCCACTATCAAATTTACAGAATTATCTGTGACATACTTTCATAAGTATTGCACATTCATGAAATGAATAAAGTAGGTCAATAAGCTAAAAGCTAACAGGCTTCTTAAAATATTCAGTATTTAAAAAAAATTATATCTTAAAAATGCCCCTCCTCGAACCGCCACCTTATCGTGGTGAAGGGGTTTGCGTGTCCCAATGATCCTGGGAGCTATGTTGTCAGGGGCTTCATGCCCCTGGTAGGGGCACCAAAGGCAAAAACAGGTCCTAGGTGAGGGAAGAGACAAAGAGCGGTTCAGAAGACCTTTTATGATGAGTACAACATTTGGAAGATGTTTTCCCTCGCCCGGACGTGGGTCACCGGGGCCTCCCTCTGGAGCCAGGCCTGGAGGTGGGGCCCGATGGCGAGCGCCTGGTGTTCAGGCCTTCACCCATGGGGCCCGGCCGGGCACAGCCCGAAGAGGCAACGTGGGTCCCCCTTCCCATGGGCTCACCACCTGTGGGAGGGGCCAAAGAGGTCAGGTGCAGTGTGAGCTGGTCGGTGGCCGAAGACAGGGGCCTTAGCGGTCTGATCCTCGGCTGCAGAAGCTGGCTCTAGGGACGTGGAATGTCACCTCTCTGGTGGGGAAGGAGCCTGAGCTAGTGCGCGAGGTTGAGAAGTTCCAGCTAGATATAGTTGGACTCACCTCGACGCACAGCTTGGACTCTGGAACCAGTCTCCTTGAGAGGGGCTGGACTCCCTTCTACTCTGGAGTTGCCACCGGTGAGAGGCGCCGAGCAGGTGTGGGCATACTTATTGCCTCCCGGCTGAGGGCCTGTACATTGGGGTTTACCCCGGTAGATGAGAGGGTGGCCTCCCTCCGCCTTTGGGTTGGGGGACGGGTCCTTAGTGTTGTCTGCGCTTATGCGCCAAACAGCAGTCTGGACTACCCACCCTTTTTGGGGTCTCTGGAGGGGGCGCTAGAGAGCATCCCTGCTGGGGACTCCATCATTCTGCTGGGGGACTTCAATGCTCCCGTGGGATGAATGGCCCCCCTGATCTGAACCAGAGCGGTGCTTTATTACTGGACTTTTGTGCTCGTCACGGATTGTCCATAACAAACACCATGTTCAGGCATAAGGGTGTCCACATGTGCACCTGGCAGTAGGACTGCAGTTCGATGATCGACTTTGTGGTCGTGTCATCGGACTTACGGCCACATGTCTTGGACACTCGGGTGAAGGGCGAGGCGGAGCGGTCAACTGATCATCACCTGGTGGTGAGTTGGCTTCGTTGGTGGGGGAGGATGCCGGTCAGGCCTGGTAGACCCAAACGTATTGTGAGGGTCTGCTGGGAACGTCTGGCAGAGTCCCCTGTCAGGACGAGCTTCAACTCCCACCTCCGGCAAAGCTTTAACCATGTCCCAGAGGAGGTGGGGGACATGGAGTCCGAATGGACTATGTTCCGCGCCTCCATCGTCGAGGCGGCTGACCGGAGCTGTGGCCTTAAGGTGGTCAGTGCCTGTCACGGTGGCAACCCGAGAACCCGTTGGTGGACACCGGCGGAGAGGGACGCCATCAAGCTGAAGAAGGAGTCCTACCTTTTTAGCCAGGGGGGCTCCAGAGGCAGCTGATAGGTACCAGCAGGCCAAGCGGAATGCGGCTTTGGTGGTTGCTAAGGCAAAAACTCGGGCGTGGGAGGAGTTTGGTGAGGCCATGGAGAAAGACTTCCAGACGGCTTCGAGGAGATTCTGGTCCACCATCCAGCGTCTCAGGAGGGGAAAGCAGTGCACAATCAACACAGTGTATAGTGGGGATGGTGTGCTGCTCACCTCGACTCAGGACGTTGTGGGTCGGTGGGGGGAATACTTCGAAGACCTCCTTAATTCCGCCAACATGCCTTCCGATGAGGAAGCAGAGCCTGGGGACATAGAGGTGGACTTTTCCATCTCTGGGGCCGAGGTTGCCGAGTTGGTCAAAAAGCTCCTCGGTGGCAGGGCTCCGGGGGTGGATGAGATCCGCCCAGAGTTCCTCAAGCCTCTGGATGTTGTAGGACTATCATGGTTGACACGCCTCTGCAACATTGCATGACATCAGGGGCGGTGCCTCTGGATTGGCAAACTGGGGTGGTGGTCCCCCTCTTTAAGAAAGGGGACCGGAGGGTGTGTTCCAACTATAGAGGGATCACACTTCTCAGCCTCCCTGGGAAAGTCTATTCAGGGGTCCTGGAAAGATTCAGGAGAAGCAGTGTGGTTTTCGTCCAGGTCGCGGAACAGTGGACCAGCTCTGCACCCTTGGCAGGGTCCTGGAGGGTGCATGGGAGTTTGCCCAACCAGTCTACATGTGCTTTGTGGACTTGGAGAAGGCATTCGACCGTGTCCCTCGGGGAGTCCTGTGGGGGAGTATGGGGTATCGGATTCCCTGTTAAGGGCTGTCCGGTCCCCGTACAACCGGTGTCGGAGCTTGGTCCGCATTGCCGGCAGTAAGTCTAACCTTTTTCCAGTGAGAGTTGGACTCTGCCAGGGCTGCCCTTTGTCACCGATCCTGTTCATAATTTTTTTATGGACAGGATTTCTAGGCACAGCCAGCTGAGGGGGTCCGGTTTCGTGGGCTCAGGATTGGGTCACTGCTTTTTGCAGATTACGTTGTCCTATTGGCCTCACTAGGCCACAACCTTCAGCTCTCACTGGATCGGTTTGCAGCAGAGTGTGAAGCGGCTGGGATGAAAATCAGCACCTCCAAATCTGAGGCCATGGTCCTCAGCCGGAAAAGGGTGGAGTGCCCTCTCAGGGTTGGGAGTGAGATCCTGCTACAAGTGGAGGAGTTTAAGTATCTCAGGATCTCGTGAGGGTAGAATGGAGGGGGAGGTCGACAGGTGGATTGGGGCAGCGTCCGCAGTGATGCGGGCTCTGCATCGGTCCATCACGGTGAAGAAGGAGCTGAGCCAAAAGGCAAAGCTCTCAATTTAGCGGTCAATCTACGTTCCCACCCTCACCTATGGTCACGAGCTGTGGGTAGTGACTGAAAGAACGAGATTGCGAATACAAGCGGCCGAAATGAGTTTCCTCCGCAGGGTGTCTGGGCTCTCCCTTAGAGATAGGGTGAGAAGCTCAGTCATCCGGGAGATGCTCAGAGTTGAGCTGCTGCTCCTCTGCATCGAGAGGAGCCAGATGAGGTGGCTCGGGCATCTAATTAGGATGCCCCCTGGACGCCTCCCTGGTCGCCTCCCTGGTGAGGTGTTCCGGGCACGCCCCACTGGAAAGAGACCCCGGGGAAGACCCAGGACACGCTGGAGAGACTATGTCTCTCGGCTGGCCTGGGAACGCCTTGGGATCCGCCTGGAGGAGCTGGAAGAAGTGGCCGGGGAGAGGGAAGTCTGGGCATCCCTGCTGAAGCTGCTGCCCCGCGACCCAACCTCGGATAAGCGGAGGAGAATGGATGGATATCTTAAAAATTATAGTAAGGCCAAGCAGCACAAAAAGAGATTTGGTGGCCACTCTGTTTATAAATCAGAGTATTAGTTTCTATTTAGCCTACTTTTATCTAACCATATATTAGAATGAACAAAGGAAAAAAAGGTGTAGAAACAAAATGAAAAAACTTTTCTTTATTATATTCTAACCAATGCATAACATTGCTATTTTTGGTAATTTATTAGCTCAATGTTAACAGCTTTCCCTATTTTTTTGCATAAGCAATGAAGCACAAACAGACACAAAGCATCTGCAGAGATTTAGTGCAAATCAGATTAGTGCAAATCAGATTTTAGCAGATGTTTGGAAGTTATACTGCTTTTTTTGGTAGTGTTTCTTTGAGGTGCTCTGATTAAAATCAATGAAATACTATGGCTGTTACTGCTTGGTGTAACCAACTTTTCCTTCTTCTTCACACCTGCTTAATAAAAATGCACAAGACTGGAATTTCAGATCACAGACCGAAATGCAGAACACAAAAAAGAACGAAAAAAGAAAACAAAAACAAACACACAACATAGGGATTCACTTCCATTTTTCCCCCCCCCATTTCATTTTTTTTTCCATCTACATTGATACATATCAGTAAATGACCCCAGCCCAACCATTGTACGAATAGTATTGAAAGCAAAGACAGTATTCCACAAAGCTATAGTCTTCCCCAAATGTTGTTTGCTTAATCTGAGCAGCAATAACAATGACAGAAAGAACAGAAAAACTTAGCACTAACATCTAAATAGCCTGTACATCCTGTTAGACCAAAACAGACACCGTTATAAAGAATATAAAATAGCTCTCTAAGGTCCATCTCTAACCATGCTGAGAGACAAATGTAGCAGTAGATGCTTACCTGTCCTGAGACGAGACTGCGAGGAAGGTACTCATGCAGGGTGTAATGCCATACTCCTCTAGTTTAGCCTGAACCCCAGAAAAGACTCTCTTTCTTCTTCCATTGCCTTCTCTTCTCTGCCGTGCATTGTACATTATGCTGTCTCCAGCCAGAACTTTGGATCCAAGGCAAAAATATATTTGAAGACAATAACGAGAACACTGTCAAACACGCTTTTGAGAACAACAGTGAGAACAATGCCATGTTGCCAGACTGCTGGGCAACTACTGCAGAAGTGGCAAGTGAAAGCTAGAAAGGTGGTTGGTGTGACATCTGGACTGTAAAGGGAGGATAAGAAAATCTGGCAAAAAAGTAGTGGGAGAGTCAAATTTTAAAAAAGACAAGTACTAGTAGAGGACGTACAGGGTGAAGAGGTGGCGAAGGCATAGATAACGATAAAGAGAAGGCTTATAGTGACTTATATGGGAGGCTGGATACTAAAGAGGGAGAAAAGGACATATACCAGTTAGTATGTTAGTTGAATGGAATTGTTTTGAAGTAGCTAAATATGAAATTGTTAGTTAAATCTGATTTGTAAACGAAGGTCCTGGAAAAGGCTGTCTTTGTCAAAAGGACAAGGTACCTGTATTGTTGCTAGAAGCGTTGGAGGTTTCATCATCCTGCTGATGAGGTACAGGACTAGTGCATCTGTCAAACGCACACATCCTCTCATAAAAGGCAGGTATTAGGAAGGTGATATTCTATAAACAAACACACACCCATACAATCACAATGTTTCCTTATGCAGAGGTTATACTGTGTGGCACTATACAGGGAAGCCTGAAGAATTTCTTTTTAAAGATTCAAACTTGTATACAAAAAAAAAAAGTAAGCAAGTATAAACATCCATAAAACACAATTTGGCACAAATTTGGCTGCTACATGAACATACATACATACTATATATCCATCATACACACAAATATTATCAATAAATAAATTATACACTAAATTAATATGAAATTAATATTTGGGGCAGTGGTGGCCTAGTGGTTAGGAATAATGCCCCAGGATTTGTCAGGTCATGGGTTCCAATCTCAGACCAGTAGGTTGCCCTGACTATCCCTGTAACTGCTTCTGAGGCGCTGGATATAGCTGCCTACTGCTGCAAGTTATGTATAGGTTAAATGCATATAATGCATTTTGTTGTGGTTCATTGTAAGCTGTGTTACATAATCAGACTTTCACATCACATTTGTATTTACGCTGCCTACAAATAAAAACTATGCAATAGCATGTATTTTGTCCAATTGTCTGAAAGGAGTAGACAATGTGTATACAAATGTGAATTATAGAATTTTCCCTGTAATATGGGTAGTACCTTGCCAAGTAGCTCAGCCATGCTGTAACCAACCAGTAAGGGGCTACTGGTGCTGTTAATGGTGCCATTTGGCTGCAGAGTCAAAAGGCTGTTTGAGGAGACAAATGCCCATAGTGACCCAGAATAAACCACTCCCATGTTTGGCGAACAAACAGTCTCACAACTGCCCTCTTTGTGACCTATACAAAAACAGAATTAATGGTGTTATTTACTAGGTTGTTCCTAGCATTTTACTAGGTTCTTTGCCTTTACCTTTAGAGATTTATTACTTTAATTGCCTCAAGTTAAGGTTTTCTACCAGTCTTGGAGATGTATAGGAGTTTGAAAATTAGCTAAGAAATACAAAACTGTATTAAAGTGACCAACAAACTTGGCCATGGCTGGAGGCCCCTAGCCCTGCTTATAGGATAGACTGTCCTGGAGAAAGAAAAAAAAATTCAAGCAAAGCATAGGATTACCTAATGGCGGCATTGCTCACGATAAAACCAGTAACATGCCAGGGAATTTAGCAATACGGAAAACATTTTTAAAAATAGCACATAAAAGACCTGGTCTAAAAGGAAGTTCTGAAGTGTTTATGATAAATTTTCACTGGGAGTAGCACCTGCTGATCCATTTATTCTGCCTGAAAATGTCCCACAGGATACAGCAACCCGGAGCCGAACACACACATGTAGTGCATTAGTGCTGTTACGTTGAACACATAACCTTTGCACACGCGACATCTAAAGAAAGATGTTAAATTAGCATACACAGACACAAATTAGTCATTAGAATTGCATGGGCAGTACAAAGAAATATATCCAAATGACTTCTGAAATAATTATACTATATTGCTGAAAGCAAGCCTCAGTATTTTATTGTTTAAAGACTGTTTATAATCTAAACTTGCTCAAATATTGTATGATCTTCCATTTAAATGCTGAATAGTGTGATTCACACCTTAGGCATGGTCCTGCAGTGAAAGGGAACACGCAACGAAGGCATCAGTGAAGTGACTAATATCCCAGTCAGCTCATCAGCCTCATGGTAGCCAAGTAGATGAGCAAAGATGTTGTCACAGCTGAGAAGACTACCCTAAAGTAAAACAAATATCAATGCAAAACAGGTTAAAACCACCACAGGAACTGTAAGGACTAAAGCTAAAGGTCTCTTTACAATTATCCTATCCATGAGGTCCTATCCATGAATAAACCCAGTAAACAGTATTACTTGCTGCAAGCCTTTTCAATACATGAAATATAGGTTAATAATAATGCATGTTAAGCAATGTCATCATTAAACAATGTACTACATTGTTTTACATGCATTTTATTTATTTCATTTTACATACATTTTATTTTAATTTATTTGTTTCATTATAGTTTATTAAATTAAGGCAATTACTAAAAAATATCAAGAAAAAAGAATGAGAAGTTTAACTACACATTAAAAAACTAGTTTTACTTTATAAGTATGAACATCTTGTAATGTAGGTGTCTGATGATTTCTGTTTTATCAACAATATCACCTCCGCCTACCATTTTGGTGCTATGGGGCTAAATCAACAAGCTAGACAAGCAAGGTGCACTGAGTGACATTAACAGTGTGTGTTTCCCTGTCTTTTCCTCCAAGACTGCTGGGATAGGCTCCATCACCCCATGACCCTGGTTGGGATAAGCAATGCAGATAGTGGATAGAAAGACAGATATGCAATGTAGTGAACCTTAGAATTATTTTGCTGTAAGACATAACCTCCAACGATGTTCATTTTAGCTTAAACACAAAGAAATCTGACCTCTTTTGAGAAGGAGAAGTGAGCTGAAATCCTCTCTACTCTCTCAAGATGTAGCAAACAGTTGTTGTGGTCATGTAACAGTGTCCACACAGACACTGGGAACTCTGTTCCAGTTTTACTCACTGCATTAACCTACAAAATAATGAAAAAAGTAGAATTTTCTAGGAGGGATGGGAAAAAGATAGGAAAAGGATAGGAAATAATATTTTAATTGACAAACATTTTTGATTCATATGAAATCTTAAACACCACTTATATCCATACCACTTTTCCTAATATAGTGATTAAATTCCCATCAGAATCCAGATTTTCTTCACCCAAATGACCTTCTGGCATTGGATTGGTCTTTAGCAGCGATGCAAGCATTTGACCAATTAAATCACTGCATTTGCATTCAAATAACCTGCAAGCTTGTTTGTTCACATCCAAAACCTGCAATACAAAAACAAATACACACTTAATGGATATGCTGTTTACAGTTGGTTTCCAGTCAAATGGGCAAATCCTTGGTGTTCTAACCTCTCCTGTAGTGCAATCCACAGTCAAAGCAGCCTTATTAGGGTTGTGGATCATCTGTGATGCAGCACTCTGACATTGAGATGATGTATCTAGCAACTGCCTGAGCAATGAGCTCTCTAATCCAGCAGGTGTTCTAGCTGAAGCCCGGCACTGACCAGGAGAGCTTTGCAGACTGTACATTAGAGCATCTTTTGACAACGACGGGCTTATTTTGCTCTTACCTATAAACAGGTAACAAAAAGGGGGTGAATAAGCACTATATCTAATATAATGCTTAAGAGGCCAAATATCATGCCTGTAATGTCAGGTCTTGAATTCACTATTCACTATGGTTACATGCTGTATTTGCACAGAGCCTTCTAGATAGTGTGGTGAGAAAACTTATATATTAAAAAAAGGATACTGCAGGATTCAGTGCTGCACTGCAGATGGCTGCAAATCAAATAACAGACTGAGCTATAGCTTTGAGCAACACCATGCAACTAATGTTTGGGGGGGGATTAATGGAAATATTTAGCTTCTATGTCTGTTTCTCACCCATACACTACAAGAAACCAAGACAGGAAGATAGAAAAGAAAGTATATTGTGTAAAATGTCATAGACAAAGCATAAGCAAAACTGAGATGATTCACTTGTTTACGTTACAATTGTTAAAGCGGACGTGCACTCAGACACACACACACACAGAGAGAGAGAGAGAGAGAGAGAGAGAGAGAGACAGACCCAGACCTCTCACGGATTGTGGACTGTGTTGTGAGAAATTCTGATTTGTTTTAGCCATCATACAGGGAAGAGTCTGATTCATGTTTGGTGAACTGTCTCCCCGCAGGCTGGAGCTACTGTTGAGGACTGTAAACACACTGTCGCCTTGAGGTGAGCGGTCACCATGAACACCGCCGCCCTCCTCCTTATCAACAGTGTGGCGCCACAGCGCCATCGTTTGTACTAATAAAGGAGAAAGGAGAAAGAAGAAAGCACACAAATCTCGTGTTAGCCATATTTCTACGACAACGAGCATCTTTCTTTAAACTTGTTAGCAACTTATTAAAAAGTGCATGCAGTATTTGAAACAACGCTATCTACAAACCATTCATATTTATACTAACATACCCAGCTGCTTCTGTTTGGCCTTTTTCAAAATTCGATAGACAACGGTGTTACTTACCTAAAATATAGTTGTTTTGGTGAAACATTGAGCGGATTAAATGTCACTCAGCATGATCTTATACTCGTGTTAACTTTACTCACTTGCAGTATATTTTCCTGAGTTGGCCGTTGAGCAGTCCGACGCAACGACTCCTTGTAAGAACCGCAAAGGCCGGTTTTTCTGTCTTAATTGTTTTGAAAATGTTTTGTAAAGAGTGGGATCCTCAAGAAAACCGCAAAAATAATTTAAAAAACTAAAAACATAACTAACGTAACTCCTGCATTGAAACCTGAGATCTCCAGTGTTTGCCGCGGTTGTGATCGAATAAATATGACGTAGCACAAACGCCCAATCGGAAAGCGTGTTTTTCAAACCAGTGCCGTCAAACCGTCCAATCGGAAGTATAAGTAGATGGAAACCGTTCTTGTCAGGAGCCTAAGCGTAAGTTTCCATGGAAACGAAAAAAAGCAAAAATTGGACTTGTTGTCTTATTTTGACTTATTTCATTTTTAAAAGTTCTGTATTTCCTCTGGGGATGTTAAAGTGCCCCATAGGCCTGTGTTGCAGCAATGAAAATGAGAGAAAATAATTTAATGTGAAATTGTAATTCTAGAGCAGGGATTTCCACACTGTGTTACAACTACTGTAATTCGGAGTACGTCAAATATTCTGACATGAATATTTATAATATTTTATGCCATTCGCTGTATGAGCAAAGCGAGCTCACGCACAGATAATCCATGGCCACTTCAGAAACACCGGTGACACGCGGCGCATGTGGCAGAGCATTCAGGCCCTCACCAACGACATCTCCACCTGCCTGTGACGGTGACTCCTCCCTCCCAGATGCGCCGAACCGCTTCTATGCACGGTTTGATGCGGTGAACAACACGATAATGAGGAAGACAATCTCTCCTCAGGTTCTCTGTCTGACCACGGCCGAGGTGAGAAGATCTCTACTGAGAGTCAACCCACGGAAAGCTGCTGGTCCAGACAACATTCAAGGTCGTGTGCTCAGATGATGTGCAGAACAGCTGGCAGAGCACCACTGTTGTTCCCAGGGGTCCCTGAGCAAGACCCTTAACCCGGAGTTGCCCCAGGGGGACTGTCCCTGTAATTAGGACATGTAAGTCGCTCTGGATAAGAGCGTCTGCTAAATGCTGTAAATGTAAATGTCATCATTTATGACATCAAGTCTCAGATCCCTCCCCCCCTCCACCTCTCCACCTGGCCCTTTCTCATCTGGACAGAAAGGACAGTTGTGTCAGAATGCTGTTCATTGACTACTGACTACTGATTACAGCATTCAACACCATCTCACTACTGGTGAGTGAGAAGCTGAGGCTGCTGGGCCTGAATACCTGAATACCTCCCTCTATACTATATATACCCTCCCTCTATAACTGGATCCTGGACTTCCTGACTGGGAAGCACAGATCAAACCATGATATAACCATGGTGGCTTCGCTCTGTGTGCGCTGGGTTGGACTCCAGCCCCCCCCGCGACCTTGAAGCGGCGAAGCGGAAAATGGATGGATGGACAACCGGTCTGATGGACAACCGGTCTGATGGTGGAGACGAGAGGAGATAGAACAGCTGATGGACTGGTGCAGAACCAACAACTCTGAACATCGACAATACTAAATACTAAATTGTTGTTGACTTTCGGATCCACTCTCCACTGAATATCAACACCTCACCTGTGGAGATGGTCCAGAGCACCAAGTTTCTTCGTGTTCACATAACCAACAACTCCATCACAAAGACTGCGCAGACTGAGGAAAGCCCATCTCCCACCTTCTCCCCATGTTTTACAGAGGAACCATCGAGAGCATCCTGAGCAGCTGCATTACTGCCTGGTACGGGAACTGCAACGTCTTAGACCGCAAGTCCCTACAACGGGTAGTGAGAACAGCTGAGAGATCATCGGAGACTCTCTGTGTTAGGAAAATCGTAAAGATTTATCATTGATGATGAACTGTTAACCTTTTCGTTATCCTTCTTGTTTTACGACTTCTGCAAAGAGCTTGTTACGACAGTTGACCTCTGTACCTGGACCTTCCCAGACACAGATTTCCTCTTCTCTGTTTACTATTTTGTAACAAGGAATGTGGGCTAATTGCCGTTGTAAAATCAGGAAAGCAAATAAAAGGCTTGCAGAGGGAGAAGCACTTCGGAGGAGGTAACTGGTGTTGGCTGGTGCCTGGCTCCCCTTGCAAGTAAAAGCTGCAGATCCTGTGTCTGGTGTTTTCCTTCGTTCTACTGTCTCTGCTTACAGGAATTTTCTGACACTCTGCCCTCTGTACAGGATATCTTCACCACTCGCTGCATCTGCAAAGCGACCAGCATTGTGGATGATCCCTTCAACCCATCCCATACTCTCTTCTCCCTCCTGCCATCCGGGAAAAGGCATATGGGCCTCCACTACCAGGATGGGAAATAGCTTCTTCCCTCTTGCCATCAGACTTTTAAACTGCTAATGTCTTCTCACTTTTATTCATGTATATCTATCTAATATCTATTTATTTTCTTCTTGCACTCTGCACTTTACTCATAATGCTGCTCTGTTACACTTTGTTACTCTGTTACATTTGTTACACTGCCCAACAACCTGGGCTGCTTTGTTCCATAACACTGCGGCCCTCTTATGGATGAAAGTCCTGTCTTTTGTGCTGTCTGTTGTCTGCACTTGTTGCCTTGTCTTGTGTCTTACGTTGTGTCTTGTGTTGTGTCTTGTGTTGTCTTGTGTCTTATGTTGTGTCTGATGCTGTCTTGTGTGTAGCACCAGGGTCCTGGAGGAACATTATTTCGTTTCACTATGTACTGTGTATATGGCTGAAATGACAATAAAATCCTACTTGACTTGACTTGACAATTACACAGTTGTAGGGAAACCAAATAAACTATTACCAGTACAGAGAGGAACCAGGAATCACAATGTCTCTAACACAAATATAACAAAACCCATGAACATAACAACATTTTCTAAGGTTTAACATGCTAGAAATGGTAAAATAGTGCTTTATATGTGATATATAGTTGCAAGGCAAACTAATTTGATCAGAAACCATATTCTCACTGCTATGGCATTGATGCTCAGATCAACTTTACTTGCACCTGCACTTCAGCTGCTCCACCCTATTCCCTTACAGGATTCATGACTTTAAATATGGTCTGCCTCAAACTTTGCAGATAAAACAGAACTTTACTTACTGGCTCAAAGGCTCTTTCCCAGGTTTCAGTTTACCCATCAACATTGCTCTTATGCGCTCACCCACTGTTAGACATTTAGGTGCTAATGTTGATCACCTACTTTCATTTGACTCATATCAACACACTTATCAAAAATGCATTCTTTCATCACCAAAATCTCTAATTTCTCCACTCTTCACTTTCCTTGAAGGACACAGAAATGCTTATTCTTGCTTTCATAACTTCCCATCAAAATTACTGTAACACTTTATTTTTTGGTCTTCCACCTAAAACATTAACCAGTACAAACAGCTTGGCAGGTTGTGTTATCATCTTTTCCAAAAAGTCAGAACACATCATTCCCATTCTCCATAAACTTCACTGGCTGCCCATCATACTGTGTTCAGTACAAACTGCTACTCATTACATTTAAAGCTCTATATGTACCTGCCTCAC
This sequence comes from Hepsetus odoe, assembly GCA_017165825.1. Classification (NCBI taxonomy): domain Eukaryota; kingdom Metazoa; phylum Chordata; class Actinopteri; order Characiformes; family Hepsetidae; genus Hepsetus; species Hepsetus odoe. The sequence continues at coordinate 12,139,122 of CM029387.1, forward strand.
GGAATTGCTCCATTCATACACTTCCACCCATTCACTGTGCTCCTCTGGTACTGGCATACTCACAGTTCCTAAAGTCCATGGGTGATAAATAATTTAGTGTCTGCTATTTTTGGAAATTTCTGTACCACTTTAACCTTTTTTTTTTAACCACTCTTGGTAAAATTCCACTATTGGTCTGTAATCAGTTGTTTTCATTTGATTGACTGGTTTGATATCTATTGGTCTTTTTAACAACAAATCCAGACTTTACAGATGATGTCTACTTTTAGTTTACTTTTAGTTAAACCTTTGTATTTCAAGAACTATTTATTGTTTAAACAGTCATTCTGCCAGGGCATACCTGTGAAACAATTTCTTGATAACCTCCCATGTTGAATACTTGGCTCACTTGAAAAGCTATGTTGTCAGAGGCACAAGTGCTGTGTTCAATTTTACTTATCAAATCTAGCTGTAAATACCAGAAAATAAAAGATGAAAATTTCTCTCATGTCATTTTCTTCTTTTGATCCCAAATGCAAATGTCTTTGTCATATATTTCTAACATCTTCCCACAACTGTCATAAAAGCTTTAAGCTTCTCTCATCTCTCTCTCTCTAATGAAGAAAACAAAAATTAGGTACCCATCCTGGGCATAAATCCCATTATGAACTTTGAATGTTGGCAGAATGACAGGTAAAGGTAGAGAATTAGCTGATATGATGGAGAGAAGGAAGGTTAATATTTTGTGTGTGCAAGAGACAAGATGAAAGGGTAATAAGGTCAGTCGTATTAGTGGAGGGTTTAAATTGTTTTACCATGGTGTGGATGGAAAGAGGAAAGGGGTCGGTGTTATTCTGAAGGAAGAGTATGTAAAGAGTGTTTTCGAGGTGAAGAGGTTGTCAGATAGGGTGATGAATTTGAAGCTGAAAGTTGAAGGTGTGACACTGAATATTGTTAGTGCTTATGCCCCACAGATTAGTTGTGAGATTGATGAAAGAGAAGATTTCTGGAGTGAGTTAGATGAAGTAATGGTGTACCCAGTGGAGAGACAGTGATGATTGGTGCAGACTTTAACGGACATGTTGGTGACGGGGAACAGAGATGATGAGGAGGTTGTTGGGTAGGTATGGTGTCAAGGGGAGGAATGTTGAAGGTCAGATGGTTGTAGATTTGGCAAAAAGGATGGAAATGACTGTAGTTATAACTTATCTGAAGAAAAGAGATGAGCGCAGGGTGACTTAATAGAGTGGAGTAGAGTGCACACAGGTGCATTATATCCTTTGCTATATGCCAGGTGGGCTGATTCATTAAACCCTTCTGAATTATGGTTTCTATTTCTAATAGTTTAAATAATACTACAGGGATGAATTTCTCTAGAACTTATCTATTCAAATGTAATAGCACTGCATGACTTCATCTGCGTCTCATGTACTTTAGGATTCTCTGGAACTACCAAACCTGTTAACATTTTGCATCAGTTTGCATAAATCATTGAAAGCACAAATATGTGGTAAGGAACAAAGTTATTTTAATGCTAAAAACAAACTCCAGAACAAGCAAATTGCAGTTTTTACCATTTCATTTGAATGATCGGCTGTAAACAAACTGCAGAGCCTATGCATCATACCAAATCTCAATTGTCATCTCTCTCCACGTCTATTTTATAAAGTACTCATATTAGTAAATAGCAAATTTGCCATTTCCAAAGCCATTTAATGAACACGTTTTGCACAGATCTAAAAGCAGGAAATGTAGATTCCCTGGAAGTATTCCATATTAACAATGGGAACATTATCCATTATCCACAGTACATTTCTGGCTTACAACAAGTTTTCAATAGTAAAAGGGCATATTTTTAAACATTATATATATATATATATATATATATAATATATATATATATTATATATATATATATAAATAAAACACAATAACAGTTCACAGCATTTTTTGCATGGATTCAGTCCTGTTTAGTTACCTACTAATGAATCAAAATCATACAATGCAATCTTGCTTGTTCAAAAAGTGCAACATTTTGTATGTTCAGGCTGGACTATTCATAGAAAACAGTTTCCTTTCTCTTTTGAAGGCATTTCTAGCCCCAGGGATCAGAACAGGGTTCACCCTTTTATATAAGGAGGACAAAACACTAAATGTGCATTAATATATACATTAGCACACTTAGAATAAGGGCTTTCACAGTTCATGTGTTTATCAATAGAGGTCAATAAAGGTCTAGACAGACTGACACACAGAAAGACAGACACAGACAGACAGATAGACACACACACACACGCACGCACGCACGCACACACGCGCACGCACACACACACGCACACACACACACACACACACACACACTCACACACCCACCAGTGGTTAGGGACTATGCCTCAGGATTGAAAGGTCCTGGGTTTGAATCCCCTACCCTTGAGCAAGGTACAGTCCCCATCACTGCTCCCCGTGATATAGCTGCCCCCTGTTGCATGATGTGCATATAGGAGAAAAGCAGAGTTGCATTTCGCTGTGGTTCACTGTGTGCTGTGCTGTGTTTCACAATGAGAAATAGTCACTTTCACTTTCCCACACACAATATTGAGCTTAGGTTTGATGGCAAGTAAAGGCATGCATGGCTCTGTTGTCTGGCTCTCCCTACATTGAAAAAGTGAGGGTACATTAAAGACACATCTTCAGACAAGCAGATGAAGGACACGGAAGGGGTGGAAGTGACAAAGTCAATCCTCCTCAGACCTAGATGCCCAGCAATCAGCAGCAGCCCTTCTGGGGTTCAGTGGTGGTAGTCTTTCTTATTGTGGGGCTTGTTACCCAGGATCATGTCAATCTCTGAAGCAATGTGAGGGGTGATCTTTGGAAGAACCTGAAAAATAATAAGTCTAAATCTTCACAACTTTGTAATTGTTATTGAATGTCATTTTAGGGAATCAGGGCAATCCAAATTTTAGTTCTATATTTGCAATTAAAATACAATGACATGGAACAAAAATAGTTTCTATTTCTAAACCTTCTAAACCTTCAACACAACAATGCATTCATATTTATTTTCAGCCAATATCTGTTAGTACTATCCCATCCATACAGGAGGAATACAGGACAGCCAATCAGAATTGAAGATATTTATATAAGTCTTAAGGGCACATTAACAAAATTTAACAATTCACATATATATATATGCCCATTTTCAAATGGAATGGCTTAGTGGGTTGTGCTGGAGCCTCACAATGAGAAGGTCCTGGGTTTGTGTGTCTGTGTGGATGTCTTTGGGTACTCATGTTTCTTTCCACAGTTCAAGGACATCCTATCAAGTGGATTGGAGATGCAAAATTTCCCACAAGGTTTGAGTCTGTGTGTTTGCCCTGTGAAGTACAGGTAACTCATCCAGGATATTCCTCCACGTTTTGCCTTATGGGCGATGGGAAAGGCCACAGTACCACCAGTGACCCTGCTCAACATAAGCAGTTTAGCTAGTGAATTTAGGTTTTGGTGAATAAAATCACACAAGTGGATGAAAAAAAAGATCCTTTGTGGAGCAAAAACATTGTTATGGGGGTTAAACTAATAATGCCACAAAGGCTCTTGTAGTCTTCATTTCTTCTTTAGGCTGCTCATCTTTAGGGACTGCCACAGCAGATCATCTGTTTCCATTTCTTACAGTTTTCCATTTCTTCCAGCCTGTTTAGAGACACTACTATTTCCCCTAACTTCCTGCTGTGGCTGTTCAACTTTATCCCACTTTAGTTATTACAGTTTTGCGCAATACTCTTATTTCTAAAATCGTTGTGTCAGTTCACTGCTTCTCCACTCTTCAGTCCTCCTCTTCTTTAATCGTAGTCATGGGCAAGTTGTTTAAGGTGATGGACTATAAATCCATTGGGGTCTCCCTGTGCAGGTTCAAATCCTGCTGACTATGAGGCATTTTTCTAGTTTACAAGAATACAGTCATGTGAAAAAATTAGGACATCCCATTAAATATTCAATTCTTTATTAAGAAATGTTCACATATTGATGTCTAATCTTGTTTTAATTTATCTGTTTCTCTGTCTAGTCAATCCGTTTAAGTTTTTTCCCTCTTTACTGTCCAAATTTAACATTCAACTATACACCTTATCCTAAAGCTGATATATTAAATCACAGACAAATTATTAAAGATTTGTTGTGCTTGCGTTCAATATAAGTCATAGTTTTTTGTAAGTAATATGTGTAATATGTGTGTAATATGTATGATCTCGTCTTACCTGTATTGCACCCAGGTTCTCTCTGAGCTGCGCTGGGTTGGATGTCCCCAAAAGAACTGAACTCACACCCTCATTACGTAGACACCAGGCTGCAGAATGAAGAAAATAATTTTAGATAGGCTATATCATGATTTGTGAAATGATTCAGTTAAGGGTAATCAGTAACTTTGCCTTTCATGTGATGATTGGTCAGAGAAAAGGTGCTTTGAGATTAACTTGGTTTACCTTAGCTGTCATTACAAAAAAAGGTTCCACTCAAACACAGTGCATAAGAGAAACAGCTAACCGTAAAAAGTACACATACTTTAGACTCCCCCCAATGATGCTGCATGTAGTATGAATACCGATAATGTAGAATACAATTCTGTGAAATATAAAGCATCTGTGTAAATCTGGTGTTTTTTTTTTTTTGTCTCACCGACAGCGAGTTGAGGCAGTGTGCAGCTGAGCTTTTCTGTAATGTGTCTCAGTTCCTTCAGTTTAGTCTGCTGTTTTCTCCCATCTTCACTCACTATCTTATCCTTCAGCCACTGGTATGACTGTACAACATATAAATTGCAAACAACACAATTAAAATCCCTAATATTAATCTTTATTTCAGAATTTTCCTTGATTTATTAGGTGACTACAGACGTCTGCATATAGTGTATTAGAAAATTTATTGTGCAGTGCTCAGCTTCCTGTTCATTAAAGCAATGGTCAGCTTCATGTTCATTAAGGTTTTTCTTGCAATGTATTGTAAAAAGCCAGCAATTCAGTTTTCACTTAAAATAATTCTGTTTTTGAACTGTTTTTGGACAGGCTGTGTATAGCCATTAATTGTATCATTCCAGAGCTGACTATCCAAGCTTTGGAATTTCCAGTTTTCTGGAATTTCCTGTGAGCAGACATGCTACCAGAAGTGTTAAGTAATTCCCTTCAGTATCAACTATCATGTCAAATCATTAAACTGTGTAACGGTGACGGGGTGCAAGAGGGACGCCAACGCAGAGCCAGGAGTTCGGATCATAACTTTATTAACTATATTAACAAAACAAGATCAAAGGACTGCAGTTCAATACTAAAACCAAGGAACTGCAGCCTAAACCAAATTACCCAGATTACCAAATACCAAAACCACCATAACATTAAGGCTGAGCCTAACAAATGAGCCGCGCTCTGTTCTGACTCATCGGGGCTTAAATAGTCAGCCCTAGTGAAGCACACCTGTGCCTTCATGAGCTCAGGTGTGCTCAGTCAGAACAGAGCGCCCTCTACCATGCTCAAAACACACCTCACCCGTGACAAACTGACATCTTGTGTTCCTGAAAAACAACTAAGATGGAAATAAGTGAAGCTAATGTTAATTTTCTTTGGCTTTCAATAACTGGCAAATATTATACCTTAAAGATGGTTATATAAATATTGTTACATTTTGTTTAGCGGTCTATCCATCTGTTTAGATTTTTCAAATATAAAACCTTCATGGCTGCTCTGGATGATTCTGGGACACCATATTCATATTTTCCTGTAATGATTCCACAGGCCAGAGGAGACCAGGATACCACACCCACACCTGCAGTAAAATACACAGAATACAGACAGTATGTTTGTAGTTTATATTGCTTATTTACAAGGTTACATGACTTAAAGGCTGTAGAAGTGTGATTAATGAGGGTCCAGTTAGTTTTCAGGGGTTGAAAATGTGTCATTAATGCAAGCGTGATTAACCCAGCCACCAGGGATGCACAAGCCAGTGTATTTCTTCGTGCTGGTCCCAAGCACAGAACAATGGGGAGGGTTACATCAGGAAGGTCTGCCCATGTATAGCTTTTGCCAAATCAATATGCAGAGCGAAACAGACTTTCATACTGGATTGGTCAAGGCCTGGGTTAACAATGACCGCCACCAGTGCTGTTAGCCTACAGGGCGCAGGTGGATATTGGGCTTCTATTTACCAAAGGAGAAGAAGAAGAAGAGGAGGAAGGCATGTATGTAGGCAGGAGGAGAGTGGAAGTGAGGGTAGGAACTTTGAATGTTGGCAGCATGAATTAGCTGATATAATGGAGGCAATGAAGGTTAATATTTTTTATGTGCAAGAGACTAGATGGAAGAGTATTAAGGCCAGGTGTGTTGGAGGTATATTAAATTGTTTTACCACGTGTAAGAGCCCTACCCCGAGGAGGCACTAGGGGGAGCCAGACCGCTGTTGGGAGGCCAGCAAGTCAGGCACGTCCCCGACGGGGCACTAGGGGGAGCCAAACCACTGTTGGGAGACCAGCAAGTCAGGTGCAGTAATCAACAGTGATTCGGTTCGCCTGTGCTCTGGCTTATATAAAGGGAGAGAAAACAGTGCAGATTTGCTGGGTTGTTTTACAACACACAGATGGTAATTTGGTAAAGGTCTGTGGGCTTTCTCTTGGGTCTCTCTCTGCATGTTTGCATCAGGTCGGCACCCTCGAGCCTCAGCTACACCCCCTCCTTTTTTCGAGTTTCTCGGGTTTTCTGTTTTTCACCAAAAAAGAGAAAAAAAAAGCACAAGTTTGATTTCCCCCGTTTTTTGAGCACTTTTGTTTCCACCGGTTTTGAGCCTTTTGTTTCCACCCATTTTGAGCCTTTTGTTTCCACCCATTTTGAGCATTTTCATTTCCACCTGTTTTGAGCCTTTTGTTTCCTCCCGTTTTTGAGCAATTTTGTTTCCACCTCTTTTGAGCCTTTTGTTTTCCACCCATTTTTGGGTTGTTTTGTGGTAGCTCGGGTGTCCTTGTGTATTTTGGGTACTGGCAGCTTCAGGTGCTGCATTTGGGTCCTAACCCAGTGTGATTCCCTGCGTGCAGGGTGAGTCACACCGTTACACCATGGTGTGGATGAACGGAGAAATGAACTTGGTTTGACATCTGGAAAGAAGAAGGAGGATAAGGAAACCTGGTAGTGTAACCCAGAAGTCCAGGAGTGTATACAGAAGAAGAAACAAGCGAAGAAATTCGATAATCAGAGAGATGAAGAAAGTAGATAGGATTACAAGGAGAAATGCAAGGCGAAGAAAGCAGTGCGAAGGCTAAAGATAATTGGATGATGTGAGGATAGTGAACCAGGAAGTGCAGCAAATAAGCCAGGGTAGCAATGAAGAGGTTGAAACTACAAAGGTTTCAAAAGGGATAATGTGGATCAGCCACAGCATTAAGGGATAATGTTGATCAGCCACAGCATTAAGTTATGGGAAAGAGTAATGTAAGCAAGGTTAAGAAAAGAGGTGATGAGTGAATGGTTGATGGTTTCATGCCGAGAAAGAGAACTACAGATGCAATGTTTGCTTTGAGGGTGTTGATGGAGAAGTACAGAGGGGGTCAGAAGGAGTTGCATTGTGCCTTTGTGAACGTGGAGAAAGCATATGACAGGGTGCCTAGAGAGGAGTTTTGGTTTTGTATGAGGAAGTCAGGTGTTACAGAGAAGTATGTGAGAGTAGTTGAGAATATGTATGAGGGCAGTGTGATAGTGGTGAGATCTGCAGTAGGAGTGATGGATGCATTTAAGGTAGCGGTTGGATTACATTTCTTTTTTGCCATAGTAATGGACAGGTTGACTGGCGAGGTTAGACAGGAGTCCCCTTGGATTGAGGAGAAACTGGAGAGATGGAGATATGCTCTAGAGATGAGAGGAAGTGAGTAGGACAAAGACAGAACACAAGTGTGAACAAAAGGGAGGAAAGTGGAGTGGTTAGGATGCAGGGAGTAGAGGTGACAACAGTGGAGGAATTTCAGTATTTGGGGTTAAAAAGGTTCAAAGTAAGGGAGAGTGTGGAAGAGAAAAAGAGTGCAGGCAGATTGGAATGGGTGTAGAAGAGTGGCTGGAGTGATTTGTGAAAGATGGGTACCAGCTAGAGTAAAAGGGAAGGTTTACAGGAGAGTAGTGTGAAGAGCTATGTTGTACGAGTTGGAAACGAACAACTCGTAGCATGGATGAAAAGAGAGGAGGCAGAGCTGAAAGTGTCGAGTTCAAGCTGAGAATTTTGTTGCATGTGATGAGGATGTACAGGATTAGAAATTAATATATTAGAGGAACAGCTCAGATTAGATGTTTTGGGGGGACAAAGTTAGAAGAGATGAAGATTATACTGGGAGGAGGACATTGAAGATGGAGCAGACAGAAAAGAGGAAGACAAAACAGGAGGTTTATTGACATGGTGAGAGAGGACATACAGGTGGATGGTTTAATGGAGGAAGATGCAGAAGACAGGGAGAGATTGAAATGGATTATCTGCTGTGGTGACCTCAAAATGGGAGCAGCCAAATGAAGTGTGAGCATGATTAGTGTAACATGCAGGTATACCTATCTTATGATAGAGCTCAGGCAACTGCACCTCCACTTTATCTCTCTGGAAGAAATGATACTCAGCCTGCTCACAAACTGGAGGAATGAGGTTAAACTGCCTGGCCACAGAATATGCCTCCTAAGAAAATGAGAGAGAGAGAGAGAGAGAGAGAGAGAGCGCGCGCGTGCAAGTGCAAGTGCATCAAAAATGAACAAAATATATGTATGTGTCCAGTCTTATCTCAAAGCATATAATAAAAAAAACTATGATCAACCGCATATGCCTCTAATGAGTGAAAAGGACTTTGGAATCAAATTAAGTCAATTAATTGACTAATTGTAGCTCAGTGTAAATAGGATAAATAATGAGTGAATAACAAATCAGCTCCTATATTTTTTGTTAAGAGTGCCAGCTCCTCTCAATTAATTCAAAGTACATAAGGGTAGAGTCTGATCCAAGATCAGGGGTCCCATTCTGAGAATCTTTATATATTTTTAATTTCTCCCCAATTATTTGCATTTAATTTGCTCCATAAGCTATGTATGTATTGCATATCATGAAAATACCTGAGAACTTGATGATGACATCATAATGATGGCTTAAAACAGGCCACCATGAAAGCCATTAACTTAGTTGACTAATTAATAGACACCCTGGGTGTAGTCATTTAGATTGCAGAAAGCTAAATTAGGATAATTTGTTTTAGGAACATTTTTGCTGGTTCAATCACCCTGAAATGCCCTCACATATAAAAACCAGTTCGTGGTTTCTAAATGGCGAAATGATGAAAGGAGAAATATTTTCACTAACATAAAATATTACAGCAAACAATTATAATTGCATACAGGTCACTCATTAAAGTTCACATAACATCATTGCATTATAAATAAATGAATGTACTAGAATAATGTTTTACCTAATGTAAAAATAATTTAACAATTTTAATTTGTTAAATAGATAAACAGACCATAATTTCCATGGCCGTCCAGCGTGATGTCCCCCAGTACATGGTCATGCCCTGATTTATAGCGTGAGTCATTGCCCTCACAATTTCTGGGGAAACAACAGACAATATTAGTCATCCATCATTGCAGATAAACCATCCACTGTTTTATATTTTCTAAGAACATAAATCAACCAGCAAAAAACAAACAAGCAAACAACAACACTGAAAAGCTCAGAAATCGACAATAACACACAAACAATTAACTGAAAATTGTATTTTTGTTACATTTTGTCTGACGTTTTAAAAAATGTTTATAAATATGTTTAACCATCATATCTGATAAAATGATGCTCTCACAGACTGAAACGATTTGAAACTATTTAACTATTTAAGTTAAATATTAGATCAAAGTTTATTCTAATAAAAAAAAAAAACTCACCTTGATAGTCTACTTAATTGTTCATGAACTCTTAAGTGGTCATCCATGACTGTTATGTTTTATTGGGTTATAAATAAGAGGTGACACAAAGGCTGAATTCCCCTAAAGTCATTCAACAGTGTTGAGAATAGAATGCAGAATTAAAACTATATCTTATCTTACATAGATACAGTCCCACCAAAAAGTGTGGTTTTTGGATTTTTCTTTACTGTTCTCACGATTTGTCTGTATTCAGCTGTTGTTGTTTTCTTTAGGATACTTCAAATAGTTGTTCTGACTCAATGTTTGTGAAATGCTTCTAAAAGATTGTTACTCTTTTTCATTTTATGTGAAATGTTTTGTTGTGTGTGATCCTAGAAAAACAGAAAAGTCCATTGCACTGCAGACACACAAACACACTACAGTCATACCTAGGGGACAATTTTTGGAATGTTGATAAGTTGGAAGGTATAACTGAGATCAATGCATATAATTGATCTTTTTAGAGTTTTTTTGTTTGTTAAGTTATATTTCTAGGGGCAGTGGTGGCCTAGTGGTTAGGGCGTCGGCCACATGATCGGGGGTTCGAACCCCTTCCCAATAGGTTGCCCTGAGGTACCCTTGAGCAAGGTGCTGTCCCCGTCCCGCTCCTCCCTGCAATGGGCTGGCAACCTGTCCAGGGTGCGTCCCCCGTCCTCGCCCTGTGTGCGCTGGGTTGGACACCAGCACTCCCCCGCGACCCCGTTTGGGACAAGCGGCAGATAATGGATGGATGGATAGTTATATTTCTTGTTTTATAACTTTTGTGTTATTTGACACTATTTTAGGCTTCTATTTTCATAATGTCAATGCTTTATATAATAGATAAAGATACATACAGTCCCCACCAATAGTATTGTGACGGCAAGGCCAGTTCATTTGTTTTTCATTTGTTATGCATAGAAGAGGTTTCAGGTTAGGATCAAAAGATGAATATGAGATGAAAGATCAGCATTTTAGCCTTTCCTCGTATTTATATATAACATAGAATGTAACACCTTTTGCGCAGCACCCAGTTTTCAAGTGAGCTAAAGTATTTTAAAGGTCTTATTTATTTCAAATAAGTAGCTCTTGATATCAGCTCTCAGCTGAAGATTAAAATTTTGTCTGTGGGAGCAAAGCAAGCCATTTTGAAGCTGACAACATGTTTCACAAACATTATGCATAGCAAGTATATAATATAGTAACTATTTGAAATTGTCCTGAAAAAACAAGAAAACCACTGGTGTACTGAAAGAGAAAAACCTGTTGGTCAATGAAAACAAGCTATTGACAAACTGAGAGTGATAAAAATAAAAGCAACAGTCACTGAAATCATGGACAACTCTTTAGGGCAGGGGTGGAGGGATCACAATCCTTTTGAAGACTTTGAAAGGAAAAATATTAAGGCCATAACACCAGATACAAACAACTCATAAACAATAAAAAAACTAAATTAAACTAAAAAAAAAGGGGGAGGAAGAAAGGATATGCTCATGCTTCAAAACATATGAGCTAAAGTGGCTTCTGTGGCTTTTTAATATCCCCATGGATAGTGCTGCTACCAAGGTGCGTCATTGCATGATGTAATGCTTGATTTTCTCCACATACAAGCTATTGACCAGATGAGAGTTTTGCTTCTCATAGTCTTTAAGGTCCTTTTTTTGCCAATGATCCCTTTAGTGAGGAATGTCTTTCAGCTGCCACGCTACCTGATTAGCGGAGGGCTACACCAAAGGTGTCATCCTGTAAGGTTCTCTTACAAAAATTAACTGTGGATCTCAGCCATCTGAGAATGATTGCAGGCTGAAAATGTTTTGTGTCATCTTGTGTCTTGACACAACCCTGTCTCATTGCTCTTCAGACAATTCTCTCAGCCTTAAGTCTTGGTTTTCAACTTGTCAAACACCATCAACTGCTGGACTTTACAAGTGTTTTTATTTTTTAAATTAATTCAGTTAGGCACAAGGGGACTTTAGTCAAGATGTAGAAGTATCTCAGTGGCCATTGATTGTTTATGTAAATGGCATATTTAATCTTTTATTTTTAATAAATGAACAAAATGCTCCAAAGTTCCTAGTTCATTTTAACATGTCAAAAAAATAAAAAGTAATCAACCCCAACCTCCACCACCATATGAAGTCATCTGTTGACATTTCAGAAATTTCTATTCATAGACTTCAGAAGTCATTCTGCTGCTACCGTTGTGAGGTGCATCATCAATACTCTTGGGGGGGGTTTCTCTCTTCAGTTTCCACTTCAGGAGACAATGCACAGTCTGTTGGGTTAATATCTAGTGATTGACTTGGTCAGATAAATACCTGGTTTCCTTTTTTGGATCATTGTTTTGCAGCTGATAAAGCTCCTCCCAGTCCATCTGAATGGATTCCCTCTAAACTGTGGGACAAAATGTTTTGAAGAAGAAGCCCCTCCCCCTGGACGGGTTCGGCAGCCCTGGCCGAAGCCCTGCCCCCCTGGGGTGGGCTTGGAAGCCAGATATGAAGAAGCCCTGCCACTTAGGGGGCTCAGAAGCCAGACACTTGGTGCATAAGCCATCATTAGGGCAGCGGTGACCTAGTGGTTAGGGAGTTGCCCTTGCATTGGAAGATTGTGGGTTTGATTCCCCACCAGTAGGTTGCCCTGAGGTACCTTTGAGCAAGGTACCATCCCCGTCACTGCTCCCCAGGAGCTTTCAATAGCTGCCCACTGCTGCACGGTGTTTGCATGGGTTAAATGCAGAAGTCCAATTTCGTTGTGGTTCACTGTGTGCTGTGACCTTGCAATGACAAGGGTTTTCACTTTCACTTTTCAAAGAAGCCCTGCCTTCCTGGATTGGCGCAGAAGCATCCCTGAATAGAACTGGAATGGCCTTGACCAGGCTCGGAAGGGAAATCTGTTGCTGCTTTGGAGGGGGAGCGGAAGGAGCTGAGGGTGCCAACAGCTCCAGGTGCTGCTCCATGATCCCAGCCAATAGCAACTGAGTTTTGATCTCCAGCTTCTCATGGAGCCCATAAGGCTTTGCTGTGGGCAGCCTGAGATTTTGTCCCCAATTTACAGGGAATCCATTCAGACAGACTAGGAGGATCTTGGAAAAGGAGTGGGCGGACCCGGAGGTGCCAGCAGCCCCCTGTGCTGCATAAACTCCTCATTCTCGGCCGTCATTTTCTGTGCCACCCATTTTATCCAGTTCATCCCTTCGCGGAACTCTGGGGACAACAAGAAGTAGTCCCGCGCAGCCTGAGGTGTGGGGGGAGGAGCAATAGGAGCCAGAGTCGCAAGTGGCCCCCTGCGCTGCACAAACTCCTTGTTTTCGGCTGGCAGCTGTTGGCTGGGATCACCCGTTTTATCCAGTCCAACTGCTCTCAGAACTCTGGGGTCCTCAAAGTGTAGACATGGGGAGCCTGAGGTGTTGATCGCCCCAAACGTCTACAGACTTCCTGGCACGCTGCATCCTTTTTGAGCTGGTCAGTCATTTCTGAAATGCTGTGGTGGAGCTGGCCAGACATAAATGTGTAGCTAGGAGTCTGTGACTTAACCTTATTAAATATCACCCAAACATGTACTCACAAGCACTGCATCACCAACAGAAAGATGTATAAATTGAGAATGGCTGATGTTCTGCTCTGATTCATTGAACCAATGAGGACCACTTCCTAATGAGGAGCCAGGTGTGCCCAGTCAGAGCCAAGCCCTGCTGCCAAATGTGACAGTTCTATTAGTTTTGGAGGTGATGGATCTTTTTTGTAACACAGTGTTGGATGTAGTACACAACCATGGATTATCATTGTTAAATTATTAATAATGTAATATTTATAACAGAAATAAAATACATTTTTGATTAGCTGTTGTTCTTAGTAGTTATGCTGTAGTTATGCTATCTTTTCTGTGCAGACCAGAAAAGCTCTGCAAAAATTGTGAGAACAGCTTCAAAGATCATCAGTGCAAAGCTTTGACCTTTCTGGGACATTCTCATACTACCTCAGAAAAGCATAATAATTTTTTTTTTCTCTTGTCTTTGGCAAATGACGCCAGACCATCAGGTCATGCACCACAAGACTTACCTACCAGGATGCAATAAGATTGTTTAGAAAGCTTTTTGTTATTCTGGACTGTCAATCTCTCCCATTTCCCATCATCTGTTTGCACTGTCACTTTACTATTATAAAGTTAATTCCACTTTATAAACTCAGGTTAACTGTAGATATTGTTAACCCAATATGCACCTTTTACTGCAATATTCCACTGTGACATTTTTACTGATGGCTTACTGTCATGAAACACTAATATCTCTCTACTCACATAACTATCTGCTGTTTGCTTTCACTGTCTGATTCTGTGAAAAGTTGCAAAAGATGCAGCTATAGCTTGACAGGTGAGGTTGAGATGGAGATGTACTTCAACCAACAATGTAAAACATTAAATGAAATAAAGCATTAAGAGCATAAGTTAATCTCTGCAATTTCAGACTTCAAAAAACTATATTCTTGGACAAACTGTACTTTAATTTTGGTGTGGATTTGCAATGCCATGAACTGATCAAAAGCATACCCTGCTCAGACCTGCACTACAATATAAATAGTCTGTATTACTTTTTACCCAACATATGGTTGTTGACTGCCCTACTTTATAAATGGTATAAATATAAGCAATGTCAATTGATAGGTGAAATGGTGAAAAAAAACTTAACTAGATTACATATATAAACTTCACATTACAGCTGCAGATATATATTCAAGAAGTAGCTTTTTTAGGATTGATAAGTTTCTCCATATAATATGCACTTCATAAGTACAGAGTATATCTAAGTAAGTAAGTAAGGATGTCAGACAAACCCTGTGCTAGCCGTTTTTTTTATCTAATATGTAAAAAGAAATGCTCTGCTGCACTGTCAGGTTTGAGTTTAAGTGGTTTGTAGTAGCTTATCATTGAGTCATTGAAATGTGGGATGAGAGACATTTGTGTGTGTGTGTGTGTGTGTGTGTGTGTGTGTGACATGACAGATATGGGAGGGAGTCAGAGCTGAAGGTTACAGTCACAGTAGGCTCTCTCTCTCTCTCTATCTCTCTCTCTCACACACACACACACACACACTCTCTGTCTCTCTCTAGCCTTGACACATTTCAGCCCAAAATACACCATCTACTCCCCACAGACCCTGCAGGGCCTACTCTAATCCTGCTGTTTGAGAGAAAGCAAGCAAGAGGGAAAGACAGACACTGGGACAGAGCTAGTCTTCTAGCTGGACTGAAAGCCAGGAGAAGGGATTACACAACAAAACTTCACAACATTCCAAACTTTCTTGTTGCCTTGAAACAAGCTTTTGCCATTGTGTTGGAAAAACTAAACAAACAGATGTCTGTTGAAAAATAACTTTTGGGTAGAAAGAATCCCACAATTTAAAACACATTTGATGTATTTGGGGACCTTTGCTTTACTTTCGCCGTTATGTATTGTGACTCACATGCTTATTTGTTTTATAACAGAACATGTTGGGGCTATAATATATTACAGCCCAAACATACTTTTAGTACTCAGAATAATTAATTTGTGATGTGAATAATGAAACCATGGTACACATATTATTATGCTACATAACTGAGACAGATAAAATGCAATCTAATAATTGAATGTTATGCAAATTTAGTTTTAACAGAACAGTTAAATGTAGCAGTTTTTTTTTGCGCATTACTATGTACACTGCATTGAACTTTGGTAAAGAAAGTGGAAAAAAGGACTAAAGAAAACACTGGAATAACAGGGCTAAACCAGCACAGTCAGAATACTAATAGAATAGCAAAAAATATATATTTTTATATCTCCTGGCCAGCTCTAAAATATTTAGCAAGGCATTGGTCAGAAAACCCAAAACATGTTAATGCAAGATGTAAAAAGTCCTGATATGGAATATAGTTAATTATACTGAGAATTTCAGCTGTACAACCAAAGCTTTGGTATTAAAACCAAAAGCCAAGCCTGACTTGTTAGAGTTTGATAAACTTTAATTATTCTACCTTTCAATTATTCTACCTTCTACCTTTTAAATTTCTACTGTAAATTTATTTTTTTACAGTCATTTGGTATAGTTGTACAGGGTTCCTCCAATATTTTTATTTGTTTCAATCAAATCAATGAACAAATCTACATTTTTAGCTGAGGTCGAATTTGTGCTTTGTGCTATATTTTTATATTTCAACCTCCCCAGTAGGTTGCCCTGAGGTACCTTTGAGCAAGGTACTGTCCCCGTCACTGCTCCCTGGGCGCTTTCAATAGTTGCCCACTGCTGCATGGTGTTTGCATGGGTTAAATGCAGAGGTCCAATTTTGTTGTGGTTCACTGTGTGCTGTGCTGTGACCTCGCAATGACAAGGGTTGTCACTTTCACTTCGCTTGTTTGCATGGTCTTACTCTACCCCACTGGTACTGAATCATTATAGCATTGTAGATTTCACTGCATTATAGGTTTTACTGAACACATATAATTGACTGATAATTATTTATACACATCAACTCTCACACACACATAGATACATACCCTCCATGGGAGTGTTGTTGTCAGGCCTGTTTGCAAAGACCACATCCACATATTCCAGCTGTAATCTCTGTAAAGATCCCCTCAGACCTGAGGAGGATAAAACAATGAGATATAAAATGCAAAGGAGGGGGAGAGAGAGAGAGAGAGAGAGAGAGAGAGAGAGAGAGAGTGAGAGAGAGAGAGAGAGAGAAAGGCATTATGTGTAGTAAGAGGAGGGCAGTATGACTTATTGCAATCATATCATTATTCTATCATGAGTCAGTGTTACAGACTACTCTATATAAATATCTACCTTGGATACACATTTTTACATTTCTATTTTCTCCACTTACCATTCTGGTAGGTTTTCAGACTGTAGTCCATTTGTTACCCTGCATCATTTGTTAGCCCCTATTCTTTGACTGCCATGATGACAATGATTAAGTATTTGAATTATTCTCAGTACAGCAATAACACTTATATGATGTCTAATAAAATGGACACACACACAAATACAAACACTCTACTACAAAGGCAGTTTCATTGCTGTGTTGAGAATAAACCACCACCCAGCAGCAACAACAACAAAAAAAATAGCCTGTTCTCAGAAAAAAGAGTAAACAAATGATATCTAATAAAAATGGAATAGGGAAAGGAGGATAAAAAATGGATAAAGAACAATGACTTTCTGTCTGCTTGGATCAATTTTTCATTCACATATGTGTAGGTGAGACTGGGAGGGGGGTGGTTAAGGGAGACATGTCATAGTTTCTCTACTTACATAGCTAAGCTTAACTCTTGCCTTGTCAAATCATTTTTTTTTTGCCAAGCAGTTTCAGCAGCAGTAATCTGAGTGAACAAACCTTCACGCCTACTTTGTGCTCCAGCTAGGCGGGGTTTCGTGGGTTTGCCTGCCTCCGTGCAGGTATTATTAGCAGGGAGCTATTTCTGGAGCTCACTGAGGATAAACAAGAGATTGCGTGCTAAAACTGTCAGAAAAGCTGAAGGAAACTAAATCTTCCTTTATGTATTTGTGTGTGTTTAGATACTGAAAACCATGCCTCAGGGCAATACTTTTTTAGTATTATGAAATTGCTAAAAGTTAGACTGAAGACCATCATATTTTGGTTTTAAAAAGTTTTTAGAAATAGAAATCAGCTGCAGTAGCTCTGTGGCAATACTTTTTTAAACTGAAAAAAACAATATTTTTATTACTCCATTCATGGCCTAAATTAAAGATTCACAATACACCGCTTTTTATTCTTTTAATCTAACTAAAATATGAATAACTGACTGAATAAACAACAATATAAATCTCCTAACCATGCCAAACGTTTGCAATTTATACTGTATTCATTTTTCTGCAACTACTTTTGAGCAGTTTTACAGCACTGCACTTTTCTGTTCACCACCAGTTAGTGGTGGTCTTGTTAGGGACATGGCCCCATAATCAGAAGGTTTTGGGTTTGAGTCCTATTACAATAGGTTACCCTAAGTTTCCCCTGAACATGCTACCATCCCCTAACACTCCCTGGGGGCTGGATGTATGGCTACCTCCTGCTCCACTGTTTGTTTGGGTTAAATGCAGAAAAGCATTTCATTGTGATTCACTGTGTTCTGTGGTGTGTTCACAGTTAAAGTCATTTTCACTTTAATTTCAAAGCTAAATGCATGAGAGAGTACAAATTTAAATTTCTTTTGCTGCAGTCTACAAAGTAGGTAAAACAAGCCTTAAGTAAACCATGCTTTGTTAACAACAAGTTGGTAAAAGATATTAACTGCTGAGAGAATCAGGTGTGCTTGAGAAGTCAAGTCAAGTCAAGTAGGATTTTATTGTCATTTCAGCCAAATACACAGTACACAGTGAAACGAAATAACGTTCCTCCAGGACCCTGGTGCTACACACAAGACCAGACACAAGACACAAGACAACATAAGACACAACATAATACACAAAACGGGGCAACAAGTGCAGATAAGACAGACAACAACAGACGGCACGACAGACAGTACATTCATCCGTAGAGGGCCGCAGTGTTGTGGAACAAAGCAGCCCAGGTAGATTATAGTGTATCAGTGTGGTGGAGCAGTGTTATTGATAAAGTGCAGAGTGCAACATGAGATAAATAAATAAATACAAGATGATAATGGTGGACTGGGTAGACATTGGCGGTTTAAGAGTTCAAGAGTCTGATGGCCAGGGGGAAGAAACTATTTCCCATCCTGGAAGTGGAGGCCCGTATGCTGCTGAACCTTTTTCCGGATGGCAGGAGGGAGAAGAGAGTGTGGGATGGGTGGGAGGGATCATCCACAATGCTGGTTGCTTTCCGGATGCAGCGAGTGGTGAAAATGTCCTGTACAGAGGGCAGAGAGTCACCGATGATCTTCTCAGCTGTTCTCACTACCCGTTGTAGGGAGTTGCGGTCTAAGACGTTGCAGTTCCCGTACCAGGCAGTAATGCAGCCGCTCAGGATGCTCTCAATGGTTCCTCTGTAAAAGATGGTGAGGATGGAAGGTGGGAGATGGGCTTTCCTCAGTCTGCGCAGGAAGTAGAGACGCTGCTGGGCTTTCTTTGTGATGGAGTTGGTGTTGAGGGTCCATGTGAGGTTGTCAGTGATGTGAACACCAAGAAACTTGGTGCTCTGGACCATCTCCACAGGTGAGGTGTTGATAATAATTGGAGTGTGGTCCCGATGTGGTCTCCTGAAGTCAACAACCATCTCTTTAGTCTTGTCGACGTTCAGAGACAGGTTGTACGTTCTGCACCAGTCCGTCAGCTCTTGTATCTCCTCTCTGTAAGCTGCCTCGTCTCCACCGCTGATCAGACCCACCACAGTTGTATCATCAGCGAATTTGATGATGTGGTTCGAGGTGTGCATGGCTGCACAGTCGTGGGTCATCAGTGTAAATAGCAGTGGGCTGAGCACACAGCCCTAGGGGGCTCCTGTGCTCAGTGTGATGGTGTTGGAGGTGCTGCTACAGATCCTGACTGACTGGGGTCTCCCAGTCAGGAAGTCCAGGATCCAGTTACAGAGGGAGGTGTTCAGGCCCAGCCGCCTCAGCTTCTCACTCAGGTGCTGAGGGATGATGGTGTTGAATGCTGAACTGTAGTCGATGAACAGCATTCTGACATAACTGTCCTTTCTGTCCAGATGAGAAAGGGCCAGATGGAGGGTGGTGGAGATTGCATCGTCCGTTGAGCGTTTGGAACGATACGCAAACTGCAAGGGGTCCAGTGATGAAGGGATCTGGGACTTGATGTGCCTCATAACCAGCCTCTCGAAGCACATCATGATGATGGGTGTGAGTGCGACGGAACGACAGTCATTGAGGCAGGAGATAGATGGTTTCTTTGGCACTGGAATGATGCTGGTGGTCTTGAAGCACCTTGGAACAACAGTGGTGCTCAGAGAGATGTTGAAGATGTCAGTGAGAACATCTGCCAGCTGTTCTGCACATCCTCTGAGCACACGACCTTGAATATTGTCAGGACCGGCAGCTTTCCGTGGGTTGACTCTGAGAAGAGATCTTCTCACCTCGGCTGTGGTCAGACAGAGAATCTGGTCGTTCGGAGGAGGGGTGGTCTTCCTCATTATCGTGTTTTTCACTGCATCAAACCGTGCGTAGAAGTGGTTCAGCGCATCTGGGAGGGAGGGCATCACTGTCACAGGCAGGTGGAGATGTCCTGTAGTTGGTGAGGGCCTGGATGCCCTGCCACATGCGCCGCGTGTCACCAGTGTTTTTGAAGTGGCCATGGACTCAATCTGCGTGAGCTCGCTTCGCCGCTCTGTTTGCCCTCGCTTTTCTTAGGGCGGCCTCATCCCCTGACTTGAAGGCCTTGTCCCGGGTTCTCAGGAGTCTGCGCAGCTCCGCAGTCATCCATGGCTTCTGGTTGGGTCGTGTTATGATGAACTTGGAGACAGTAACATCCTCAATGCACTTGCTGATGTAGCCAGTCACTGAAGCTGTGTACTCCTCCAGGTTGATGGAGTCACCGTAGGTTGCAGCTTCCCTAAACATGTCCCAGTTGGTGCATTCAAAGCAGTCCTGAAGAGCACAGATGGCTCCTGTGGGCCAGGTCTTTACTTGCTTCAGGGTGGGTCTCACGTGCCTGGCAATGGGTCTGTACGCTGGGATCAGCAGCACAGAGAATTGGTCTGAGTGTCCGAGGTGGGGGCGGGGCTCCGCTCTGTACGCGTCGGCTAAGTTTGTGTAAATACAATCCAGCATGTTTTCCCCCCTCGTTGCAAAGTTCACATGTTGATGGAATTTAGGGAAAACTGACCTGAGATTTGCATGGTTGAAATCTGGGTGGTAGTTCTGGAGCCCGCTGATAATTCCATAAAGTTCCGCCAGCGCGTTGTTAGCATTAGCGCTGTTAGCGCTAGCGCTGGGTGGGATGTAGACCGCCATAATAAACACTGTAGAGAAATCCCTGGGCAAATAAAACGGTCTGCACCTGACTGTCAGCACCTCCAGCAGTGTCGAACAGTGTGTAGAGATCAGCACAGCGTTTGTACACCATTGTGTGTTTACGTAAACACACAGCCCCCCTCCGCGAGTCTTGCCGGACAGCACGGAGTTTCTGTCCGAGCGAAACGCGGAAAGTCCGGCGAGTTGGATGGCGGTGTCCAGAACGCTGTCGCTGAGCCATGTCTCCGTAAAAACAAAAACACAGCAGTCTCTGTACTCACGCTGGGTGTTCAGCTGGAGTCGTATACAGTCCAGTTTATTATCCAGGGAGTGGACATTGGCGAGGAGGACGGACGGGATAGCCGGTCAGCTAGCGTTAGCCTTGAGCTGAGCCCGGACCCCAGCACGCTTGCCGCGCTTCTGTTTCCTCTCACACCGCTTCCGATGTCCTCTCAGTCGGCCAGGTACAGCAGGCGATCTCGGGGACTGAAGGCCTGGTCTTCGCAGCAGGCCGAGCTCCCGTAGCGTTGTTCGGAGAGTCGCTGGAAGACTGTATCCTGGCTGATTTCTGAGCTCCAGCAGTGTTTGGCGGTTAAATTTAAGAGCATTCACAGATGTGACGCTCATGTGCAAGTCTTATGGTGAAAAGTAGTCAGATGAAAGACTTTTTTACAGATTTAGCACCAAAGTTTGGACCCCGGAGTGGCCACTGCGTGTTACTGCGCCACCATCTTGGATCTCCAAGATCCCCAAGCAGGACAATCACTAAAGTGTGCAGGAATCTGGCCCTTTATGACTGAAATTCACCAGGAAAAACAATCTTAGTCAGTCCAAGCCAGTGCCTGAGACTGAAGTGAAGTGAAAGTGAAGTGAAAGTGACTAACTGTAACTGAGAAACAACAAAATGCTTCCTCTGCATTTCATCCACATGCACGCAGCAGGGGGCAGCTATTTAAATTGCTCGGGTAGCACTGATGGGGACAGAAACTTGCTCAAGGGTACCTCAGGGCAAGCTAGAGGTCTGGGACTTGAACCCATGATCTTCTGATCCGAGGGGCCTAGTCCCTGACCACTAGACCACCACCGCTGTTTGAGTGGATTCAAATCATCTACAAAACTTAACAAAAATGTGAAGAAGATGATGTCAGTTGAATGCAAACCTCTAAGTTTCTATATTCTCCAAAATGCAATTAAAAATATGGGATTTCATATGCACCTGACAAATACACAATGAATTTTAAATATGTTTACTGACCTAATGACCAATGTTTATTGTATTCTGTAAACAACTGATGTTTGCAACGAGCTCAAAAATAGTTGGGACAGAGGCATGTTTACCACCGTGTTACATCACCTTTATTTTTAATGACACTTGTTTGAGAACTTGGGAACCTATTCAGTTTTGGTATTAGAATTTGGGCAATCATACATCCTGCACCCAAGCAGCAGTGCTGAGGATGGTACCTTGCTCAAGGTCTGGGTCCAGGATTCAAACCCTTGACCTTCAAATCCTGGGGCGTAATCCAACAACACTATCAACCACTATCAACAACAATCATGCTTGATTTTCCTTGTTGCATCATACGTTTTCAAAAGCCTGTAGCCTGCTCATTATGGAGTCTTCCAAACTGGTATTACATTTTCTGTAATGTAACACTGTTTATTTTTTATATTTAAAATTTCTTTATATTTTGTGAGGGGAACAAGACAGCAGGTACACTAATGTATTTCAACATGAGGAAACATGAAAATAGTATATAACACAAGAAATTCTGTATTTATACCAAGCTTAACATGAATATTTAGAAAGACCACCATAGCCTTCCAATAGACAACCTTCCAATTATGGGACCTAACCTACTCCCCAACCTACTCCCTTTCCATGTCTAAGCACCTTTGGGCAAGCCACTTAACCATATAACTACCCCCTTGGCAGAAGTACTGCACCCCACTGCTCCTGATCCTGGTGTGTGTGTCTGGGATGGCTTAATGTAGAGGACAAATTCACTGTTCAAAGTGTGTATGTGCAAGCATGGCACTTCTGATAGGTTCATTTGAATTAACAGATGAAAGCTTTTCCATAATTCATGCTCAGTGTGTAAGGGACCTTTAGTGTGTGAATGTTTTTTTAATGTGTGTGAATATGTTACAGTCAGACTGCTGATACATCGCATTGCACTTTTAAATTCTGAGTTGAACTGCTAAAAGGAGACCAACGAGCTGCTGGAAGAGGAGGCTTCACTGGCGCTCCCTTCCACACCGCTCCGAGCTCCTCACCGACTGTCTCTTGCGTCATGCAATGCAGGAAGACGGCAGAAAATGCCCCCTGCGTCATACAACGCGGGAGGTTGGCGGTAAACGCCCCCTGAGCCCCCTGAGGGAAGACGGCAAAGAAGGCTGCCCGTGACAGGGAAAGTGGGAAGTTGGCAAAGAAGGCCGCCTGTAACACGGAGAGTGGGAAGTTGGCAGAAAATGTCCCCTGCGCCATGCAACATGGGAGTTCGACAAAGAAGGCCCTTCACAGCATGGAAAGCGGGATCAAGGAGCCAACCCCCAAACCCAGTACCACTAATCCGACTGCCAGGCAGAAAGAAGAGCAGGAGCAGCTCCAGGTTAGTGAGAGTGATGGAATAATCAGTGAACCGATATTGAAAGCTCAAGGATGGGAACAGACGCTTCAGGAATCTGAGAATGGGTGGCTGTCTGTTCTGGGCGAGGAAAGACAGGCCAAAGGTTTTTTGTTAAGCTGCTCCAAGAAATGGAGGCTGTGCTCACCGCTAAGGATCAGGAAATTTGTGCACGGAACCAGGCTCTTGATGTGAATGCAGAGTTAAGGGATGCTACACGGGCCCACCGGCAAGTCTCAGAGAAACTTCAGGAGATGTGGAATCAGGACATCCATCATGAGTGAAAAATTTGTAAGGAGCTTCAGGTGCAACTTCGATGACTTCGAAAGACAGAATTATGCTGCAGTGAGCAGAAACCGGGTTCAGGAGTATTTAACCAGCACTCAAGCCATGAATCACCAGCTACAGGAAAGCAACCAGTTTGAGGTACATTCCCTTCAGGAGGACCTGACTAAGGTCAGTTAGGAACTTGAGGAAAAACCTTGGGTAAGAAAAGGATATGCACTATGCACAACAAATTTGGACTGAAGCTCTGGGGTACCCCTCACCACCGCCAGCAGCCCTGGACATGGCTGTGGCTGGTCTGGCTCCCCCCTGTTTGTTAGTTTGATTGTATAGACCAGGCCATGTGCCCCTTAAGGGGGCTGTTTATGTTTCTGTTTGCTGGAGGTTTTTGTTCTTTGGCCTCCCCCCAGAGGCTTAGCTCGGGGCGAGGCTATGAGTTGCGCTTTTTGGGGGGGGGTACTGTCACAGTCTGTCTAGGTTTTGGGTTTTGTGTGGTCATGATAGAGGGTGCTCTTGGACAGGTGTGCTTCATTGGGGCTGACTACTTAAGCCCCAATGAGTCAGAACAGAGCACAGTTCATTCAATAGGCAAAGCCTTAGGTTACGGGTGGTTCTGTTTTGGTCTTGTATCTGGTTTTGGTGACAACTTGGAAATAAAGTTATGTCTTGGATCACTGGCTCTGCGCAGACGTCCTTCCCGCACCCTGCCACCGTGACAACTACACACGGGTCTTTTGACTTGTGGCTATGATATTATTAGTCAAACAATAAGGAAGCTACATAACGCAGATAACGTAATGATGTGAATGCATGTATTTATTATTGTACGCTTCTTTATAAAAAGAAATATGCAGAAAACCCTTTTATATTTGTCAGTTCATCATTATATACATTTAGTGTTTTGCCTGCTCAAACACACACATCAATATTGTCTTGTTAACTAGGTGACAAGAAGGATCATTGATTGGGCAAATTCTAGACATGGAGTGCCTAGGTTCTATCCATGTGCAAATGCTTTAAATCTTACTTTTAACTGCTTTGAAAAGCAATTGAAATAATTAATGTATTGTTGCCAGTGTTTAATCAACCTATCTTAACCAAATCATTGTTTTACTTACAATCTTTTAATGTGTTTTTGTGCATAGGTCTGTAGAGGTCTAAAACAACCAGCTCTTTGTTAACAGCAAGTAAAACCATAATGATGCAATTAATTCAACCTTTTTTTGATGCATATTGTAATTTTGAAAGGAAGCCCTTTTTCTACCAGCCACCCCTGTCAAATCTGTCAAGATCTCAAATTTTAGAAAGCTTACTATGATCATGTTTTTTCAGTGAGTATTGAGTGATAAGAGAATTCATGCCAACTCCTCAAAAAGCATTTATTTAAACTAATGAGTAGGAAGACTTTAAATAATTGATCTCTGTGGTCATAGTTACATTACAATCAAACACAAATCAAAGACATATATCTGATGATATATACGCTTTATATTTTTAGGAGTGTAAAAAGTAAAATGGTTTCTTCAAAGACTAATTTATTCCTTTTAACTATACATATATACCACTACTCACACATGGAAAGAGAGAGAGAGAGAGAGAGGAAGAGAGACATAGAGAGTGAAAGAGAGAAGTATATAAACTAGTATGACATAAATTAGCTTGCCAGTAGTAATATAAGAAAGCCTACAGAGAAGTAGGTTATCAGTTAGGTTGAATTGAATACAGCAGATAGAACTAAATAAAAGACAAAAATGAGAAAAAAAATCTACCTTCAATAATGTGCTTCCTTGAGAGTCCTCTTTCAGTTTCTGCTCTGAAGAGAGAGTGAGAGAGAGAAAGAATGAGAGGGGGTGGGGCAAAGAAAATGTATTGAGCAAATTAGAATCACCTTATTATAAATAACTAACTTCTAGATTTATTCCAACCTGCATTTAAAACAAGCATGTGGTAGAAAAACATACAATATGCCCCCACCCCCACCTCACACTCTCTCTCTCTCTAGCTCTTAATTTTTCTCTTTGCCTCTTTCTCTCAAGCCCATTCCTTAACCTTTGTCCCAATAGCTGACTGGGAGGCACTGGAGCAGGATGTAAGTGGAAATCTAACTTTTATTAAATAAGGAAACAAACCATGCACAGTTGAACACATTAACCATTGGCAGGGCTAAGGCGGGGACAAGAAGTGACCACAACAAAAAACAATAACAAGAGGCATATGGAAAATGTAAAAACAGAAAAGATGAGCATTTACAATACATTGCTAAGCTCCCAGCTCCTGAGGCCTGAACATAAGCTTATTATGTGATTCAGCTTAGATGGGAGGCCTGGGTGAGGACATGAAACAGGAACAGACAACTGAACTTGGGGCAGTACAAGGGACTGGACAAGGTACAGGAAAAGAATTGAACAGGAGGCTAGACACAAGACCAGAAACAGGCTGGATGAGAGACTCGAATGAATAGACAAGGAACTGGATAGGCAAAGGACCAGAAATTGGACATGGACACAAAACAGTGAATGGTACAGGGATTGAAGAGAAATGTCGAATCGAATGATGAAAACAAAGACAGTGATGGACACACAAACTAAAGAGACCCAAGGTTGAGAAAATGAACTGATTAGAAGATCTTGCAAGAATCTGAGAGTTAAGCCCTGCACAGAACTAAGAGATAGGCTGAACAAGGAACTGAGAGGTAGGATGTTGGCTGCTTTATGCTGTTCTATGTCAAGATGGTTCCTGCTGCTTCTGCCCCTGAAACTGTTCAGGTACAAGGTCAGGACTGAAAAAAAGAGCTAAAAATGCTGAAAGTCCTTATCATAGAGAAATCTTGATCAACAATGCATAAAAAAACATTGTCATAATGAGGACACAGCTGAGTGTTAATGACTTTTTCTTACATTGTACCTTGGCAATCAGTCACATCAAAATACTTAATTTGATCTGCCACATGCCTGAGTTGTTGTTCCTAAACACATTCACTTTGCTGTAATACTACTTACATATTACTGTGGAATATTTAGCAGAGAAGAAAATGTAATAAATGACTTCGTGCAAGGTTGCATGTTATGGCAGTATACACAATTCGCAAAAAATTTGACAACTTATTCTCTCAAATGTTTGTAAATCTGACTGTATGGCTAGCTTCTGATTTTATACACCTGCAGCAAAAAGATACAATACTTTGGTGCTAAGGCTTGGGGAGGCAGGTCAAACTTTAGCTGCCCTGACTTTGTACTCATTTGGATGTACTAATGGATGTACTTTTTGAAGATGCCTTCTAAGCTCTTGGGTACACAAGCTTCATTAAGTTGCACCTGTGGCCCAGATTACTGAGACCATTAAACTGCTCCTTCATGTTGCGCACGTCTTTCATAAAAATCCTGTCCTTGTCTCCTGCTATCCTGAGCATGTAGCAACAGCCTCCACATCATTCATCAGTTTCACCAGTTTTCTTACTTGGATAGCAGTTGATTACAATTTTAAAGATTAGATAATTAAATCAAAATCATTTAAACAATTTATTAAAGTATAGAATGTGGTGAATGTATGTATGTGTGATATGCTTATTTCATACTTTCCTCCCCAGTAAAGTTTGGTAGTGATGACAAGACTAGACCGCCTGTTTAAACACACACACACACACACACGCGCGCACACACACACACACACACACACACACACACACACACACACACACCAGCATGTTAGCTTTAGTTGCAAACACTTCAAATCGAACAATATGTACAGTATTTAGATGCATTCAGCTGAACTGTGCCTTCCTTTGTAAAATACCCCTATACCCCTAAAATACCCCTGCATGTCTAGTCATCTCTCTCTCATACACACACTCATACACACACACAAACACACACTCCTAAGTGATTCTGTACCTCCAACATTTCTTCTTGATGATATTTCCAAGGATTATTTCAGCCCTGTAGAGATGATAGCACATTAATTAATACTCAGTGTTTGTGTATGTCTGTGTGTCTGTGTGTGTGCATGTGCTTAGTTTTGCTTTCCTTCAGCAGAAATGAAACTTCTCAGAAAAGTGCAAATGACATCTATATTTATGTCATTGCTCTGAAAAATATCTGCAGTGCCAAACTTGACATTCCAACCGCATTGATTTTCTAAGAACTGCTGTGAAGTTGGAAGCTAGCAGTGCAAAGTGTGTGTGCGCCTGCCCATTATTTGAGACTGAGTATAATCAGACTTAGCTCTGTTCTGAAATGCAGGTGTCATACTCTGTCTCAGTTTGCTGTGGTCACAACTCCTGTCACTTTAATTCCTCCCTGTAACTGCAAGCTGCAGCTGCTTTCAACTGCTGTAGTGTTATCCTCTCAGGTAGGTCCAAACCAATATATTGTTTCCCTGATCAAAGCAAAAGTAATGTCTGAGAATTAAAGCATTGTTTTATAAATACAATTTACAGTAAGGAAAAGAAGTATTAAACATGTACTGATTTTTCTCAGTAATTATATTTCTAATGGGGATATTGACAGGAAATGTACACTAGTTGTCAGCAACAAGTAATGCATACAAAGAAATAAAAACAAATAAATCCATAGATAATTTATCGTAAAGTGGAATGACACAGGGAATAAGTATTGAACAGGCTTACTAAAATTGATTTAATAAAATAGCCTTTGTTGGTCATGACAGTCTTAAGAACCCTCTTATATGGAGAAACTAGTTGGATGCATTGCTCAGGTATGATTTTTATCCATTCTTCCATGCAAACTGTCCTGAAATTTTGAAGGTTCTGGGGGCTTTTTCTATGACCTCTGTATCAGATGACTGACTGGGCCATTCTAGCAGTTTTATTTTCTTTCTCTGAAACCAATTGAGAGTATCCTTGGCTATGTGTCTGGGGTCATTATCTTGCTAAAGTGTCCACCCTCATTTCATCTTCAGCATCCTGGCAGCAGATTCTTATCAAGAATGTCCTGGTACATTTTGTGTTTTTGGAGTCATAGTCCCTGCCATTTTTCCTCCAAAGATGATGTGCGCATTAATTTTGGTCTCATCTGAGCAGACGGTATTCCCCCAGTATTTTCTTGGCTTGTCCAAATGTTGTGGAGTCTTGTGCAGTGATCGTGAATAGAGGCCATTTCAGTAGATTGCATTACTTTGTATGCAGAAATGCATACAAAGTCTCAGTCTCAGTATGTGAGACTCCAGGACTGTGTGTCTGAGGTGGTGGTCTGCAGCACTGGAGCCCCACAAGGAACAGTCCTCGCCCCCTTCCTCTTCACATTGTACACTGCGGACTTTACATACAACACGGACACCTGTCACCTGCAGAAGTTCTCAGATGACACCACTATTGTTGGTCGTGTGTCGGAGGGGAATGAGCAGGAATACAGGGGGGTCATCAGTGACTTCGTCAGATGGTGCGATCAAAATCATCTGTGTATCAATGCCAGCAAGACGAAGGAGCTGGTGATTGACTTTCGCAGGAAGTCACCCCCCATTACACCGGTGGACATCCAGGGCTTGTGCATTGAAACAGTGGAGGAGTACAAATACCTGGGTGTCCACATCAACAATAAACTGGACTGGTCCACAAACTCTACTGCTCTTTACAAAAAGGGCCTGAGCCGTCTCCACCTGCTAAGGCGGCTGAGGTCCTTTGGAGTAAACAAAAATCTCATGAGGACATTTTATGACTTTGTGGTAGCGTCGGCTGTTTTTTACGCTGTGGTCTGCTGCTGTGGAAGAGTCGCAGAGAGGGACAGAGGGAAACTAAACATACTGGTCAAGAGGGCCAGCTCTGTCCTGGACTGCCCGCTCAAGTCCATCGAGCAGGTAGGGCAGGAGAGGATGTTATCCAAACTAACATCCATCATGGTCAACACCTCCCACCCCCTACACGAGACTGTACGAGCACTGAGCAGCTCGTTCAGCAGCAGACTCTTACACCCGCAGTGTAAGAAAGAACGCTACCGCAGGTCATTCTAACCTGACTCCACAATTCATCATCATAACATTACATTTCATTACATTGCTTGTTTTATTATTATAAATTATTATATATCATATTATATTATATATTATTAATATTAATGAATATTAATGTATATTATTACTGTATTGTATATTATTATTATTATTATTACACTTATGTCTTGCTACTTGTTTATTTATATATATTTATAACTTATTTAAAACTTATTTATTATCGTGTATTATTAATACAAAATATATGAAGATAATATATGAATATAATATATGAATATATTATTATTATTAACCAAAGCTAGTACTGTATATATGGTCACCTAATTCTACGTGTAGATATGTATATGTATATATATTTATATAGATATATAGATAGATAGATAATTTATTATTTATTTTTTATAGCTCCTGTACTTCTCCTGTACTTGTTCCTCTTTCCTTATGTCTCTATTTTTTAATATATCTTTTACATCTGTCACTTTTATAAGAGCCCTGTAACACCCAAATTTCCCATTCGTGGGATAATAAAAGAATACTCTACACTACTCTACTCTAATCATTATTTATACTTCTGAAAGCATTCTTTGTTTTGCATTTTTTCACACCTGCCTAAAACTTTTGCACAGTACTGTATACATAAGACAAGTCTCATCAGACCACTGATGGTGTCTGACAGGTTCTAGATCATCTTTATCCAAATAAACTGTGTACAGAAAAATCAGTTGTAGATAAATAGTGTGGTAATCAATTGTGCCAAGCCAACAGTATAGTTAACAATATGCAAATATGCAAATATACTCTCACAGTTCAATACTATAAAAATAAAGAAAAATGATAAAGCAAAACTATTTTGACATACTCTTCTTTTAGAATAACACCTACCCCAATTGTCCTTCCATTCACACCATGGTAAAACAATTTAAACCCACATCCATACACCTGGCCTTAGTACCCTTCCATCTAGTCTCTCTATATAAAATATCAACCTTCCTTCTCTCTATCACATTAGCTAATTCTCTCCATTTACCAGTTATGCTGCCGACATTCAAAGTTCCTACCCTCACTTCCACTCTAGTACACTTCCTTCTCTCCTCCTGCCTCCAGAAATACCTTCTTCATTGCTTCTTCTCCTTTGGCCATCTTCTTCTTCTTTTTCTTTCGGCTGCTCCCGTTTAGGGGTCGCCACAGCGGATCAACTGTCTCCATTTCTTCCTGTCTTTTGCAGCTTCCTGCTTCAACCCGACCACCTGCATGTCCTCTCTCACCATGTCCATAAACCTCCTCTTTGGTCTTCCTCTTCTCCTCTTTCCTGGCAGCTCCATCTTCTACTCTACTCTACTTATTTTTTTCTTTGAAACAGATGTACCTGCTAATTAAAGTGGTCTTGGGCAACTCTTCTGATTATTCTTTTCACTCTTCTGTCAGAAATCTTGCATGGAGCACCTAGTCGTGGCCGGTTTATGGTAAAATGATGTTCTTTCCACTTCCGGATTTTGGCCCCAACATTGCTCACTGGATTGTTCAGAAGTTTAGAAATATGTCTGTCATATGCAATCAGTGTGTTTTGAAACAACAAGCTTGCGAAGGTCTTGCGAGAGCTATTTGCTTTTACCCATCATACGATGCTTCTTTTCTATTTTGTCAGTTACCTTAATGAGAAAACCTTTTATAGGCCATCAATTATGACTAAATCAGCTAATATTAGGGATCAGGATTACTTTCCAGAATGTTGACAGGTTTCAGCTGGTTTCTTGGCTTTACATACCATTTTGCAACTCCTTTTCTTTATGTATTCAATACTTATTCCATGTGTCTTTCCACTTTACAGCAAATAATTTATGGATGTATTTGTTTTGATTTTTTTGTGTGTGTGTGGATTACTTGTATGTGTGGTTATGACATCTGGTGTAAATTTCATGTCTCTAGCCCCATTAGAAACATATTTTCTGACATTAACATTTTCAATTTCTTTCATTTTCTTATTTTCCCTGCTGTATAATTTATATAAAAATATCTATAAAATGATATTGTGTTAATTATAGTTTACTTTATTATATTATATTATTTATTATATAGTTTACATTTTGAATATCTTTAGAATTTCAATGGAAAAGTAATAAAATGCATTTTCAGTAACAGCTACTAGTTAGGTTTCTCCCATCACACAAGCTACCAGGTATAGCTGGGATAGAGGGCTAACCCTGCTTCTTTGACACAAAACTCCAGTGTCCAGTCTAGTCCACCACTACATCTTTTCAAATAGCCAATAATGCAAAATAATTGGACAGCTCTGCATGTCTGGAAGTGTCTGGAGCACTGTCTTTTCTATTTGGTCAGTTACCAGAATCCAATTATGCCCTTTTGGACAAAAAAGAGGCTGGGAAATGCTGGGATGAGGTCATTCAAACTGAGTTCCCTATGCAGCACAGCTCTGCAGAGTTTTGTATTTTCCTTAAACTAACGGTCTGAATTAAATCTGTGAAGACAAAGTTTGGTACCTGATGAATTGATTCAATTGTGTTTAATGAGGCAGACAGATTGCTGTCTGTAGTCTGCAGCACCATGGACTGATGCATGTCCTAGACTGTTGGACCATTAATACCATTACTAGGAAAAACAGTTTTAGGCAATTAGAATATTTAAGATTAAAAGCAAAAACGTTTTAAGTTTCACTCCATATTTACTGAGTATTGCTTTAATAAAGGGAATATTACAAGTCTTGTTTATTCATAGATACATATTAGAATGGATTAGAAATCCATTTTTGATTTTTTTGTCAAAACAAGTTGAGTTTAGAAGCTTAATTTCCTAAAAATGTTATGCAAGTAGCATACTTTTTTTTTTTTGTTACAACCATTCTAAAACATATGCAATTCATTCATGCAATTCATGCCAAATCAAAAGGACATTTTTCTGCTTTAAATGTTAAAGCTTAAAACTAAAACATTTCTGAGTGGTCTGTGCAATATCTTAAATCCAGTGTACCTGTGTTTCTGAAAGTCAGGAGAGATTAAGAAGAACAGAGAGTCATACTCACTTTCCAGCTGAGTACACCTCAGCAGTGTCAAAGAGATTCACCCCATTTTCATAAGCAATAGTCATTATTTGCTCTGCAACCTACAGAAACACACACGTGGCACACACAGACACACACATACAACAGAAAATACAAACAAATACACACATGGTGAAACATTCAAAACATTTGCTGATATTAGGAACATGAAGCCTGGAGCAAACTGATACACAGAGGAGCTAGACCATCTGATCCAGTCATACAGAGAAAAACCTCTCTGTAAATTAAAAAAAAAATAAAAAATACTAGTTGTGATGGAAAGAACTGACACAGTGCATAGCTTGCTGTATATGGGGCAGCAGACTAGTCAGAATGCCAATGCTGGTTATTATCGGATACCAAAAGCCCCTAAACAGCACATGTACCATCAAAACTGGGCCATTTAAAAAAAAAAAAGAAGGTAGCCTGGCCAAATAAGGTGTAATTTGTCAATTTAATCAATGACCAGGTGCATGAACATAGGAAGAAAAGGTCATATATACAAACAACTATATTCTACACAACTCAAATGACCTAAATTATTTAATTCAACAATTTTATTTTCTATTCAAATTTTACATTAAAAATTCTATTTAACTTTCTAGTCAATGCAGTTAATTCCCTCCAGTTTAGTTAAACTCTGCTCAGATATACTCAACTTACCTCAGTTTAACCCATCTCAGTTAAAAATCTGATTGACAATGTTTTTCAAATCATTTATTTTACTGAATTGAGATCAAGTTTAGTTAAATGTGATTTTTTTGTGCAAATCTGCATAGAATTTTACCCTGAGATCACATATTTTATCTGGTGTAACATGAAACATAAAATGAAGTATAAAATTATTTGAGCTAAACCACAGATGTTCATTCTGCATGTGTTCTGACTCTTCCTATGCTTTGTCAGAACAAATGATACAGATGATTGAACTCAAGCGCAAGTAGTTTCCATCTGTCCAATGGTCCCATTCTCTCACTGCTTATGCACTCTCCCTCTTTCTATTCTATTCTCTCTCTGTTTCTTTCACTCCCTTTCTCTCTGTCTGACAGTCTGATGTGTAGCTGTAACTTTGATTGACAGTGAGGGGCAATGATTGTAAGGTGGTGTTTGGGTTTGACCTTAAAGGCAAAAGTGTATGTTTAACAATTCCAGACACTATTAATTCTGACAGCTGAGAGTGGGCAAATGGAAGGGTGGGGGATATGGAGGCTGTGTAGGTCTTTCCTTTATTTGACTGGACAACCAATTTGATGTGATTGGACACTGCAGCAGACCCTGCTTCAAGGGACAGCTAGGGTTGCAGTGAATGTGCCACAGGGATTTCATTGACGGTTGACTGACTAATGGTGTGGCTCATATGCCCCAGTGCATGTCATGCCCATGCATATGGCAGTTATTGTTAGTAAGAGAAAACTACTGTTATTCATTTTACTGAATTACTATATTGCCTAGTATCTGGGTATTTATTTTTCAAATGACTTTTTACTATGCTATACAAAAGATGAGCCCTTTGTGTATCTGAAAGTGCAGAACATTTGAAAAAACAAACAACACAGAGATGAAATAGAAAAACTGAGGGAGAGGGAGAAAAGGTGTAATGAATATAATCTTGTGATAGGGAGAAATAGCAGTGACATAAATGAATGTGAACCAAGGAAACTGATTTAATTATTTTCAGTAGATATTTTGTTTTATTATCGCTGAAGTTTATGTAGTTATATAAACCTAGAATTTTTACTTCTATACTTAATACTTTTTAGAGCCTATCATTTTTTTTTACTTTTATACTGGTGAAAAAATTATTTCTGCACTTTATCAATTCTGCACTTTATCAATAACACTGCTCCACCACACTGCTACACTATAATCTTCCTGGGCTGCTCTGTTCCACAACACTGCGGCCCTCTACGGATGAATGTACTGTCTGTCGTGCCGTCTGTTGTTGTCTGTCTTGTCTGCACTTGTTGCCCCGTTTTGTGTATTATGTTGTGTCTTATGTTGTCTTGTGTATTGTGTCTTGTCTTGTGTGTAGCACCAGGGTCCTGGAGGAACGTTATTTCATTTCACTGTGTACTGTGTATATGGCTGAAATGACAATAAAATCCTACTTGACTTGACTTGCTTGACTTTAATTGCTTTAAATAAAATGGTTGTTTTTCTGTGCCTGCTGCTTAAGGTACATTAAATGAAAGATTAAAGATACATTAAATTAAATTCAATTAGATTAAACATATATTAAAATAAATAATTTTTCCAAACAAAATTTGTGTGTTGAGACAAAAATTTATTAATGAAAAAAAATCTGCTCACATCATCAGAAATCTGACCTCCAAAAGTCACCCATGTTCCTGGAACAGAGAGAGAAAAAGGGAGAGAGAGAAAACAGCTGAAACATCACAGATTAAAATAAAAATACCTTAATTTGAGATTACATCAACATGATTCTTCAGAGACATTGATCAATGAACAGTCTGAATTGAACAAAAGCTATTTTATTAACTGGTCTCAACAAGCCTTCAATGATTGTCTAGTATCTTACTAGCAGCAATATCCTTGGCTATGAAGCCATTTTTGTGCATTTTTGTTTCCTTGCAGGTAACCATGCTTAATAGGGTGGTGGTGGTCTAGTGGCAGGGTGCTTGTTTATGGACTTGTGGCTCAAGACGTCCCAGGTTCAAATCCCACCTCTAGCACTACCACCACTGGGTTCCTGGTCAAGAACCTTAACCCTGAATTGCTCCAGGGGGACTGTCCCTGTAATTAGGACATGGAAGTCACTCTGGAAAAGAGCGTCCAAAACAAGGAAAACTCTCTATTAATGTTCTTTGGAAGACCTTTTCTAAAACCTTTGGTTTGGGGTGGATTTTTGAGGATGGCTGTTTTGTTTTGTTTTCAGCTAGTGAACACAGGAAACCACATAATCAGTGGGTTATAGACACTTAATCAGTGCATTGAAGGGACTGATTATAATATGGTATAAAGTGATGTTCATTAGAAAGTAAGTGACAACAGTTTCAATTTATTTAATATATAAAAACAAGTTTAAATTATTTCAGAGTTTTCTTTTCCACAAATGAATGACTAATATAATAGATCAGAAAATAAATATAACAGTAAAATAAAATACTAGATCATTTCCAATCTGGCCTCAGGTCATAGCACTGAACGAACATTTCTAAAGATATGAATTATCTCAGAACCTGTGCTGAAGAGGTTTTCAGTCCTGATACTTTTAGACTTGAATTCAGCATTTGAAAAGTACTTGTGAAACTGGAATGCTGCCTGTTGGTCTTAAAATGGAATAATACATACTTAAAAGGGAGAAAGTACTTTGTTTATTTAGCTGAGCATCATTCCAGGGAAACACAATATATTATATGGTGTTCTATAGGGTTCACAGGTTAGGCACACTGTTATTTTGTTTCTATATGATTCAAATTGATCATATTATGAGAAAGCATGAATTGGATTAATTGTATTGTTTTAAAATTAAATACAGATATTCTAAATACTAAAATTAAAACAAAAATCTTAAATTGTAATAACTGGTGCACCAGTTTTAAAAGAATGGTTTAGCTTAGTGCTCCAGGCAAAAGAAGAAATTAGAGATCTTGCAATTTTTTACTCCAATATAAGTTTTTAATTGCACATTAATACATTAAAGCAGCTTTTTTCCACTTGAAAAATATTTCAAGAGCTAGATTTTTCGTCTCTCTTTTGTACATGTACAACACATCCTTGCTTCTCATCACTCCCAATGAAAATCTCAGCATCATTAACTCTGCCACCTTCAGATCTGTTGCCTCTCTTTTCATCAGTGACATTGTCTCCAAACTTTATAGCATAGCTGCTCTCACTACAGTCCTGTAAACCTTTCCTTTCACTCTTGCTGTTACCTGTCTGTTATGGATCACCCCTGCCACTCTTTTCCACCCATTCCCATTCATATTTAAATTTCTCCACCTTTGTCATCCCCCTGCATTCTAACCATTCCACTTTCGTCCCTTTCATTCACACTCATATATTTTGTCTTTGTGCTACTCACTTTTATTCCTCTTCTCTGTAGAGCATATCTCCACCTCTCCAGATTCTCTTCAAGCTGCTCCTTAGTCTTGCTACAGATCACAATATCATTAGCAAAAATCATAGTTCACTGGGACTCGTGTCTAACCTCATCCGTCAACCTGTCCATTAGCATTGTAAACAAGAAGGTACTTAGTGCTGATCCTTGATGTAATCCCACTGCTACTTGCAATCATCACTCTGCATATTCTGCACTACCCTCACACTCACATTCTTCTCTGCCACACCTTACTTTTTACCTGACTTACTTGCTCTTGCAAATTTGCTGCACTTCCTGCTTCAGTATCCTCACATCATCCAATCTTCTCTCTCTTTCGTTTTCTTCATTCATTAGCCCCTCAAAATATTATTTCAATCTGCTTGTAACGATCCTGCGCCAGTAGAGGGCGCCCTGCTCTGATTGTGCACACCTGGGCATTGGGTGCCAGGTGTGCCTCATTGGGGGCTGGCGTTATAAGCCCCAGTGAATCAGAGCAGGGCGGTGGTCATTCTGTGTGTGCATTGTGAGATTATTTGTTATGTTTTACACTTGTTACGTTTGTTATGTTTAGCTTTGAGTTCTGTGCACGTTGTCAGTAATTCAAGTCCAGTACAAAGCTCTCGGCTCTGCGTTGGCATCCAGTTTCCAACACAACATCATGACAGAAATGACCAGCCGCCATAAAAGGACGTCGCGAGCTGAGAGCTCCATGGGGATGTCTGTGAAGGACCACCGGACCTTCCAAGTGCTGGAGGCTGGGGGGATAGGGGTTGAGCGGTGTTCGCTCCCCTCCCGGGATTAGCCGATGTTGTGCCTGTTCCAGTTCCAGCAGGAGGGCGTGGCTGCGGAGCCGGCTCCCGCGTGAGCCCCTGGAGAAGTGGGGCTGCGATGCAGGCTCACTTGTCAGCACAAGGTGGGACTCCAGGGACATCCGCCATCACCGTGGAGGAGGCGGGGCTTGAGGGACGAGGTCCAAGTCCGCCGGAGGAGGCGGGGCTTGAGGGACGAGGTCCAAGTCCGCCGGAGGAGGAGGGGTTTCGAGGGGCTGCGTCCAATTCAGACAGCTGGAGAGAGAGCGGGGTTTCAGGGGTCGCAGCCGAACCCGCCAGGAAGACCGCGGTGAGAGCAGAGCTTTTGTTTGGACTTTGTTTAGACTTTATGTTGAACGTTTGCATTACCCCTCTCCTTTTGGGGGGTCCTGCTTCGGATGAAGCAGGGTCTGGCACCCCGGGAATAGGCGCCTTTGGGAAGGGGTACTGTAATGAGCCTGCGCCAGTAGAGGGCGCCCTGCTCTGATTGTGCACACCTGGGCATTGGGTGCCAGGTGTGCCTCATTGGGGGCTGGCGTTATAAGCCCCAGTGAATCAGAGCAGGGCGCTGGTCATTCTGTGTGCGCACTGTGAGATTATTTGTTATGTTTTACACTTGTTACGTTTGTTATGTTTAGCTTTGAGTTCTGTGCACGTTGTCAGTAATTCAAGTCCAGTACAAAGCTCTCGGCTCTGCGTTGGCGTCCAGTTTCCAACACTACATCGTGACACTGCTCAACAGGCTCTGCTCGTTTGTGAGTATGTTTCCATCTCTATGATTTTTTGCCTGAATCTGCTACACATCTTTCCCACTTGTCTTTCTGTCTAGCTAATTTGTATAGGTTATTTTATCTCTCCTTACTTTCCAGCGTCTCAATACAATTCACTATATCCTTATCTTCATCCTTCACCACTTCTTTCTTTGCCTTGTGCTTCATCTCCTTGTACTCTTATCTAATTTCAATCTCGCTTACCATCCCATTTCTTCTTTGCTAACCTCTTCTTCTGTATGCACTCCTGAAATTCTTGATTCCACCAGCAGGTTTCCTTATCCCCCTTCTTCTGTCCAGGTGTCACATGAAGTACCTTTCTGTCTACCTTAACACTTTTGCAGTAGTTGCCCAGCAATTTGGCAATCTCTTCACTACCTCCCATTGCATGTGTTAACCTCTGCCTTTATTCCACCTTGCAGTCTTCCTTCTTTAGCTTCCACCATTTGGTTCTCAACTCTGCCCTCACTTTCCTTCTCTTTCTTGAATTCCAAGGTCATTCTATAGACCACCATCCTATGCCATTTAGCTATGCTCTCCCCTTTCCCAAGTCTCCAATCTTCTGCAGACTGGACCTTTCGCAAAGGATATAACCCACCTGTATGCATCTTCCTCCACTCTTATGTCACCTAAGTATTCACTACAGTCATTTCCATCATTTTGCAAATTCTACAACCCTCCGATGCTCTGCATTCCTCTGCTTGATACCATACCTACCTATCACCTTCTCACCTTATCCTTACCTTATAATCACCACTGTTCACTTCACCATGTCCATTAAGGTCTGCATCATTCACCACTCTCTCTCACCTGGGTACACTGTCTATCACTTATATCCTCTTACATCTCAGAATGAACTTCCAGAGCATAAGCACTAGCAACATTAGTTATCACACCTTCAACTTCCAGCTCCAAACTCATCACTCTCTTCATCTCTAAAACACTTTTGCCATACTAAGAATAACACCTATCCCATTTCAACTTCCATCAACACCAAGGCAAAACAATTTAATCCAACCTACAAAACATTGGGCCTTTCTAGCCTTTCATCTAGTCCTGCCTCTGGACATGCCTTACTCCTCTTCTTCTTCTTCTCCTTTGGTCAACAGTAGCGCAATTTGCACCCGCTTGCTATTGGCAACAGTAGCTATCGGTAACAGTACTGGTGGCAGTTGCTGTTAACCAGAATGTTAAAATCATAAAATTCATGAAAATCATGAACAGGATTTGGAGACAAGTGGCAGCCCTGACAGAATCTATCACCCATTGAGAATGTTCATGACTTACTGCTTATATTGTTTGACACTCCAAAGGCACTGTTACTACTTCAGCACCACACTGAAGAGTTAGGATGTTATCACATATATTCAAGATACCCACAGGGACCTCTTCACCTAAGGCAGAAAGGTTTTTCTAAAAGATTATTAGAAAAGATTAGAAAGATTATTCTACCAAAAGCCTGCATGAACCTGTGCTTTAACTAGCTGTAAATGCCAATGAATCAAGCAACAAGAGGCACCGACATAACAGTGCTAGGTGATGTTGCTCATGCAGCTAGAATGAAATATTCTAAAAGAAACATTAGCTTAATTAAAACATCTTGTTTTCTTGGGTAAAGTCATTTTTCTTTTGTTGCTAGAATCTTAAAAAGCTCAAATGTGTTATCTTAGCCTGGAGGCAGTAACTGAAGTATATCTTCAAATTGATCACTAACATGCTGCATTCTAGGGTGTAACAGATTGTAAACACTTGTTGCAAAAGCTTCAAAAGACAACAAACAGTAGGCTAACTTGAAAATATTTTAATCAGCTTTAATAGTGTTGCTGGAAGCTTGAAGACTTTTAGTTATGTGTTGATGGGTCTGGCAAGGTTTTATGAATTGAGAATGGTAAGGAAGGGGATAAAACACTAGCTGTCAAGGGTTTTGCCCATCTGTGTCATATGTTTAAAGTATTTGCCACCATGCATTTTATCTATCATGATCGATATTAAATATCAATAAGGGAGAGATTAGAAGATTAAATTGCTTAATAAGGCCAAACTTATTGAAACTCAATATATACCACAGGTTGAGAGTATGAAAAACTGGAAAAAATGCAAAAAGGACTTTATTCATGATCCTGCTGCTTTTCCAAGGCCAAATCAGACCTGACTCAGCTGTTTATTATTCATTAGAGAGAGAAAGAAAAATAAAGTTTTTAATGGTGCTAATTTTTTAATTGGCTAAACACTCACCAAGCCCCAAGCATGATACTCGCAATCCTGATTTCCCAAGATTCCTGTAAGAGACAGAAAAATACATGACCTAAACACAGTAAGCATAAAGTTCTGCATATATGCTGCAATTCCACCTTTTCCAGCTTTGCTGAAGAAAAAAAACAGATCACTGGTGGAATGAGCAATACATTTACAGTCCTTCATTTGGCAGAAGCTTTCATCCAAAGCATCTTATAAATGAGGTAAATGCAATCTGTCCAGCTATCACAAGAGCCAAGTTTCATGAAAGTGTTTCTAGACTGTTTTCACTTCAGAAATAGCGCAAGACAGGTGTGGGTGGTAAAAGCAGAACCTCCAGGCAAAAATCTGCAGAGTTCAGCAAGCAAAGATACAAGCAGGGCAACTATGTATTCTTAAAATATATTCTTAAAATAAAATGGGTTTTCTGCAGTGAAAGATTTTAATTCCATACCAAACTTTGCATTTTGGTTTCAGCAGAATTTTTCACCCAGTTAGACTCCAAACAAATCTTTTGGCACCTTTTTAAAGGGAAATTGCACTTATTTAAGAAAGTTATTCTGAGGTTTTATATGAAATAACTGTATAAAAACATACCGAAGCTTATTTATTTACAGTGGTTGTAAAAGT
Organism: Hepsetus odoe; assembly: GCA_017165825.1. NCBI lineage: Eukaryota > Metazoa > Chordata > Actinopteri > Characiformes > Hepsetidae > Hepsetus > Hepsetus odoe. Next base: position 12,180,388 of record CM029387.1, read on the forward strand.
AATAAAAGATAATGGTGTGCACAATGTCAAGAGAACAAAGAGGTGCTGAAAAGGGTTCTATGCTGTTGAAAAAACACTTTTGGTTCTCAGCAAAAACTCTAAAGCCTAGAGTTCTAAAGCCTAGAAAAAATAGGCACACTGTTGAAAGTTTTAGGCTATTGTGTTTTTTTGCTACGATCCCAGTAGTAAATCACAGGCTTTGACAGTGCTTTAACCCATCCTGCAATGATATTAGATGCTGTAATAAACCCCATATAGCAACTTTGCACTTTAATGCTACTTCGAGCTGTTCGATATTACAAATGAACATAATGCTACAGAATTCCCAGTGGGATTTCAACCAGTCCAGACTACAGTACTGTCCATGTAACCTTTATCTGATCAATTCTAAACACCAAACCCACTATTATTCAGCAGCTTTTTTTTCATCATTTTGAGCGTTTATGGTGTATATGGTCAGTCTTCACCTTTGAGAATCCCCACATACAGCACCAAGAAACTGGACAAAGTAAGACAGGACAAAGTTCTAATATATATCTATATATAGTTTCATGATTTTTTTGTGAAGTCCCAAATACCTAGTATTTATAGTATCTGTACATTCTACATCTTACTGTACAATTCACACTGAATTTATGAGAATCTTTTTAATGAGACATAAAACAGGCCAGTTCTTTAAACAAACAAACAAATAAATAAATAAATAGACATTGGGTTCTTGGTCACCTCAGTGATTAAAGCCCTTCTACCCCGACTCCTCAGAATGACTGGGTGTCTGGTTCTAGAAAGATTCCTGATAATTCCAAACTTCTTCCATATATAGATGATGGAGGCCATAATGCTCATTAGGACGCAGCACTTTTTTGTAGCCTTCCCCAGAGCTGTGCCTTAACACAATCCTGTCCTTGTGGTCTACAGACAATTCCATGAACTTCATGGCTTGGTTTTTGCTCTGACATGGACTGTCAACTATAGGACCCTATATAGAAAAAAGTATGCCTTTCCAAATTATGTTTTTGTTTTTATTTTTAATAAATTTGCAAAAGTTTCAAGCAAACCTTTTTTCACTTTGTCATTATGGGCTGTTGTGTGTAATATTTTGAGTTGAAAAATTTATTTTATCCATTTTGGAATAAGGTTGTAACATAGCAAAATTTGGAAAAAAAAACACTCCAAGGTGGTGGTGGTCTAGTGGTAGGGTACTTGCCTATGGACCTATGGCTCAAGAGGTCCCAGGTTCGAATCCCACCTTTAACACTACCATCACTGGGTCCCTGAGCAAGACCCTTAACCCTGAATTGCTCCAGGGGGACTGTCCCTGTAATTAGGACATGTAAGTCGCTCTGGATAAGAGTGCCTGATAAATGCCGTAAATGTAAAAAGTGGAGCGTTTTTAATACTTTCTGGATGCACTGCATAGTCTTTGATCAATTGTCAGCTTCAGACCACAGTGCTGCTCTGGTCTGGATGTTTCTGTACACCAACACCAACCCTAGGACGTCATTGCAGAGCCAGGAGTTCTGAACCAGGGTTTATTTATTCCCAGTTACAAAAAACAAGAAACAAGGACTGCAGTTCTAATCCAAACCCAAGTGCCAAGGAACTGCAGTCTATAATCAAGATCCCAAGTTACAAAACCAAAAACCACCCTTACACATAGGCTTAGCCTACCTAATGAGCCACGCTTTGTTCTGACTAATCGGGGCTTAAATAGTCAGCCCCAATGATACACACCTGTGCCTGCATGGGCTCAGGTGTGCTCAGTCAGAACAGAGCGCCCTCTAGCGTGCCCAAAACACCCCACATGTGACAGAATCCCCCCCCCCTAAAAGGCGCGGCTCCCGACGTGCCAAAACATAGCCGCACCTCTGGGGGAAGGCCAAGAACAACCAAACTTGACAGAAACAAAAGTCCCATGTGGGGACACACGGTCAGGTCCACAAAAAAAAAAAAAAAAAAAACACAAAAAGGACCTCTGACCAGTCATGTCAGGCAGCTGGGGGTGGTGAGGGGAATCCCAGCAGTTCAGTCCACCCTTTCGATTGGTGCTTGCACCCGACCCTGAAGTCCCTGGAGGCATCGCCTGATTCGGTGGAACGGCTGGACTTGGAAGAGAGCTAAACATAGACGTTACGGGGTTCAAAGGGGAAGTCTTTTTCAAAAAGTCCAAACCCTGCTTCCAACCCCTGTCAGCCTTGTTCCTCACGTCTCTCCTCCCCGAATCTACAGTGCCGAAGTCCTCGTTCGCTTTCTTGAACTGATGATTGTTGATGTCCCTTGCCGTTTTCCTTTTCTTGGTCCTGGTTCTCGGCCGCTTGGGGCCCAGTGACGCAGTTTCCCAGCTCCTGGTTCTCCTAGGTGAAGTTCCACATGGACTCCTCCACGAGCCACATTGTTCTGGGTCTGCTGAATTGTGAGGGTGAGCTGACGGTAGGGGGTCCGAATGCAGCTGCTCCATCTCTGGACTCTTTACCTGTTTCTCCATTGGACTGTTCTTCAGCCGCTCCGTTTTGGCATTCACCCTCTGGGTTCCAGCACGCACTGTTGTCGGTGGAGTCGAGATTCGATGATTGCCAATTTTCCCTCCTTACCTCTGACCTGCTTCTCTAGCTCGGTGAGCTTACTGGCCTCACAACGGACCTCTCTCAGTTCAGCCAGCAGAGCGACGTTGTGGTTCTGCACCTGTCTCAGCTCTGCCCTGGTCTGATTCAACTGCTCCTCCATAGTGGCTAGTTTAGCTTCCAGTTTCTCCTGAACGGTTGGAGTCTCAACTCTCCTCGTTGTCTGGCATACGGCCTGGTTTCTCTGTTCATGTGTTTTCCCTAGCCCCTCTCCTCGGAAAACCATCTTAGCTTGTACCTCTAATCTGGAGACCTCTCTGTCTTCTCTGAATTTGCTGCTTCTTCCCTGACATTCACCTTTGTCTTGAGCTAAAGCCTCTTCTCTTTCTGTTTCCCCTTCGTTCGAGACCGAAGCACTCACCTGTGGCATAGAGGTCTTTTCGGTCAGCTGCTGGTACAGTCCCGTCAGCAACTCCCCCTGTTCTGCGATCCGAACATTTCCGCAGCTGATCTGCTCACCTCCGAGGTGGGACTGGATTGTACTCGCCGCTCTGCGCTGCACGGCCAGATCCCTCACCTGCTTTCCTCTGAATGCCTTTGGCAAGCAAATTGCAGCATGTTCAAACATCTGATACCTCTGTCCTTGTTGAAGTCCAGGTTTCCACCTTCCGAACCTCCTCTGACGACCGCCTGTTGCCCAGCACGGTCTCTTGACGACAGATCCCCGCTGGTGCGTTCTCACTGCAGCCTGAGTAAAGACAGCAGCTTTGTGCATAGCATCAACATTTTTTCGAACCAAATAACCTCTAAAAGCTGCCTGGATGCGTATCGCAGACCTTCTCAACACCTGGAATCTTTCATGTTCACTTTTGCCCTTAATGTAGGACCTATAATATCTTTGAATGTAGATGGCTGACACCCTTATGGCCTGGTACTTTGCTATCTCCCTGTGTCTTCTGAACGCAGCCTGAATCAGGGAAGCTGCCTGATGGTGCAGGATCACCTCCTTTCTGACCCTCTGACCTCTGAAGCAGGCTTGTAGGAACAGTGCAGCAGAGCACAATTTCAAAAATGCCTCTCTCTGTTTTCTGGCCTCAAGTGTGGAACGATACCTCAGCTGGATTGCAACGACAGTATGTTTGATGCATAAAAATCGTGTCCGAGCACAGTGAGCCTGGTAAGCACATTGTATCGCAGTGGCAGCCTGGTGCTTCTGTTTGAGTCTGTCTGGTCTTTATTCCTCGGAATGCAGCCTGCAGAACAACAGCAGCCATTTTTTTCTCCTTCAAAGACTTCATTTCTTGCTTCATCATCTTGTGAGCTCTGTAATGTCGTTGAACAGTCTTGGCTGCCCACAGTAGCTTCAGGTAGTACTTTCTGCTCATGTGTCTCCTCACCTGCGCCTGAAGGGTTACTGCAGCCTCATGTTCGATTCTCACTGTGTTATTGTGATTCACGCTGGCCGTGTTCCCACGTTCTAGGTATCTAGCCTGCTTTTCCTGAAGTTCCCCATTTACTGCAGCTAGTTCCTCCTGAAGGGAATATACTTGAAACTGGTGGCTCACCTGCAGCTGGTGTATAACAGCCTGAAGAGAGGCGTTGTCATCCTCCAACCTCTTTTTCAAGGTGGCCAGATCTCCTTTGTGGAGATCCTTTGTGTACCAAGTTCTTGATCTTTGGTGAGGAGCTCGGCCTCCATTTCCTGGAGCTGCTCAACTAAAAGGTTTTTGTTCTGTCTCTCTGCGCCCAGAACAGACAGCCAGACCTTCTGAGATTCCTGTAGTTCATGTTCCAATTCCTGGATTCTCGAAGTTAGTTCTCTTACCCGAAAAGGTTCCTCTGTTGCCCTCTGCTCAGCAGACGGGTTTGTGGAGCTGGGGTTGTGTACGGTGCCAGGTGCGGGCCTCTTACCCTTCTTTTGTTGTTTCCGCGGCGTATCCGCCATTTTCTTGCCGCGGTTCACATAGGGCGGGGTCTCCGCGGACGGACCGCTGTGTTCGCTGCACGGCACTGTCTCCGCGGATGGATCGCTGTATTCGCTGCACGGCGCTGTCTCCGCGGACGGACCGCTGTATTCGCTGCACGGCGCTGTCTCCGCGGACGGACCGCTGTGTTTGCTGCACGGCGCTGTCTCCACGAATGGGGCGCTGTGATTGGTGAATGCAGCGGGTTCCACCGATATCCAATGTTGTGGTTGGTGGAGAGCAGGATCCGGAAAAGAAAGGGGCGCGAACGAAGCCTCTTCCTTGAGGAATCGCCCCTTTTTTCTTTGTTTTCGCGGGGTTTTACCCTTCTGATGACTGTATTTCATACAGGGCAGGGTCGCCGCGGACGGACCGCTGTGATCGGTGGAGGAGGCGGGTTCCACCGATATCCAGTGTTGTGGTTGGTGGACAGCAGGAGCCGGAAAAGAAAGGGGTAAAGAAAGGGGCGCAAACGAAGCCTCTTCCTCGAGGGGTCGCCCCAATGACATCACCTCTACCACGGCCCGAACCGCCCTCTCCGCTCGACAGCACTCCTTCAGTCGTTCGCCAAACTCCAGCGAGGGAGCGAGCTGGAATGAGTGATCCAGCAGGTCCAGGCGTCGCGAGAGCTCAGTGGCGGTGACTCTCTGCACTTCACCGCTCCGCTCGCAACGCCCCAGCTGCCACGATGGCTCCCAGCTGCCTGCTCGGAGGTCCTCAATCTGGGCTTCCAGTGCTCGCGCTAGCTCCTCCAGCCACTCCTCACGGCTCTTGACGTCCCGGTTTTGGTGGCTCATTTCTGTAACGGTGGTGGGGTGCCGGAAGGACGTCATTGCAGAGCCAGGAGTTCTGAACCGGGGTTTATTTATTCCCAGTTACAAAAAACAAGAAACAAGGACTGCAGTTCTAATCCAAACCCAAGTGCCAAGGAACTGCAGTCTATAATCAAGATCCCAACTTACAAAACCAAAAACCACCCTTACACATAGGCTTAGCCTACCTAATGAGCCACGCTCTGTTCTGACTCATCGGGGCTTAAATAGTCAGCCCCAATGATGCACACCTGTGCCTGCATGGGCTCAGGTGTGCTCAGTCAGAACAGAGCGCCCTCTAGCATGCCCAAAACACCCCACATGTGACAGATACCATTCAAAGTTGCCATTGGTTTCTTGGTCTTTGTGTCATTGGGTATTAGTCATAGTGATGTAAGCATAAACTGAAAATGGGAATATTTAATAAGCAAACAGAAAGGCAAAGGTCAAACAGAGGCAGATAAATATAAATCAGAAAAGTACAGAACTCCAAAAAACACAATAAAGGGTGTGAAGTCCAGGGTTCACAAGTGCTAAATAATGATTCTGATGAATTTTGAGTGAGTTTAAAATACCCAACCCTTAATGATTCCTAGCTGATGCTGGTACAACACCTACAGGGACATCATAACAATCATTACAATCTGTCTTCTTCTTATTGTTCTTCCAGCTGCTCCCATGAAGGGGTCACCTCAGCGGATCAGCCGATTCCATTTCTTTTTCCACAACCATCTGATCTTCCTCTCCTTGAAACCATACGTACCCATTACATCCTCATCATCTCTGTTCACTTAACCCTGTCCATTCCTTATCCCATTCCATTCCATATCCTCCCCATTTATTTCAGACTGCACCGCTGGGGCAGCGGTGGCCTAGCGGTTAGGGCGTTAGCCGCATGATCGGAGGATCAGGGGTTCAAACCCCTTCCCAATAGGTTGCCCTGAGGTACCCTTGAGCAAGGTACCGTCCCCATCACTGCTCCCCGGGCGCTTTCAATAGCTGCCCACTGCTGCACGGGTTTGAGTGTGCATGGGTAAAATGCAGAGGTCCAATTTCGTTGTGGTTCATGTGTGCTGTGCCGTGACCTCGCAATGACACGGGTAGTCACTTTCACTTTTTTCCACAAAGCTTGTGCATCCCTAGCGGTTCCTTACACTCTGATACATGCATACAGTACTGTGCAAAAGTTTTAGGTGGGTGTGAAAAAATGCTGTAAACAAATAATGCTTTCAGAAATATAAATAATGATTGTTTATTTTTATCAATTTACAAAATGCAAAGTGAGCGAATGAAAGAAAAATCAAAATCAAATCAATATTTGGTGTTACTGCCTTCAAACCAGCATCAATTCTTATAGGTACACTTGCACAAAGTCAGGGATTTTGTAGGATTATAGTGTGGTGTATGATCAACAAATGTTACTAAACAGGTGCTAATGATCATCAATGTCACACGTAGGTTGAAACACTGTCATGTTTGGAACAACCTACCAGCCGAGTTCCTTCAAAAACTGTGTGCAAATGTACCTAGAAGAACGGATGCTGTTTTGAAGGCAAAGGGTGGTCGCACCAAATATTGATTTGATTTAGATTTCTCTTTTGTTCATTCACTGCATTTTGTTGATTGATGAAAATAAATGATTAACACTTCCATTTTTGAAAGCATTCTTTGTTTACAGCATTTTTTCACACCTGCCTAAAACCTTTGCACAGTACTGCACATAATCCTTGGTACTGATAACCCACTGACTTTTACCATCTAATTTGTCCATGAAAGTATCTGAAAATCATTTATAAGGGACCATCAAATTAAAGTGTGACTATAATAAAAAAAAATTTAAGCTGAAATATTTAACCTATCAGATATTGTGATCATCCATTCAAAATAATGCCACTATTATTAATCTTATTTCTAGGAATTTTACCACTAAAAGCATTCCAAAAGCAATCTAAAACTTTAGGATATCATTTTGCTTCCTTTTATTTATTGCATGCTTTTGATCTCATTTGTAGTATATGATTCCAATTTCTCATCACTTCTGTGTGAGCTGCCTCCTGCTGAATGCAACAGACTGAGTGACACATACTGCATGTTCACACCTTGCTGATGATTATGGTTATGAAACCAAAAAAATAAAAAATTGTCTCTTTGCCCAGCAGAAAAGAACAGACGATCTCAGGTCCTCTTGCCCACTGATTTCTGGAAAATTCATTTTCTATACCATTTTTTACTGTTTTTTTTTTCACAAGGTAGATTTTCTTATTTTCTTTATAATAAAATTACTAACTAAGCTAACTTTATTACTTTCTTTGTTTGTTAAACTTAAGTAAAAAGATTCTAGCATAACTATTTCCTACAAACATCATTCTTAAGATCAGTGGACAATTTCTTGCTTTACATGGCAACGGGGACAAAGAATAACACAATACAGCCATTGATCACTGTGAATTTTACCATTTAATTGCCACAATATTCCACCAACCCAGTGATTTTTTCCACAATAAAATCTGGATCCATCTTTGCCAACATTACCATAAAAGGGCCCAAAATAATTTCAGACACATCCCTGTTTTAATAATCCCCTCTTCCTTCCAGCCAAATTAGATTCAGGTTACATGTGGTGGAGAGGTAAGGTAATGACCAAATTTTGTCATCTAGATTAGGCTTATGTTTTATAAGATTTACAGTGACATACTTCATTCAAATTCAAATTCAAATATGTAATATATTCACCTATTTCCAAAACCCAAAGTCATCCTTCCTTGACATACCAGGAAGATCTTTATTAGAACCTTTATTCTAAAATAACTTAAAATTAACTTAAAATTAAAGGTCAAATATCAGCCCAGCCACTAGGGATGCACAAGCCAGTTTATTTCTTTGTACTGGTCCCAAGCCCGGATCAATTTTTGATTATGTCAGGAAGGGCATCCGGTGTAAAACTTATGCTAAATCAATATGCGAACAACGAAACAGAATTCCATAACGGATCGGTCAAGGCCTGGGTTAACAATGATGGCCACCTCTGTTAGCCTACAGGGTGCTGGTGGAAATTGGACTTCTGTTGGCCTAAGGAGAAGAAGAAGACGAGGAGGAAGGCATGTCTGGAGGCAGGAGGAGAGAAAGATGGGGAGGAGTGTGGAAGTGAGAGTAGGAACATTGACTGTTGGCAGCATGACTGGTAAAGGCAGAGAATTAGCTGAGATGATGGCGATAAGGAAGGTTAACATTTTGTAGAGAGAGAAAGAGTATGTGACGAGTGTTTTGGAGGTGAAGAGAATATCAGATAGGGTGATAAGTTTGAAGCTGGAAGTTGGTGTGATAATGAATGTTCGTGCCCCACATGTTGGTTGTGAGAGGGAAGAGAAAGAAGAATTCTGGAGTGAGTTAGATGAAGTGATTGAGAGTGTACCCAGGGGAGAGAGTGGTGATTGGTACAGATTTTAATGGATATGATGATGAAGGGAACAGAGGTGACGAGGAGGTGATGGGTAGGTATGGTGTCAAGGAGAGGAATGCTGAAGGTCAGATGATTGTAGATTTTGTGAAAAAGATGAAAATGTCTGTATTACATATGTTAATACATATTTTAAGAAGAAGGATGAGCAAAGGGTGACATATAATAGTGGAGGAAGATGCATACTGGTAGATTATATCCTTTGCAGGAGAATCAATCTGAAGGAGACTGGAGATTGCAAAGTAGTGACAGGGGAGAGTGTAGATAAACAGCATAGGATGGTGAGCTGTAGGATGATCTTGGCGGTAAAGAAGAAGACGAAAGTGAGGACAGAGTCGAGGATCAATTGGTGGAAGCTGAAGAAGGAGGACTGCAATGTGGATTTAATGTACTCTCTAAATGTACTCACAGGTAAACAGAGTGTGTTGAGCAGATGGAGGAAGTACTTTGAGGGGCTGATGAATGAAGAAAATGAGGGCGAGAAAGATTGGATGATGTGAGGATAGTGAACCAGGAAGTGCAGCAAATAAGCAAGATGGAAGTACAGGCAGTGATGAAAAGGATGAAGAATGGAAAGGCTATATGACGTACCAACATGGAAGCATGGAGATGTTTAGGGGAGATGGCAGTTGAGTTTTTGACCAGACTGTTTAACAAAATCTTAGAAAGTAAGAGGATGCCCGAGGAGTGAAGATGGTGATGGAGATGGAGAGAGGTGTAGAAACTTTAGAGGGATAAAGTTGATCAGCCACAGCATAAAGTTATGGTAAAGACTAGTTAGGAGGCTAGGTAAAAAAAAGAGGTGAGGATTAGTGAACAGCAGTATGGTTTCATTCATATCAGATAATTCTCTACCTTAACCAGTCATGCTGCCAAAATTCCAAGTTCTTACCCTCACTCCCATTCTCCTTCACTTCCTTCACTCCTCCTGCCTCCAGACAGGCCTTCCTCCTCTTCTTCTTCTTCTTCTTCTCCTTTGGTAAACAGTAGTCCAATATCCACCTGCGCGCTGTAGGCTAACAGCACTTGTGGCGGTCATTGTTAACCCAGGCCTCGACCGATCCAGTATGGAATTGTTTCGTTGTCTGCATATTAATTTGGCAAATGTTCTACATCCGCTTCCTGATGTAACCCTCCCCATTTATCCAGACTTGGGACCGGTATGAAGAAATACACTGGCATGTGCATCCCTAGTGGGTTTGCATTTAATATTATTGTAAAATTTGATTGACATCTTGCCTAAATGGCTGTAAGTTGCTTTGGTTAAAAGTGTATTCTAAATTGAAGTGACTATTCTTGTCTTGTTGAAACACAGCATAGCACACAGTGAACCACAATGAAATTACACCTCTGCATACACATACGTACAGAAGGGGGCAGCTATTGAAAGTGGTCAGGGAGCAGTAATTGGGGACGGTACCTTGCTCAAGGGTATCTCAGGGCAAGCTACTGGTATGGGATTCGAACCCATGACCTCCTGATCCTGGGCTCAACTCCTTAAACATTAGGCCACAGCTGGCCCAAATGAATAAATGAATAAATGTAAATCTTAATATTGAAAATGATTTCTCCCTTTTAAAAACTCATGTTGGTTACAGCTCTATCTCATCACAACACATATGTATGAAAATAAAATTGAAATAAACCACCCTCAACTTCTGCTACTATCTTCCCATCTATTTGTATTAGAATCATCAGTATTATTGTTTATTTGTTTAAATGTACTTTGTATGTCTGTATGGGAAAGCAGGGTTAAAGATGAAAAACAAGAACTTGTTACACTTAACAAAATTACACATTTTTGGATGTTTTTTCAAGTTCAGGCAGTTTATTGCTGCTGTGGGCTAATAACTTGAAATGTGAACTGAGGTGTATGAAACTTGTCTTGGAGGTTTCAAAAAAGCATATTGATTTTGGCACTAACTCTAACCCTGTCTCTTACATCTTCATTCAACAGTACATTCACAACTAGGCAACATTATTTATGTATGCGTAATACTAAACCAACAAACATAAAAAACTCTTTAAGCAGAAAAGAAGATCTTGTTTAGAATAAACAAGGTTAATTTAGTCTAATTTATACTCACCTAAAAAAGTGTTTAGTTGCTTGTTGTAAGGGTTTGACTGTTTTGTTTTGTTCACGGTAGAGGGCGCTCTGTTCTGACGGAGCATACCTGAGCTCATAAGACACAGGTGTGCTACATTGAGGCTGACTACTTAAGCCTCAATGAGTCAGAACAGAGCGCAGTTCATTCATTCAGCTAAGGTTGACGTTAGTGGTGGTTCTGTTAGGTTCTGTTCCAGTTTCGTGTCTGGTTTCAGGTTTAAGTTTAATAAAAGTATGTCTTGGATCTCTGGCTCAGTGTTGATGTCCTTCCCGCACCCCGCCACTGTAACACTTGTACACTCTTTACCTTCTACTTTACCATCATTAAATAAATAATGTGAGAAATGTTGGGAGTAGCTGTGAGCAAAAAATTCACTTTGCATAATGTGATGAGACATGACATATATGCATATCCAGTACTGTGCAAAGGTTTTAGGCAGGTTAAAAAAATGCTGTAATTAAAGAATGCTTTCAAAAATGGAAGTGTTAATCATTTATTTTCATCAATCAACAAAATGCAGGTAATGAACAAAAGAGAAATCTAAATCAAATCAGTATTTGGTGTGACCACCCTTTGCCTTCAAAACAGCATCAGTTCTTCTAAGTACACTTGCACACAGTTTTTGAAGGAACTCGGCTGTTTGGTTGATCATACACCTGACTATAATCCTACAAAATCCCTGACTTTGTGCAAGTGTACCTATAAGAATTGATGCAGGTTTGAAGGCAAAAGTAGTAACACCACCATTTGTATTTAGTTTTTTTTTGCCTTTTGTAAATTGATAAAAATAAACAATTGTGAGAGTGGACCGGAGCATGAAGGAGACCGGTAAGAGGAAAGGCGGGGGGATTGTGATGTATGTGAACGAGATATGGTGTAACCAAGGGCACATCTCTGTTAAAGAGCAGTGCTGCACACGGGACGTGGAGCTGCTAGCGGTTAGCATCCGACCGTACTATCTGCCGCGTGAGTTCTCGCAAGTCATTGCGATAACTGTTTACATCCCGCCAACGGCAGACGCAGCAGCAGCTTGTGAAACAATTCACACAGTTGTGTCTCAAATGCAGAAAGCACATCCCCAAGCCTTCCTCCTGATTTCTGGTGATTTTAATCATGTCTCCTTGTCCTCAACTCTGTCTACTTTCACCCAGTATGTGGACTGCGGCACCCGGGAAAATAAGACATTGGACTTACTGTATGCAAACGCTAAGGATGCATACAGAGCATCACCCCTCCCTCCACTGGGACACTCAGACCATAACCTGGTCCATCTGGTTCCCTCATACATACCTCTAGTATGCAATCAACCCCCTACTACAACGTATGTGAGAGGATGGTCTGATGAGTCTAGCATGGCACTCAGGGACTGTTTTGAAACCACAGACTGGGAGGCGCTGTGCAGCCCACATGGAGAGGACATCGACAGCTTAACAGTCTGCATAACCGACTACATCACCTTCTGTGTGGATAACACTGTACCGACCAGGAGAGTACGGTGTTACTCCAATAATAAACCATGGCTGACCCCTGATCTGAGAGCTCTGCTGAAGCAGAAGTCATGAGCCTTCAGATCAGGAGATAAAGAAGCAATGAGGACAGCACAGAAGGAGCTGAAAAGAGAGATAAGGAGGGGGAAGGACAGATACAGAGAGAGGCTGGAGGAGCAGCTCAAACAAAACAATGTCAGAGGTGTGTGGAGAGGATTGAACACCATGACTGGAAGGAGCACAATGAGTAGGGGAGGCCCAGAGTCTGGAGATCGGGACTGGGCTAATAGTTTAAATCTGTTCTTTAACAGGTTTGACTCAGGAATCTGCCCCTCACCCAACCATCAAAGCACAGTACATGCCTGTGCCCCCCTTCACACCTCTCTGCAAACTCCAACGGCACCTCCCCTTCACACCTCTCTGCAACCCCCACCAGGGATATCAGCTGCGTATCCCCTTTTATCTTTATCTTCTCCTTCTCTCCCCCCCCTTTCCCCTGAGGACTCTACTGCCCCCACTGTTTCACCACACAATAGCCTCTCCATCACAGCTGACCAGGTGCGGTGTCAGTTGAGGAAGTTGAAGCACAGGAAAGCCACAGGTCCGGATGGCATCAGCTCCAGCCTGTTGAGGGACTGTGCAGATCAACTCTGTGAGGATATCACCTACATCTTTAACCTCAGCCTCAGCCTGGAGCGTGTCCCCATTCTGTGGAAGACCTCATGCCTTGTTCCAGTCCCCAAGACGTCGCACCACAAGGAGCCAAACCACTTTAGACCAGTTGCCCTCACCTCTAACCTGATGAAGGCTATGGAGAGGATCATCCTCCATCACCTTCGTTCACTGGTCAGGAGGGACCTAGACCCGCTGCAGTTTGCTTACCAGCCGACCATTGGGGTGGATGACGCTGTCATCTACCTGCTGCATCGGGCCCTCACTCACCTGGAGAGTGCCAAGAGCACTGTGAGAGTCATGTTCTTTGACTTCTCTAGTGCTTTCAACACAATCCAGCCTTCAGTTCTGAGGGGGAAGTTGGAGGGAGTGGGTGTGGACCATCACATGTCTGAGTGGATTATTGACTACCTCACCAATAGGCCCCAGTATGTGAGACTCCAGGACTGTGTGTCTGAGGTGGTGGTCTGCAGCACTGAGCACTGAGCCTCATTATGAACAGTCCCGCCCCTTCCTCTCTGCTATCAGGCCACAGCGGGATTTTAAATATAATACTGGACACTCGTCACTCAGGTAGGTTCTGATCGTGACAACCGCCATTGTTGGTCGTGGTGTCGAGGAATGAGAGGAATACAGGGCTACCAGTGACTTCGCAGATGGAGCAATAAAACTACCTGCTTTCCAACGCTAGCATGAAGGGAGCTGGCATCGACTTTCGCAGGGAAGTTACCTCCCATTACAATCGGTGACATCCAGGAGCTTCACACAAACGGGTGGGAGGAGTACAAATACCTCCGCGTCCACATCAACAATAAACTGGACTGGTCCACAAACACTACTGCTCTTTACAAAAGGGCTTCTCAGTCGCTCCACTCAAAGCCGGTTGAGGTCCTTTGGGAGGCAAAACAAAAATCCTTGCTGAGGACATTTCCAGATGTGACCTTGTAGAAGGCCATTGTTTTTACGCTGTGGTCTGCTGCTGGGGGAAGAGTCGCAGAGAGGGACAGAGGAAACCAGCACACAAGAGGGCCAGCTCTGTCCTGACTGCTCCGGGCCAAGTCCATCGCAGCATAGCATGAGAGGATAAGCATCCAAACTAACATCCATCATGGTCGGGCCACTTCCACTCCTACACGAGACTGCATTTAGCACTGAGCAGCTTTGTTCAGCAGCAGACTTAAGTACCTGCAGTGTAAGAAAGAACGCCACTGCAGGTCATTCTTAACCTGACTTCACACCATCATCATAACATTACATTTCATTACATTTGCATTTGTTTTATTATTATAAATTATTATATATCATAATATTATATATTAATATTAATGAATATTAATGTATATTATTACTGTATTGTATATTATTATTATTATTATTATACTTATGTTCTACTACTTGTTTATTTATATATATTTATAACTATTTTAACTAGTTTATTATCGTAGCATTATTAATATTAAAAATATATGAAGATATATGAATATAATATATGAATATATTATTACATAACCAAAGCTAGTACTGTATATATGTGGTCACCCAATTCCCTACGTGGTAGATATGTATATGTATATATATTTATATAGAGGTATGATAGATAATTTATTATTTATTTTTTATAGCCCTGTACTTCTCCTGGTACTTGTTCCTTCTTCTTCTTATGTCTCTATTTTTAATATACTCTTTTTACATCTGTCACTTTATAAGAGCCCTGCACACCTAAAATTTCCCATTCGTGGGATAATAAAAGAATACTCTACACTACTCTACTCTAATCATTATTTATACTTGTGAAAGCATTCTTTGTTTTGCATTTTTTCACACCTGCCTAAAACTTTTGCACAGTACTGTATACATAAGACAAGTCTCATCAGACCACTGATGGTGTCTGACAGGTTCTAGATCATCTTTATCCAAATAAACTGTGTACAGAAAAATCAGTTGTAGATAAATAGTGTGGTGTAACTACTGTGCTGGCCAACAGAGAGTAAGTTAATAATATGCAAATATGCAAATATACTCTCACAGTTCAATACTATAAAAATAAAGAAAAATGATAAAGCAAAACTATTTTGACATACTCTTCTTTTAGAATAACACCTACCCCAATTGTCCTTCCATTCACACCATGGTAAAACAATTTAAACCCACATCCATACACCTGGCCTTAGTACCCTTCCATCTAGTCTCTCTATATAAAATATCAACCTTCCTTCTCTCTATCACATTAGCTAATTCTCTCCATTTACCAGTTATGCTGCCGACATTCAAAGTTCCTACCCTCACTTCCACTCTAGTCACACTTCCTCTTCTCTCCTCCTGCCTCCAGAAATACCTTCTTCATTGCTTCTTCTCCTTTGGCCATCTTCTTCTTCTTTTTCTTTCGGCTGCTCCCGCTTAGGGGCCGCTGCCAGTGGATCAACAACTGCCTCATTTCTCTTCCTGCTCCTGCAGCTCTCTGCTTCAAACCCGGCCACCTCTGCATGTCCTCTCCTCACCATGTCCAGTAAACTCCTCTTCCTCTTCCTTCCTGGCAGCTCCATCCTCAACATCCTCTCTTCCAATATAATCACTGCCTCTCCTGCACATGGCCAAACTCAACGCAAATCTCCTTGCTTCTCTAACCTTGTCTCCAAGAGACGTCAACGGAGCTGTCCTCTCTTAATATACTCATTTCTAATCCTGTCCAACCTCAATACACTCCAAACTAAAATCTCTGTCTTTAACTCTGACACCTCCAGCTCTGGGTTCTCCTCCTGCCTACAAGGCCAAAGTGCTGACCAAGCTCTCTGAATCTGATACAACATACAGCTTTGTCTCACTAATGTCCTGTAAATCCTCCCTTTACTTCCCAGGGGCTGGTGCATGTTGCCTGTCACAAATCACTTCCAGCCACTCTCTCCACCCATTCCAACCAGCTTCCCGTACCTCTCTTCTTCACCTCTCTTCCACACTTTCCTCTCATTGCTACACTGAACTGTTGATCCTAAGTATTTAACTCTCCACCTTGTTACCCACTTCGTATCCTAAATTCCACTGTATTTTCCTCCCATTCATTCACACCTGCGTATTTCTGGTTCTTGCCTCACTCACTTTCATTCCTCTCTCCTCTCCAGAGCATATTCCATCTTCTCCCAGGTTCTCTCAAGCCACCCTCACTCACTACAGATCAGCAATACATTATCAGCAAACATCATCGCCCACGGAGACTCCTGTCTAACCTCGTCCGTCGGACCTGTCCACACTACTGCAACAAGAACGGCTCAGCGCTGATCCTGATGTAATCCAACCCCACTTTAAATGCATCCGTCACCCCACCGCAGATCTCACCACTGTTACACTGCCCTCATAAGAGTTACCCTGAACGCTCCTAGCATACTTCTTCTGCACACCAGACTTCTCTACACAAAACCACAACTCTCTCTAGGCACCCTGTCATATGCTTCTCCAAATCCACAAAGGCACAATGCAGCTCCTTCCTGACCTTCTGTACTTTCCATCAACACCTCAGAGCAAGCAAACATTGCATCTGTGGTGGCTCTTTCTCCCGGCATAGAAACCATACTGCTGTTCACTAATCATCACCTCTTTTCTTCCACTACTTTTTCCCATAACTTCATGTTGTGGCTGATCAACTTTATCCCTCTATGGTTACTACAGATTTGCATAACATCCTTATTTTGGGAAGATCGTGGTACTAGTACACTTGTCTCTGCTCTCAGGTATCTTCTCACTCTGCTGAAGATTAGTTAAACAATCTGGTCAGAAAACTCAACTGCCATCTCCCCCTAAACATCTCTCCATGCTTCCACTGGTATGTCACCGGTCCAACAGCCTTTTCCATTCTTCATCCTTTCTCTATCGCTGCCCTTACTTCCATCTTGTTTATTTGCTGCACTTCCTGGTTAGCCCTTCATATCATCCAGTCTTCTTCTCTCTCCAGTATTTTCATTCAATGTGTTCTCAAAGTATTCCTTCCATCTGCTCAACACGCTCTGTCTTACCCAGAGTAATGCTACCATTTCTATCTTTAATCGCTTCTGACCTAGCACATCTTCCCAGATTCACCCTCTGTCTAGCCAATCGGCAGGCATCCTTCTCTCTTTACTGTGTCCAAACTCTATACAATTCACTAAACACTCGCATCTTGGCCTCTACCACTGCTTCTTCGCTCTATGTTCATCTCCTTGTACACCTGGCGCCCATTTTCTTCATCTCTGACTGTCCTGGCGTCTTTTGGCTCTCTTTCTTGAATATACTCGACTCTCTTGGTTCCACCTACCAGGCTCCTTATCCTCTTTCCTTTCCGATGTCACACTCAAGGCTATCAGCCGCCTGCCTGATCACTTCTTGCAGTAGTTTCCTCAGCAACTGGGTAGCTTCTCGACACCCCAGTGCCCGGGCAGCAACTTCCCTGCCTGAATTCCACCTTGCAGTCCTCCTCTTTCGCCTTCCACCACTTGATCCCGGGATTTCGCTCCTCACTTCTCCTCTTTCTTGACCCCAAGGTCATCCCACAGACTCACCATCCCATGCTGTTTAGCTACACTCTCCCCTCTGTCACTACTTGGTAGTCTCTGATCTCTAAACTGACCTCTCCTGCAAAGAATATAATCCACCTGTGAGCATCTTCCCCACTCTTATACGTCACCCCAGCCTCTCTCTAAATAAGTATTAAATTTACAGCTATATCACATCCTTTTTGCAAAATCAACAACCATCTGACCTTCAGCATTCCTTCTCCTTGAGCATTCATGCTTCTGCCCATCACTCCTCCTCATCACCCCTGTTCCCTTCACTAACATGTCCATTAAAATCTGCACCAATCACCACTCTTTCTCCCCTGGGTACACTCTCTATCACTCTTATCTAACCTACCTAGAATTTTTCTCTTTCACTTTCATCTACAATTCAACTTGTGGAGTGCTACATCTAACAACATTCATTATCACACTTTCAACTTCCAGCTTCAAACTCATCACCCCTGGATAATCTTCTTACTTCCAAAACACTTCCACATACTTCCAGGATAACACTCATCTCCATTCTCCTTCTATCCACAACCACGGTAGAACAGTTTAAAACCCTCTCTCCCACATATAATTCACTTACTACCTTCCATCTAGTCTCTGTACACACAAAAATGTCAACCTTCCTTCTCCCATCATACTCTTTCAGCTACTCCTCTCTAGTTCTCCTTACCAAATATGCTGCCAACATTCAAAGTCCCTACTCCTCACTTCACTCTCCTCCTTCTTTTCTCTTCCTTTCCTCTGGACATGCTTCCCTTCTCCTCTTCTTTTCTCTTCTTCTTCTTCTTGGCTAGTCAGTAGTCCAATTTCTTACCCAGCACCTGTAGGCTAAATAGCAATTGATGGCTGCAAGTCAAGCAGCAATCTGCCCTAATTTATCCGTGGGTAGTATGGAATTCTGTATCGTTGTCCGCATATTGATTTGGCAAAGTTTTACACCGGATGCCCTTCCTGACGTAACCCTCCCCATTTACCCGGGCTTGGGACCGGCACGAAGAAATACACTGGCTTGTGCATCCATAGTGGCTGGGTTCTTCTTCTCCTTTGGCCATAAGTAGCCCAAATTTCACCCTGTTGGATAACAGTACTGGTTTTCTGACTTTTCTGTGCTTTGCTCCTACTTTCATGTCTAAGCCTTACAGTTAGCTTGACTGATAATCTAATGCTGCCATCATGCACTCCCACATTGCATTTTCTTGAGGAAATTCATCTCTAGTTTTTTTCGTGCTATGCTTTGTTGACTAGAGGGGTGTGCCCTTTTGATTCTTGACTCTAACTCTAACCTGTTGTCTCTAACTGGGGTTGCACAACTTAATTTATATAATTAAAATATAACAATAAGAGCAAATTAAAATATAACAGGGCTCTTGAAGTAACAGCATTCAGATAGAATATGTTTTTGGTTATCTTTATGTATTCAGACAGCATGATCTATTTTTGGAGACAGCATGGTCTATTTGTGTTTTTGGTCTATTTTTTGAGAACTTTAGAGAAATTAAACAGATTCCCCAATTGAGGTTGTAAAATAGCTCCATTTTAAAGTACGTTTTACAACTAACTCACAGTGAGATTTAGCAGGCCAAAATTCAGCCTACACATGGAAAGGTTTGTTACACTATGTTATAACTGCCTTATGAACATAAAATAAACAACTTTTTCCAAACACTTTTTTGACAAATTTAAAAAATGTAGTATATGTACCAGGGAAAAAAAAAGAAACAAAACTCAGCTGTACAAAACAAGGAAACAGTAGGCTGGACTGGACTGGACTGGATTGATGAAGCCTGGCCAGGAGGCCCAGTTGTCCCCTGGGGCACAGTGGGATGCTTGACATATGGTTAAGCCTTGACCATGTAGAGAAGTAAAATTTTTCTAGTCGACCTCTTAGATAAAGCTTAGATCTTGGTTTGCCTTCTTGGTTTGTCTTTGAGTGTCAAAAATCTCATCCTGTTGTTGGATCCCTCACTCATAAACAGCTTTTGCACACAGGCAGGTTGGGCAGCTTACCCACCACAACAAAGGACTTATGATTCCACTTGCTTTCAAGCTTGTGTTTCCTCTCTCAAGCCTGGGTTCCAGAGTAAATAGCCATTCTCCAATGACTGAAATACGACTCGTCTGTCATACAGACTCATGTTTATTAGACACAGCAGCAACCAAAGCTAGCTTATTGACACACTTCAGATTTTCTTTCAGTTTAATGGAATATGAGATATTCTTCACACTTACTGGGAATGTTCCAAAACTACCTTGCCTAGCATATTTTGTACTGTTGTCTAAAATAACCAGTTAAGCCAAATCTTGGCTACAGGTGTGCTCCTTCTTTCTGCACAGAGAACAAGGCTTGGTTAAACCAATCTGTTTAAAAATAATATAGAGTTATTCATTATTAACAAATCTCCATCAAGTTCAGGAGCTCTCAGATCTCAAAATCTCATTCTTGATCATGGATCATATGGATCATAGCAGGCAATCCATAATGTACAAAATTTGTCCCTATTAAGCCCTCTGCCTCGACTTTGCCTGACCATAGGAAAGGCCTAATGATACTGTGTAAAATGCTCAGTGATCTTTAGTACATTACTTATGTCTTTGGAATCAGATTCCATGGCTAATAGATCCATGGGCCCAAAGCTTCTTCAATGTTAGCGGAAGGCAGGCGTCAGGACCATTTAGGAAATTGATTTCTGATCCAGAAATAATCTCCAAAGCTGATCATACTTGCATCAAACATCAAGCTCACTGCAAGAAGAGTTCGAACTGCTATCTTGGTTATACATGGTATCCTGGCATGCTTTTCATGTGGTTTAGTAGCCTTTTTAAGCTGCATTAATGCTGTGCCAAATCAGCCAGACTGGAAACAGCAGAAACACTCCATTACAAAGACTAATCGGTTAACACTTAAATTAGATTGATTTACATGTCTTTATTAATATAGTGGACTGCAAAATTAATTTTCTCCACATGTCAAACTTAAGGTCTTCTTCCTGTTCACTCTACTACTAATCTACCACTATCTCCCCACACTCAAACTTGACCTTTGTCGAGCTTTAATTAATTTCATAAGAACAACAGAATAAATATTCACTGTAGTTTTCCTGAGGATAAACCACAAACAAATTGTAAATAGAGTTCATCAAGGTTTGAACCCAGGATTTTCCAACCACTAGGCCATTGCTGCCCACTCAGGAAAAAGATAATGGGCATTGAAATAATGTATTAAATCTGAATCTGAATCTAAATCTGAAATCTGAATCATCATTATCCAATTAGCATCATGAAGGCTGACACTAAGCCAACCTGAACAGTTTCCTGACTCACACTGAGATGACTAAGATGCCACACTGATTTATTTTTCTTCTTTTTTTTTGGTCTGGAATGTATGTTAATCATTTTTAGATTCCTTTTTAATTCTTGAGGGTCAGAGCTAAAAAAGCTCTGTGTGATGAAAAAGATTGGTATATACTGTTGGAGAGAGAGGGAATAAATATGTGACTAGGTAGCAACAGCAGAAGTGGTGAAGTAATTACTAGAATTTTTCATAAACATATAATGGATTTCCACAGCAGATAAACTGAGGCCTGGGTTAACTGCCCCAAGCACTTTTAACCAACAGGGTGTGGGTGGAAACTGGGCTACTACCAAAGCAGTAGAGGAGGAAGGCATGTCTGGAGGAAGGAAGGGTAAGGAGAGATAGCTAGTTAGCTGATATAATGGAGAGAAGGGAGCCTGATATTTTGTGTGTACATAAGACTAGAAGGTAGGATAGTGAGGCCAGGTGTTTTGGAGGTGAGTTCAAATTGTTTTACCATGGTGCAGATGGAGGGAGCAATTGGGTAGGTGTTATCCTGAAGGAAGAGTATATTAAGAGTGTTTTGAAGGTGTAGAGTGTCAGATGAAGTGACAAGTATAAAGCTAGAAATCGTAGGTGTGATCATGAACTGCATATGCACCGCAAGTAAGCTGAGATGGAGGAGAAAGAAGAATTCTGCGGTGAGTCAGATGAAGTGTACCCATTGGAGAAAGGGTGGGAATTGATGTAAACTTTAATGGTCATGTGGATGATCAGGAAGTAATGACAAGGTATGGTATTTTGCTGAAAGGATTAAAATGGCTGTGGTGAATACTTATTTTAAGAAGAGGAAGGGGCACAGGGTGATCCTAGCCACTAGTGATGCACAGGCCAATATATTCATTTGTGCCAGTCACAAGTCCAGATAAATGGAGAGGGTCAGGAAGGGCATTTGGTGTTAAATTTATGCCAAATCAATATTCGGACAATGTAACATTGTAATTTACATACATGAAGAGCACAGGGTGACATAAGAGTGGAGGAAGAAGCACACAGGGGGATTATATCCTTTGCAGGAGGGTCAGTCTGAAAGAGATTGGAGAATGCAAAGTAGTGGGTGGAGAGCGTAGCTACGCGGCATAGGATGGTGGACTCTAGGATAACTTTAGGGATCCAGAAAAGGAGGAAATTGAGGGCAGAGTCAATGATCAAACGGTGGGAGCTGAAGAAGGAAGACTGCAAGGTGGAATTAAGGCAGGATTTTAGACAGGCACTAGGCAGTAATAAAATGTTGCCTGATTACTGGGCAAATAGAATGAGAGAATGAAGAGAATGAGACAGAGAGAAGATTGGATGATGTCAGGATAGTGAATCAGGAAATGTAAGATGTTAGGAGAAAGACTGGAAGCTCGGTTAAGAAGAGAGATGATTAGTGAATAGTATGGTTTAATGCTGAGAAAGGACACTACAATTGCAATGTTTGCTCTGAGGGTACTTCTGCAGAAGTTTAGAGAAGTTCCATTGTGCCTTTGTGGTCTTAGAGAATGTATATGACAGAATGCCTAGAGAAGAATTGTGGTATTGAGGAATTATGGATAGCAGAGAAGTATGTCAGAGTAGTACAGGATATGTATGAGGGCAGTATGACAGTGGTGAGGTCTGTAGTAGGAGTGATGGATGCATTGAAAGAAGAGGTGGGATTACATCAAGGAGAGGTGAAGAGGTAGAGAGGTGGTTGTTAGGGAAGGACTGAGCTGTTTTCATTATTTCTTAAAGCATCTAAAATATAGAGGGGCAGCAGTGGCCTAGTTGTTAGGGACTTGGCCCCTGACTGAAGATCATGGTTTCAAATTCCTTACCAGTAGGTAGACATGAGGTACCCTTAAGCAAAGTACCGTCCCCATCACTGATCAGGGCTAAAGGCAGGGGCTGGGGCAGCAGTGGCCTAGTTGGCCTGAGGATCGGAAGGTCATAGGTTCAAATCCCGAAAAACTGCCTGAACTTGAAAAAACATCCATAAATGTGTAATTAAGTAGTGTTCTTGTTTTTCATCTTTAACCCTCCTTTCCCATATGAACATAAAAAGTACATTTAAACAAATAAACAATAATACGGATGATTCTAATATAAATAGATGGGTAGATAGTAGCAGAGGTTGAGGTGGGTTTAAATCAGTTTTATTTTCACACATATATGAGTTGTAATGAGATATAGCTGTAACCAACATAGGTTTTTAAAGGGGGGAATCATTTTCAATATTTACATTTATTCATTTATTCAATTGAGGCAGCAGTGGCATAGTGTTTAGGGAGTTAGACCCAGGATCAAAAGGTCATAGGTTTGAATCTCAGACCAGTAGGTTGGCCTGAGATACCTTTGAGCAAGGTATCACCCCCCTACCACTGCTCCCTGGGTGCTTTCAATAGCTGCCCCCAGCTGCATGTATGTGCATGGGTAAAATGCAGAGCTGTGAATGATAAACATTATATAAATATAGTTTACGCATGTAAATCCATCTTATTTCATAATTTGTACTTAAATTTCTAGCTCATACTTTTATGCAATCTTATATACTGTGTAGTTGTTTCATTTGTATAGAACTTGCATAATGCCACTACCATAATGCCACAATACAACAGAACCTACTGTATTATAAATAAAATTCTATTGTATTATATTATTATATTATAGAGATTTATTACTTTAGACCTTGTCACAGAATGTTTTTAACCATTATACTATGTGCATTTTAGAACTACCAGTGTCCTTATATACTCACTTTTTAATGTCCTTTATTTTGTGTTGTCAAAATACTGTTATCACTTTATCTAAACTGTGATATAACTATACTGTCATTTCCCTTGTTATGCCTTGCTTTTGGCCTTGGGCACAAACACACACATACAGATACGCATACACTAGCAAAAAGAATGAGAGTGTGAGCAAGAAAGTGAAAGAGTAAGAGGGACATAGGAAGATGAAAAAGAGATTGTTATTCTGATTACATGTCTAAGCTCTGAGACAACCTTCAGTATAGAAAGAAAGGGAAAAAGGAAAGCAGATATAAATTTGAAAAAGTTTATAAGGGAAAGTAAGCACAAGAGAAGAGAGGGCTCATTTTTATACTTGGCTTGAATAGTGTCTGAGTTTCTTTCTTTCTTTTTCTTTCAGCTGCTTCCATTAGTGGGCACCAAAGCAAACCATTTGTTTCTAATCCTTCCTGTCATCTCCTCCTCTTTCACACCAATGATCTTTGTATGTCTTCTGTCATCACACCATTAAAAACCTTCAGCCTTCCACTTCTTCTTTTGCCTGGTAGCTTCATCCTCAACACCTTTTCCCAATATATTCATTTTCTCTTCTTTGCACATGTCAAAACATACCCAATGGCTTTCAATTCTCCCCTCTATAGAGCATATCCCCACCTCTCCTCAAGCTGTTCCCTACTCTCATTACAGTTTCAATGTCATCTGAAAATATTGTACTCTAAGACTCCTCTCTCAACCTGTCTATCACCATTGAACGGTCCTAGATTTCCTCATACAATGCCATAACTACTCACAAGGCACCTTGTCATTGGCATTCTCTAAGTTCACAACTCCTTCTTATCTTCTCTGTACTTCACCATCAATACCTTCAGAGCAAACATTGGATCTGTAACTCTGCAATCTTTCTTAACTCTTAACTCTTGCCTGAACACCACCTTACAGTCTTCTTTAACTCCAAGGTCACCCTACAGACCACCATCCTAACCTCTCAGTGCTTTGCTGGAATCCCAGAATTTTAACTTGATTTGTAACCCTTTCCTAATTGACATAATTGATATTCACACTGTTTTACCACAGTAAAGTGGTAGGATCTACAGACCACATACAACACTACTATCATTAGGTTCCTGAGCAAAACCCTTAACCCCAAGTTGCTCCCTGTAGCTAAGAATTGTAAGTCGTTCTGGAAAAGTGCGTCAGCTAAATGCAGTAAATGTTTTTTTTTTTTTCTTTTTTGACAGCTGCATAATGTGGTGTTTGTTCAAACCTTTTACCTTTTAGGGAAATCATTTAGCTGGAAAGGCTTTATTTAAGTTTTAGATGAAACATGGGTGCAACATGGCTGGCACCAAGGCAGCAATCTTGAGTGTGGCTAGAATAACTTAATTATTATTCAACTTTGTTTGAGTAAGTAAATAAGGCAGCTGTTACTTTAAAACATGGGTGCTATAAGTGGTGATTTTTTTCTTTCGGTACAGCACAAATCATTCAAAAATCAATTGTTGTGTTTACTCAAGTTGTCGTTTGTATTATACTGCATTTTTTTCAGAGGTCATATAAAATATATAAGGAAACCTACAACATTAAATGTACATTCGTGTTACTGCCCAGATACTTTAATATAGAGTAAGCCCTCTAAACCCCTTTTTTATCTTTTACTTCAGCAAATACTTTAAATTTTGCTGGCATACCAGTAATTTCCATGTTGTTATGGAAACTGGCTGATATGAGTTAAAGAGTTGCATGCCTACGGTAATGTTGTGCTTCTACTTGACAGATTGCTCACACGCAATGAATTATTCCAACAAGAAAAACCATTAGTTCACACCTCCCCCTCATTCTGTACCCCCTTCCCCCTTTCTCACTTGCATGCTAATGCCAGTGCAGCTCCAGATGGATGACAATTTTCAGCCTTTAACACAATCTTTAATTTTCCATGTTGCTTCAAACACACATCTCCTTTACTGAGCAGCTTGAATTCTTGTCCTCAAATGATTTATTTTTGGAAGTCAGTCATCTTTACTGATTGGAGTTATGTTTAATTAGATAAACAATGATTTGTTTTAAAAAAAAACATTGCATTATCTCTGTTGATCTTTTACTATCAATTTTTAAATTTTTTACATACTATCACATTTATGTTTATAAGTAGAGCATGAAGGATTTATGATGATTAAAACTTAATTAGATCAAAATAAAGATTAAAAGAAATTAATTACATTTTTCCCACATTTTGCTCGAGTGTGATAAATAAATGATAAATAAATAAACAAACAAACAACAACTCAGGAACTTCACTATAAATTCTTTTTTTAATTGTTTCCCATAACATTAGGCTTTTTAGTGATCTTTTTACAGGAAAAGCAGAATGCTCAACATGGTGAATAACTGATGAAATATGAAATTGTCTGAAACAGCAATAGTATTTATGTTTTAGTTGGCTGAAGAGAAGAGTTGAAAAGCTATAATTAAGTTTCTGACCCTGTTTCACTGTTTGTCATAAATATTACTCAAGGACATTGTGTGGCTAACATGGCTGACGGCTGAGCTTTGATTAGAAGAATGTTTTACAGTTTCTGTTTGTCATAAATATTACTCAAGGAAACTGTGCAGCTAACATGGCTGAGGGTTGAGCTTTGATTAGATTTAATTATGTCATGCTGTAGATTAAACAAATAACTGAATCTGTCATTTTTTTCATGATTAGAGCAGTGAACATTTTACATAGTAACGCAAAGATCTTGTAGAATCAAACAGTACTTGGACTGCTATTAAGTTTTTTTTGTGATACTCCTTAATGAATTCTAGAGCTTCCACACTGTGTAAAATTGAACTCCCTTCTTCACCTCTGCACTTCCTGGTTCACTATCCTTACATTGTCAAATCCTCTCTCTCATTCTCTTCATTCATTAGTCCCTCAAAGTATTCCTTTCTCTGCTCAACATCACTGCACTCAACTTCACTGCACATCTTTCCCTGCTCTGTCTCTCTGTTTAGCCAATCAATATAGGTCCTTTTCCCCCTTCTTAGTGTCCACCCTCTCATATAATTTACCAAACACTAAACACCAAACACCAAACTTTGCCCTGTGCTCCTTGTACTCCTATCTATTTTCTTCATCTTTTGACTACACTACTTCTTTTCCCTTTTCTTCTGTATACATTCCTGAACACCTGGGTTCCACCACCTTCTTCTGTCCAGATATCACACCAAGTACCTTTCTGGTGGTCTCCCTTAAAACTTCTGTCCTGCAATTTCATAAGACTTCATGTCCCCCAAATTCCCTGAATTCCACCTTGCAGTCCACTTTTCAGCTTCCACCAATTTATCTGCCCTCACTTTCCTCCTCTTTTTAATCTCCAAGGTCATCCTACAAACAACCATCCAGTTCTGCTTAGCTACACTCTTTCCTGTCACTACTTTGCAGTCTCCAATATCCTACAGACTGATATATATATATATATCCTGCAAAGGATATAATCCACCTGTGTGCATCTTATATACAACCCTGTGCTCCTCCCATCACCTCTGTTCACTTCACAAACATTCCCATTAAAGTCTGCAACCATCCATCTTTTTTCGTGCCTCTGGAGAGGCCTTCCTCTTTTTCTTCTTCTTCTTCTTCTTCTTCTTCTCCTGCTTCTCCTTTGGCCATCAGAAGCCCGATTTCTTGTGCATCCCAAGTGACTGGGTTATAATCTGATTCATGGTCTATAAACCTGAATTGTTTGTTCATATTTGTTTTAAATTCAAGAATACAGACAGTTATATTTAGTAGTTAAGTCATGTTTAGTCTTATGTGTGGTAATATAATCAAGTAAGCTGTAGGATCATCTGTAACAGTAGCTTTGACACTGGTGAAAAAAAAAAACTAGTCAGCTTTAAGCAGACTTTGTATGATTTTAGTAACAGTGTAAGACTCATGAGCTTTATTGAAAGTACATGATGTGCCTGAAGCTACATTTGTTTTATGTTTAATTAAGATTTAGCACATGACATTAATTGTGTATTACAATGTGCAGAAGTGTGTTCTTTGTAGAGCATGTACAAAAATAAACTTTTTTTTTTTTTTTTACCAGTGGGAGCCCACATTTTTACACATGACAGTAGGTTTCGGCATTAATAACCATTCTTACCAACTTCAGTGTAAACCCTGTACAATGTTCTTTACAATTTTATTCTGCATACACCTATATGTACAAGCTTCTGATTAGTTACTTGAAAACTGCAAAGTTCTACCAAATTTGAATCCTTTCATATGTTTATCTGCCAAATAAATTAAAATTATTAAAAACATTGATTGCAGATTCACAGAAACTTGTGAACTGTAGCCCAATGTACTAGAGAGGCCCTGAATGTAGAATTAGTTGACCAGGCTGGTAAAAGGCAAGCTGTACCTGTACTTCATGCCGGTAAGTTTACCAGTAGATTCCTTCAATGAGATGTGGTGGCGGTGTGTGAAGGAGCCCAGACTACGTGCAATTAACGCTACTGTCCGGAAGCGGGCGCGCGCAGCACTGGTTGTATTTGGACTTGTCGTGTTCTGCTTGCTTGGCTCATTGGTCCGGGGGGCCTTGAGCCCATGATCTGTGCAAGCAAAGGACACTTGCATGGCTGATGTTTAAAGTGGACCTGTCTCAGGTTCTATTCTTAAAGCCCTGGGTAGGATCAGAACAAACCAGAAAAAGCAGAATTAGAGTCTATCACAAAGAAAATAGCTAAGCCCAATATTTGCTGTAAAGAAACTTTCAAGGGAAGTATGAATTTATTTTCAGAATATAAATAATCTTAAAATAGACTTTTACAGACTTTTACTAAGAATGAGAGCCTCACAAGCACACAGATTTTGTGAGAACCCAGTTTTTGTAGATATCTTTAAAAAACCTTAAATTTATACAATCAAGAGAATTATTATTTTTTTGACTAATCAAGATATCAAGAAAACATAAATTTGAACTAATGACAAATAGGAGAGAATTATGGCGAATTAGGTTTTCTTTAAAATTGCAAGGATTAAAAACAATCATGCGATCATAGTCATTGGACTATTTGTGTCAGAACTACAGTATAAGAACTAATTTATGTTTAATTTAATTTGCAGTATATCATGAAACTGCAATAGCAATTTATGGAATAAATGAAGGATGGGTAATAAACAAATGAAGAGAAACATTACATAACTAATAATAGTTATGTAATGTTTCTCATCATTTGTTTATTACCCATCCTTCATTTATTCCATAAATTTTACTATGAGTGAGTAAAAAAGTTGTAATGAAATCATTAAAAAAGAACCATTATTAGCAATAATTAAAGAATAATTAAAGAATAAAAAATTAAAGAATGTCTTTGGGACTGACCATGGTTGTGGCCCAGAAAAAAGCACTTAACCTTTCACTGTGAATTCAGAAAAGCATAATTTTACTTAAAATTAAAGCAGTGTTATCTGTGAAATTGTCAAATTGTACTGACAAAGTTCACAAATTATGTAATAAACCTATATGGTTTGAGGTAAGTGGCCATAAGCTCTTTAGCAATAGGCAATTATCTTTGTGTAAAACTAAAGAAGCAAACTTGGCTTGGCTTCATCTATATCTGGGTTAAGGGGAAATTGGGCAAATTTAAGTTTAAATAACAAGCTTAGCTTAAGCTTTGGCTATAATAATTAGAATAATTAAAGTTATTCTAAAAAATAGAAAAAGATTCTAATAATGAGACATAATTGGCATTGTGGTACAAGAAAAGTACAAGACTATCCAGCAAAATGTCCATGTTGTATGCAGAGTGGGACTTACCAGTTGTCACAGTGTGATTGGCGCAGATGCTTGCAAGTCCAATAGAAACTAGAAGCAGTGATGGGTCATCTGAGCAGTCATCAAATGTTGAAAAGAATTGAGATGTCAGTGTTTACGGTCTTCTACAGCACTTGCATCTCTCTCACCCAGTCTCTGCTTAGCAACAACATACTTTTTCTTCTTTTCCTGCAGTAATTCTGCTCCACTAGTCTTTCAGATCCTTTCTATGCATCCTCTACCACTCTTCTATTAGAGCAAGGGTCTCAGTGGTCACTCAAAGGCCAACAGCAACAACTCCCAAAGAAAATAAAATCTACAAAGGGGAAGCAGAACTACACAGCTACAAACTGAGAAAAATATTGAGTGGAACCTATAGATAAAAATACATTTAGAAATGTATTTTATTACCTGAAATGAGGCACAAACTCCAAAGGTTTGTCCCAGTGAAATACGTTCCCACTGAAGAAAGAGTTCCATTGAGGAAAGAGGTCACAGGAAGGATTCCCCTTCAACAGCTGCCCTTATGCTAACTAGCACAGCACAGGATTTGGAAGGGACTTCTTTTTTTCAAGCATCCCACCATTAAAAACAAGACAGGAGCTCAGTAAGAGATGGAAAAATTATCCAGGTATAAGTGTCAGCGCCTTGCAGTGGAGAACGGAGAGAACAAGTGCAAGAGAGGGTGGATGAAAGGAGAGCAAGTGAGCGCAGTGCCCACTTGGGGGAGGGGAGGAAGAGAGAGAGAGAGAGAGAGAGAGAGAGAGAGAGAGAGAGAGAGAGAGAGAGGGAATGAGTCCTAGAAGGAGAAACAGAGATAAGATGATTGAAATTGCTGCAGTCTCTCTTCAGTGGCTTATTTCAGCTAAGCAGAATTCTTTCAGAACACATTATGTGCTAAATGTCTGAATGGCTAAGCTTGTACATGTGCATTTGTGTCAGCTGGTGCCATAGCAGATGATGAACAATGTCTGTGCCAAGTGTTTATTTGTGGGTTTGTGTGTGTGACTGACAATCTAGGTCATAAAGCACTACTAGCATGCAAGCAGTTTAAATTTCCGGTGAAGGATCTAACATTTACCTTCTATGCCCAAACTGAACATAATGTAAGCCACTTCCCCATTCCCTTTTTAAATTATTCAAGTATATGACAAAGGGGGAAACCTGATGCGAAAGGAAAGATTACGTGCCATCATGTCCACATATGGAAGGGGGCACATGGGGCCAAATGATGCAGTGCACAGGGTGAGCTGGAAAGTGAATGAAGCAGAATTTTTTTATGCTGTTTCAAGTTCAAATCCAATGAGAAATTCCTTCATCTATCTTTAACCAAAACATCCATGTGGTTCATATAAAAATCACCTATCAATCATAACATTGATTCAAGATGGCCCCACGTGAGAGGCAGCCAGTTACAGGAGCTCTGACCACTTTCTGTTCTTTTTATTTATTTAATCTATTTTCTTTACTTTATTTATTACTTCTTTCACTTCCTTTTCTAATCTGTCACAAGTACAGCAGTCTGAGGAGACTTGTTAACTTTTTTTTCTGTTTTTTAATCGTATTTGGACTGTTTAACCCTGCACGCGGTGAGACACCAGGCAATGGGTTCATTGTTTACACCCGGGACCAGCTGCTGGCGCTTAGCAACCAGCCGATACAGCCCAGCGAGAGAGCGGAGATCCCCAGAGAACTACAGCGGAGGAGACGGGGCTGCAGAGCTGGGGTGAAACACTGGGAGAGGAAGAGACGGTACAAACCATCGGTACCCTCGGTCATCATGGGGTATGTCAGATCTCTCCCTAACAAGATTGATGAGCTAACGGCGCTCACCAGGCTCCAGAGAGAGTACAGGGAGGTCAGTTTGATGTGCTTCACGGAGTCCTGGCTGACACACCTCACTCCAGACTCTCTCGCTGCTGTACCGGGATTCCACCTGGTGAGAGCGGACCAGAGCGCGAAGGAGACCGGTAAGAGGAAAGGCGGGGGGATTGTGATGTATGTGAACGAGAGATGGTGCAACCAGGGGCACATCTCCGTTAAAGAGCAGTGCTGCACACGGGACGTGGAGCTGCTAGCGGTCAGCATCCGACCGTACTATCTGCCGCGCGAGTTCTCACAAGTCATCGCGATAACTGTTTACATCCCGCCGACGGCAGACGCAGCAGCAGCTTGTGAAACCATACACACAGTTGTGTCTCAATTGCAGAAAGCACATCCCCAAGCCTTCCTCCTGATTTCTGGTGATTTTAATCATGTCTCCTTGTCCTCCACTCTGCCTACTCTCACCCAGTATGTGGACTGCTGCACCCGGGACAACAGGACATTGGACTTACTGTATGCAAACGCTAAGGATGCATACAGAGCATCACCCCTCCCTCCACTGGGACACTCAGACCATAACCTGGTCCATCTGGTTCCCTCTTACATACCTCTAGTGTGCAAAACACGAGACTGTGCGAGCACTGGGCAGCTCGTTCAGCAGCAGACTCTTACACCCGCAGTGTAAGAAAGAACGCTACCGCAGGTCATTCCTACCTGCTGCAATAAGACTCCACAACTCATCCTATCATTACACTGCTTGTTTATTATTATTATATATTATATTATATATATATTACTATTATTGTTGTATATTATTATTATTATTATTACTGTATTGTATATTATATTATTATTATTATTATTATTACTACATTATTACATTTATTATTTATTATTACATTTATATTCATATTTTTGCTATATTTATATTTTGCTACTTGTTATTTATATGTATAATTCATTCAAAATTTATATATTTTTTCCTTTCTTTCTGTACACCTGTCTTTTTTTATAAGAGCCCTGTAACGCCCAAATTTCCCATTCATGGGATAATAAAAGATCACTCTACTCTACTCTTCTCTACATTAAAACCACCTGCATATAGTGTACAGGTATCATTTGTGTTGCCAAAACAAATGTTACCCATTAGCGGATGGATGCAAAAAGACATCCAAAGGTGTAGTTTGCACTGGCACCAAATAAGCACAACTACAGGCTTGGAGGTCCTCACAGTAAGGTAGAACAGCAACAGTTTGGGAATTAAAACAGATTTTCTTTGATTATAACAATACTACATAGAGCGATTACATTCACACCCCAAGAATTGCAGAAAATCCCAAAAAGTACCCAAAACAAACAAACAAAAAACAAAACAAAACAAAACCTTTGTCTCCAAAACATCTAACCTGAGCTGTCCCTCTAATATGCTCATTTCTAATCCTGTCCATCCTCGTCACACCCAAAATCTCAGCATCTTTAACTCTGACACCTCCAGCTCTGCCTCTTGTCTTTTTCGTCAGTGCCACCATCTCCAAGCCGTGCAACACAGCTGGTCTGTAAACCTTCCTTTTTACTCTTGCTGGTACCCTTTGTCACAGATCACTCCAGCCACTCTTGTACACCCATTCCAACCTGTTTGCACTCTCTTCTTCACCTCTCTTCCACACTCACCGTTACACTGAAGTGTTGATCCCAAGCATTTAAATTCCTCTACCTTTGTTACCTCTGCTCAGTGCATCCTAACCATTCAATTTTCCTCCATTTCATTCACACTCAAGCGTTCTGTCTTTGATGTACTCACTTTCATTCCTCACCTCTCTAGCAGATCTCTATCTCTTCCTCATACAAAACCACAACTCCCCTGTCAGGCACCCTGTCATATGCTTTCTCCAAGTCCACAAAGGCACAATGCAACTCCTTCTCCATCAGCACCCTCAGAGCAAACATTGCATCTGTAGTGCTCTTTCTCGGCATAAAACCATACTGCTGTTCACTAATCCTCACCTCTTTTCTTAGCCTAGCTTCCACTACTCTTTCCCATAACTTCATTCTGTGGCTGATCAACTTTATCCCTCTATAGTTACTACAGCTCTGTGCATCACATTATCTTGAAAATTGGTACCAGTAAACTCTGTCTTCACTCCTCAGGCATCCTCTCACTTTCCAAAATTGTTTATTGTGTTATCTGGTCAGAAACTCAACTGCAATCTCTACTAAACATCTCCATGCTTCCACTCGTATGTCATCCGGTCAAACAGCCTTTCCATTCTTCATCCTCTTCATCGCTGCCCTTACTTCCATCTTGCTTATTTGCTGCACTTCCTGGTTCACTATCCTCACATCAATCCAATCCATTCAACTTTCTCTCTATTTCATTTTCTTCATTCATCACCCCCTCAAAGTACTCCTTCCATCTGCTCAACATGCTCTGTTTACGTGTGAGTAAGTTTATATTTCTATCTAGCCGGTTCATCTCCTTGTACACCTGTCAACTTTCTTCATCTCTCTGACTGTCCCATGTCTTCTTTGCCTCCCTCTTCTTTTGAATACACTCCTGGACTTCTTGGTTCCACCACCAGGTTTCCTTATCCTCCTTCTTCCTTCCAGATGTCACACCAAGTACATTTCTAGCCGTCTGCCTTATCAATTCTGCATTAGTTTCCCAGCAATCCGGTAGTTCTTCAACACCTCCCAGTGTTAAACTCCTGCCAGAATTCCTCTTCCTTCAGCTTCCACCACTTCATCTTCAACTCTGCCCTCACTTTCCTCCTCTTCTTGACCTCCAAGGTCATCCTACAGACCACCATCCTATGTTGTTTAGCTACACTCTCACTACTTTGCAGTCTCCAATCTCCTTCAGACTGACCCTCCTGCAAAAAATCTAATCAACCTGTAAGCATCTTCCTCCACTCTTGTACGTCACCCTGTGCTCCTCCCTCTTCTTAAAATGAGTATTATCTACATTAATTTTCATAATTTTTGCAAAATCTACAACCATCTGACCTTCAGCATTACATCTCCTTGACACCATCTCTACCTTATGCAGGCGCTCCTGGCACAACCATTGGGGAGGAGGTCAAGGGTCAGACCCAGGACATGCTTGGAAGCTTATATATCTTGGCTGGCCTGGGAGTGCTTTGGGATCCCCCAGAAAGAGCTAGTGGAAGTGGCCAGAGAAAGGGATGTTTGGGTTGACCTCCTCAGCCAGTGTAATGGTGGCGGGAGTGCGGAGCCAGGAATCAGGAACATAACTTTATTATTCATAGTAACTAAAACAAGATACAAGGAACTGCAGTAATGACCAAAACAAGAAACCAGGAACTGCAGTCATGACCAAAACAAGATAGACCTATAAAAACCACCATTAACGTAAGGCTTCACCTTGTGAATGAGCCGCGCTCTGTTCTGACTCATTAGGGCTTAAATAGCCAGCCCCAATGAAGCACACCTGTGCCTTCATGAGTTCAGGTGTGTTCAGTCAGAACAGAGCATCCTTTACCGTGACCAAAACAAAACCCACTCGTGACAGACTGTGACAGCCAGCTACCATTTGATTGTTCTTTTCTTCTACTGCTTCATTTATGGCATTTAGCAGACGCTCTTATCCAGAGCCACTTACATGTCCTAATTACAGGCAGAGTCCCCCTGGAGCAACTCAGGGTTAAGGGTCTTGCTCAGGGACCCAGTGGTGGTAGTGCCAGAGGTGGGATTGGAGGTTTACAACAGAGGATTGCATTGGATTGTATTCAGCTCATAAGCAGAGAGGAAAGAAAGATTTCCACTTACTGTTTTTCACATGTCAAAATAAAGGTCATATATGATTACAAAATATAATAAAATAAAGAATATAGTAAAATAAAAATTGCACACTTTTAAAGGCAACATCCTCTATGCAATTTTGCTGCTTTTTAGTATCTTTTTAACTCAAATGCACATCAAATAATGGATACCTAAACTTCATTTCTTGAATTACATTTTTATTAATTGAACACATTGAACATTGAATTTGTTATTCAATAGAAAAATGGCAGAAAACATTATTTCTACCTAGTTATTTTGCTTTTACATGAAAGCAATAGCTCTTTCAAAAATGTTACATGCACATAAAAAAGAAATGTTGGTGTTTATATAAAATGGCACATACATAATATGAACACAGAAAAGTTTCTGCAAGTGAAAAAGCATATGGAGAGAGCATAATCCTCAAAATCCTTGAGCACAAATATGGTTTCACAGGCACAGGGCTCTGATGAGCTCTCTTTCGTCTCTGTCTGTCACCCTGCTTGAGGCTTGCTCACTTGTCAGTCTGAGTATTGAGACTTTACAGAGATGGGTATGTTGGCTGATGCCGCCATGATGCCGTCATTTGAATGCTGAGTTTAAATACTTTATAGCATGAAATGCCTGGTGACTACTGAAACGTTCCAGTTGTGTGGAACAAGCAAGCATAAAATAACATACTTTAGAAATCTTTCTTTTTTTTTATTGATGAGGAAAGCTACCTTAAAGGTTTTTCTAAAGATTCACATATGAAGTTGGCTAAAGCAAGCTGTTAAATTTTGCAAAATGTGTTAACAATACTGTCACCCAAACCAGCTAATTTTCCCACTCATGCTGTTTATAGGTTACCTTTACATGGCCTGCATGCTGTTTATAGGTTACCTTTACATATGAATATATACACTGATTGTCTTTGAAAAACATGCATTAAAACTAATTTTGAAATGTTCTTATTGGGATGGGAGAGAATAGTGTTTATGTACTTTGAAAGTGAAAGTGACAACCCTTGTCATTGCGAGGTCACAGCACAGCAGACAGTGAACCACAACTAACTTGGACATCTGCATTTAACCCATGCACACTCAAACATCGTGCAGCAGTGGGCAGCTATTGAAAGCGCCCGGGGAGCAGTGAGGGTGAGGGTGTAATTTAAGAAGATTCACCCTGTCAGGGAAGTGAATGTACGTACTAAATATAATGTAAATAGAAATCTTCCAGGGAAGGCATAAGAAGGAGAGTTCTTCCTAATCTTCCTAAAGTTAAAGTTGTTCTGTAAGAAGGAATAGATTAATTTTCTTCAACCCATCCGCAAGGCTGATACTTGTGTTGGTACCTATTTATTAATTATTAGGAAAGTGATTTCTTGTCAAATGAGATACTGAAAGCAAATGATCACATATTTAGAGTTCACAAATATTGGATCATTTTCTTCAACAAATAATTGAGCAAGTGTAATGTTTTTTATACGTTTTATAATTTTTTTATTATATATGATGCAGGCAAATATGATTACTTATTTAGATTGTTGTGGCATGATTGTTGCTCGCACTGCTTTATAACCAATTTAATAATAAAAAGAAAATATGTGTCCCACATTTTTTAAATGATGCTCTCATGGAGTGTGTGAATATTCACCTGTGTTTATTTTATGGTGATGTTGTGAATGTCCTCCCTGAGCCCAGGATCAGTTCAAACACATTATTAACCTGAAAACCAGGTGAAAAGATGAGATGTGAGCAGACATGGCTTGTTCTTTAGTTATTTGAAGAATTTTCTCAACGTAGTCTCCCATTATAGTCAAATCTACAATATTGCTATTTAGTGTACATTATTAATGCATTATAACCAAACATACATGTGCTTTTAGCAGTTTACAAACGTGATTCACAGCATCTGTATTTCATCAGGGTAGCGTATTTCGCTAACATGCAAACAGATTAACACACACAGAAACCTGCTAACAGCACTAACACAAATAGTACCTTTATAACAGTCACACAACTGAAATTAATTTCTTTTGTTCATTAATGTGGTGACAGGTCCACCATTTCAGCACTCCAGTTCTACGTCCACCCAAATAAAGTAACAAAAAACATCAGCTCAATTCAGACTTAAAGACCAAAATGTATAACCTATATAATCTGCTCAACAAACATTTATTACATTGTGTAGTGTTTATTATGGTTTTCGGATCTTCTTAGAAGATCTTACTGAAAGAACATGTAGACAGGGAATCATACTTTGTGATTGTTCTCATCAGAACCACAGAATCCTGAACTCTAAACACACTGTAGTTTGATCAATAAATCTCAGGAATTTGCAATTTTCAATAGAAACTTAACAAAATCAAGCAAAGTATATTGGTTCAGTATGTTCTGTTTGAATGTTTGAATGCAATGATAAGTAAAAGGTAAAATGCTCCTTTTCTGTTCAGTGTGTTTTAAATATGATGTTTGAACACATTTGAAGTATTTAATGTTTCTGATTTAATTTCAATTTAATTTTGTGTTTATGTTTTTCTTCATGTCTCTCTTAGTGCTGGTTTCACTTGTTCATGATCTACATGTTGAAGGTGATTTATACATTTTTAAGTGTTTTTATTATGTATGTTTGTCTGGCGTGTATGTATAATGAAGAATCAGAGTTCTGGACAGTGATAGCTTTATGTTTTCTGATTTTTACAGCATGGATAAAAGCAAATCTGACTGTGCAGCCTAAAGGTCCACAAATATTCGGTGGAGAGAACGTCACACTCACCTGTACCATCCAGGAAGGAGTGTAACTATTTGGAAATTTTCACTGTTACAATGGTGACTTTAAGAACACTTCTCATATGAAAACTATTATGTAATGAAAGACATTAAAGTTCAGCAGAGTTTGATACAAATGTATGGGTTCAGCAGTTGGTGAAACAAACTCTGACTTCAGTGATGAAGTGACTCTCACAATGATTGGTAAATGTCTGATCTTTTCACTCCTATAATACACTTTGAAAATATTACTGCTAATTTAATCATTTAACTTACTGATATCAAACTACTGAAACAGCATATGTTTGAGTGATGTTACCACAATCTTTATTTAAAACTTGTACAGGGCCCAGGCTTCACTGACCCTGGTCCCACTGGACAGATGTTTGGTGGAAGACAGTAACTCTCACATGTGACATACAAGGACACACAGACACTGAGTGGAGCTACAGCTGGTATACAGATGGTGACAGAGATCACCCAGTTTATTCCTCTGATGGGAAGAGAGAATATTCATTCAGTGTTGAAGTGCTGACAGTGGAAAATACACCTGCAGAGGAGAGAGGAGACACTCTCGGAGATCAGAGATCAGTGATGCTGTTACACTGATTGTGTCAGGTGAAGTGTTTATCTTGGCATGTTACAACAATTTTCATCATTTAAATAGTTAAAGTAAGAAAGTCAGACTGACTCTATCTAGAGCTCCTGGTTCTGCTTCTCTCACAGCTTTACCAAGTGCTACATTGACTGTAGAACCTAAAGATCCTGTGTTCACTGGAGAGTCAGCCACACTGAAGTGTGAGGTTTACTCTCCTGAAGATGGTTTATATCGATGGGAAAAAAGAATTACCATAATGGGTGGACCAGAATTTCTCAATCAGAGTACTACAGTGTAAATGGAGAAACTTCCGAGTAGTTCATCAGAGTAGATTCTGTGTTAAATGAGGATCAGTACCAGTGTAGAGGAGAGAAGACTAATAGACCAACATCATCACAGTACAGTAACACTGTTACTCACTGTAAAGGAGTGAGTTCAGTTTTTACAGTCATGCTTGATCTGTATCATCTGTTTGATAGTGGGTGTGAGCTGTGATAAAGACTCTGTGTCTTTATGTGATTGTATTCCTGTTTTTACCCAACAGCTTTACCCAGGCTACACTGACTGCCTTGAGAACAGATGGAGTCCTGTGTTCACCTGGAGGTCAGTCACTCTGAGGTGTGAGATGAACTCTGACAGTGACTGGAGATATCAGTGGTATAAAGGCAGCAGTAAAACAACAGTTCATCAGTCTCAGCTAAACACCTTCATCTTCATCAGTTCAGCAGCAGATCAGGATCAGTACTGGTGTAGAGGGGAGAGAGATCACAGACCCACATCATCACAGGACAGTAACAGAGTGTCTCTCTCCGTTGAAGGTGAGTAATGACTGTGCTAAAGACTCTGAGAACAGTGTGTGAACTCTGACACTTCATGATCTGAACAACGTGTTTCATCCCCAACTGCAGAAACCTCCAACCTGAACTCACATCAAGCCATATAGGAGCTGCACTGATAGGAGACCCAGTGACTCTGTACTGTAAGCTGGACCAGTCTGCTGGATGGAGGTTCTACTGGTTAAATGCACACAGAACCTGAGAGTGAGACCAGCACTGACACACACTCTACACCATCAGCTCAGTAGTGTTTCTGATGGAAGCCAGTACTGGTGCAGAGCTGGGAGAGGAAACCCAGTCTACTACACTAAGTACAGTGATGCACTCTGGGTAAACGTTGTTGGTGAGTTAGAGTTTTTATATGATTACCTCCAGAAAAAAACAGAAAGTTTGTTAAAGAGAATCATGTTGATTGGAGATGTCAGGGAACATAATGTTTTGACAGAGTGGTAAACCCTTCAAATAAATTAGTGCAAATGTAATATCAACTAACATGCGTGAGTGTTACACCCTGAAAAGGGGAGGGAAACCCAATAAAAATGTCGCACATGGTCTTTACTCTGTGGCATCTTTATGTAGAATTGTTGAGGAATAAACATGACAAATGACTTATAGAAGCAACAATCTTACATCGTGGTTATCTTTTGACATTCCATTCCATTCAGTTGCAGTCTGCATTTAATTCTGTGATGGTTCAGTGACAGTAAGGGCGCCCTGCTCTGTTTGTATTGCACACCCTGGGCATTGGGTGCCAGGTGTGCCCCTCATCGAAGGTTGGCATTATAAGCACAAATGAATCAGGCAGGCGCTGGTCGCCTGTGTGTGCTTACCTCTGTGTTTATTTATGTTATCTTTTAAACACGTTATTTTCAGTATATTTAGTTTATGAGTTCTGTGCACGTTACTTCTGTTATTAAAATTCAGTACGACGCTCTTGGCTCTACATTGATGTCCAGCCCCCGACATTAGATCATTACAAAATCCTTTCAGTCCATGAGATTCTGTAAATGTTCCTCAGACACAAAACGTGCATCTGAACAGTCAGTGAATCACATTATCTTCCTTTCTTAGTGTTAATGGGAACTTGTACATGCTTTTACGCGTGCTTTCACTCGTCATTCTGGAAATCCGTTGTACGCTCAAAGCTCACTAAATGCTAATTCTTTCAGTCAAATCGACCGGTTATTTTCTAAACTTACAGTTATCAGAAATGATATCATGCTGACAAACTCAACATAACATTTGGTCAATTACTGGTCACACTGTTACAACTCATAGTCGTTTCTTATTACCTGAAAAGGGAGGAAACCAATAAAGATGTCGCACACGGTCTTCGCTCTGTGACGTCTTTATGTAGAATGAAGGTCCCGTGACTAGAGTGTCCCCTCCAGGATTTCACAGGCACACTTAATCAATCACAGAGTGACATGTACTCTACAGATTGGAAAATTCTGTTTTGTCACAAAAAAAAAAAAATTTGTGTTTAAATATACTTTTACATAGTTTGTCATCCTTCCATCTTACTATTATTTTAAAAGATAGCTGAGTTAATGAGTAAAATTAACCTCTTTGCATCATGCTTTTTCATCCTAGTTTAATGTCCTACACTTGTCTAGATTTTCATCTACCACATGAGCTTTTTATGTATCTCTTTCCATGGCTTTGCAGAGCTACACTGACTGTAGAGAACAGTTGCAGTCCTGTGTTCACTGGAAGTCCAGTCACTCTGAAGTGTGAGGTGCTCTTGTACAGTGACTGGAGATATCAGTGGTATAAAGGCAGCAGTAGAACTGCAGTCTCTCAGTCTCAGCTAAACACCTTCACCATCATTAGTTCAGTAGCAGATCAGGATCAGTACTGGTGTAGAGGAGAGATCACAGACCACATCATCACAGGACAGTAACAGGTGTCTCTCTCTCTCCGTTGAAGGTGACTAATGACTGTAGTAAAGACTCTGAGAACAGTGTGTGAACTCTGACACTTCATGATCTGAACTGTGTGTTTCATCTCCAACTGCAGATAAACCTCAACCTGAACTCACATCAAGCCATAAAGGAGCTGCACTGATCGGAGACCCAGTGACTCTGTATTGTAAGCTAGACCGGTCTGCTGGATGGAGGTTCTACTGGTCCAAAACACTAGAACCTGAGAATGAGACCAGCACTGACACACACACTCTTACACCATCAGCTCAGTGAGTGTGTGCTCTGATGGAGAAGAGGCCCGGCTGAGGTGCAGAGCTGGGAGAGGAAACCCAGTCTACACTACTACACACACACACACATACGGTGTACTTACGGGTGTTGTTAATTACTGTGAGGAAGGAAGTGAAAGGCAAATATGTAACATATATATAACTATAGATAAGTATGTGCTATTTTTAAATGTTTTAATGACATTTGCAGGATTTTTTGTTGTTGTTCGTCTGCTCTTGGTTTTAGGGCATAACAATCATTGTTTGTGATTGCAAACATTCAAAGTCAGAACTTTTAGTGGTTTCTCAAAATAAACATGAATAATCACCTGTCTTTTGTTACCTCTTATAAAGTGATATATATATAGAGAGAGAGCTCCAAAATAGGTTTATGTAATCAATCCCAAGGGTACTGATCTGAAGATCAGCATTGCCCACTGTAAACTCCAAGAGATCAGAGAGTCACCAAAATCTGGATTTTATTCAGATGTCAGAAAGTAGCTATTTCTATATATATTTTTTTATTTAGCTGCTGAATTTCCTGCTGGGCTGCTTGGAGCGATTGTGGGAGGGAGTTTTTCTCTTTTGTTCATCATCATACTGGTACTGTTTTGGCGCTACAAAACTAACAAAGGTCAGATAACTCTTCCAATTCATTTATGTATAATTAATTGTACATCATACAGCATTTAGACTATTTGACATGGTTTTTTAATTAATTTCTGCTCAGATCAGACAGGAATGTCTGTGCCCCTCTCTATAGGATATCAGGACTCTAGCAGACATCTCACATCAAAATCAGGCGGTAAAGAGCTCTCTGTCTAGATGCACCACTGCATACAAGTCAAACCATGAGTTAATGACTCTCCTTTATAATTTAATATGTGTTTAATAAAATTGCTTTTAAGTGTAGGATATCAAGAATGATTGAAAGAATAATTGCTTGCTTGTTTGATTGATTGATTGATTGATTAGGTGATATAATTCTATTTATAAAACAACAATTACATTTGTGTTGTTTGCTTCTCAATTTATAGAAAAATGTAATGCACATATCATTCTCTTTAGAGGATGCTTTATCATTTTCATTAAAAACCACAACATTTAATTAGATAGGAAAATGTGATTAATCACAGTAAAAAAATTTACTTTTGAAGCAATAATTAGAATTTTACAGCTTTGTGCAGTATCAGAAATTATCCTGTTAAGCCAGCCTCTATAACAATATATTTAAATAGCACCAGTGGCTAGAAACTAGGCTTTTGAAGATCTGCTTTGAGAAAAGCAGCTGGAGGTTCTGTGTGAGAATGAAGTGGGTATTGTGGGGGAAGTTTGTGTCTGAGTTCATGGTAAAGAGGTTAGAATATTGTTCATGATGAGGAGTTATACATCGCGTTTGGTTGTTCTTTTTTTTTATTTACTGCTACAGATGCTGAAGTTGAAGCTATAGACATGCCTTCTTCTGAAGTTGGATCTTTGTACATGACTTATGCTGAAATTGAATCCATTGACATGACTTATACTGAAATTAGACCAGAAATAAGTAAGAAAGGTAAGAAAGCATGTCTAGTACCAACTCAAGAGACAGTGTTTTAATGTATCTGCTTATTGTGGTGTTTATTATTGTATTCAGATTTAGCTGTTAAGTGACATG
This sequence comes from Hepsetus odoe, assembly GCA_017165825.1. Lineage (NCBI taxonomy): Eukaryota > Metazoa > Chordata > Actinopteri > Characiformes > Hepsetidae > Hepsetus > Hepsetus odoe. Next base: position 12,223,469 of record CM029387.1, read on the forward strand.
GATGACTTGTGAAAATTTCTGAAAGCTCAGGTCCAAGGTTTCTGGTCCTCTTTTTAGAAGCAGAGCAGGGGTGATTAAAGCTGTTTATGCAGATGAGAAGATTACACAGGAAAATATGAGACCAATGGTGCAACAACACAAATCCTTTAATTTCTGAATGAAATATTGTAAAACCTGTGAATTGTATTATGTTTCATTAATTGCTTGAAGTAGTGATGTTCCTAAAAAAAAACCTAAAACACAATAGAAGGTTAAGTGATGGGGGTGGGGTGGCTCCCACCTAGTGCCATCTAGTGTTGATCGGAATAGTCAGCTCATATCCTTAAAATGTTATACCAGACAGACCCAACAAGTCTAATGAAGGGGCTGTGCAATGACATTTGTAAAATAACCTTTAAAAATATTATTTAACATTATTTCCATTAGAAAGCCTGCTTGCCTGCTTATGTTTTTTTCTGTGGAACCTGACTGTGATTTCTAAATAGATTAGCAAATTTAATAATACTGTCAGAAATGTCAGTTACTGCTGTTAAACTGCTTCATAAAAGTAGTTCTAAAAGTAATTTTGAGCTGAACAAAATGTCTGGAGAACTAAAGTTATTAATCTTGCATCATATTTTATGCCATATTGTCTAAGAAGCTACACTTTATCACTTTGAGGGTAATATTGTGAGAGGACAAATAACATGTCAAATATGAAAGTTGGTTGAACATTCTTTACAGTTAGATGAAGTTGTAAGATGTCCAAAGACAGTCCTGGTGCAGGACTGCAATAACTACCAGAGATCTAATCAGTTCCTAAGTTAAATCAGGAGTAATGACTTTCTTTGCAGGAGATGTCTATGGATTTGGTGACGCAACATATGCTGAAGTTAACTGGAATTATGAGGACACATGGCAGGTAGAATTTCTAACACAATAAATGTATTAAATTTAAATATTATATTTATCATTCTGTACAAGTGTAAAGTCATTTGTTGTTTTTATATAACAGACAATTGTGCGATAGTAATTTAGTTGAATCCAACACCTTACTCGCGAGCATTTATTTAGAATGTATTTGCTACTAAATATGCATTTTATAAACGTGCTGATAAACCTGTGTATCACAAAGAAATTTAATCTTTTCTGTACTGGTTTTAGTGCGTAAAACAAGCTGTTTTAAGGTCCATTAGAGCTCAAATGCAGTATTGCTGCAGATGTGAAAAGCTAATCATTTGAGGATTTATGTTTCAATTTACATTTTTAAACTAAGGGCTGATTTGCCCAAGAAACATGTTTTGCTTTATGTGAAGATACATCATGAAAAATATAGTCAGTCAATCATGCATTCATTCATTCTCTGCCGCTTGTCCCAAGCAGGGTTGCGAGGAGGGTGCTGGAGTCCATCCCAGCTCACACAGAGCGAAGGACAGGGGACACACCCTGGACAGGTCACTTAGCCCATGCATGAGGAAGCGTGTGAGACGACACCTTGCTCAAAAAGGGTACCTCAGGGCAACCTATTGGGAAGGTTGAACTGATCCTCTGATCATACCGCCAACCACTAGGCCACGCTTTGCCCCATGAAAAATATATTGTATTTTTAAATTAACATACAAATATTTCAGGCAGTAAGTCTGAAGATACAGGCTTTTTACTGCTTTTCTTTTTCAAACTTTCACTAACAGAAAAACGTTTAGAAAATAGCTTTAAGCAGTATATCAGCGTGGGTATTTAGTCACTAAATACCGTGGGTAAATATCACTGTTACTGAATTTTAGTTTCAAGATTATATTTTGTTTGTATTTGTACAAAGAGTTTTGTCTGATATGCTATTTTTGGTTAATTTGTAAAAAATGTGTTGAATCCCCGTCACATCAGCACTTTTCACAGTGTGTTTCCAGCTGAACCTCATCAGGTTCATTAAATCTGAAATGTCAGTGTTAAAATAGCAGCCTTAATAAAGCCAGGTCTAAAGTAACTTGTTACTCACAGTACTAACCCGCAAATATTTAAAGCAAGTATCTGAAGTTTCACAACATTTTAATTGTGAATTTAAAATTTTTAATTTAAACATTTGACTTTTTGATACTTTGTAAAAGCATGTTAATGTTTTTTTATTATTTAAAATGAATTTTCATATTGAGACTTTTAAATATTTCTGCTTTTGATTAATAAGATTTTTGATTTGATTATTTGTACATCATTTATTCTGTGTATATTCATGTCTCCTGGTAACAGTGTTGTACAGATGATGTAATCAGTCAGGTTATGTATTTGTCATTAAATATGTCATTAAAGCCTGTATCTTTGCAAATGTTTGCCTAATAAGTAGTATATTGTCTATTAAGTACAACATTACAGTGTACTACAGCACAGTTCTTATTCACACTCTACAAGACTCACTCTCTATCACACTCAACAATGAGGGTCACTAACATGGTGCCCATGACACCAAGATGCCCCAAAGGACCATAGTCGCCCAGAGACCTGTTCTTAAATCACCTCACCAGCAAAATTTAAAAATTGTATTTATCATGTTGCTATTCTTCTTTAATCACATTTGCATTTTGCTCACACTCTATCACACTACAGGAACTCACAATGTATCACACTGTACAAGAGCTCCCACTCTATCGCACTTCAGGAACTCACAATCTATCACACTCTACAGGAGCTCACACTCTATAGGACATTACTCTCTTTCACACTCTAAAGAACCTCACCTCTATCACTGTACAGGAAGCTCACATGCCTGTTTGCTCTTTTAACACATGATTATCTTTACATTACTTATCTTGCAATGTCGCATTACATAAGATGAAAGCCTATATGCTGCCTAACAGAACAGCAGTTATAACTCTACACCAGTGGAGGGAATAAAAAAATTTACTAATTATGGCAGGAGATGGATGGACGGAAATGGATCATTTTTTTTCCATACATTCAGCTTCTGATTCTGATGCTGGCCTGACTGGAGTGGTTGTGGGAGTGATTTTGGCTCTGGCGTTGTTTTATTGATGTTTAACTTTGATTACTACAAACATATAAGGTCTGAAAACTCATCCAGCTTATATGTATACATTATATATACAGGACGTAAAACTCCTTTACATAGTTTGATACATTACTGTAACGGTGGCGGGGTACTGGAAGGACGTCAGCTCGAGGCCAGGAGTCAGGAACATACTTTATTAGTCACCTTACAAACAAGGCGAGGACTGCAGTTCTAAACATGAAACCTTCAGAACTGAGAACTGCAGTCTAACCCTAGATACCAAGTGGTCTATACTAAGCTACAGATACTTAGTCACCGTCACCGACACCGACACCGACACCGACAGTTACGTGTAGGCATAGCCTATTCAATGAGCCGCGCTCTATTCTGACTCATCGGGGCTTAAATAGTCAGCCCCAATGATGTACACCTGCCTGCAGGGGCTCAGGTGTGCTGAAGTCAGAACAGAGCGCCCTCTGTGTCACCCAAAACTTACAACCTGTGACATACCTTGTATCGTGATAGGGGCGGCCTCTAGCGTGCCCAACACACAACACAGGTGACAGAGAAGCCCTCTGGCGTGCCCAACACACCCCATGTGTAGTGACAATTACCATGGATCAGATGGACATCGCTCCTCGATTTCCCTTACAGAAAAAAACAGGACAACAACAAGATTCTAAACCATACCCAGAGGTAGGAGCTGAAGGCTCTCAGTCTGGACACAAAACACTGTAAAACTGAGTCAGACAAAGTTTTAACCATTTTCATTTGTGTAGTTTCAATTTAAGTAAGCTTCTATTATAGCATCTTTGTTCAAAGCTATTTCCCTCGTGTTCACTTTCACTTATTAACCAGACCAGTTAACTTGTCTTTTCAGTGGGTCTATTTGCAAGGGCTTGTGGGCAAGCCTATTGTTCTGAGATTTGTGGCAACAGAAGGGCAACAGAAGGGCAACAGAAGGGCATATGTGATTGTGTGGTTGCAGGTGGGAGTTTGTTAGAATAAAGGCAAAGAGATATGTTATTTGAGTCCAGCGGGGATAAGGATTGTGAGAAAAATGTTCCCCTCTTCTTAGAAAAGGAAATGCATATGTGTGTGATTTGACTTGCAAAACTTGACATAAGATGGGAGAGCAATGTGATATTAATAGATCTTTAGATTAATTAATACATAAAGGTTAATAGAGGTTCAAAATTTTTAGTGAATGGTTATTAATAAGGCCGCGAACAGTTTATCATATAAACAAGCCATGTTTTGTTAATGTAACTATTCCTGTTTTAAAATTTTATAGTGTTTATTGTGCTTTTTGTAATAAATATTTATTTATATTATTTTATTTTTGTCAATTTACAAAAAGGTGTCATCATAAGCAAATGCCAGCTCTCTTGAGTTATGTCTCAAATAACCTTCATCAAAGCATTAAATCTGAAACATCCAATGATTTTAAATAAATAAAATAATAAAAAAATACAATATTTTATTTATTATTTGTTTATGGTTAGTGCTGTCGTGTCATGTAGTATTTCTGCTCTGCAGCTCTTGGGGCGGTCCCTTAAACGAAGCTGATTGGCTGTTCATTTGTTTATTTTCCTATTGGTGGATTGCCTCTAAGTGCCTGCCTTTCAAACTTAGAGACCACCGCTGGAGCGACAGAAGACTTTACTGTCGGTCGTCATGATGTTACATTTACATTTACGGCATTTAGCAGACGCTCTTATCCAGAGCGACTTACAACAGTGCTTTATTTCCACAATAGTTAATCTTGGTAACCAGCACAGATCAGTAACTGCTGATTCACTACTACCTCTAAGTAACAGACTAAGAGCCTTGTAACAAGTATACACCATAAAACATCATATACATCATAAAACAAAAATTTTTTTTTTTTTTTTTTTTTTTGAGAGGAGGAACAGGGGTGGGAGAGTAGGAAAGAGAGTAGAGGTTTTTAGGAAGAAAGAGTAAGGGTAGGAGGGTGGATGGTTTGGGAGGGATTAGTAACTCAGAAATACCTTGAACAGGTGGGTCTTTAATCTACGTTTGAAGACTCTGCAGGTCTGACCATCAGAGTTCGTTTCCCACCACTGAGGGCCAGAACTGAGAGAAGAGTCTTGATGCTTGTCTTCCTCTGTTTTCAACGGTGGATATTCCAAGGCGAGCAGTGCTTGATGGTCGAGGGGGCGGAGAAGAGACCACGATGTTTAATTAGAGTCGACAGGTAGATGGTGCAAGGCTGTTAGTAGCCTTGTAAGCAGAATAGAGTTTTAAGCCTGATGCGAGCAGCCACTGGGAGCCAGTGCAGATCCATGCAGAGGTGGATGGAAGAACTTGGGATGGTTGAGAGCAGAGTCTAGCAGCAGCGTTTTGAATCAATTGTAAGTCTTGTTGCCTTCAGTGGAAGACCTGCTAGAAAGAGTTGCAATCAGTCCAGTTTCCCGAGATGACAGGGACTGGACCAGTAGCTGGGTTGCCTGGGTGGTGAGGAAAGGGCGGATTCTTCTAATGTTGAAAGAAGGTGTCGGCAGGACCTAGAGATTAAGGACATGGGAGGAGAAGGAGGCTCATTGTCGAGAGAGTGACACCTAGGTTCCTGCCGATCGAGATGGACAGTGGACACGCCAGGAGATGTGATACATGTGAAGTTCATGGCGGGAGTTTATTTGGCGCCAGTGAAACTCAGCCTTGTCAGGACTGAGCTTGAGTTGGTGAGCTGTCATCCATGCGGGAATGTCAGCCAGGCAGTTAGAGATTTTATATGCACACCTCGATCCTTTTCCTCAGGTTGGGTCAGGTGATGTAAGCACTCTTGTATAAAACGTCTTCTCACTTCTCTGATGTGAAGTTCATTGATGCTTTATTATAAACATCTCTTTGCCTTCGAGTCACCCGCTTGAGTGTATCATCCGTTCACTACGGGGTGTGGGACCCGAGTGTTAGAATCGGCCTCAGAGAGGACACACCCTGTGTGTGAGGAGTCATTGATCATACACAGGGTTTGAAGTTACAAATAATAACGAAAATAACAGTTTAGGATGAGGGAATTTGTTCTTTTCTTTGATGTTTTTAAAAGATCAAACCTGTTGTCCTGTAAGTTGCCCTTTTCAACAAATCCATGAGAGCTCAGCTGCACACCACCTCCACCAGCAGAGAGGCGATGGGACTCATCGCGAATGGACCACTGGCAATCAGTGTTCAGTGGATGGCCCCAGAATCTGAAGGTCGTGGGTTTGAATCCCAGATCAGTCGTTCTTCCTGAGATGGCCTTGAGCAAGGTGCTGTCCCCATCACTGCTCCCTTAGGGCTGGAAATAGCTGCCCACTGCAGCACGTGTGTTTGGGTGATAAGCAGATGTTACATTTTGTTGAGTTTCACTGCGTGCTGTGCTGTATTTCACAATGACAAATTTTCAATTTCACACACATGCATATGTAAATATATCTTTTTCATTTTGGTCCGGAGGGTCAGGTACTCTTGAGCAAGGAACCGTCCCATCCCTCCTCTTTGGGTGCTGGATGCTTGCACTTTCATTTTTTTCCCTTCTGTTCAGTTCCCAGTGTAGACAGTGAAGTAAAGCAGAGCAAGTAACTAATTTGCAGGCGTTCACAGGACCTATCCATGGTGGCTCATTTTTGTTTGCTTTCAGTCTGTAAACGGTACAGTACCATGTTCGGAAATGCTCTATGTATGTTCTGGCTATTAACCAGTTCTTTGATGGGGATTCCTTTCTTTGTTATTAGAGTGAAATTGCAAACATGTGACTTTATTTAAAGCCTCTTCAGTATGAAGATTCCCATTAGGTTGATTATCTTGGTAGAAATCCAGATATTTTGTGCTTTTACAACAGGATCAGCCCTTCCACTGAGGATTAAGAAAGTGGGAAAGTCTGTGTAAGCATACTACTGACTTTAGGAAGCATATTGTTTACTGGCCTGTTTCTGAAGTCACATTATAAAGCCTCAATAAGAGTAGCAAAGAAAAGATCTGAAAAAGGACTTTACTGGGATCTTGTATGGACAGCTTTAAACTACATACAGAGATTTTCAGAATATATACTACAGAAATGGAATGCTATATATGTTGCCAGTGCGACAAAAATAACAATATATTTAAAAAATAAATATATACATTTACGGCATTTAGCAGACACTCTTGTCCAGGCGACTTACATGTCTAATTGCAGGGATAGTCCCCTGGAGCAACTCAGGGTTAAGGGTCTTGCTCAGGGACCCAGTGGTGGTAGTGCCAGAGGTGGGATTTGAACAGGACCTCTTGATCAGAGGTCTGTAGGCAAATACCCTACCACTAGACCACGCCACCCACCGAGACTTGGACGCTGTGATGAAAGGGGTATTAGAGTGCAAATATTCACTGGCCCCAGGAGAATTACAGCACTTCTTCACACAGAACATAAGGAAGTGATGCATGACTCAATTTAGTAAAAAAAAAAAAAAAAGTAGCATGTTACAGTAGTACAGGAAGGGGATCTTTGAGAAACCATATTAAGCAGACTGTATTGGGCATTTGACCATTAAAAAGTCTAGCTATTTGTTGTTGAGGTGGTTTATTTCTTCAGTAGCAGGAGGGAGTGTGGAGTTAAGTCTTTAATGTTTCTTAAAAGAAAACTTCTATCGTTTTCTTCTATTTTTTTCATTATTATTTTATTTATGAAGCAACCACTGACTGATATGACATAATTGCTCATTATATGCAAGCACCATTAATTTGCAACACGCATGCTTCTCAAATGAGTTGGAACTGCCCAAGTAAATAAAAGGAAGTCACACTCTGCTGAAGCTGTCTGAAAGATGAAATACAGATAGTATACAAATACACACGTGAAGCTAGAGTATATCTGTCTTTGGTTGACTGGTGTATGACTTGATGGAAGCCATATACTCTAATGTGAAGTTTAAGAAGAGCAGGACAAGAGCGAATGAAGATGATGAAGCATCCAATGGTGCGTTAGTACATTACGTGATCATTGTTTTGCGGCTCTTTGGTGTTTTCTATGGCATCACTCTAAAACTCTTTTTCACTTTTAATTGTAATTATGTACAGGAAATAACTAAGTTAAGTTATGGTTAGTGCGTGCAATAACTCTTGTCTCGGATAATCATTCATGCTCTCATTCTATTGAGGGTTTTCTCTGCTGAATTGATTAAAGTGTGGCTCATACTTCATTTTTTGTTATTGTAAAGATATTTAAACAAATAAATAGTAATTAAGCAATATTGTTCATACAATATTGATATAGTTCTTAAAAATTAAAAATGTATAAGTTAGAAAATGTACAATGTCTAGTAAAGGACAAAAATAATTCTCATACTCAGTTATGCTATGGGCTGGGTGTTACTAGATGTGTGAAATGCAGCTCATGGATGGGTTGGTTTACATTTGTGAAATGTGTGAAATGGTAATTTACTGGAAAGAATGAGAGAGAGAGAGCGAAAAGTCCTCCTATATACATTAATCTTAAGGGCCCATCTAAAGCTGAAAGGTGTTTATTAGGTGTTTATTACACCCAATCATAAATGATATAATGTGTGAGAGAGAAAGTTACATGAAGTTGCATGTAATGAAATTGGAAGAATCTATAGTAAGATCTGGGTCCAGGTATTGTCTCTTGTGTGTTCTCTCTTTATTTTCTATTATTATTTATGTAAATACAACACATTAGAAAACATCCTTCAAATACCATAGCACTCATTGATCTTTTTTCACATATTTACTGACCCATAACTGAAGGCATATTAACATGTTCAGTAAAAAAAACAACATACAATTTCTGCGCTGTTTGAGTAAGAGAAGAGTTAGAGTAACGGAGATCACATTGTTAGTTGCTCCTCAGTGCAGTCAAACATCAAAGTTCATAAGGTGCCACAAACAGTACTGCGAAACTTTAGGAAATACAATAGATAAACATGCTGGGAGTGCTTTAAAAGAAGGAAGCTGAGGTGAGAAGCTGTTCATTTTTTAGTTCAAAAACAGTTCCTCATGAATATTTAAGAAGCTCTTTTTTACGTACTAATATTTAAAGGACAGAAATCACAAGATGAGTAATTTGGCTACTTTCTGTAGTTTTATCCTCGGTTGCTGGGCAACCTGCTCAGTCAAGCTTGTGAGAGTGTCGATCATCACTCCTCTTTAGGAAGGGAGTGATCACTTCTTGTTCTACACAGTGAGCACTATTAGCTCTTAAAATAAATGGTAGCAGCTTTGTGGTCAGTATGTGAGTATGTGCATGTTATGTGAATATTGGTGACTGCCTAGGCTCGGTAGATGAAAAGGTACTAAGTTTGGTAAACCACAGTAAATTAAGTTTTGCCTACAAAACCAGCAAAAGGAATCCATTAAGAGCTCCAAGATATGCACATAAATAAATGGTGAGGTCTTAGTAGTTATAGAAGTATAGTGTTGTTTATCAATTAAAGAAGAAGACCCCAAACGTTTTTGCACCATGGACCGGTTTCATGTAAAACTATTTTTTCATGGATCGGTATAGAAATAGCTGAAAACAAAGTACATGAAAATATGTTTGTTTTTTTCATTTTTGCTGTCTTGAGGCTTAATTTTTATTCTATTCATGTGACGGATAGTGCGTTTTCTGAATAAAAAAGTGGACTCTGATAATCAATTAAACATATTTTTAATCAGTATTTCTGTACCTGGTACCAAATGACTGGGACCACTGATTTAAGAATTTATTGAATGCTCATAACCCAGAGCTCAGTACATTGCTTAATCAGAGGGAGTGTTCCTGCAGCTACTTGGGGTTCAGGGCCTTCAACGCCAAAGCTTTTGTTGTTCTTGGGCTGAAAAAAAGACAGAGCTTTTTAAACTGTTGCATAAAGGTCAGAATTTGCAGTCCACAAACTCAAAAAGGCGGGATCCAAAAGTGGCATGTTTCTTCTACGCCGCAGTCCTAAGGAGTTTGATAAATATTTTCTCATGGTCTGCTTAAAGGTACAACTCACTCTCCCACACCTCATGATGTAAGCCAACAAATTGTAATATTTTAATATGCCAGCTGTTACCATACTGCTTTAAGGGTCATTTGTGAAAGAAATTTCTTTAGCACCAATTGCTTAAAGTACTTTCATTTGCTGGTGTTATTATGTGAAGAAAATTACATGTGCATTTGTAATGACAGTAACTTTGACTCCTAAGAATTTTATGTGGTTTAATGACAATATATCTCGTTATAACCCATAAAGGAATAGAACGCATAACAGATAACTAGTCCCAGTATTCAGGTTTGTATCACTGTCCAACGAAATCAAAAAGTATTTTTTTTCTTTTGAATTTTGTTTCCATGTGCAGACACCGCTGGGTGTAGACTACAAGGACTGTCTTGTAGAGAAGAATGAGAAGTTTCACCTGGCAGGAATTCACAGCTCGTTCTCCAGTCTGAGAGAACTGACACACTTCTATCAGCAAAACACACTGCTGCTGTCTGACATCCCTATAACTCTGGACAGGTGCTGTCCACCAAGAGCCAAAGGTAAAGAACGTGTTTCTGTTTAAGCACATATACTACAGCATTACAACACTTTTGTTCCACTCTGCCAATCCTGGTCCTTATCACACCAGCTATTACATGTCTTATATATCTTGATGGACATAAATAGATATGATAAAGATATTTGTATGCAGGATGTCATTACAATAGAATGTCACTTATGACTATGCATGTGTCATGATGGAAGCTTTAACAACCTTAGTGCGTCCCCTGAAATTAAGAAGGATGCAGTGGTCTGTATAACCACTCAAATCATCACAGAAGAGCGTTAGCCTCATTTTTTACCCTATCATTTGTTTACACATTGAGTTAGCAATCCATGCAGTATAAATGTTTCTATTTTTAACATGTACAAAGACTTGGGGGAGATTTTTCTGATATTATAAGGAAGATGTATTAGATATGTATTCCATTATATTACACATTATATTCCATTCACAATAATGATCAGTGTACATGAATTTAAGATGTATGGGCAAACAAGATGTAAAAGACTATAGCCTTATTTGAACACATCTATGAAGAATATAAAAACCAGTGTAATCCAGCTTTGTATGATTTTCACTGAACAATGCCTTTTCTCTAATGGTCACTACAGAACTCTCCAACCTGATCATTATTCGGAACAGCAGCATGACGGACACCCTCAGCTCCTCTCCTCAGCAGAGGCACAGACCAAGCCACATTCAGTTCCACATGATCAAATACGAGGATTTAACCTGGGTGAGAACACAGCTGACATCATAAGTTGTTTCTTTTTCACTAAGCACAAGTGGTATGTTATTGACTGAGGAGCAGTTCCAGCATTTCTAAAGAAGATATGATATTGACTCATTTCTGAAATTTGCACATTTGTGGCATTAAACGTCACCCAGGTGAATTGAATGTGAACCAATCTTCTTTGCTTTTTTTTTGTTGTTGTTATGATCATTCAATTATTTTTATAGCATGTTTAACACTCTAATCAAAAAGAAAATTAACAATATTTTCCAAATCAGCCATTTGGCAGGGATATGTCTTTATCCTTTTATAAACAGCATTGTTGCTATTTTTAATGACCTGTTATACATCGATTTTAGATGACAAGTTAAATGTTTGTAGTTTTGGTTTTGGCCAGCCATTTTCGGGCATACAAATGCTGTACAAATACCATTTATGAGTGTACCATAATTATTATAATAATAATAAAAATAATAATTGCCTGTGCACTAGCAAAAGTGAGAAAATGATCACTATAAATATAATGAAAAGGCTTCTTTGATTTATCAGTTCAATTAAACCAGTTGTTTTGAGAGTCTAACATCCTGATATGCTCCCTGCAGAAGGAGAGTTTGGGCCAAGGCTCTATCACACACGTCTTCAGGGGAAAAAAAAAACATTGCCGAGATGGAGAAACATACACCACTGAGGTCTTGCTGAAGGTTCTGAATGCAGAACACAAAAACAGCTGGGAGGTGTGTTATCTTTTTACACTAAACATACACAATGGAGAGAAAAGGTATGATTTTGCAAGCTGTATGCAGCTCCTTCAAATTTCTTGTTCAAAAATTACATTTTGTTATTTTAAATATTGTCTAAAATTTCAGTTTGCATGTGTCACCATGGAGAAGCATGCATTAAACTAACTTTCAACTAACATTGACTGTGGCTGAGCTACCCACTGATATACTGTAATATCAATTTATAGTAATTTGTTATTCTAAAAATGAGAATAGGTTACATTTTATTCTTGAGTGCAGTTCTCTTACCTAGTATTAATTTATTGCTGCTGCCATTTATGTTTCAGTCTTTCTTTGAAGCAGCCAGCCTGATGAGCCAAATTTCTCACAAACACCTGCTGCTGGTGTATGGGGTCAGCGTCCACAAGTCCCAAAGTATGTTTCCAAAACTGCTTCACAATAGCACTCTATATCTTTCAGAGTTTCTTTTGTTTCGCACATCAGCCAAAATATGTACAACTCATAGTTATTGACTTAAGGTGTTTCAGCAAAATCCATCGCTAACAGATAAATATACTTAAGCAAATAGACATGCAGAGGCAGTAAAGTACTGATAGGATAAGAGATTTCAAATCTGGCATTATAAGTGAGGGCTCTTATGGTTGAATGGAAAAATCCAGGAGTATGTAAAAATATCCTGTTGTTTGCTGAGTTTTGAGAGCTTCATTAAATAGGTTTCAGTGACTGAACAGCTGCAGAGGATCTATGAAAATCTATGAAATATAATCTATGAAAATGTGGTTTGTATGGGGCTAACCAATGATGAACAGTTTAAGGGGTTGACAAAGACATGATACATGTGGATGGATGTATAGACTAAAGTGTAGTTGTAAACTACAAAGTGCTACAATATGGTTAGCGGAACTGATGGAGAGTGAGAATACAACATTTATGGCTGCCCCCTGCTGCACAGTGTGTATGGTTCAAATGCACAAAAAGCATTTCATTGTGGTTCACTGTGTGCTGTGGGGCTTGTTCACAATGACTCAACTTTTACTTCACTAATCTCTTCAGAAAATAAAAAAAACCCAGTCATTGAAGTGTGTTCATAGTGTAAGCCTAATGCCTGACATATAGATTTTACTTTTCTCATAATGCATCATGCTGTTTCATTTTTTCAACTTTGTACTGATGTGCTGCATCCTTAGTTTGAGGACATACAGCCTTATTTCATATTTATGTTTTATTACCGCAATTAGTTTTTGATTCTGCAGGTACATTTAGCTTCAACACTTTTCCTGATTTTAAAAGCTCATATTGAAACTATTTTTGGCCAAAGATGCTTTAACCCAATTTAAGTAATTGTTTAAATAAATAAATAAATAAATATCTTTGAAAAGCTAGCTGTCCCCAGATTAATTTGTGTGTGTAAGAAACCCTTCATGTTAAAGAGCTCTCTGGCTGAATTGTAAGAACTCTCTGGGTGAACTCACTTGAGCACTGGAGTGGTGCTGATGATGTAGGTCTCCTGAACAATGTATACTTGGTGTGTCATTATCTGAACCCTGTGTAATCCGCGTGTGACGTGTTTTGACCTCTACAGACATCATGGTGCAGGAGTTTGTAAAGCATGGAGCTCTGGACCTCTATCTGAAGAGAACGACTGTGTCACTCAGCTGGAAACTGGATGTGGCCAAGCAGCTGGCCTGTACACTCAACTTTCTGGTGAGAAAACAATCATTTTCTCACCAGGCCATTACTTATGACCACAAATACACATGCATGCAGTGATAGTGGTCTTAAAAATATTTTACAAATAACTTCTTAAAGTCCCAGGCTCTAACATTCTAAAAGAATGTGTCATAGATAATAGTGAAAATTAGGTAAGTTCATTTTGAAGTTGTAGCAATGAAGTACAGAAGCAGGCCTTTTAACCCTGTCGTGTCTTCGGTGACACAAATAGTTCATTTTGAAATTATTATTTTTAATACAATTCATACTAGATAAAAATGTAAAGTTTGTATTTTCTGTAGGCTTTTGCCATGTACTTACAATGACAGCATCACTCCAATAGGCAGTGGTGGCCTAGTGGTTAGGCAGTTGGCCACAGGATTGGAAGATTGTGGGTTCAAACCCCTTACCAGTAGGTTGCCCTGAGGTACCCTTGAGCAAAGTACCGTCCCTGTCACTGCTCCCCGGGCGCTTTCATAGCTGCCCCCTGCTGCACGTTGTTTGAGTGCATGGATTAAATGCAGAGGTCCAATTTCTAGCGACAGCGGTGGCCTAGTGGTTAGGGAGTTGCCCCTGCATCGGAAGATTGTGGGTTTGATTTCCTCACCAGTAGGTTGCCCTGAGGTACCCTTGAGCAAGGTACCATCCCCGTCACTGCTCCCCGGGCACTTTTAATAGCAGCACGGTGTTTGCATGGGTTAAATACAGAGGTCCAATTTTGTTGTGGTTCACTGTGTGCTGTGCTGTGAACTCGCAATAACACTTTCAAGGGTTGTCACTTTCACTTTTTTTTTCACTATTGGTTTCTGTTCATCTACTTTAAGGATGAAAATCTGAAGAAGACTAAGGTAATTTACACAGAAAGTTCTATGGCACTTAAAAAAATTAATCACCACTGTATTATTAACATTACTGCTACAGAAAAGTATTTAGTTGTAAAAAACACACTACTACAATTAGCTGTAATAACTGCTAGCTGGCTTTACAAATGTACACAGTCACAAAAATGTATATCAAGACTAATCTGAGTCTAACTGATCCCTAATTCATAATAATTTACGGATTATTTTAATCTTTTTCACACTGTCAAGATCTCTTCTTTTTGCATGAATCAATGGGGACATAAGAGTGACACACACCAGGAAAGCGTGGTTTATCTCAAAGTTACATAGTAGGGTTCATTATGCACCTCCCCCAGTCTTTGCACTGCGGTGCAGCATGTGATGTGAATCAGTGAGCGTGACGCTACCCTTCAGCAAAAACAGTGTTATTTTCATCTCACTGAGTTCATTCCAGAGCTGTTCTTTTACATCCCCATCTGCTCTGCTGTAGCAGACCAACCAATAACATTGTAATTTCCAATGGCTAAAGCCAACAATGTAAGAGAAATCTCTGGGCCTTCTGGAAGTCCTTCATACATAACTGAGTGTATAAGCATACTAACCAGCAACTTTATGCCAGGGTTTTTTGCTGAAAATCACACTATTGATGCTTTATTCAAGAGAAACATTGTTTCAAGAGAAAGGTTGTGTGCTAATATAAAGAGTAATGCACTTAAGAGCTCATAGTTAACCAGTAAAAGTTTGAGCTGATTAATCTATTATATTATTATCATATTATATTATTATATATTTTATTTTATTCATTATTATTTATTCAAATATCTGAAGCAGCCTGGTGAGACCTTTACTTACATTTTCCAGTTTTTTTTTATTTACATAAGCCTGTTTGGAAACCACATTGGTGTAAGACTTTGCTGGACCTTTCGATATCCATGACAGTGATGACTGCATAATCTTGAGTCAGGTGTCATGTCTAATGCCAGACTAAGAAATGTCTGGTTTTTACATAAACAACCCTTCTCTTTAGCAGATAATCAGAAAGCCTGAAGTAAAAGTGACTATTTGTAATTGTGAAACACAGCACAGGACACAGTGCATTTAACCCATACACACACATGCAGCTGTGTCCAGCACCTGGGGAGCAGTGAAGGGGATGATGCCTGGCTCCGATCCTGAGGCCTAGTTCCTAACTACTAGGCCACTGCCAGGCATTTGGAGCAAATAAAAAAACAAAGGCTGGCAGTATGCAAGTTTATGGTCCACAGATCAAGTTAAGTCACAGAATCTGGGTCTGAGTTCTAGGTGAGTAAGCCAATGGCAGCAGAATCAAGGGAAAAAAAACGATGAAGGAATGAAGGAAGAAGCCTTAGGAGTGAGTTACTATGAAAGAGGTCAATTAGAGTCTGTAATTTGGAGTTAAGTTAGCTAATAGTGGTAGTTCTAGTGGTAGAAGAGGTAGCTAATAGAGGCAGTGGACCTTTTGTACAGCAACTCATGCAGATAATCCAGTGTGATGTAGTTGATGTAGTTCAGGTGGGAAGAGGTAGGTTCTGATGATGGTTGGTTTGATCTGTCGATCTGGATTAGCTGGAATTCAGGAAACCCTCATGGTAATGGGTGTACTTGGCTGGGCGGCCTTCCTTTCAGGAAATGCATAGCTTATGTGCATAGCCACTGTACTGGGGGTGGGCAGTCATCATTTCTCAAAAAGAAAGAGAAATTAGTACCATTTTGAACTAACTGTGTGCAGACTATGAATTTAAAGAGCACAGTACTGTGATTCAGTGAACTAAAAAGAACAGAGCCAAGGGTTTTACAAATACGAGAGTACCCTGAGACACTGTTTGTGCACCCACACCACGGTCAACAAACCTGAGTGATCGCATAGGAGTGGTGAGATGACAGCACCAAAATCGCTGAAATAAAAAGTTTAGTGTAATTCTTTTATTAGTGAACCCTTAGATCTGCACCATTTAACTAACAGGGAGATTAATTGCTAAAAGTCTGACTAAACAAGTAGGTTTATAACCTAGATTTAAAGACTGAGAGCATGTCCCGGACAGTAGCTGGAAGATTATTCCAGAGATGGGGGACTTTGAATGAAAATGCTCCTTCTCCTGTTGTTGTTTTCAAAATTCTGGGAACTATTAGAAAGCCAGCACCTTGCGACTGAAGTGAGTGTGGGGCTCCATAACTAGAGATAAGCTTGGAGAGATACACAGGAGTGAGGCTATTTAGGGCTTTGTGAGTCAGAATTTTATATCGGACTATCCATCCATCCATCCATCCATTCTCTCCCGCTTATTTGAGGTTGGGTCGCACAGCTCCAGCAGTGATGCCCAGACTTCCCTCTCTCCGGCCACTTCTTCTAGCTCTTCCGGGCGGATCCCAAGGTGTTCCCAGGCCAGCCGAGAGACATAGTCTTTCCAGCGTGTCCTGGGTCTTCCCCGGGGTCTCTTTCCAGTGGGACGTGCCTGGAACACCTCACCAGGGAGGCGTCAGGGGGCATCCTAATCATGCCCGAGCCACCTCATCTGGCTCCTCTCAATGCGGAGGAGCAGCGGTTCTACTCTGAGCCTCTCTCGGATGACTGAGCTTCTCACCCTATCCCTAAGGGAGCGCCCAGACACCCTGTGGAGGAAACTCATTTCAGCCACTTGTATTCATGATCTCGTTCTTTCGGTCACTACCCACAGCTTCTGACCATAGGTGAGGGTGGGGACGTAGATTGACCAGTAAATTGAGAGCTTTGCCTTTTGGCTCAGCTCCTTCTTCACCATGATGGACCGATGCAGAGCCCACATCACTGCAGATGCTGCCCTGATCCGCCTGTCAACCTCCCGCTCCATTCTACCCTCACTCATGAAAAAGATCCCAAGATACTTAAACTCCTCTACTTGGGGCAGGATCTCACTCCCAACCCTGAGAGGGCACTCCAGCCTTATCCGACTGAGAACCATGGCCAGAGATTTAGTGGTGCTGATTCTCATCCCAGCCGCTTCACACTCGGCTGCGAACCGATCCAGTGAGAGCTGAAGGTCACGGCCTGATGAGGCCAACAGGACAACGTCATCTGCAAAAAGCAGTGACCCAATCCTAAGCCCACCAAACCGGACCCCCTCAACAGCCTGGCTGCGCCTAGAAATCCTGTCCATAAAAGTAATGAACAGGATCGGTGACAAAGGGCAGCCCTGGCGGAGTCCAACTCTCACCTGGAACAGGTCCCACTTACTGCCGGCAATGCGGACCAAGCTCTGACACTGGTTGTACAGGGACCGGAATCCAAGGTTCGACTATCCGACGGACCCTCCTTTCCAGGACCCCTGAATAGACTTTCCCGGGGAGGCTGAGAAGTGTGATCCCTCTATAGTTCGAACACACCCTCCTGTCCCCTTTCTTAAAGGGGGGACCACCACCCCGGTCTGCCAATCCAGAGGCACCGTCCCCGATGCGATGTTGCAGAGGCGTGTCAGCCATGACAATCCTACAACATCCAGAGCTTTGAGGAACTCCGGGCGGATCTCATCCACCCCCGGAGCCCTGCCACCAATGAGTTTTTTGACCACCTCGGCAACCTCGGCCCCAGAGATGGAAGAGTCCACCTCTGTATCACCAGGCTCTGCTTCCTCATCGGAAGGCATGTTGGTGGAATTAAGGAGGTCTTCAAAGTACTCCCCCCACCGACCCACAACGTCTCGAGTCGAGGTCAGCAGCGCACCATCCCCACTATACACTGTGTTGACTGTGCACTGCTTTCCCCTCCTGAGACACCGGATGGTGGACCAGAACCTCCTCAAAGCCATCTGGAAGTCCTTCTCCATGGCCTCTCCAAACTCCTCCCATGCCTGAGTTTTTGCCTCAGCAACCACCAAAGCCGCATTCCGCTTGGCCTGCTCAGCTGCTTCTGGAGCCCCACTGGCCAAAAAGACCCTGTGAGACTCCTTCTTCAGCTTGATGGCATCCCCCACCGCCGGTTTCCACCAACGGGTTCTCGGGTTGCCACCGCGACAGGCACCGACCACCTTACAGCCACAGCTCCGGTCAGCCGCCTCGACAATGGAGGCGCGGAACATAGTTCATTCGGACTCAATGTCCCCCACCTCCCCCGGGACGTGGTTAAAGCTTTGCCGGAGGTGGGAGTTGAAGCTTGTCCTCACAGGGGACTCTGCCAGACGTTCCCAGCAGACCCTCACAATACGTTTAGGCCTACCAGGCCTGAACAGCATCCTCCCCCACCAACGAAGCCAACTCACCACCAGGTGATGGTCGGTTGACAGCTCCGCCCCTCTCTTCACCCGAGTGTCCAAGACATGTGACCACAAGTCCGACGACACGACCACAAAGTCGATCATTGAACTGCGGCCTAGGGTGTCCTGGTGCCAGGTGCAAATGTGGACATCCTTATGCCTGAACATGGTGTTCGTTATGGACAATCCGTGACGAGCACAAAAGTCCAATAAAGAAACACCGCTCTAGTTCAGATCAGGGGGGCCATTCCTCCCAATCACGCCCTTCCAGGTGTCACTGTCATTACCCACGTGAGCATTGAAGTCCCCCAGCAGAACTATGGAGTACCCAGGAGGGACGCTCTCTAGCGCCCCCTCCAGAGACCCCAGAAAGGGTGGGTAGTCCAGACTGCTGTTTGGCGCATATGCACAGACAACACTAAGGACCCGTCCCCCAACCCGAGGCCACCCTCTCATCCACCGGGGTGAACCCCAATGTACTGGCCCTGAGCCAGGGGCCAATAAGTATGCCCACACCTGCTCAGTGCCTCTCACCGGTTTACTATTAAATTTTTCAAAAATGTTATCATTTTGCACATATAACCACTGCTGGGCAACAGCTTTCATCAGAATCTTTGTAAAAATATATAAATGACAAGTTTCTTAGTAAAGGGTTAATAAATGCTGCTTTGAATGCTTTTGGTACATAGTCCAGATTAAGATATTAGTTTATTATTTCTAATAAAGGTCTGATTATTACTGGCATGACCTCTTAAAAAGATCTGGTAGGAACTGAATTTAGGATGCAAGTAGATCCAGTAGATCCTGTCCACGAATAATGATGGGAGATGATACCATGGGAATTAAGGGTGACATTTTGTCAAAGTCTGTCATGTTTGGGGTTTTGTGTGGGCACGGTAGAGGGTCCTCTGTTCTGACTGGGCACACCTGAGCTCATGAAGGCACAGGTGTGCTTCACTGGGGCTGACTACTTAAGCCCCAATGAGTCAGAACTACCAGAGGCATCCACTACCAGAAACACTATTGCTAAAGTTTGACAGGTGATTACTCACCTGTCAAAAAAAGTATGCCAGAGTGGTACAAGGTATGTATGACCCATAACACCGAGTTGCTCCAGGGGGATTGTCCCTGTAATTAGGACATGGAAGTAGCTCTGGAAAAGAGCATCTGCTAAATGCCATAAATGTAAATGTAAATCTGAAATAATGATTACATTTAAAAATACATTTAAAAACTGAACCCAACCAATTCAAGTTACTGTAAGGAGTAACCCAGCCCAGACAGATTATTTAATTCTTAAGCAATAAAGAGAGGGCTAAATGGATTATGAATGTTCTCCATAAACCTTCTATGAAAAATAGTTTCCTGGAATTCACATATCAGGCTATTCTTGGAACATGAGATTTTTCACAACCTTCTGCTTTCCTCCAATTGTTTCTGGTTAAATAAAGAACATCCCAGGATATCCCTTTAACCATAATGCTTTACAAAACTCATTTTCTATGAGCCTGTGCTGAGGAGAAGCATGTGACTACATTGCTCTGTAACCAAGTCTCATTAAAAGAGGGAATTTTGGAGTGATTGTCACTAGGCCATCAGAATAGTGTCCCAGCAGGGACTTTGAAGTATGTTGGCTCACTCAAGTGACCCACTTTAACTGGCTTAAGACTGAAATAGTGTCAGAAAGTCTAATGAATGTATTTCAAACTGTTAAGTAAAATAAAAGAATACAAATTATAATGCATGATTATTGTGGAAAGATAAGAGTAGAGCCACTGATTAACTAAAGTCAACCAAAAAACTCTTTTTAACTACCATTTAAAGCAGTTTCTTATTTTTTTTGACAGCCACTGAGAAAAGCTTTGTAACACCCTGCAGGATATAAAAGCATGATTAATGTTCCCAAAAAATTGCTCTTGTTATAAAATCTCTTTCCATGGCTATGTTCTTGAGATCCCAAAATGTTAATTTAGTTACAGTAACACCAGGATTTTTAGCATGGGTGATTGTTTTAATGCCCTAGTTTCCAGATGGGTGACAATTTGCAACTTTTCTTCTTTGTTTGAGAACAGAACTGTTTAACCTTTATTAAACTTTATGGATTTTTTTTGCATTTGGTGATTCCCTTCCTTAATTTTACACAGACTGTATTTAGATAATTGTCAGAAGTTATAAAACAACTCCACATAAGAAGCTGGCTAGGTTGTATTACACTTTCAGTATTTAAGTCCAGACTAAAGACTTACTTGTTTAGTCAGGCTTTAAGTAATTCATTTCCTTATTAGTTAAGAGGTGCAGATCCAGGGATTCATGGATACAGAGAATTACTGTAAACTGAGATGCTGGTACTTGTTGCCCCACCACTCTCATACTCATAAACCCACACTCAAAAAACTCAAGGACAAACATAGGCCCAGACAGACTGGTGGAATTCATTATCCATTGTTTTCCTAGAGATCCTAAACAAAAAAGCAAAACTAAAACTCAGGGACAAAGCAAGGCCCAGGCAGGCTGGTGGATTTCACTATCCATTGTTTGCCCAGAGATCCAAAATAAAATCAAAACAAAATTATTTATAAATAAAGCTGACTTGACTTGAAACAAGCTGATGTGCATGGGGCTCAAATCTCACTTTTTGACCCAAGAGAGTGATATATAAAGAATAAATATAAAGAGATGATAAATATCACTAAATATACACAACCCTAATAGGGCACATATAGCACAAAGACAATGTCTAAATAATAGCCAGGTGTGTCCAGTCTTGGTGGAGCTGCACATGCAGGTAGCTAGCATCAACATTGCAATTTAGGGTATGCTTACAGAACCATACCAATTCTGGGTTCAAACCCCTTACCAGTAGGTTGCCGTGAGGTACCCTTGAGCAAGGTACCGTCCCCGTCACTGCTCCCCGGGTGCTTTCATAGCTGCCCACTGCTGCACAGTGTTTGCATGGGTTAAATGCAGAGGTCCAATTTCGTTGTGGTTCACTGTGTGCTGTGACCTCACAATGACAAGAATAGTTACTTTCACTTTCATAAGATAACCAGTAAATTGGTTCATTTAGACATGTTCTTTGAATACAAGTGTGTGGATGAACCTCTAATTCCAAGTCCACAGATGTCTTGTCATGCCTGTTTCAGATTTGCTTTACTTCATGTTCACACCTAACCCTGATTCCCTGGCTGCCTAAGAGATGGCAAATTCTTAGTGCCTCTTCCTGGAGACCTGCTGCCAATAACCTCATTATCTTATCAGCCTTCTCAGTTTGCTAATGAGCAGGATAAATTAGGCCTATATCATTTCACTGTCCACAGTGTATGGGAGCACCAGAGCTTCACTCCTCTCTAGCTAAATTTACCACTGCCGTCAGAAACAAATTTGGCCCTCCCAGCAGTGGGAGGTATGTCAGGGATTCCCAGGGCTGAGCGAGAAGCTCTCAGAGATAAGACAGCTTCTTGTAAACCCTCAGAATCTCTTAAATGTCTAAATGAACTCTCCCTAAGGCTATAGCCCCTGGTTCCCTTATCCTCAGGAGCTGAGAACACCTTATGGGACACAGATACCATGCAGTTAAGGCATGCATGCCTTTCATACCTGGAATGGGAGGATGGAGCCTTTATTGCAGCCATTCTGATTATCTCTGTGATGCTTGGCAAGAGCTGCAATCAAGTAAGCAGGTGTGTGGTGGGCCCTCCAGTTTTCCCGCAGTCTTCAGAGATATTTCTCAGTGCCAGCCTATGCTTGGGCTTAGGTCAGGAGGAAGAGCTACAAACCTTGCAGGTGCCTAGCCACGTTCTTCTTCTTCTTCTTTCGGCTGCTCCCGTTTAGGGGTCGCCACAGCGGATCAACTGTCTCCATTTCTTCCTGTCTTTTGCATCTTCCTGCTTCAACCCGACCACCTGCATGTCCTCTCTCACCACGTCCATAAACCTCCTCTTTGGTCTTCCTCTTCTCCTCTTTCCTGGCAGCTCCATCTTCAACATCCTCCTTCCAATATAATCCTCGTCTCTCCTCTGCACATGTCCAAACCAACGCAACCTTGCTTCTCTAACTTTGTCTCCAAGACGTCTAACCTGAGCTGTCCCTCTAATATACTCATTTCTAATCCTGTCCATCCTCGTCACACCCAACGAAAATCTCAGCATCTTTAACTCTGACACCTCCAGCTCCGCCTCCTGCCTTTTCGTCAGTGCCACCGTCTCCAACCCATACAACATAGCTGGTCTCACTACTGTCCTGTAAACCTTCCCTTTTACTCTAGCTGGTACGCGTCTGTCACAAATCACTCCAGCCACTCTTCTCCACCCATTCCAACCAGCCTGCACTCTCTTCTTCACCTCTCTTCCACACTCGCCGTTACACTGAACTGTTGATCCCAAGTATTTAAACTCCTCCACCTTTGTTACCTCCACTCCCTGCATCCTAACCACTCCACTTTCCTCCCTTTCATTCACACTCATGTATTCTGTCTTTGCCCTACTCACTTTCATTCCTCTCCTCTCCAGAGCATATCTCCATCTCTCCAGGTTCTCCTCAAGCTGCTCCCTACTCTCACTACAGATCACAATATCATCAGCAAACATCATCGTCCACGGAGACTCCTGTCTAACCTCGTCCGTCAACCTGTCCATTACTATTGCAAACAAGAATGGGCTCAGTGCTGATCCTTGATGTAATCCAACATCTACCTTAAATGCATCCGTCACTCCCACTGCAGATCTCACCACTGTTACACTGTCATCATACATATCCTGAACTACTCTCACATACTTCTCTGTAACACCAGACTTCCTCATACAAAACCACAACTCCTCTCTAGGCACCCTGTCATATGCTTTCTCCAAATCCACAAAGGCACAATGCAGCTCCTTCTGACCTTCTCTGTACTTCTCCATCAACACCCTCAGAGCAAACATTGCATCTGTGGTGCACTTTCTCGGCATAAAACCATACTGCTGTTCACTGATCCTCACCTCTTTTCTTAACCGAGCTTCCACTACTCTTTCCCATAACTTCATGGTGTGGCTGATCAACTTTATCCCTCTATAGTTACTACAGCTCTGTGCATCACCCTTATTCTTGAAGATCGGTACCAGTACACTTCGTCTCCACTCCTCAGGCATCTTCTCACTTGCCAAGATTGTGTTAAACAATCTGGTCAGAAACTCAACTGCCATCTCCCCTAAACATCTCCATGCTTCCACTGGTATGTCATCCGGTCCAACAGCCTTTCCATTCTTCATCCTCTTCATCGCTGCCCTTACTTCCATCTTGTTTATTTGCTGCACTTCCTGGTTAACTCTTCTCACATCATCCAGTCTTCTCTCTCTCTCATTTTCTTCATTCATCAGCTCCTCAAAGTATTCCTTCCATCTGCTCAACACGCTCTGTTCACCTGTGAGTACGTTACCATTTCTATCTTTAATCGCCCTGACCTGTAGCACATCTTTCCCAGATCTGTCTCTCTGTCTAGCCAATCGGTAAAGGTCCTTTTCTCCCTCTTTACTGTCCAACCTCTCATACAATTCACCAAACACCTTATCTTTGGCCTTCACCACTGCTTTCTTCGCCCTGCGGTTCATCTCCTTGTACACCTGTCTACTTTCTTCATCTCTCTGACTGTCCCATGTCTTCTTTGCCTCCCTCTTCTTTTGAATACACTCCTGGACTTCTTGGTTCCACCACCAGGTCTCCTTATCCTCTTTCTTCCTTCCGGATGTCACACCAAGTACATTTCTAGCCGTCTGCCTGATCACTTCTGCAGTAGTTTCCCAGCAATCCGGTAGCTCTTCAACACCTCCCAGTGCCCGTGTTAACTCCTGCCTGAATTCCACCTTACAGTCCTCCTCCTTCAGCTTCCACCACTTGATCCTCGACTCTGCCCTCACTTTCCTCCTCTTCTTGACCTCCAAGGTCATCCTACAGACCACCATCCTATGCTGTTTAGCTACACTCTCCCCTGTCACTACTTTGCAGTCTCTGATCTCTTTCAAACTGACCCTCCTGCAAAGAATATAATCCACCTGTGAGCATCTTCCTCCACTCTTATACGTCACCCTGTGCTCCTCCCTCTTCTTAAAATAAGTATTAACTACAGCCATTTCCATCCTTTTTGCAAAATCTACAACCATCTGACCTTCAGCATTCCTCTCCTTGACACCATGCCTACCCATCACCTCCTCATCACCTCTGTTCCCTTCACCAACATGACCATTAAAATCTGCACCAATCATCACTCTCTCTCCCCTGGGTACACTCTCTATCACTTCATCTAACTCACTCCAGAATTTTTCCTTCTCTTTCATCTTACAACCAACTTGTGGAGCATAAGCACTAACAACATTCATTATCACACCTTCAACTTCCAGCTTCAAACTCATCACCCTCCCTGACACCCTCTTCACTTCCAAAACACTCTCCACATACTCTTCCTTCAGGATAACACCTACTCCATTCCTCCTTCTATCCACACCATGGTAGAACAGTTTAAACCCCCCTCCAATACACCTGGCCTTACTACCCTTCCATCTAGTCTCTTGCACACACAAAATGTCAACCTTCCTTCTCTCCATCATATCAGCTAATTCTCTACCTTTACCAGTCATGCTGCCAACATTCAAAGTCCCTACCCTCACTTCCACTCTCCTCTCCTTCTTTCTCTCCTTCTCCCTCTGGACATGCCTTCCTCCTCTTCTTCTTCTTCTTTGGCCAACAGTAGTCCAATTTCCACCAGCACCCTGTAGGCTAACAGCACTGATGGCGGTCGTTGTTAACCCGGGCCTCGACCGATCCGGTATGGAATTCTGTATCGTTGTCCGCATATTGATTTGGCAAAGTTTTACACCGGATGCCCTTCCTGACGTAACCCTCCCCATTTACCCGGGCTTGGGACCGGCACGAAGAAATACACTGGCTTGTGCATCCATAGTGGCTGGGTTAGGTGCCTAGCCACGTTACTGGATTTATTTACGTTACTTCAGGATCGTGTTAGCCATACATTAACGTCCTCCACAGCTCATAGTTTTATTGAAAATCTTCCAGACCTATCAACGCTTATTAGTTCCCCATCTGGTCCAGAAGAGCTGGATTATCTTACTGTACATCTAGAGAACATGTTTCGTTCCACTTTAGACCATATAGCACCATTAACACGTTAAATAATTAGAGAAAAAAAGCTCACTCCAGGGTACACTAACCAAATACGAGCTCTAAAGCAAAAGATGCGGAAACTAGCACGTAAATGGGGGCTGAAAAAATTATAATCATTCCACTCTGCCTGGACGGATTCATACAATATAAGAGGGCACTTACATTCGCATGCTCTGCCTACCTATCCACTTTAATTGAATCCAGTAAAACTAATCCTAGATTTTAATTCAGCACAAAATCTACACTTATGAAGTAACATGCAGGAGCTATCACTATGTACAATAGTGATCATTTTATGTATTTCTTTAACAATAAGTTAACACAAAAATAGCATCTTTGAGAAATTTCAGTCTGACTTTCAACAACACCATAGCTCTGAAACAGCGCTGACAAAGGGTTGGCATCTTACAAAGGGTTGGTATCCTTACTGGTCCTCCTTGACCTTAGTGCAATGTTTGACAATATAGATCACAATATCTTACAGCACAGATGTCAGGAAATTCCTATACACAGAGACAGTAGAACAAAGGAAAACACAAGACACAGGATCTGCAGTTTTTTACTTGCAAGGGGAGCCAGGCACAAGCCAACACCAGTTACCTTCTCCGAAGTGCTCCCCCTCTGCAAGCCTTTTATTTGCTTTCCTGATTTTACAGCGGTAATTAGCCCACATTCCTTGTTACAAAATTATAAACAGGAAAGAGGAATCCTGTGTCTGGCAAGGTTCAGGCACTAAATTCAACTGTCATACCAAACTATTTGCGGAAGTCGTAAATAAAGAAGGATACCGAAAAGGTCAACAGTTTGCTTAACATTTCCCTCCTGTTTATCATTGATAAATGTCAAATTCTCACATTCCAGTACTGCATCTCTTTTCAGTTTTCTGCAATACCTTCATTTTCATAACACCTTTAACAATGTACACTTAGAGGAAAGTATTTATAAATTGATCTCTACATCGCTGTATTCGTTTTCTTTGTTGTCTGACAGGAGGGTGTAATATTCTTCACTCAACATCACGTCTCGCATTGACTACCCTATCATTCTGGACAGCATTGCTCTCAAGCAAGGGATGACACATCCTGTGAAAAGACAAAATAATAGAAGCACAATAACCAAGGGTAGCATTAATTTCAAAAGCGTCCATTTCCATCCTCCAGATAGGAACCAGGAGAAGGGGTCCCATGGCTGGTAAACATGTCTTGGGACATAGCATGTTGGATTTTCTTCATCTGATCTATGGCCTCAGTTATCTCGTGTCCTTCACTAGTGCTGTCAGGAATATACGTACAAGTATCATTTAACATTACACAAACCCCTCCTTTCTCAGCGGCTAGTAAGTCAAGTACCATTCCGTTTTGTAACACCATCATCCTCATGCTTGACTGCTCCTCATTCTTTGTTTCCCATGCTTTCATACTAGTGTTTAAAAATAGACTCAATCGATAATCTATGGTTTCAATTCTTAACATGTTCTTTGCTACTCCCACCCAGGGGAACAAAGCCAATGCCACCTTACTCCCTTTAGTCCAATGCTTATGCTCGTCAGGTACATCGGACCCCCATACAAAATCGTGGGGTTGGACTTCCATCAGCGACCTTCGTGCCCTTGAGACACGGACCGCACCCCAGCCGCTGGGTGATGGTTCACAGGCTCGCTGGGCACATAGCCAATTAGTGTAGTTCGTTGGATGGGTTCCGTTGTTCCCTGACATGGCATTAGGTGGCGTTCATGAGTCTTTTATTGCTTTTTGCCCCCCTGTGTGTGATGTGTTACCTTTAGAAATGATAAAAGTGTGGTCCATAACTCTTACTGGGGCACAAGCGCCACTCCAATTTCCAGGTAGGTGTACTCAATTACGCACTCAGACTCAGATGAGGGCAATGGGAGAGCAGTCAAACTAGGATGAGCGGATGATACTGGCATAAAAGAACAAACATAACATCCTGATACATTTCTATTCCTTGCTACCAACTCAGCATAGCGACATTCGAACATTTGCGAACATTTGTGTGAAAAGTATGGGTTACATTTCCTGGTTCGTGGAGTTCATTGGCATTGTTCAGCCACCTCTCACATCTCTGTTTCTCGTCATGATTTTCCTGTGGACTATAAAATTGTAACAGCAAAACCTGAAATAGTACCATGAACATAACTATAAGGACTATGATTTTTCCCAACATTGTTTCAAGCATGGTAGGATACCCTAAAGCAGTAAGGGATGGCTGATTTCTTCACTGACTTTGAGACGAGCTGCTTCTACACCGCAACCCCCCTTTGTAGTCAGACTTCACCCTTTACTGCATGGCTCCTACCTCACTTTCTAAGGTTGATTTTTTACAGTGTGACAAATGTATCCACGTGGGTCACTCAGCAATTTTTACAGCAGTTGGGGTGGTCAGGAGTTCTTGGTATGGACCTTCCCACCGCGGGCTGGACCAATTTTTTCTCTTAATTACTTTAGTGCACACCCAGTCCCCTGTGCGCACTGGCGGTCCCTCCTGTGGGAGCAAAGGAGAATCTGGTGTTACATTAACTGCTCTTATCTCTCTGTTACCCAACATTTTTCTCATATAATCAGCAAGATTCGGATCATCATCAGGGTCATTAATATTGCTATCTAAATCCGGTAGCCTGTATGGTCTACCATACAATACTTCAAACGGTGTTAAAGAACTGACAAAGGTTAGAGTTATATGCATACTCAGCTGAACTAGATCTATACACTGTGGCCATTGTCTGCCAGTTTCTTCCATGCATTTCCTTAGTTTAGATTTTACTGTACCATTTGTTCTTTCCACTAACCCTGCACTTTGGGGGTGGTAGCCACAGTGTGTTTTTAACTCTATTCCTAAATTCGGTGCCATTTTACTCACTATTGCATTGACAAAATGGCTGCCATTATCGCTGTACAATTTCTGTGGTACCCCAAAACTGGGTATTATTCTTTTGCATATGGCTTTGGCCACTTTTAGGGCATCTGGAGTTTTTGTAGGAAACAATTCTGCCCATTTAGAGAACGCATCCACCAGCACCAGCCTTAATGGCTTGCTCTGTCCATTGCAGAGGGGAGCCCATGTTAAGGGGTGTATCATAGATAATTTTTTGCAAGGGGCTAACTACCTCAGCGAAATGTGGTACCCATGCTCTACAATAATTGCACAAACCTAAAAAAGACATAATTTGTTTTTTTTGTTTTAGGCTTAGGTGGTGATAATATTGCAGTTTTTCTCTCTGTATTTACCACTCTACCGTCAGGCATGAGTGTATGTCCTAAATATTGAACACTACTTTTGCAATATTGTAGCTTATGCTTATTCACCTTATTACCCGTATCAGTTAGATATTGGAGCATAGCTAAAGTATCCTTTTTACATATTGATTCTGATTTTGATGCTAATAGAATATCATCTACATAAACTAATATTTGACTGGAACATGGAGGAGTAAATTTAGGTAAACAACTTTGTATAGTGGTGGAAAATATAGTAGGGCTCTCACAATACCCTTGTGATAACCTTGTATACGTATACTTTTTGTGGTCCCAGTTTGTGGACTAGTTTGTCATATGCTGGGTCTGATCCTGGATTACTTTTGAATCTCAAAGTAATATGTAACTCTCCTTTCATCATATCTGAGTCCTTATTCACATGTTTTCTAGCTTTCTCTAGTAATTTTCCTGGAATATTGCTTTGCCCTTGAGTTGGTAAGTCTAAAATCCACATATAGTAGACCTCTCCTTCAGCTTTTACTGAAAAAATGTCACTATTTTCTCCTTTTCGTCTTGCAATCATTCCTCCTTTACCGTCAGGACTGATACATATATCCAATTTAACCATTACATCTCGACCCAGTAAATTATATGGACAACAACTGGCCAGTACTACAGGAGCATGGACGGTTGATCCCGTAGCAGGGTCAGTTATTGCAAGTGGTTTAGTTAAGAATTTGGTTTCAATACGCCCATTAGCAGATCGAACATTTATGATGTCTTCTGATACTGGCAACCAGTCTACATCTTCTCTCATTACTGTCCTACAGGCCCCACTATCACACAAAAATGTGTAACGTTTATTTTCAACTATTAAGGTAATGTCTGGTCTGTTATATCCTGCGTAACATATATCCTCTAAATCTAGTAAAACATCCGGCCCATCTTCTTCCCTCTGTTCTACTTCCTGTTTTCCATCTAGTCATTCAGTTTTCTGTTTAGGACAATTCCTTGCCCAACGTCCCATTTCTCCACAGTTATAAAATGCTTCATCTCTCAACTTTGGACCATATCCTCGGCCTCAACCACCTCGTCCTCTGAATCCTCCTCTAAACCTTCCTTTTCCTCTAAATCTACCTCTTCCTTGATTCCCTTGGTAAAACATTTCACAGTCATCTTGCCAGAAAACATCTGTCTTTGATTGTTTTTTTATTATTTCTGTTTTTTTCTCTGCATGTATGGCATAATTCATGAACTCATCTAATGTGCATGTGGGAAGCTGGACACAATGTTTTCTTATCCACATGCTAATAGGAGGTCTAAATGCCTTGAATAATGCGTTCTTTAGTTGTTGTCTAAATGCACCATTGTCATCATTATGTTGTAGTCCACTGTTTTCTACAAAAACTTGTTGAAACCTTCCTCTGAATTCTACAACTGTTTCACCTTCTTTTTGCTTTGTTTGATTAATGATTGCATAATTAGCTCTCTTTCTATATACTTCTCTGATTCTATTTAGGAGTCGCTCTACTCGCTGTAGTAGCTGTGGGCTATTATGCGCTAGGGGCCCGGGAGGATTCCCACCGTCCATTGGGTCCCAGTCACCTCTAACTCTGAACCATTCCGTTGTAAAAATTGGCATGAATACTTGAATTTCAGGGCCATTTAGATGGTACAAATTGATCAGGTTCGTCACATCCGAGCAACACTGATTAGGATCCTTTTTTGGAGACGTCACAGATTTGGCAGCCTTTTTGACGTCATCATGGGTCCAGGTTCTATATACTAACATGGTTCTATCTCCAGTCTCTTTATGATTAGGATCCCAGGCTGGATTAGCTACTTCCACCATGGGGCATTCATCTGCAGTATTCCGGTTTATTGCCCTTATTAAACCGCCTGGGCTAAGAAGTCCTCCCATTGTTTTACTCCACTCCCCCACCTTGCCCTTACGGCCCCTAGTATTTGTAACCGGGCCGTCAGGCATTTTAAAAGCGTCTAAATTTGGATATAAATTTGGTTGCACGTAAGGGGGTGGTTTCGGGGAGGACCCCATTTGTCTCTTCAGGGCGGGAGGTGCAGCTGCAGCATGTCTTTGGCACAATGTCTTCGACTTTGAGTCTCATTGTCTTCTTCTCTAACTACTGCACATGCTTCTGTTACTTTAATTTTACCATTCTTTCTTTTATTATTATATAATTACATAATGTGAATTTTATTATTAATATAATTTCATTATTTATTTATTTATTTACTTACTTACTTATGCCATTTCTACCTTCCTGGCACTCCTCCTTTAATTTCTTCTGTAAATCTTTCAAAACCTTAGTACTGAAAGAACCATCTTCTGGAAACCCATGTTTCACAACCCATCTACCTAATATCGTCGGGTCAGTCACTTCTTCTCCATATTTCCCATAACAGTCAGTCTTTGCGAATTCCCCTTAATCTCTTTTCCTAGATCCCGTGACTGTGAGGTTGCCATATTTCAACGCAGTTCCGTTCCTGTCCCAGACTGGAGTAGCGCGCTACCTTATTGCAGTCGATCGTCATCGACAGGGAAGTTAAACTTTTATTACTCTCAACCTTTCCTTGAAAGAGTTGGACCCTATCTACCTCAGTTCTCTTGAACTGTCCTCTAGGTACTGGTCCCAACCCAGGGTTACCCCCAAGGTCCACCCAAGTCCCTTGCCTAGATGTGCCTAAGTCTCCGACTTAGGTCCTTGCATTCCCTCCTTATGACAGACTTCACAGGCAGGAGAATCTAGGTTCTAAAGAATCTTTTTCTTTCTATTTTTTTTCTTTTCTTTCTTTACACCTTCTTTACGAGTTCTGTTGTTTTTTTTTCAATAAACTTTTCCTTTCACCTTTTGCTCTGTAGCCACAATATTTGCAAACTTGAACTCCTCTAGAATGTCCTATTAACATACCCAAAGCTGCCTCAAACATTTCCTTCATTTGATAACTAGGCACTTATGAGTCCACTGTGGTGGGTCACTAGAAAAGTCCTCTTTGGGCCGTTAATCACTCTCTGGAGAACAAGCTTCTAGGCTAGACCTATTGTCCAGTCCGGTCCTCCACTGGGGGTTCTAATCCGAGAGATGAAAAACGTTTTCGATTCTGTTAACCACCACCTAAATCCTCGATGGAGAGGATCACCAGTCCAGTCCTCAGGGACAACTTTATGTTAGCACCGTTAGGTTTCGGGTTGTCCTGTTTCAGTACTGGGTCTCTCCCATTAACACAGACAGACAGACAAACAAACAAATAAGCTACAGTCTATAGTAACTACCTCAGTTACTTCTAAGGAGCATCAGTTGACTAGTACTAGTACAATTAGTCCTCTAGGGCAATCCTTTTGATCTACCCTTTAGACTGTTAGATTCCCAGACTTTCTAGACATCTTTCTAAGGTTCCCTGAACCTTTCACTATTTCAGCACTATTCCAGAAAATCTTTGTCTTGCCTGTTTTCCCACAATCTCACCGTCTCAACCAAAATGTTCGGATCGCGTCAATCCGGTCCAGCGGAACAACTCGAGATTAACTGGCCGACATAGAATTCACTATGGCAGGCTTTCTTCCACAGTCCCAGACTTGTGGGCTGTGCACAGACTTCAGCGTCCTCCAAGTGCTCCCAGGGACACGGATATGTAGCGATCCGGCTCGAAGGACCAAGTTATGTCAGGAAATTCCTATACACAGAGACAGTAGAACAAAGGAAAACACAAGACACAGGATCTGCAGTTTTTTACTTGCAAGGGGAGCCAGGCACCAGCCAACACCAGTTACCTTCTCTGAAGTGCTTCCCCCTCTGCAAGCCTTTTATTTGCTTTCCTGATTTTACAGCAGTAATTAGCCCACATTCCTTGTTACAAAATTATAAACAGGAAAGAGGAATCCTGTGTCTGGCAAGGTCCAGGCACTAAATTCAACTGCCATACCAAACTATTTGCGGAAGTCGTAAATAAAGAAGGATACCAAAAAGGTCAACAGTTCATCATCAATGATAAAATATTTACGATTTTCTTAACAACAGACTAGAAAACCTGGTTGGTATAACAGGAAGATCAAAGATGGCGGCAGGGTAACACACAGCGGCCGCTCCGGGGTCCAAACTTTGGTGCTAAAGTCAGTAAAAAAGTCTTTCATCTACTAAAAAAGTATTTTCATCTACTACTTTTCATCAAGAGACTTGCACATGAGCATTATAACGCTCTTAATTATAACCGCCAAACACTGCTGGAGCTCAGGAATCAGGCAGGATACAGTCTTCCAGCGACTCTCCAAATAACACTATGGGAGCTCGGCGTGCTGCGAAGACCAGGCCTTCAGTCCCCGAGATCGCCTGTTGTACCTGGCCGACTGAGAGGACATCAAAAGCGGGGTGAGAGGAAACAGAAACGCGGCAAGCATGCTGGGGTCCAGGCTCAGCTTAAGGCTAACGCTAGCCGACCGGCTATCCCGTACATCCTCCTCGCCAATGTCCGCTCCCTGGATAATAAACTGGACTGTATACCACTCCAGCTGACAACCCAGCGTGAGTACAGAGACTGCTGTGTTTTTGTTTTCACAGAGACATGGCTCAATGGCAGCATTCCGGACACCGCAATCCAACTCGCCAGACTCTCCGCATTTCGCTCTGACAGAAACACCGCTCTGTCCGGCAAGAATCGCGGAGGAGGGCTGTGTGTTTATGTAAACACTCAATGCTGTACGAATGCTGTGCTAGTATCGACTCATTGTTCGACACTGCTGGAAGTCCTCACAGTCAGGTGCAGACCTTTTTATCTGCCTAGGGAGTTCTCTACAGTTTTTATTACGGCAGTCTACATTCCACCCAACGCTAGCACTAACAGCGCTAATGCTAACAGCTGAACTTTAAGGAGCGATCAGCGAGCTCCAAAACTCCCACCCAGATGGACTGTTTATTGTTGCTGGAGATTTCAATCATGCAAATCTCAAGTCAGTTCTCCGTAAATTTCATCAACATGTGGAGGGAAAACACGCTGGACTGTGTTTACACAAACATATATGCATACAGAGCGGAGCCCCGCCCCCCACCTCGGACACTCAGACCACATCACTGTCCTAATGATCCTAGCGTACAGACCCATCGTCAGGCGTGTGAGGCCCACCCTGAAGCAGGTAAAGACCTGGCCCACAGGAGCCATCTCTGCTCTTCAGGACTGCTTTGAATTCACCGACTGGGACATGTTTAGGGAGGCTGCAATCTACGGTGAATCCATCAACCTGGAGGAGTACACAGCTTCAGTGACTGGCTACATCAGCAAGTACATTGAGGATGTTACTGTCTCCAAGTTCATCATAACACGACCCAACCAGAAGCCATGGATGACTGCGGAGGTGTGCAGACTCCTGAGGACCCGGGACAAGGCCTTCAAGTCAGGGGACGAGGCCGCCCTAAGAACAGCAAAGGCAAACCTGTCTCAGGCCATCAGAGCAGCAAAGCGAGCTCACGCACAGATAATCCATGGCCACTTCAGAAACACCGGTGACACACGGCGCATGTGTCAGGGCATTCAGGCCCTCACTAACTACAGGACATCTCCACCTGCCTGTGACAGTGACTCCTCCCTCCCAGATGCGCTGAACCGCTTCTACGCACGGTTTGATGCTGTGAACAACACGATAATGAGGAAGACCATCCCTACTTCAAACAACCAGGTTCTCTGTCTGACCACGGCTGAGTTGAGAAGATCTCTACTGAGAGTCAACCCACAGAAAGCTACTGGTCCAGACAACATTCAAGGTCGTGTGCTCAGAGGATGTGCAGAACAGCTGGCAGATGTTCAACATCTCTCTGAGCACCACTGTTGTTCCCAGGTGCTTCAAGACCACCAGCATCATTCCTGTGCCAAAGAAATCATCTGTCTCCTGCCACAATGACTATCGTCCCGTCGCTCTCACACCTATCATCATAAAGTGCTTTGAGAGGCTGGTCATGAGGCACATCAAGTCTCAGATCCCTTCCTCACTGGACCCCCTGCAGTTTGCGTACTGTCCCAACCGCTCAACGGATGATGCAATCTCCACCACCCTCCACCTGGCCCTTTCTCATCTGGACAGAAAGGACAGTTACGTCAGAATGCTGTTCATCGACTACAGTTCAGCATTCAACACCATCATCCCTCAGCATCTGAGTGAGAAGCTGAGGCTGCTGGGCCTGAATACCTCCCTTTGTAACTGGATCCTGGACTTCCTGACTGGGAGACCCCAGTCAGTCAGGATCAGTAGCAGCACCTCCAACACCATCACACTGAGCACATGGGCCCCTCAGGGCTGTGTGCTCAGCTCACTGCTGTTCACATTGATGACCCACGACTGTGCAGCCAAGCACAGCTCGAACCACATCATCAAATTTCCTGATGATACAACCGTGGTGGGTCTGAGCAGCGGTGGAGACGAGGCGGCCTACAGAGAGGAGATAGAACAGCTGACGGACTGGTGCAGAACCAACAACCTGTCTCTGAACGTCGACAAGACTAAAGAGATGGTTATTGACTTCAGGAGACCACGTCGAGACCACGCTCCACTTATTATCAACACCTCACCTGTGGAGATGGTCCAGAGCACCAAGTTTCTTGGTGTTCACATAACAACCTCACGTGGACTCCATCACTAAGAAAGCCCAGCAGCGTCTCTACTTCCTACGTAGACTGAGGAAAGCCCATCTCCCACCTTCCATTCTTACCATTTACTACAGAGGAACCATCGAGAGCATCCTGAGCAGCTGCATTACTGCCTGGTACGGGAACTGCAACGTCTTAGACTGCAAGTCCCTACAACGGGTAGTGAGAACAGCTGAGGAGATCATCGGGGTCTCTCTGCCCTCTGTACAGGACATTTTCACCACTCACTGCATCCACAAAGCAACCAGCATTGTGGATGATCCCTCTCACCCGTCCCACACTCTCTTCTCCCTCCTGCCATCCGGAAAAAGGTTCTGAAGCATAAGGGCCTCCACTTCCAGGATGGGGAATAGCTTTTTCCCCCTGGTCATCAGACTTCTAAACCATTAATGTCTCCACACCTGTTATTCATCCATAGCTAGCTATTATTTATTTATTTTCTTCTTGCACTCTGCACTTTACTAATGCTGCTCTGTTACACCATTGCACTGCCCAACAACCTGCTGTTCCGGATGAAAGTACTGTCTGTTGTGCTATCTGTTGTTGTCTGTTGTCCTGCAGTTGCTGCCCTATCTTGTGTATTATGTTGTGTCTTCTGTTATGTCTTATGTTGTCTTGTGTGTAGCATCAGGGTCCTGGAGGAACGTTATTTCGTTTCACTATGTACTGTGTATATGGCTGAAATGACAATAAAATCCTACTTGACTTGACTTGACTTGACTTGAACAGCCCTCTCCTGGTTTAAATCATACTTGACCACCCGCTATCAGTTTGTAAACGTAAATGAAGAAACCTCAGTTCGGAGTTCTACAAGGCTCTGTCCTAGTCCCCCTGCTCTTCATATTATACATGCTCCCTCTGGGTTCAGTTATCCAAAGACATTGGATCAGTTTTCATTGTTATGCTGATGACACACAGTTTTATATATATGTCAGCTAAACCTCAAGATAAACTCAAATAAAAAAAGACAGAGGATGGTATAGGAGATATAAAAGGGTGGATGTCACTCAGTTTTCTTAAATTTTGAAAAGACAGAATTTCTCTTTCTAGGTCACAAAATTGCTAGAGACAAACTTTCAGGTCTAATGCCTGATTTCCTAATCTTACAATTAATCATAAGCACTCTATCAAAAGCCTGGGTGTCACAATTGACTTGGATCTATCTCTAGATACACAAATCGAAATATCACTAAAACAGCTTTCCTTCACCTTAGATAAACTTAGAAGCTCACTCACACTATGTGATGCAGAAACACTGATACATGCATTTATCGCCTCAAGACTAGATTACTGGAATAATCTAGTCTTGAGGTGATAAAGGACTAGGATGTTCCAGCAAAAGCCTTCATAAACTTCAGTTAGTCCAGAACGCAGCAGCTAAAGTCCTCACTAGAGCCAGAACATTTGATTATATTAGCCTGATATTATCTAGACCTCACTGGTGTCAGGGTTTGGAGAGTTTTGTTGTTTTTGTTCACGGTAGAGGGCACTCTGTTCTGACTGAGCACACCTGAGCTCATGAGGCACAGGTGTGCTACATTGAGGCTGACTACTTAAGCCTCAATGAGTCAGAACAGAGCATGCTTCATTTAATAGGCTAAGCCCTGGGTTACGGGTGGTTTTGTTATCTGATGTATTCCAGTTTCGTGTCTGGTTTCATGTTTCGGTTAAATAAAAGTATTTC
This sequence comes from Hepsetus odoe, assembly GCA_017165825.1. Lineage (NCBI taxonomy): Eukaryota > Metazoa > Chordata > Actinopteri > Characiformes > Hepsetidae > Hepsetus > Hepsetus odoe. The sequence continues at coordinate 12,260,926 of CM029387.1, forward strand.
AGGAATCTCTGGCTCGACAATGATGTCCTTCCCGCTCCCCGCCACTGTGACAGAAATGAGCCGCCAAAATCAGGACATCGCGAGCTTTGAAAAGTGGTGTGAGGAGCACAAGCGGGCACTGGGAGCCATGATTGAGGACCTCAGAGCATCGCTGCCATTGTGGCAGCCGGGGCGTTGCGAGTGGAGCGGAGGAGTACAGAGCATAACTGCCACTGAACTCTTGCGACACCTGGACCTGCTGGTTCGCTCAATCCAGCTCGCTCCCTCTCCCCAACGAATGGCTGGAGGAGTACTGCCGGACTGAGAAGGCAGTGCTTGCCGTTATGGAGGAAATGTTATTGGGGCGGTCCCTCGAAGAAGAGGCTTCGTTCGCGCCCCTTTCCTTACCGTCTCCTGCCCCCCACCAACCACAACGCTGGATATCAGTGGAACCCGCCTCCCGCAACATTCACAGTGGTCCGCCAGCGGAGACAGCGCCGTGCACTAATCACGGCGGTCCACCAGCGGAGAAAGCACCATGCACCACTTGCGTCGAAAAAATGGCGGATAACCCGCCTTACTTGAAACACGGCGAGAAAACGGCAAAGAAAGCCGCCCGTAATGTGAAAAGCAGGAGGCGTGCACCCGGCGCCGAGCCCAAACCCAGCTCCACCAACCCATCTGCCAGGCAGAGGGCAACAGAGGAGCCATTCCAGATTAAAGAAATAACTTTGAGAATTCAGGAATTGGAACACGAGCTACAGGAATCTGAGAGGGTGTGGCTGTCTATTCTGGGCGCAGAAAGACAGACCAAAAATGCTTTTGTCAAACAGCTCCAGGAAATGGAGGCTGAGCTCCTCGCCAAGGATCAGAAAATGTGTACACGGAACCAGGATCTGGACGCCTTGAATGCAAAATGTAAGAAATTGGAAGACGATAATATCTCTCATCAGGCCGTGAATCACCAGCTGCAGGTGAGCAACCAGTTTAAGGTACATTCCCTTCAGGAGGAAATAACTAAAATAAACGGGGAACTTGAAGAAAGGCAGGCTGGGTACCTAGAGCATGAGAAAGTCTGTAAGGGCCTCATTGAACAGATAGTTTGGTTAACCGAAAGCTTGAATAGTACCCAGGAGAACTTAAGGGCTGAGCCAGAAAGACCCAGACAGGCCTATAGGAAGCACAGTGCACTTCTCACAGACATTCACCAATGAGATGAACAAATTAGCGGCATGAACAGTCAGATCAAGCAACAGAAGGAGTTGCTGACAAGACTCAACCAACAGCTGGCAGAGAGCAAGACCTCTGCTCTTCAGACAATCACTTCAGCCACCCACGAAAGACTGAAACACAAAGAAAAGCTCACCAATCTGCTTTCTCAACGTGAGGAGACCAAAGGACTCTTGTCTCTTTGCCAGAGTGACATTGCAACCATGGAAAGGGAGAGAGAGCCAATGGTGAGCTTCGAGTAGAGGTCAGTGGACTCATGCAGGAGCTGAAACTGGTGCAAGACACCAGCGCTGCTCTGCAGGCAGAACTGGAAAAAGCCAGGAGGGAGACCAGTAAAGTCACTGAGCTGCAAGATCACATTAGAAAGACACTACACAAGATTACAGCGGACCCACCCAGAGAGTATGGTCAAGGAGGGCAGGTAATGCACCGTTTTGTATGTTTGATTTTGGACAAAAAACTAAGACTTCGCTGTGTTTATGAGAACCTGGACTCCGTGAGATTCACCCTACAGGTACATGGAGCAGAGTGTCACAGGGCCAAGAGGGGCTCTTCTATGAACCATAAAGATTCTTCTATGTTTAGCCCTCTTTCAGACTCTTTCAGGCCAAGGCTTTCCAGTGAGTCCGACCATTCCTCATGGGACCCCCGAGGTGAGTCAGGGAGAACAAGGAAGTTCCATACAGCCAATTGGTTGGCAGAGGTACCCATAACGATTAGGTCTCTTCTGAAATCACTTGCATTGGTTACTGATTCGGAACACGGGCAGAGAAAGCCTCTGGTGGAGATCCTGTCCACAGATATTTCAGGTGAGAATATAAACTATCATAACAGAGAGGACCAAGAAATTAAGTTTCAGGATTATTGCCCCTCCACATTCCCAGTATCAAGGAAGGAGGCTAGGACTATTCAGAACCCCCTGACCTCTGCTGAAACCTATTGGCCAACTAGATGAAAACTTCTTAGTGAACCTGTTCAGAACATACCCGTACATATTGCTGGAACTGACACCGTAAGTGTCCCTTCTGCACAGTCAATAAAGTCACATAACCAGGCAACCGCATCAAGGAATTTGACTCCCAGTCAGGTTCATCATAAGCCACTTCCATCTATAACCTCAGGCATCACCTCTGGGATAGACTGCCCTTCACGGATCTCTTCCCTTGTTTTAGTGAATTCAGTAATTAAAGTCACAGAAATTGAGTCTAGTTCCTCAGAGGTACTCAGTTTCCTTGACCTTAGCCTTTCAGAGAATGATCCAGAAGAGGAGTGCTCCAGAATCTTTGTGGAAGCTAACAGTGATGACAATCCAACAGCCCAATCTGATGTGCCAGTGTAAGACCCACAGATACCAGAGGCTGAGGAATTAGTCAAACCCCCTCCTGCTCAGAGAGGAGTAACCCATGTTGCCGAGTGTGAGGTCAGTAAGAGCAAACCACGAGTTATCATGCCTCTTGGAGATGGAAGCACACAATTACCCAGGCCTCCCAAAAGCCAGCAGCGCCAGAGGAGAGCAACAGCGTTTACAGCAGCAGTGGAAGGATACCTTTCCTTTATTGCAGCCAGTGCACCCAAAAGAGTCTTCACGCCGGCTGTTCTTCCCCCAAACCTCATGCTAAATGCTCATGTGAATATCATCCCAGTTGGCCCAACCCTACGACTAAACTCCAATCTGCATCTGATTGTTCCAGAAGGGAATTGCACTTTGCCAGCCACGTTAATTCCAGCTACTATGCCCATAACACTTCCACTTCATCAGCCTTCTCAGAACTTGCGGCCTGTACCACATATATGCATAAGGAACGAGAAATTCTGCACCTCAGATCATGAAAGGGTGGACACAGAGAGCAAGGAGGCCAGGGACCTGAGGCACAGCTCTTCTATCCACAGAGAATCACCCCCCATTAAATGGGCTATGTTTTTGGTCCGGCTTGTCTCCCCTCCAGGTTCCGGCACTGGAGAAGCGCCTCTGCAGTTGCGCCCTTGAGAGGGGGGGGTGATGTCAGGGTTTGGAGCGTTTTGTTGTTTTTGTTCACAGTTCCACAGTATTCAGTATTCCAGTTTCGTGTCTGGTTTCATGTTTCGGTTAAATAAAAGTACTTCAGGAATCTCTAGCTCGGCAATGATGTCCTTACCGCTCCCTGCCACCGTGACAACTGGCTTCCTCTGAATTTCTGCATTGACTATAAAATTTTATTCTTAACCTTCAAAGTCTCACTTCCGAGTATCTCACCGAACTTATTTCTAGCTGAACCTTCACGCTCCCTTAGATCACAATGTGCAGGTTTTCTAACATCCATCATGCCGCTTGTCCCAAACGGGGTCGCAGGGGAGTGCTGGTGTCCAACCCAGCGCACACAGGGCGAGGACGGGGGACGCACCCTGGACAGGTCGCCAGCCCATCGCAGGGAGGAGCGGGACGGGGACGGCACCTTGCTCAAGGGTACCTCAGGGCAACCAATTGGGAAGGGGTTCGAACCCCCGATCCGCCGATCATGTGGCCAACACCCTAACCACTAGGCCACCGCTGCCCCGGTTTTCTAACAGTTCCCAGAATTTTGAAAACAACAACAGGGCTTTGCACTCAAAGACCCTAGTCTCTGGAACAGTCTTCCAGCTGCTGTCCAGGACTCAGACACAATCTCAGTATTTAAATCCAGACTAAAGACGTACTTGTTTAGTCAGGCTTTTAGTAATTAATTCTCCTGTTACTTAAGAAGTACAGATCCGGGGCTTCACAGACACAGAGAAAAACAGTAAACTGGGATGTTGATGCTGCCGACCCACCACCCTCACACTCACTCATGCTCAAAAAACTCAATGACAAACCAAGGCCCAGATAGGCAGGTGGATTTCACTATCCATTGTTTGCCCGGAGATCCAAAACAAAATCAAAACTAAAGCTCGGGGACAAACGTGGCCCAGACAGATCAGTAAATTTAAGTTTGTTGAGTGTGGTGTTGGGGGTCACATGGTGCTATCATGTTTATAAAAGCCCTGGATCTGTCCTTTTTTAATTGGATCTGTCCTTTTTAGTCAGGATCAATCCTTTTTAGTCAGGTTGTAATAGGTGTCACATTACTGCATTTTTTTAAACTTACGTTCTGTACAATGAGTTCAAAAAATATCTAAGTCCTTTCTGTCTGTTTGAGGTGGGTGGCTGTCCACCACCTGTTTGGTGGATGGTTTGGGTATTTCCTGAGGGCAAGTCCATCGATCTCCGTGAGGGTCTTCTGAGTTCCATGCCAACACCGAGTCGGCGAAACTACTATCATCTTATTTTTCTCCCAACCTGAACATCAGATCAGCTCCATCAGACTGGCTCTTCTGCAGGTGCTGCTGCCACGAAGATTAAAGCTTCCTCGACTCAAACAAAGCTTCCACCATTAGATCATGAACCTTCATTTACAGTCACCAATGGACTCTTATACTTTTACTGTAACCCATATTTACTGGAAACGACCACTATACAGGGGTTTTCTTTCTTTCTTTCCTTTTATTTCCGGTGTCGACCAGAGGAGGATGGTTTCCCCTTTTGGGTCTTGGTTTCCCCCAAGGTTTCTTCCTCATGTTTGGGGGAGTTTTTCCTTGCCTCTGTCACCCTTGGCTTACCCAATTGGGGCTCGGACCCAGATTCTGTAAAGCTGCTTTGTGACAACAATAGTTGTAAAAAGCACTATATAAATAAAGTTGACTTTACCTGGCTTATTGATGCAGGTCTGGCCAAGTCATAAGGGCTACCCTTGGTGGCCCTGGATGACCAGCTCCATATGTCAGTGACCGATATCCTTTACCCCTCATATCTTCAGCTTTTGAGGCCCTACAGCAAGCCTCCATTTTCCTACTGATCTGGGATTTAAATCCACAACCTTTTGATCATGGGGTCAACTGCCTAACCACTAGGCCACCAGAGGATCGTCCTGCTTGCTTGTAAAGACAGACAAGTCCCTCTTGCAAGCTCATCTTTTTGCCTGCCAGGGTTTGTGGTCTCCCAAGGAAACAGCAAAAGTAAAGGCAGTGGCTGAATGGTCACACTCTAACTCTTCTTAGACTGCTTTATGCACAACTTTGCCACAATTCTGTCCTGTTGCATCCTGCTGCTGGTAGTAAAGCCAGCACTTGAAGAGTGACCCTCACCAGGCCAGGATCAACTTCCTGCTGTTAAACCAACAAGATCTAAGATCCATACCTGATGCCCTCTCCCATCAGTGGGTCCTTCCTGTCTCTAAAGGGTCCCCTGAAACCATTATTCCACAATGAATTGTGACTCCAATATGCTGGGGAATTAAAGCCAAACTCTGCAATGCTCCAGCAACAGTACCAGACCCCAGGGGAGGATTCCCTAATCTGTGAGGTCCAAAGTAATGGAATAGGGACATGCTTCAGCATTAACTGCCCACCCAGTAAATGGCAGTTCTGGTAGCCAGTAATTGTATGAGGGATGATCAACCATAGGGCAACCTGTACAGTTTGTGCCAGTAGCAATAACTCAGAATCAGGTCTGCAGGTCTACCACACCAGTTACCTATCTCTAAGTATCCCTGGTCCAATCTTTTACTAAACTTCATTAGAGGGTTCTTACAGGGTTTATGTAAGAACTTGCTCACACCTGGCTGTTCGTGGAAGCCTGACAACTTTAATTAGACTTGGGAGTGAGGTACAGTAATGAGGAAGAATTATTATTATTATATTATAATTATATACGTATTTTGTAAATTATATAAAGATTATATTGTAACATATAATGAATAGAAATTAACCAGAATACAAGAAAATAAAATGTAGTATAATGTATTAAAACACAAAATAAATGTAATGTTTCAAATATTTTTTTAATATTGACTGGTTCAATAGTAAGATAAAAATTGGTAAAAAGCACACGGTAACATGGAAGAAACACGATAGATGGATATATTCAAGAATGTATTTTATTTTGGGTATTACTCATTTGATTAGTCCTGTCAGTACAGTGGGAAGACATCGCCATCTACTGACCAAACATATTATTTAAGAACTACAAAAAGCACACAATTATTGAAGAGCTGCCTAAATAATTTGTTGTCTGAATTCAACAAGGTGCTGGAAACAGTGCCTTGAGATTTTGGTACATGTTGACAAAAGGAAAGCCTGAAGCCAACATTCAACTCAACTTTGCAAGATTTATGCAGTTACTAGTGAAGTGCAATAGCCTAAATCTTGGCTAAAAGTTAAACAAGTCAGACAATTAAATTTTTGTGTTTATTGTAACAAATTAAAATAAAAATCTAATGGGCATGTCAACTGCATATAAATCTAAGCATTTGAATTGTCAAGCGTAAAAAATGAATTTTTAAAAGCTGCTTAGTCCCATGTTATTCAGAAACTGAGCTACAAAGAAACAGAGCAAAAAAGTGACAAAAAAAGAGACAAAAAGTACACTTCTCACTTTGCTGCACCAGCAGCATTAGAGGAAGGTAAGACATTGGCGCTGTTCACTTCCTCCATTTCACGCTTGCGGGCCATTCCAAAGTTCTTTAAGACATCTTTGCCTAGGCAGCCAACCAGTTTTTCACCCATTTTGCAGGCTATTCTTATGTCATGTGGTAACTGTAAGAGCGTAACAATAGAAGCAATAAAGCATATTACCAGGATGCTTAAAACATGGCCTGATGGACATTGTTCTACAGTAATGTGTTCTAATAATGTGTGTTCTAAAACCTTTGAATGGAGATGATTAGCTCTGTGTGAAAAATTATTATTATAAATAAGTTAAATTTCAGGTTTTTTGAAAATGTATTACATTTTTATAATGTTTTTCTGACTTTAGAAAATGTAAGTATAAAAGAGGTCAATAATAGTGTAAGAATTTAGTTTTGCTTATACATACCAAGTCACACCCCTTGAAAGCAAACTTCATTCCTGATTTAATAATTCCACCTATCTGCATAAAAGACACAATGATTTTCATAAGATTTTAACAAGAGATTTTTGAAGGATATATGAACAGAATTTAACCTTTTTTCATACTTTTTCATACAGACAAGTTAATGTTTTAATGTATACAAAATTACAATATATTAAAATGTGCACTTGATGTTTATATACTCAAATTTGTCAGCCAGATGCTACATTGCAATTACATAGCCATGTCATAAACATGTCAAGAACATGGCTTAGTCATAGTCTTGAACGTCAGCCTTATGGTCTGTCACGGTTTGCAGCACTCTGCCCTGACTGGGCATACCTGGCGTCTCGTTAGGATGTCAGGTGTGCCTCATTGGCTCAAGGGTATATAGATCCCAATGAGTCAGAGCAGGGAGTCAATCATTCTGGATTCCACATTGAGTTCAGTGTTTGTGTGAGTGCACATTTATTTTCATGTTTAATAAAGCTCCGTTGCAGACTCCTGGCTCCGCATTTATATCCGGTCAAACCCACCTAACCATGACATGTTCAAGGGGACTTTGTGTAGGGTTTCATGTCATAGTGGTCAAGGAAAGATGCTAGGATGATGATTCATAAAGGAAGGTTTAGAATTTTCCCTTTTTTCCAAATCTACTCATGATGCCACAATAGTCTGGAGAAAAACAATCAATTATGGAGAAGAGAGAAATTCTGTTTCCTTATCTTTCTCTCCAAAATGAAACAAAAAAAGAAACTTCAATGAGCTCCTGAGCACTTTCATCCTTATTTATTGTTAATCGTAAAAATACAAAATGTAACTCTAAAACAAGTGCTTTTTACCACCAAGAAATGTGTACCTTTATTTATTGGTACATGCACTGAATTGAATCAGTGTTTGAGTCTCTTTCATCATCAAAGTTACCTGTCAGTTGACCTATTTAATGAATGACCTATTTAAGTTAATATGACCACATAATTCATAATGCCATAATGTGGAGTTAGACAAACTACCACAGAAAGTCTAGCTGAATGCCATACAGTTTTCAACAAAAAATGACTTTAATTGAATTTGAGGATGTGATTTTTTTAAGTTTTACATTATTATATCTAGTGAAATAGTAAGTTTTTAAATGCAGGATATTTATAAAACTTTAAACTGTTAAAGTTTAAAATGTAAAAAATAAAGTTAAAAATATACTGTTGTTATTTTTGTTATTTTACTGTAGCGTGTTGAGTTATTTTTTTTACAAACGTAAAATGTATCATAGTTCAAATTCTACTTTGTGGAGCACACTGTAAGACTGTAGGCAGTCAAGTTGAAAAAGAAGGCATGAAACCTTTTTTATTAATGTACATTGCCAAAGTTAATCTCATATTGATACATTATATACCTAATTAAATAATGAAAGTTATCATTACTGACCAGTAATAGTTCTCTAAAATACTATACATTCCCATCAAAATATAAAAGTAGGATATGCTGTTATTATTTATGCACAGGGTTTGAGAATATGAAGCTTACTAATTTATATTTTCATAAAATGTTTTTGAATTAAAATATGAAGAGTATTAAAAACCCACAACTTTTTATGTTTAAAATTTTATATTTACATCTATGTCCGATAACTAAATATGTCTTTATGAGTTAGCATACAGAATAAAAAGTGTAGTCTATACCAATCTAATGCCTGCAGTTTTCACTTGCCTTTTTCTTAAATGATCTTGGAGCATTTTCTGCTTCTACATTCAGCACAAAGTGGGTCACATGAAGAAACACAGTGATCAGCAGGCACTTCATGATTAGGGTTGTCATTTTGCTGCAGCTCCAAAATAACAGATGTTTGTAGGAATAATGAAATTCATTATTACCAAGACTTTAAGGAATTAAAATAAATAGCAGACATTAAAAATTTCACTTATAAAAAGAAGCAAATGCGGAAATATGCAACAAAATTACATGAAGACTCACCAGTTTTGAATGAAATGGAACTGAATATCCTATGCAGATTTTATATGAATGCTGTGCTTCTTTGTTCATCTTAACAGCCAAATTTATGTGCTTCTGAAATGACAGATTATTTTATTTAACTGAAGTCATGCAAATTTAAAATTGTAAATGTTATAGTTCTGGGGTAGAGATTAGACAGTAAAATAACTCCATCCTGTAGGCATAGTGAAATGTAGTAGTCTGATAAAGTGCTAATTGTTCAGTAAAAGTCTCCAGTAACTATCACATTGATAACTGGAGTAAAGGGAAAAAGAGGTGCTATGGAGTACAGGAGAATATAATACAATATAACACTTTTTATAGTATATTGGATGAGCAAATGCTCAGAGATAATCTGAACATAAGAAGATCCAGGAAACGGAATCTAGGAAAAGTGAAAAATTTTATCCCCAAATTTTTATCCCCAAATAATTTCTTTAAGGTGAATACTTCCCAGTAAGATCCACCTATACATTAACTGTCAAATGTCAGAAGGAAAGAGGTGATCAAAATGTTTGAATAGAACATTGATTACATTTCAAAAAACTGTTATCTTTTCTTTAATTGCAAAGGCCAGAAAGTTCTTATTTCTGGCAAGTTAAAAGGTACTCTTTGGTCTTGTATTTCAAGAATGCTACCAGTGCATCTCCTGTTATGCAATTTTAGCCAGTTCTTGGGAAGGCCCTTTGGTGTTGCAGCATGACTTTGCCTCAGTCCACAAAGCAAGCTCCATAAAATACATGGTTGGGTTAGTTTGGTGTGGAACAATCCATTAGGCAACTTTGGGAAGAATCAGAGGGAAGACAAGTGAGCCGGGCCTTCTCATCCAATACCAGTGATTAACATCACAAAAGCCCTTCTGAATTAATGAGCAATAAGCTGTAATTCACATTCCAAATTGTTCACATTCAATAATTCACATTCCAAAATGTCCATATTTCTTCATATTTCTGCCTAAAGATTTACAATGGGATGTCATGAAAGTTCCTGTAGGTGCAATGGCCAGATGTCCTAATACTTTTGTTTATGAAGTTTGCAGTTATCTTGGATGCAGATTTTTTGACTGTGTGAACCCATAAAAGTGTTGTCAAAGATCTATATACTAGTGATGTTAGAAATTTTTGACTATCCCTATCTACTATGAATTTCAGTCTTTAAAAAGTTCTTTTCACTGACAATGTAGCTCTAACACTGGCCCCAATCTTTTTTTTTTCCACAGTTTCCCACGTTTTCTGCAACAGGGTCAGCATAAGGGGTTTTGTCTAAATACCAATATCACCAATATATGCCTAAAATAGTGTGGCAAATGACCATAAAGGCTTGTATTACATCTGGCTAAAAACACCTTGATTTTTCCCACATGTTGGTGCAATATTCATAATAATGTACTGTCAAGTGAAACATTTTGAAAGATGTGTAACTTTACATCATTTGTAATGCTAATACAGCTTTGCAGATTAAGAATGTCATGCCCACAGTCAAACATGATGGCTTCATGTTACTTCAGGGTATAGGCAATGTGTCATAATAGAAGGAAGGTTATTTTCAGCTGTTTACCTTAAAGCACTAAAGCAGAATGTTTGGTCATTAGTCTGTGATCTAAAGCACAAATAAAATTATGTAGCAAGACAACAATCAAAAACTTAAGAGCAAGCCCACCCGTGAGTGGTTAAAAAACAATAAAAACAAATTGCTTAGTCAAAATCTTGACCTGAGCCACATATTCATGCTTTGGCATGACCTGAGGCAAAACTCTTCAGTGTAAAAGTATTAGAACTATTTTTTACAAAAATTAGTAACTTCTAATTAGTAATTTTAAAGAAAAAATAGTTAAATGGAATTAATTTAATTAATTGGAATAAGATGATAAAAAATATTAGAACCTGTGCAATCTTTTAGGCCCTTCACAACTGGAAAAAGTATTAAAATGTATTACAATAAAAAAAGAGCAGACAAAATGTAGTAATTAGCTTTCCATGGTAAGTTTTAGCATAGAATAATTACATTTGAACTTAAACAATAATTAGAATTCCAATCTATCAAAATGTTCAATTAAATTTGTAGAATTTATTTACTATATGTAAAACTCTCTTAATGTTTGAGCACAAAAGAAATCACATTAGCCTGCTTAATGTTACCATGAAGGAGATGAGCTTATTGGGTTTCCTGTCTACACTGTAGCCATTACTGCTTCCTGTTGAGTGGCTGCAGCTTAAAGGTCACCTCTTCATCTGTTAACTGTGATGTTGGGAACAAAGTAGTTTTCAGCCTGACAAAAGTAGGAGAATGGTAATAGGTAATATACCAAACATCAAAGTAGCTTCATTTCCAATTAAAGTTAGAAAAATCCAACCTTAAAGTGAAATAAATGTATTCAGAGCAGAGCAAACACCCATATAAATAAATAATAACTTTAAGCAGAAACACACTTACTCATGGAAACTCTTGTGAACACAATGTAACTGAAGCATGTTACTCATTTAAATTGTATATTTTTTGTTGGAGGTTTCAGACAATATGACTATTGGGATACAAATATTGATGGATACAAAGGCTGCATTCTCTTAGTCACCCCTCAACATAGAACATATAACCCAAAATGAGGTAGAAACGTGTTGACATTCATAGGTCAAGTAATGCTTATGAAAAGAGATATTGCCCAACAGGAACTTTGGGCAATATCTTGGGCAATATCTTGGGCAATATTTGGGCAAATTTTGCCCCTCCCCCCTTTTTTTCTTGCAAAAATAAGTAAAATCTCATAAGGCTATATAGCATCATGTTTTCCATGAAATACCAGGGAATTTAAATCAAAATCTGCTCACCCAATTATAATTATTATTATTTTTAAATTACAAAATAGTAGTTACAAAATTCATCCACAAACTGACCATGAAAACCATCATTATACCACAAATGCAAAACATATACCAAAAATCATATACCTTAAAATGGTAGCGGTTAGATTCCAAGGAAAGCTGTTATGAAATGTACTAGCATGATAAGCCATTCAGTGGAAGGATGAAATATAATTTGGTTATCACTTGGATAGTGTCAGGTGTAACACTTCACTGAAGGCCACTATTTTGTTGGCTGAATGACATCTACTGCATTTCCAGTGTGTTAGTGTGAAGTCAGGGAAAAAAAGTGAGGGAGCGGGGAAGCATGGTAAATTGTTGTTTTTTGGGTTCATGCTAGACTGTGGGAGTCTGTTTCTTTACCATTTAAAGAAGTAACACCAAACTTTTCAACAGTCTGAGTCTTGTTAAGACTCAACCATGTTAACAAAATTAAGCTTTATACTGGTGTCAGTGTAGGACTGCAGATAACGGAATAGTTTTCTTCATTGTGTTTGTGGTGAAACATGCTGATTGCACATTTCATGTATAAAATAACTGAGATGCACCTCTTAGTGGTTTAATTCAGGTCTTTAAACCACACACATTGCCACATCTGTATAAAATCAAGCACCTAGCCATGCAGTCATTTGTGAAGAATAGGTTGACCTAAAGAGCTAAGGAAATTCAGGTCTGATATGTACATAGGATGCAACCTAGGTAAATGCTGATTTGTGAAATGTTTTACTTGCTAGATATTTCAAGTTTAACAGAATAGTGGCAGACCACATTAAGTCAGAGAGTCAACTGTAAAGTTTGGTGGAGGAGAAATAATGGTATGGGGTAATTTTTTCAGGGGCTGGACTGGGTCCCCTAGTCCTAGTAAATGGAAATCATTATGTCTTAGCATTCCAATTCAATTTGAACAATTCTATGCTTGCTACTTTTGAAGCAGTTTTGGAAAGATCTTTTTCTGTTCTACCATAACCCGCAAACTGCATAACGGCAAAGTAGTGACAGGGGAGTGCATAGCTTAGCCGTATAGGATGATGGTCTGTAGGATGACCTTAGAGATCAAGAAGAGGAGCCAGTTAACAAGAAAGTGGGACAGAGCTGGGAAAGTTGTGCAGCTGGTTACGGCAAAGGGTGGCAATAGAAAAACATTCCCATAAGTAAACAGATGTTTTTATGTCATGAAAATATCCAAAATATACTCTCATGTAAAGCCGTACTTAGTAAGGTTTGTCTAAGTTAGTGTAATTTCTTTTACAATTTACTGAGCAATAAAATACTATGTGGCACTCTTATTTTTGTGACAGGCTGCTATACTGCTAAGTAACATGAAATTCTTAACATTAATAGTTAAAAGACAGTTCCTCTATTTTGCTGGCTTTAAAAAAAAACAAAAAAAAAAAAAACACATCAATGAGAGAGAGAGATTGAGATAAAAAAAAAACCCACAAATTTTCAAATCAAATCCATTTGGGTTTTATTAATTTCTGAATTCATAACAGCAAGAGTCAAATATAACAATAATAAATGTGCATAAAACTTTTTTAAAACAAATTTACAAGATCTTAAAGCAACTGTAAGCAAAGAATGGGCATAAGAATACATAATGAGCATTAAGCATTCGTTTAAAGCAAGTGCTTTCAGCAGGTAGGACCACCTGTTGATTAGCAGTAGGAGATGCAACTCAGAGGAGTGATGCTTTGGTTTATTAGCACTTGTGCAGCAGCCTTAGAATGAGCAAAAACCTCAAAACAGAGATCAGAAGTTTACATTCATTGTGTTTCATTTTGCTGGATGACCTTTTCCTGCTGAAAGCACAGCTGCCAATTATAGCAAGGGAACTTATTGTATGTGCAATCTGTTGTGTAAGGCTTATGCTAGCATAATGGGTCATTTTGAAGTTTTTACCTTTTCGTTTTCTTCACATGTACCATTACAGCAAAATGGATTTCAGTGAACTTGGATTTAAAATAATGGACATTGAGACTATATTATTATTATTATTTTTATTATTGTATACATAATTTCTGATTATGAAAATTAAAGTACTGTGAGAACTTACTAACCTACTTACTAATATATAATGTGGATTTTATCAGTTAATCTTCTCTACATGCAGTTGACCATTTCCAGGCTCAAGTCAATATTCTTTTGTGTTTTCCAAGAGATAGATTTTTTTTTTGTTCTCCCACAGAAAAGCACAAACAATGGACACAATGCTAGCATGTGGCATGGAGGGAGAAGGGCTTGCTGCCAACATAAAATGTTTTCAAACACAGTGGAAACAATCCTCAAATTTTACAAATATGAAGTGCAATAAAGATGCAAAAACACTGATTCTGTCACAAATCAGAGTGTAGCTGCTAATAGCAGGCTGCTGTGTAAAATCATAATTAGAGAAACATAAATTATGAATACATTTTTATCTAGAAGTAATGTTAATTACATTGTTATTAAGACATATCAGTGTACATGTTTCTACTTTTGTGTGTTGATCATTTATTTTTCACAGATAAACAGTTCATGTTAAAGTGTCTGCTTCTATTGCATGACATACAAGTAAAATGTGAGATTACTTGCCAAATTTTGTTGCCACTGATTTTTGATTGATAGGCAGTATATGCAAGTAAGGCAGAGCAATGCTAAGCTTTTTTTAAAACTATTTTTAAGCAATGATTTAAGTAACAATAAAAACAGCTGTGCCACTTCTGCAAGCATAGTCTGTTAGCTGGTCTATTATACTATTCCTTAAATTATCCTAACAAAGTTTCTCATAGAGTCTTTTATTATTCAAAATAATCTCCATATTATACATGTTTCTTTTCTTTGTTTTATATTGACTATGTACAGAAGTGCAAAAAGTCTACCTTTGTCCCTTGGGTTATGGCTCTCTCTTGCTTGTAGCCAAAGACCCTGCCACCTAGAGGCACTACCCTATAATGTATCATCTAAGTAAATATTCTGAATTATCTAAATATGTCACTGATCTTTTTTGTTGTTTTTTTTTTGGCCTGACATTCAGGGATATTCTTTGAAATATCAAAATATGATTTTTATGTTCTGAAATGTATACAGTAGAAAATAACTTTTTACCCTAGCACATTTGATAAACACATTAACAAAAATGTAAAACAAGACAAAAAAATAAAACAAAAATTTTAAAACAATCACTTTAAGTTTGTTAAATTAACAATGGTCTTACTGCTTCCATTCCATTTCTTAAAATCAATATCAAAACAAAGGCAATCAATACCAATTTCAAAAAAGAGAATTGAGAAAATATCAAACATTCTAACATCACCTATAAAATGTTAAATGTACAACATAAATTGCATGAAAAAAACTAGGAAATAATGTAAGAAAAAAAAAGTTAAATGTTAAAATCTAAAACAGTTCTATGCCAATACTCTTAAACACAAAATAAGTGAATTTTTGAAATTAAGCATGCAACCATGTACCAATATGCTTCTATTGAAGGTTTAAAAAGTAAAAGATACATGTAGTATGAAATAATGATAATGATATAAAATATGTGAATAACAGCATATAAGTGAAAGAACATGTTTTAAAAGGTGAAAAAATAACTAATTTAAGGCCTCAGTAAAGCAATCACACCAGAGTTAATCAATTTCATTTTGGTTCATTTTACATTGCTGATCGGCTATATTATAACTTATAAGCTTTAATGAGATATTTTCAAATCATGTTTATATTGTAATTGAAATTATTTTGTATATAAAGTTGACCCCAATTATAAATGGCATACATTGTTACATTAAAAGTGACATATTTAGACATATATAAACAAAAGCATTAAATGAAAGTTTGAAGTTATTTTTGGACTTCTTCAGAAGAGCCAAATCTTTGAAATGACATCAGAAAATAAAAAAGTAATTGAGTTTCATTTATTTCCCTGATATCCAAGTTTGGCTTTGGCCATATCTTCTGAAACAAAGAACCCTGAAAACTTAATAGGAAAATGACTTTGCCATGACAGTGACTTAATGACTGACATGACTTTTATACAGGTTCAAAAAAATAAAATAAATAAATAAAATAAAAGCTTATTAAAACAAAATCATCCAACAAAAAACCTGAACCAAATACATATCTGGTCTCCTCATATACAAAACAAATCCAAACTCTAAACACAAACAATCTGAAATGAACTACGCCATTTCAAGCAGTGCCCTTTTCAGGTTTGATTTTAGAGTCCCCAGTCTGGGGACTGGAAACAGTTTCCTAACTCCAAGTTAGCTGTAAGAGCTCCAAGAGTCTGTATATAAATGGTAACAGGAAGGAAAAGGCAACCCTGTTTTCATGCAAGTTGAAATGCTTGATACGAACTACAAGGCTGAATGGAAAACATAAAAAATATTACAGATAAATAACAACACAAAATTAATTAAAAAAAAAAAAAGCTCAAACATTTGTGAAGTTTAGTATAAAATTAAGAGCCATTAAAACAATCTGGTAAACAGAATAACACTGCTAATATAACACTTTCTTTTTTTGTGACGTGTTGCCCATCATTCGCCATGAGATGCTAAGATGCTAAGATGTGCTTTGAAAAGGTCAGAAGCATTTTATCTTTTTATTTTTTTAATCCCTAAAACATTGTTTTTTTTTTTAACCTGATCTTTCTCCTACTTTGCTACCTTGACAAGAACTCAAAACTGCAATTAGCAAATGTGCAAATGTGAAACAATTCTGTCAAGTATAACAGTAAACGGCATTCACATCAAGGGGCATCCTTTAAATTTAGTAAATCATACTCTAAATTAGTAAAACTTTACTTGACCTTATTTAACTTATTACCTTACAATACACCTATCATGTTCTATTACATTGGCTAAAATGATGAAACTGGAACTACAAATAATGATCTATAGTTAAATACAGATCAAAAATGACTGAATATGGTTTTATAGGCATAATGTGGTTTAATGAAGTAGGCCACACTACAAGTGTCCAAACTAATGTGAGAAAATTTCACAGGTACTTTAATTAAGACTGGAAGATGGAAGGTGCTGTTATAGGCACATGAGAAAAAAACATGCACCTGCTTGTCTAAATCACATTAGAAGAAACTCTGCTTCTGTACATTCCCAGTATGAATTTCATAACTCACATCAACATGTATAATAAGATACTGTGATACTGTGTCAATCAGCCATTAGAATACTCCACTCAAGTGAATAACACGAATTAGACCCAGACTAAATTCCAATGCCAGTTTTTTGGTTGACAAATCTAGGTCTAGCCTTAATCTAAATCTTGAAAACCTTATGATTTTAATGTTAAGTAAAAGTTTTCTTTAAAGAATCACATCAATTAAAAAAAGGAAATCAATATATAGAATCTATTGGTTTATCAAAGTACCAGTATTTTAAATATTTTGGGTCTGTGCCACTGCCTCTCTTATATATAGCTGTTCTTCCAAGTTCTACATATCACATCTTGGGGCACTCTTTTTCTGCTCATAAGCATACTGTAGACTAGTTCTTTAAATGTTTTTTTCAGTGAACTAGTTATACCCCAAAGGAAATATATGACTATAATAAGATCAACTGTTCTGAAAGTTAACATGTTCAAATTTATTGGCATTATGTTCTTTGTGTTTGTCCCAGGTAATAGTTCAGCACATTCATTTGACCTGAAAGAACAAAGAAACAAGCATTTGCAAAAGAACACCATCAGCAGTTCAAACAGAATCTGTAAAACCTTGAATCTTGCAAGTTCTCAACTTGAAAGGGGAATTCCACTGATTTTCAACTTTTGTAAATAATTAATTGTTGAGGATGTAAAAAAAGTCATGCAGAGTGTTTTAGGGTGAGAGTCAGAATTGTTTACATAGTTGTAATAGGAAACAAATGTTTGAGTTTAATGCCTCTAAGAGCTACAGGGATATGGGACTTTCTGTGATCAGATTTTATACCAGTTGTAAAAGTTGATAAAGAGAACCCAATTAAACAAAGCAAAATTATTATACTAATATTATACTAACTAATTATTATCTAATATTATATACATATGAATGAAAAGAGTATGTACACCTTTGCTTCTAGAATATCTGGAGTGACCCCCTAATGCCACAATAACTTCAACTAAACAGAAGTTAACTGTTGATCAGTCCTAATCATCAACTTTTAGCCATTCCTCCATACAAAATAGCTTCAATTCTAAAGTACAGGTAGGTGTCCTCACAAGAAGTGCTTCAGGCACTTTCTAATTTCTATTGGACTATGGTCAGGACTTTGACTTGGCCAATTTAAGACATTAACTTTCTTCTTCTTTAACCATTATTAAGTAGAATATGCTTGTGGTCACATGTTATGATATTTGCCTTTGGAATTCCCAAACAATTCCCAAACACTAACACCTCCATGGTATTTATGCTGGAGCCCAGTGTTGTTCTTTTAGCAAACTCTCAATTTGAAGAGCAATCACTTAATCCTTGCAACCCAGCCATATACACCACTGTTGTTCTCCTAATCATTGAATCATGAACATTCACCAGTGTAAGGTTTTTGGTTGCTTAGAAATTATCCTAGGTTTCTGTGTGACCTCACAGACAATTACATGCTATGCTATTGTAGTGGTCATTACTGGTTATCTTCTTGGAAGGGTAGCAATTTCTTCAAGTTGTTCACAATATCCCTGTAAATTGCCTGAGTCCACATTTGTTAGAAATATTTTTAAAACTTTTCCAGCCAAATGAGCATTAACAACTTTGTTTCTGAGGTACTCAGGAAACTCATTTGTTTGCGTCACAATACACACCAGATTTTGACAGGTCCCTTCTCTTTAAAGAACAAATAACAGGGGAGCGCTCACACCTGATTGTAATCCCACTGACTGAAAACACCCAACTCACCTCAAAATGAATTGCTTATCCTAGAGTTTCACATATTTCTGCCGATCTGTAACAGATCTGTAATATTTAATAATTTTTCACAATTTATACATTTTCAAATTAGATTAGATAAATTCGATTTTTGTTCCATTGGGTTCACTATGTACTTTTCTGATTCTTTATGTACTTTTAGGTATAAAATCTGAAGCAATATAGACAATTATAAAAAATTAGAAAGGGTTCATATAGGTTTTAAGCAACAGTATACCTCAAAGAAAGATATTTAACATTATGATGTAAAATGGCAGTGTGTTTGTTATTATTGAGTCTGAATAACACTGACTACATCACAGCTACTAAATTCAGGAGAAATGTGGATATGTGTGGAATTTGCCTTTTTGTGTAGTGAAATTTCTAAACAAAAAAAAAATATTTTTATAATAAATAATTAGGTTGTTTACATAAAAATTGTTGCACAAGAATGATATGATCTAACAGTAAGGTTGTTACTTCAATGGTAAACTGGTTTTACCTTCAAGTAACTTCAAACTATATTGTTCAGTTTTTAAATGAAATATTGAATGTTACAAATAAACTACTTTTTTGTAGAAATGATTGGTGTTACTTTATTTATTATAAACTAATGCAGGGTTGGTTTAAATACTATAGGCTCAACATCCAAAGTTAACAGAGATTAAAAACTTAATTCAAAATTAATTATTTTAAAAGTAATATAATTCTATATTAGGTAATACATGTATTTGATATAAATACGCTCCATATAACAGCAATTTCTCATTATGGAAACCCTGCTCATAAGAATTTCAAAATTATAACTAAGCAAGTTCATGTCCTGCTCCTGGATATGTCAATACAGGTTTATCAAACTGCACAAAGTCAGAAAATGTAAAATATATATATTTTGAAAACTCACTGGTTTGGACAGTGACTACATTGGAGTCAAGTACTTGTGAGTAGTCAGATGTTCTGCAGATATTATTGGAATCTAAGGAAGAACACAAAACCCACATTGATTGACAGTTAAAATAAAAATATGAATGAAATAAAATATAATTTATCATTTGTTATTGGAAGAAAATAGTTTTTTTAATGAGAGAAAGACGTCAGGCACTCCCCGTACACAATTAATTCTTCCTGCTTGTTGACAATTACCAGAGGAACCTGAGGAACTTTAATTTAGGTTTTTTTCTCGCTTCATAAAAAATACTTACTTTATACTTAGTTTATTCTGTGATAACTTTTATCCAAATGTTTTTTTATATGGAAAATGTCACTTTATTACTGAAAAATTACTGTAGTAGTAAAACAGAAAAATTAAAAAGCACACACAGTGCCTTGCAAAAGTACCCCCCCCCCCCCCCTTTGGATTTTTACCAAGTTTGTTACATTCCAACCTGTAATTTGAATGTTTCTTAATCTTATTTACGTGATGAGATGAGAAAAATATATATATATCTAAAATAATTAAAAAAAAAAGAAAATTGCCATGAAGCCCCTAAAAGGTCCTGGTGCAGCCAATTACCTTAAAAATTCACATAATAAGTGAAATGAAGTCCACCTGTATGCAATCCAAGTGTCACATGATGTCTCAGTATAAACACATCTTTTCTGAAAGGCCCCAGAGGATGCAACAACACTAAACAAGAGGCATCGCACCATGAAGACCAAGGAGCTCTCCAAAAACATCAGGGACAAAGTTGTCAGGGTTGGGATATAAAAAATATTCAAATCTTTGATGATCCCCCAGAGCACCATCAAATCCATCATCTTCAAATGGAAAGGATATGGTACCACAACAAACCTGCCAAGAGAGGGCCTACCACCAAAAATCACAGACCAGGCAAGGAGAACATTAATCAGAGAGGCAGCACAGAGACCAAAGGTAACCCTGAAGGAGTTGCAGAGTTCCACAACAGAAACTGGAGTATGTGTCCACAGGACCACAATAAGCCATACACTCCATAGAGCTGGGCTTTATGGAAGAGTGCTCTGGTCAGATGAGACTAAAATGAACTTTTTAGCCAGCAAGGAAAATGCTATGTCTGGCACAAACCCAACACATCCCATCCAAGAACACCATCGCCACAGTGAATCATGGTGGTGGCAGCATCATGCTGTGGAGATGTTTATCAGCAGCAGGGACTGGGAAACTGGTCCGAGTGGAGTGGTTTAAGAGGAAACATTTAAATGTGTTGGAATGGCCTAGTCTTAGGCCAGACCTCAATCCAATTGAGAATCTGTGGTCATACTTGAAGATTGCTGTTCACAAGTGAAAACCATCCAATATGAAAGAGCTGGAGCAGTTTTACCTTTAGGAATAGGCAAAATCCCAGTGGCAAGCTCATACAGGGGCATACAAGCTCATACATAACCTAGTGGTTAGGAAGTTGGTCCTGGATCAGAAGATTGTGGGTTCAATTCCCTCACCAGTAGGTTGCCCTGAGGTACCCTTGAGCAAGGTACTGTCCCCGTTACTGCTCCCCGGGTGCTTTCAATAGCTGCCCCCTGCTGCACATGTGTGTATGGGGGAAACACAGAGGTTGCATTTCGTTGTGATGTGTTGTGCTGCGTTTCACAATAAGAATAGTCCCTTTCACTTCACATAGAGACTTATCCAAAGCTACTTGCAGCTGTAATTGCTGCAAAAGGTGGCTCTACAAAGTACTGACTTTAGTTAGAATATAGGTATGCACGCTGAAGTTTTCTGTTATTTTGTCCTATTTGTTGTTTGCTTCGCAATAAAAAAAAAAAAAATGCATCTTCAAAGTTGAAGCCATGTTCTGTAAATGAAATGGTGCAAACTCTCAAACAATCCATTTTAATTCCAGGTTGTGAGGCAACAAAACATGAAAAATGCCAAGGGGAGGGATACTTTTGCAAGGCACTGTAGCTTTACATGTTAACGTGATTAGTGTTTTACTAAGAAAAAATAGAAGCCAAAGTATAATACTGAAGATAATCACATGCTACACTTATGAAACAAGAATAGCTTTTTTTGTAAGACAATCAACCTTAAACATACCAACTGCATGTATTCATTGGTGGTCAACTTTGAAAGAGAAGAGTCCTCAAAATGGAAAAGGACAAGAACAACAATATTAAAATAATATTCATCACTACATCATTATTACATGAAGTAACCCTCTATATATTGATCATGAAACAAATCAATAAATACTTTGATAATACTAAATAAACACTTAACATATAAACACTTAACAATTGTTATAACACATAACATCATTTGATAACCCACATTGCATTATGCTGAAATAATTTAAATGTAAGAAAATGTAGGCCAACTATGGGTAGGGAATAAATTATTATTATAATGATAAATTATTATTCCTGAGGATTTGTACAAAGTGAATTTGACAGTGATTCCGAGAAAGTTTGAGAAAGGAGAAGAGGAAATGAGGAACCATAAAGGGTGCAAACCTGATTGGCTGATGCAGATGCGAAGGGAACAGTAGTGGCGGACGTGGTTGCTGCTGACACAGCGGCTGGTGAAGCACTGTGCATCATGGGTACTTTTCAGAGGGAAAATCATGTAAGCAAGTGTAGCTAACAGGTACACGTGAAATAAAGGGTGCATGAATAGACAAAGGAATTGAAGAGAGAAAGCTTTTCTACACACTGAAATCACCCATGGCAAACAAGGTCTGAGCTAGTTTGACAAAAACATATTAAAATAGCTAAATAAGAGTGAAGCAGACTAAAGACGTGATTAGCATGGTCTCACTGGTCTCAGCATTCCTTAGTCACATTGCTTTTACATTCATAATTTAATTATTCTCATATAGCCTAATATCTTTTGTATGCTGTTAGCTTTATTAGCCATTTTTAGTTGCTTCCGACAAAACGCATAAGAGAAAGTTGCCCAAAGTTTAGCAAGCAGTTTAAAGCTTCTGTTTTTAATTTACCACAGGTGGTTTTTTTGTGTAGGGTTAAAAGTAGAAGATTTTATGGCAACTGAATATTTGCAAAATTCAAAAAGTCTTCCTTCTCTTGTTGTTGTTGCTGTATCTGTCAAACATTTGCTCACATGGTAGTATACACTGCAAGAGGCTAAAAACTTTTTTCTAAAAGAAAACAAAAACAATTTAAAATGTTTAAATTATTATCCTAGATACAAGTTATATGCTTAAGAGCTCCTATTTCTCAGACATGGTTTGATTACATTTGTTTACACATGAAAGCATGTATGATTTATTTTTACACTGAATGTTTTGCTCACAAAATGTGAGCATTGTACAGCATGTCTTTTTTCTTCAAATTTGTAATATGTTACTTTGTAATTTATTATAAGGATTACCTTAGCTTACAGCAATAAGGTATGCCTGTTAATAGTCCTAAAACTGAGCTAAGGGTGAGGCCTTCCAATTATTTTAACCAGTTTCCATAGTTTAATCATTATTTTGCAAACTGTCAGCTGTTTGGACATCATGTAAACTTCTGTTAAGACATCATGTGAGGTGACACAATAAGAGCTTAATAGAAGTGCAAGAAAATAATAAAGAAATACTAATTTCAATGTAGAAAAGTAAGAAAACGTGAACACAACAGTGGGGGTTCATAGAACATATGTCCACAGAACATTGCAAATCACCACACTAAGACATCTGACAGTGTTACTTTCCATGATCATTTATGTGTCTCATAAACCACCAAAATCAACATTACTCAAAAAGTAGTGGTTGTGGAATCAATTTCCAGATTCATATTTTTTCATGTAGAAACATTTCTTTTAGATCTATTTGTTTGCATACTACTCCAAAGAACTAACAAACTTCTGAGTCAGCTGAGTTTGGTTGATTTTGATGGCATGAGAGCAGTCAGAAGGGAGGAAGCCTAGAGACCTACCCAAACTTGCTGAAGGAGTCATGCACAATATTGAGCCTGCCCATCATGCATTGCAGGAAGTGGATTGGAAAAAGGGAGAAGAATCAAAAAAGCCCATCACAAAGTTGGTCAGATTAAACAGACAACAACAAAAAGGAAGACATAAAAAATAACCAAAAAAAAACAACAAAAAAAAACAAAACACTATAAGGAATCAAAACATTCATTAGGACTAATTAATTGCTATACAAGTGTTATCTATATCGGAAAGGCAAGGGGGAAGGAAAACTATAAGTGTGACACTGTGTCACTAGGCCAGATGTGATCTCTTAATGATTTGGGGGGGGGTAAAATAGACTTAACAGGGTCTGAACAACCTGAGTCTAAAATGTCTAAACCAATTTGCCGCAGGATGAAGCACTGTCCAGTGAGCATGGAGGAATTTACTGGAAGATGAGCAGATAAGAAGTTTCTTAAACACCTTGGAATTCACAGAGCAACCACCTTAAGCAGTTACATCATCATTTAAGTAAAGAGAGTCAGTCCCTGTAGCAGACATTACATGCCCAAGCCATAATACACCCACCACCATGTTTATCACATAAACTGGTATGCTCTGGATCTAGGGCAGTTCCTTTTAGTCTCCATACTTTTCTCCTGCCAGAAGATTATGCTTTCCTGCTTCCACATTCAATTTAAGAATGATTCGCTTGTTGCCACCCCTTCAAAAGATAATCAATGTCATTTATTATATATGTCCATCATTTAAAATGTTGTGGCAGATAAAGGAAAATTGACATGGATATAATTAGCAACTATATTTGCAAAGAGGTAAATCTACTGGACTGGCAATACCCCAAATGGCTAAAAGAGCATAGAGAAGACATTTAGAGACAGTGTGCCCTCAAGTTTAATGCATTTAGGTATGTATTCTAGTTAAAAGATCATGCGAGTCTAAAGTGTGAAGCTGTTTAGCAAGACAAAAATTAGCTTTTAAAACGGTGTTGGCTGGTTTAGTACATAAGACTGTAAAGCGCCTCAAGCACTACTTTTACAACTGCTATTACAGTTTTTAGTTATTACATAAATAGGGTGTTATAATGCTGAATTGCCCATATCAAAAGGATTCTGGGAGATCCCAATATAGTTCACAAATATAAAAACAAGTCAAATTAAGAAAAATAACATAGAGATCTGGGTCTATGGGTTTCCTATGGGTTTCAAAAACCTTAAACATGTAAAATTCCTTTGTCATCCGTCAACATGTGTTAAACCAAAGAGCTGGCCTTTCAAATGAGACACTAAGCTATGGACCTCCACAGATAAAGAAATGGTAATAAAAAGTAAAATTTTGTTGAAATAATTATTAAGAAAGGCTAGGATGACAAAGAAGTTTGAAAAGCAGGAGAAAATTTGCCAGAAAGAAGGTCCATGAGCAGTCACCTTTCATACTGCCCCCAATGAAAGGTGAGAAGAGTAGTAAGAGATCACTGGTTAAGAACTGTTAAGTTCAGTTAAAACTTAGGGGTTTCAAATGTCCATGATCAGAAGCTCTCTGGAAACGTTCCGTGAAAGAAACCGTTCCTAAGAATAAGCCACATAATGCAGCACCTCAACTCTGCAAAAAGTTACTGGAATCATGTGGTGTGTTTAATCATGCACACCATCCTTGTGTAAAAAATGTAAACAAGAGGACAGTATACAAAGAAAAATGCCCACTGTCAAACATGATAGTGGATCATTGATGGTTTGGGACCATTCTGTGGCTCTGTGAAAATCAATGGCTTCATGAATTCCACTAAAACATGACCATTGAACTCAAAATCTGTCTGGTTCTGATAGATACCAGAAAAGTAGTTGTGAGTGGACCTCTCGGTAATACACTGAACCCAAATACATTTTAAAATTCTGTCAGGAATGGTTACAGGAAAGCAACATGAAAATTGCCCTCTCAGCCTCTAGATTTTAATCCTATTAAAACATATGTTATGGACTGAAAAGGGCAGTCCACAAGAATATCAAGGAACTAGAATTGTTAAAAAAAAATGGACAAAATGGTGTATGGGCATGCATGTCTTCATGTCTCTTGATTTTTGTACAAATCACTACATGTTTTTTTTTTAACTATTACCATTTCTAAAATACTTTTTTACTTGCCCTGGTGTGAAAGGTCTCATCAGGGGTGACAAAGAACCCTACCTGAAGGAATAAACGCTGCCTGCTGCTGAAACTGCATGTTGGCCAGAGCTTGTTGGTATTGCAGCATGCCAGCATTGAACATGGTCGTGGCACCATTGGTTTTCTCAAGGGCTGGTCTCTTTGGCAAAGGAGGCATTACACTGTGAGGGATGCCCTGCTCACCATTAGTGAAAAGTGGAAAGGATAGAATGTACAATAAAAAAGAAGAGAAAATAAACATGAGTTATTGTCAGAAAAACATTATAAATTAAAAATGGTAAAAAAACAAAACAAAATAAAAAGTAAATAGCAGGCAAGCAGCAGCCTACACATGACTATGCCACAAGCAGAAGCAATACTGCCAAATTTGACTAATAAATACATAACAGCAAATATATAGTTTAATACAATATGAACTATATCCACTACTATTCTTACATTGCTAGCTAAACTGACTCATGAGCAAATTCAGCAAGCATTGCGCTACTAAAAATGTGTTGTGAACAAAGAGGGACTCACACACACACACACACACACACACACACACACACACACACATTGAAAGCAACTGAAATAAATTAGAGCTGCACTGCTTTCTCCATGATATCTGTGAAATATGAGACAAAAGTTATTGACATCTCTTGCCCAGAACCTTTCGTATTTAAATCCTCCAGTTACTCATGCACTATTAAGCTACTGAACATGCATAATAAACATAGATGTTAAAGATGATAAATATACATAGATACTGCACAGACATACAAGAGCTATGGCACACCACAGTTTTGTATTTTTGATACTGTCCTAAAGCTGTAGAAGTAGGCCTTACATGAAGATGATTGTGGCTCGAAGATCAGATTGTGGCTTTCTTAACCAGAGAATTTTCCCAGGATTTTTACAAAGTTCATATATTTGTTGGTAACCTATAATTCCTTTGTGTCAAGCCCTTATTTTTTGCATTATTCTAACTGGATTACACTAGAAATAAATACAAGATGGGACATGGTATATGTATTAAGGTCTGAGGGATGGACAATTTAAACATTTTTGATATCTGATATCTGCTTGTTCATGGTAATTGTTAGAAAATATACTAACAAGAAGGAAATATTAAATATTATAGACAATATATATGATAAAATGGATTCTATAAACAGGTATGAGCATAATAAAATGAGTATAATAAAAAGTATGAGTGGATGGAATGAGAAAATTGCATAATGATAATATATAATGAAGCATTGTACAACATAGTTAAATAATAATACTTTTACAGCTCTATGACATGTTTTATTTATTAAAATAATTATTAAATGACACTTTCCTTTTTTGCTCCAAATTCTGATTTTGCAAATAATATTAAAGTGAGTTCTGATGTCCATAAATTTGAATGCCAATTTCTATTAGGTTATGATACAGATCAGTGCAATTTCCCACAATCAGCTCATCTCAAAAGCTACTAACACAGCAGTAGGAAGAGAACACAAAGTGATAAATAAAAGCAGATAAAAAAGTACTATGCTTGCAAATTATTTTTTGTTAAGACACCACAACAAAGCAACATGCCAAGCAAAAAGGTGAAAGGTCATAGTACCAGGTCAAAGGTGGCCTCGAGGGGTCGCTTCAGTGATTTGACAGCCGTCTTAATTAGCAGGCAGCGAGCACATGATGGCAATGGGCCAATGGGGTTCAAGCGCATAAACATAAACAGCAAGCAGAGGTGCATCATGGGGGCAGCAGTGCATTTTGGGTGGGTGAGAAAAAAAACAAATAAAAAACAAATCATTATACAAAGGGGGTATCAGGACTATGACATGCACTGTAATGTCTTTTAGGAAAGTCTACTGCAGGAGTACATTAATACATAAAGCTTGCTTGAATATCAATATTATAAGGGTGCTGCCAACTATGAGATTTGCTCTCTAATCAGCCTGATACAGTTCATACTTGGGAATACAAGGCATGACATAAAAATCAAACACTGTAACAAACCACTTCTTTTTGACTGAATGTGATTTTAACAAGTTCTATTCAGACAAAATTAGCTTTATATGGTGAGCAGGGGTTATTCTAATCCAATTTGAATAGACCCAGTTGAAGCAGAAATAATTTTAGTTCAAGTGTAATTCATATGGAACTGAACTGGCCATACAGTGCTGTGAAAAAGTAATTGCATTTTCTGAAATCCTCTATTTTTGTTATTTATAACAAAAAATTATCATTTGTTTTATTTATAATTGTTTATGTTCACAAGTTATGCTAGTAAAACAGACAGTAGCTGCATCCCAAACAACACACTTTTATACTTCACACACTTCTTTGCTGAGTGCCTGTCCAGCTTTTCTTTATTCACCACTTAGCATGGTAGCATGTAATTTGAGATGCATCCACAGTTCACAGTTATCAGTTAGATAATGATTGCTAAATAAAGTTAAAAGGAAAATTATCTAGTTAAAGTGAAGATGAATTTTCTGTTTGAAAATGTCTTATCTGATTTTAGATCAGATTTAGAAGATAGCAGCTAGCCAACATTAAGCAGTTATCACTCATCTTTACTTTGACAATGAAGAATTTTCTGTACTACATCTCTCAAATGGCAACTGCACTGATCTGCACATATAATTACACAAAGCTGTCAACTGCCTGCTGATGACAGAAACGGGAGGAAATCTCTACAAGATATATGCAGACACTGTTAAAGTGGAGCTATGGGAAAGACTTTGATGTTTTTAGTGGCATATATACTTCAGTGGGTGCTGCTTAGGGATACATATAAACATACAATTTGTTCTCTTATCTTTGTTTTTTCTTCTGCTGATAGGTGATCTAAATATTTATTTGCTTTGCAGTCAGAAAATGTACTCACCTGTGCTGTATTTCTAGGGGATTTTGCCCTTTAGAGCTCTGTGCTAGTGACAAATGTGCCTAAGGAAGTTTTTTTAAGGAAAAGATTTTTGCCCTTCAATATGAATAATTAAAAAATGTAATGTATGTAATGTAATTTTTGAGAGATCAAAATATTAGGGTTAGAATATTTGTGTTACAATAAAGAAGAATAAAAGTAAATGCGACTTTTTCACTGCACCATATTTGTATAGGATAATTAACTTTAAGAAGCAATTTTAACATATTTTATTTTCCCAGTCCTTCTAATTTACAAAAATTGTTTCAGGTTATAGTAGGCATGGTTGGAATGTTAGAATAGGGAACTATGTAAAGTGAAGCTATCAGCGTTTTAATACTTTATTAAGTGGTTGATTGAATGACTGAAACAGGACTATTATTATCTCCAGGTTTTTAGAATAATATATTGTATTTGTAATTGGGAATAATACAATATAACCCAGAAAAGGTTTAAAAACTAATTTTGTCCAAATAGTACTATAGTCTCTGTTCCATTAAAGCAATGGTCACCAACACCCCTCCTGGAGTGCGCCCATGACCTAATGCATCTAATTTCTGCTAAAGAAGTTGGATGGGGGGACTGTGGTTGGTATTCTTTACTGAATGGCAGACCCCAGGACCAGGGTTGATGAACATGGCATCAGAATATCCATATCACCCCCTAGTGAAGAGTAGTGAATGGGTAAACACATACAACATCATAGAACAGAAAAGGAATCAGTGAACATAAAGACAAAACACAATCTAGACTCTAGAGCATATGCTCAAAACATTATTTTAAAAATCAGGTTTTTTTCATGACAAAAGGATTTTGATTTAGAGAGGATTTCGAAAGCATGCCCAATACAAACAACCTCTAGTCTTCTGGAAAGGCTTTACAATACATGTTGGAACAAAGCTGTAAAAAGTGATGGAATTTACACAGAAGACCATAAGTTAGGTCAAGTGATCATGTAGGGCTAAGTAGCCCTGGATCACATACACAATTTCTCATCCAAGGAACTCCATCACTCTGGAGAAACATCACAGTTCAACTGCTCCATAACTTAATGCAGGTTGGGGCTTTAAACAAATCTAATCAACTTTAGCCATGGTGACATATGGCTCATGTGGAGCTGCTACTGAGCATAGTATTCTGTAGACATTCTGTGACCTGTGTCAAGAATGAGTAGAATGGACCTTGCTCTCTCTAGACAGTAATATGCTAGATTGAACCATTCCAGCTTGGTAGTATCATGTGTTAGGACAAACCTAGCTAGCCTAGTAGTAGGCATTGCCTGTGGAAAGCCAACTGAAAGCCTATAAAGCCTAAGAAGATGTTCTTCTTTAGTTTACGGTCTGAAAACATTAGCATTTACGACACATTTCATGAACTATTAAGTTACTGCCATAGTGCTAGATTCACCCTTTCAGACTCATAAATGCTTAAGTTTGTCGGTAGTTGACAAAGTTGTCTACAGTCTCTTCACAAACTCAAATTTGGTGATACAAAACACATGAAAAAATTAGGGTGCCTGTGTGTGGAGTGCTTATTTGCACATGTGTATGTAGTTATGTATGTGAGCAGCTAAATTAACAGTACTCACTATGGCAGCAGTGGCTGTGGCCTGGTTCACCTGGTGCTGTGCTGCTTTGATCTTAGCCTGCAGATGTGCTGGAGGGTGGAAGTATTTGCACTTGTCTCTGGAGCAGCGACCCTTGATGTAGTCCATACACACAGTCACTGTGTTATCACTGGAGTCAATCATGGTGCTATCTGCTGGATGGGCAAACCTGCAATCTGTCTCCCCACGAGAGCAGTTACCACGCTGGTACTCACGACACACCTAATTGTACACACACAAATATAAAAAGTCAGATATAGGTTAAGTTATTGTTCATAGCTTTCATGTTTGTTAGTATTCTCTTTTTACAACTCAGTGGATAGTCATAGCATGCATACAGACACTAGGGGACAGCAACACCAAAAACATTCGTTGCTAATGCTGTTTTTGACCTTCATGCTCAATCTCAATCTGACGTCCTCCCCAGTTTGAAAAATCACACCTTTACTACAGTACTGGACAAATTTAATTTATTGGGTGTAATAAATTAAAATATACAATTTACTGTACTGGTCACAGATACAGTTGAAATATTATAGCTGAGCTTGTGACTTTTCCATCTTGAAGAACTTCTCTGCCCAAGTCCCTTTATTCCCTTTTATACCTTTTCTTAAATGCATCCTCTTTGTAAATGCTCATCAAATAAAAAGCTTTTTAAAGTCTCTCTCTAATGGCCACGTACCTCAAGGCGGTCAGTGCGCAGTAGTTTCTGGGCAGAAACAGCAGAGGCGGCGGCAGCAGCAGCATTAGTTGAGGGAACAGGTGCTACACTGGGACTCCCCCCAATCAACACAGGTGCACTGGGCAGAATTTCACCTGGCATCAGCGCTGGAGATACGGGACTTAGGTATGGGTTAAATGTAGCTGCTGCTGCGGCTGCTGCTGCTGCGCCAGCATTAGCAGTAAGATTTGGTGTGACAGAGAACAAAGGCTGCAGAGAGAGAAAGACAGAAAGACAGGGGTAGATGACACCACAGACATTATCATCAGCCATATACCAAGTAGCTAGTTTTAAGTCTTACACACAAGAAAACATTAAATTTAGTCATCCTGATGACAAAAAAGTGTTCTTTACTTCACTTACCTATTCCAGAATATAATAAAACAAACACTATGCATAAGTCCACCGATCCCAGCCTACCAGTAACCCATTTTATGCACCATCTATGCACAGCTTTTATTTCTCAAAAGAAAATGATATCTATATAATACTCGAAGTGAACACACAGTCAGACACTTTCAACACATTAGCTTGGATTAACCAAAACCCACATTTTGCTGCACAATTTTTTCATCACCAGTAAACGAGCACATGATAATAATCGTTATAATAAAAAAGATATTCATTACTTATTGTGGCATTCAATTTACTAAAATTATAAAAAGAATGCCTCACATATAGAAAATGACCAAATCTGGTGGCAGAGAGCTTGCCAAGTTGAAAGACTTGAAAACCTCAGTTAAAATATATTTTAATGGCGGATCACCGTTGCCAGTGAGTGATCTGTGGTTCAGGGATTTCATCACTGTTTCTCTTTTAAGAGGTCAGACTGAAAAGGAGCCTCACCATTGGCTGAAGCTGGCTTCCAGGCATGATGGCATTGGCTAGCTGCATCTGCTGAGCAAGCATGGCCATGTTCTTCTGCTGGATCAGGTTGTTGCGACCATTTATCTCCAACTGTGTCTTCAGGTGGGGAGGCGGATGTAGATACTTGCAGTTTTCTCTGGAACAGCGGCCCTAGGGGACCAAAAGGTAATGGGAGACAGAAATGAGTGCATTTTTGTGTTTGTTTGTGTGTGTGTGTGTGCTATATTTATAAAGACAGAGAGAGAGAGAGTGAATGAGAGAGAGAGATCAGTTTCTATCTTTTTACATTTGTAAATAAATGTAATAAACTTTTCTTCATTAGCTGCCTGTTGAAGCAAAAATAATTATTTGACAACATTATAAATAAATAAGGTATTTATCTTCATTTTACATGTAAAATCATTTATTTAGAATCGTTGGTGTGTGTGTATTGGTGTGTATATTCATCTGTAAACAAACATTTAAACTTTTTTACACAATGATTCTAATATAATCAACAATTCATACCCATTGATTGTAATATAATCAACAATTCATTCACTATGATTCCAAGCAGAAATACTTGAAATTGTAAAAACATTAAGGAATGAGCTATAGATTTGAAATCTAGGGGTATTTAATCTTATCTCTGAAGCGATGGTGTGGCTGCAGATCTTTATTCACACGGAGACAGGGATCAAGAAAATGACTTTATTATCCATGGATTGCCAGACAAAACACAAGAGACTACAAAACCACCATTAACTTAAGGCTTAGCCTTTGTGAACAAGCCACGCTCTGTTCTGACTCAATGGAACTTAAATAGCCAGCCCCAATGAAGCACACCTGTGCCTTCATGAGCTCAGTCAGAACAGAGTGCCCTCTACCGTAACCGAAACAAAACCAAACCGTGACATCAGCAAAGCAGGATAACCCATCACCAATGGTTAAATGACTATTTAGCTCAAACAGTGGAATCAGTAATGCTTTTTTGAATGGAAATTCTGCAACCACAGCAGACCATTTTTGCTCTATTAAACAAAATGACCACCTTGAAAAAAACTTTCCAGTTTTATTTAACGTTTTATTTGTCACAGGTGCACATGCAGCAATGTCTTTTTACATGTTTACATGTCATGCATACACACACACACACACACACACACACACACACATTAAAAATCCATCCATCCATCCATTATCTGCCGCTTGTCCCAAACGGGGTCGCGGGGGAGTGCTGGTGTCCAACCCAGCGCACACAGGGCGAGGACGGGGGACGCACCCTGGACAGGTCGCCAGCCCATCGCAGGGCATTAAAAATCAGATTTTTAAAAAATTATTCAATAAAAGCAAATCTAATTGTAATGTTTGAGCTTAAACGATTAATAATCATCCCTTCACCAGCTCTCAAATCAAGTAGCTCATTGTGGCCTTGAATAGGTAAGTCCACCAGGAATCAGTGCTACTCTGATTCAGGGTCTAAATCCCAGTGTAGCACAATGAATCGTCATTATACCCCAATGCCAGAATAAATTTAAGTGCTCTTACTTCTGCATTTTATTGATAACAACAGTTTTATGAAAACACCATTTTAGAAGGAGGGCTCCAGCTGATTTCACTATTCAAAACAAATAATCTGTCAATGGTCAGTTTATCAATATATTGGTAACATTTTGTAGCAACTTGACTGATGACAAACAGGCTTCCTAGCTAGAAACACATCCTAACAACATACTAGACACACATTACATTTAACTAGTACCTTTAATTATCACACTGTTTAACTGCATTGCATGCAGACTGTCATGGGGTTTGTAGTTTTCATGCAAGCCAAGGTTAGCATTGTGGATCATTGGGCTACTTTAAACCTGCAATTACCTACAACAACATAACAAATCTAAAAATACCAATTAATTTGATGTTTACTAAATTTGGGTAAAGCTTTGGTAAAGCTTATCTAACCTTAAAAGAGTAGCTATGAAAAAACACTTTTTTATGTGACTGAGACAACCATAGCAGAATATTTCACTTTGTCTGTGTGAAAGGGAAAACTCCTAACTGTAACAAACACTGTATGTATAAAGACCTGTTTAAATTACAATATGATGGATTAACTCAAATTATTAACTGGAAATGTAAAGTAGATTTACAATGGCTTATCTTCAGTTAGATAAATAAATATGTATCTATGTATATAAGACACATAGTCAATTTGGTTACATAATTTGAATAAACTGAAGTCAGTGACCCAGAAACTAAATAAAATTACCGTTGGTCTTCTATGGCTGATGTTATGTGCTTGAGCACCTTATTCCAGTTAACACAGGAAGAAGCTCAGCAAGTGTAGTCTACATCACAACAGCAAAAGGCGAAAACATCCAGCACCACAAAAACAGCTAGACTTGAAAAACCAGCTGGCACTTGAATACCTACAACTCATTACACTGATGAATGTTTTAGTATACAATCTAGAATAATCAGAACTAATGTAGGCATGCATACTTTAAGAGTGCCCTTATTCTGCTGTGTCACTCTTTATGTTTTTGTTTGTAGAGAAAATTTTTAAGGTTGCAGTTGGTTGATTCTAAGGCACAACAACAGCCTGCATTAGAATTAGAAAGGACAGGCCTCATTCTAATTCCAAATGAAATATTCTAAATATTTTATATGAAGCAATTATAATACTTAGGTTCATGAATCAGCATTTTAAGAGAGAAATAAAATAACTCTATACAATGATTAACATTCTGAAGCTGCCCTCTGAGGATGCCTGCAAATATCACATGGATGGTTTACAGCCCACAGACCTGCTGCCAGCTAGATTTTACCCAGTTTTCTCCCCATTTAGGTTACAGCAGTTTCTGCCTGCTAGGTATTAAATTCTGCTAACAAGCTGGAAGTTAGCTTTAAAAAGCTCATTGGAAATTCAGTAAATTTCATTATATAGAAACCTGTAATGGCCCACACTGAGAAAGTTAAGTTGTCTTGGACTCCCAGCCAAGGGTGGCACTGGCATTAGTAGGGGATTGGACTCACATTCTGCACACACACACACACACACACGCACACAAACCTGAAGGGTAATGGTTTTTAAAATAGAGCAGTTTTGATGAGCATAGCGACAGAGTAGTAAAATCTATGTGGAACCATGATGGTTTTATCCTCAGGTATCGAAAAAGTCCTTGCTAGTTGCTTCCTGCTAATCCTTTTAAATTAAACAATATTTTGTCAAGCAGTGATGGGCTTTAATATGTTATACATACAAGTAATCCCCTACATTTCAATTAGATTTTTTTGTTTTGCTCTTGCTGACACTTAAATAAAGCAGAACCTGCTTTAGGTATCCTGGATGACCTAAAAGAGAACCTCTTAATCTGCTTTATGTATGTTTACGTTTCTAAAAATCTGAAAGGCTACAAATGCTTACTTACAGCTATAATATTTATTTTCTGCCCTTTTGCTCTTTTCATTGCATGAAAATAACTTTGTATACCTCGCACGACAAAACTTGTTACATGGAAGTGTCATGGTTTATTCCACAAAAAATAGCTGGCAGTTCCTTAAAAAAATGAGTGGAATTTTTATATTTCCATATACCATAAGTTATGTTTAATGTTGTTGCTTAAACATGGCTTTGATTCTACAATTTCAGCCTTGCATTTCAGAAAGATATATTACACAGAACACTGAACTCTGATTACACTTTTTTCTATTCTCTCCCTCTTGTTTCGCTCCCTCCCCATCACTGTAAATGAAAGATGTGTGAAACAGAATGATGGATTTGGTCTTACACTGAGGTTTGGTCACACAACATTTTCTAACGGGCAGGAAATGTTTTCACTATTCCAGCCCAGAATTCTCAGGAAGTTGAGTCACTGCCTTCTGCGATCATCTGCCCACATAGAGGGACAAAGAAAAAATGCTTCCTAAATACACAAATAATAAGCACACATGGGCATGTTTGCACACACGCATGCCGGCCAACCTACATAACCTGTACAACTGATTTTGTACTCAAATACTCCAACAGTTTGGGACTAATCCATCAGCTTGCAGGCTAACCAATCCAGCCTTTTGGTGTGCAACTGAATGACTAAAAATGCCACAATACTTAAAGATATTTCACAATGCATGATAGTAGTGGATAAATCAAACTGAAAAACTGAAAGGATATGAGGGGCCATAACCAGATGAAACAGAAATTAATAATAATAAACATGATCAAAGTTATTATAGTGTGGGGCAGAAGAAGTACAATAAAGTAAAGAAAAGGAACTTGGATGTTTGTACTGCCAATATTTTGAAAAAATAGGGTTTATAAATCCATTCTGATGGCCTGATTGTAGAAACAATTAAATTGTTCTGCACAGCCTAATTTTTTATAGTTTAACTACTGGTGCTTTTTTTTTTAATGTACTTCAAATCACATGTAAAAAATTTAATTGCCTCTAATATTACCTAAGTCTTAGATTTTGAAGCATTGTTGTAGATCTGTTTAATTAGGAGTCAAGGAGTCCTAGACCATAACCACACAATCATCAAATCTGGATGTCCTATTTCCCAGTGATGCACCAGTGTCTTGTTTAGGAGTTGTTTAACTGGTTGTCTACATGGAGCCCTGTGGTGCTTGGTCTTTTCTTACAGCTACTTAGAGCTATCTTATTTATTTTCTGCCCTTTTCCCCCTATCATCGGCTACCTGCTACTATTCCAATTCATGCAGTAGCTATACTCTTCAACTGTCACCATTTCTTCCTATCCTCTGTATCTTCCTCCTTCAAACCAACTGCCTGCATGTGCTCTCTCACACCATTCATCTTTCTTGGCAGCTCCATCCTCACCATCCTCATCCTCGTCTCTCCTCTGTACGTCAAAACTGTTACTCTGAACTGTTGATCCCAAGTATTTAAATTCCTCCACCTTTGTCACCTCTACTCCCTTCATCCTAACTGCTCCACTTTCCTCCCTTTTGTTCACACTCATGTATTCTGTCTTTGTCCTACTCACTTTATTCCTCTCCACTCTAGAGCATATCCCAACCTCCAGGTTTTCCGCAAGCTGCAAACTCTCACTACAGATCATAATATCATCAGCAAACATCATGGTAATAGTCCATGAAGACTCCTGCCTAACCTCATCTGTCAACCTGTCCATTGCAAAAGAGAATGGGCTTAGCAGTGATTCTTGATGTAACCCCGATTCTAGTTTAAAAGCATCGATCACTCCTACTTCAGATCTCACCACTGTCACACTGAACTCATACATATCCTGTACTACTCTCGCATACCTATCTGCAACACCTGACTTCCTCATACAAAATCACCTCTCTAAGCACCCGATCATATGCTTTATCCTTTCTGAGGAATCAATATGCGGACAACCAAAAAGATTTCCATACCAGATCTGTCAAGGCCCGGGTAAACAACAACCACCACTGGTGCTGTTAGCCTACAGGGTGCTGGTGGAAATTGGGCTACTGTTGGCCAAAGGAGAAGAGGTAGTAGTGGAGGAAGGCATGTCTGATGGGAAGAAGAGAGAAGGAAGTGGAAGAGAGTGGAAGAGAAGGTAGGAAATGTGAATCTTGGCAGCAACTAGCTCAAGTTGCGCAAGTATGAGCTGTGTGCAAGAGACTAGATGGAAAGGTAGTAAGGCCAGGCGTATTGGAGGAGGATTTCAATTGTTTTATCATGGTGTGGATGGATGTATTGAGCAGATGGAAAAAGTACTTTGAGCAGCTGATGAATGAAGAGAATGAGAGAGAGATGATTGGATGATGTGAGGATAGTGAACCAGGAAATGCAGCAAATAAGCAAGATGGAAGTACAGGCAGCTATAAAGAAGATGAAGAATGGAAAGGTTGTTGGTCCAGATGACAGACGGTGGAAGCATGAAGGTATTTAGGAGAGATGGCAGTGGAGATTCTGACCAAATTGTTTAACAGAATCTTGGAAAGTGAGAGGATGCCTGAGCAATGGAGACCGGTGTACTGGTACCGATTTTCAAGATTAAGGGTGATGCAAAGAGCTACAGAGGAAATATTGGTGTATAGATAGGAATGAAGAAGAAATGCATTCATATGGAAATGTGGTGTAGATTGTTAGGTGATAGGATAGAGTCTGTTGTCAGGAGACATGACAGAGTCTGTACTACCTAATGAAAAGCTGCATATTGGTAGAGAGAAGTTTTGGTGATGTGGTTTTTAGTTATGTTAGCAAAGATATTGTTATTTGCACCTTCTGCAATTCTGTTCACAAGTCATCATTTGAAAGTGAAAAAAAGTGAAAACCCTTGTCATTGCAAGGTAACATCACAGCACCCCAAAAACGAACCACTCAGGGCAACCTACTGGTGAAGGAATCGAACCCACAATCTTTCGATGCAGGGGCAACTCCCTAACCACTAGGCCACCGCTGCCCTTTTTCAATATAATTAATAATGTTAAACCCCCCGCGCAACCCCGCTTTCAGCCCTACCACAGAAGGACATGCTGACATAATTTCAGTGATCCTCTCATTAACACAGGTGAGAGTGTTGAGGAGGACAAGGCTGGAGATCACTCTGACATGCTGACTGAGTTAGCAGACTGGATGCTTTAAAAGGAGGTTTGTTCCTCTATTAACCACGGTTACCTGCATGGACACATGTATAGTCATCACTGCTTTGCACAAAAAGGGCTTCACAGACAAGGATATTGCTGCTAGAAAGCACCTAAATCAACCATTTATCAGATCATTAAGAACTTCAAGGAGAGAGCTTCAAATTTCAGGGTGCCCAGTTAAGTCCAGCAAGCACCAGGACTGTCTCTTAAAATTGATTCAGCTGTGGGATCAGGGCACTACCAGTGCAGAGCTTGCTCAAGAATGGCAGCAAGCAGGTGTGAGTGCATCTGCATGCACAGTCAGGTGAAAACTTTTGGAGGATGGCCTGGTATCAGGAAGGGCAGCAAAGAAGCAACTTCTCTCCAAAAAAAACCCATCAAATTGCAGAGGTCTTAAAAAAGAAGGGCCAACACTAAAAATACTGACTCTTTGCATAAATTTTATTTGTCAAAAAAAGCCTCTGAAACTGATGAAATGTTTGTAATCATACTTCAGTATACCATAGAAATATCTGATAAAAAGATTAATAACACTGAAGCAGCAAACTTCATGATAACCAATGCTTGTGTCATTCTCAAAACTTTTGGTAATGACTGTATTACTATTCTTCTTCTTTTTCTTTCGGCTGCTCCCATTTAGGGGTCGCCATAGCAGATCAACTTTCTCCATTTCTTCCGGTCCTCTGCATCTTCCTGCTTCAAACCGACCACCTGCATGTCCTCTCTCACCACGTCCATAAACCTCCTCAGTGACTGTATTACTATTACTAACTATTTACAGTTGAGGCCAAAATTATTAGCCCCCCAGGAATTATGGAACATTTTTCTAAACTTCTTCCCAATGTTTGCAGCATTGATGAAACTTGATATAAGCAAACGTTCACCAGTGCTGTTTAGTAGCTTTTGGTACATTTTGTAATATAAAATACATATTTAGGCTTGCTTTATATCAAATATAGTAAAAAATGGGGTGGTCAAAAATATTAGCCCCATGTGAATGTTTGCTTTCAAAACACACCTACAGTAATTAACCAATCAGCTTTGAAACCACACCTGTGCAGTCAATTGGCCTCCTAACAACATTCAAACAGCATACAAAGACTCCAAGGAACAGGGCACTTGAACACATGAGAGGGACTACTGTTACTCACCATGCCAAAGACAAAGGAAATCAGTCTGGAGCTCAGAAGGAAGATAGTAGAGGCTCATGATAAGGGGGAAGGCTACACTGCCATTTCCAAGCGATTCACAGTGTCTAGAACTGCTGTACGTTGCATCATTGCCAAGTACAAGGAGACAAATTCTGTAAGAAACAAACCTGGCCGTGGCCGTAACCGCAAGATTTCAAGAACTCTGGAGAGGAAAATAGTCAGAGATGTCAGCAAGGAGCCCCGGACATCTGCCAAGATGATTGTTGCTGACCTGGCCTCTTCTGGAGTTGATGTTTCAAGGAACACAGTTGTGAGGGCTCTTCATCGTGGTGGGTTCCAGGGCCATTGTCCCAGAAGAACCCCTTTACTCAAAGAGCGGCACATCACAGCCCAACTGAGGTTTGCCCGTGAACATTTGGAAGGTAAAGATGAGTTTTGGAAGTCTGTGCTTTGGTCTGATGAGACTAAACTGGAACTGTTTGGGCACATGGATGTTGCTTATGTTTGGCAAAGAAAGGGAGAGGCCTTCAACCCTAGGAACACAGTTCCCACAGTTAAACATGGTGGTGGGAACATCATGCTGTGGAGCTGTTTTGCAGCCTCAGGCACAGGGAGCCTTGTTCGGGTGCATGGCATCATGAAAAAAGAAAATTATGTTGACATTTTGAGGGAGAATATTGAGAAATTTGCTCGTAGTCTAGGCTTAGGTCGTCGCTGGGTCTTCCAACAAGACAATGACCCAAAGCATACATTGAACTTAGTCCAACAGTTCCTCAAGGATACCAAAACCAAGATCCTGGAGTGGCCCACATGTCCATGCTCGGACAACATGCAATTTGGACCAGCTAGAACAATTTGCAATAGAAGAATGGGCCAAAATCCCTCAGGAGACCCTGTGCCAACCTAGTAAAGAATTACTCTAAGAGATTGTTGTCAGTTGTGGCTCAGAAAGGGTACACTATTGACTATTAATGGCCAGGGGGCTAATCATTTTGGATGTCTCATTTTGCCCTTTCTTGTTTCAACTCGGTGTATCAATAAAATATCCTAATTAAACTTAGTGGACATTGTTTTTTATAGTGTATTTGTTTCCAAAATAACAAACACTTGTTGTTAATGGTCATTTTCATGGAGAAATCAAGAGTGTTGTCTAATTTCATAAGGGGGGGGGGTAAGTGTGTTCTGAGTGTGTGCAGTTAAAACAATCATTAAAAACAAAAAAGAGAGTTCATGCAGGGCCTGTCATGATGTCAGCTACAGAAGCCGTAATCGTAATTTGTGACTTGGCTAGCCTTGTACAGTGACTTCTATTGGAAACTGACAGCAGAGTGGGAGGAAGTTTAAGTGTGTTTGCATGTGTGTGGCTTTCAGCACAGAGAGAGGAGACTGGAGATAAGCAGGTGCCTAACTGCTCTTTTGCTGCTGTGGTGGTGCGGCTGCGTGGGGGGAGTGCAATTTGGGAATTAAGCCTAACCAAAAAAAAAAAAGGCCCTTTGCTTTGAAAAACTCAATTTAAAAGCAGCTTCAGCTGCACAGAGCTTCTGGTAATAGATATCCCAAAGCTCCTTTACAGAAACTAAGCCCTAATTAAACAGATTAGTAAAGAGATACAAGAAAAAAAATCAGGTCTACTATTGCTTTAAATTATTTGACATACTCATAGTTTTTTTTTTAAAGATAACAATGTGTCATATGAGTAACCCAAGAATTCCAACAGACACAGCTAAGTGTTGCTATGGGTGCATTAATGAATATCATTACACAGCCACGCTACAGCACATTCTTAAAAGTGGCTCTCTGCACGGTCATGCCACTAAAGATAAGCGCTGGTCAATTTTAGATGGAAAGAGAGAAAAAAAACATATCATATGGAACATAAGACATTATAAGGTTCTGCATGAACCCCAGAATATATATTTAGCAACACAGTCACAAATCTTTCATCCATGTCAAAGTGAACTGCATTAACTTTGTCAAATTTATGCACAAAATAAATAAAATCTAAAAGGTTGACAAATCGAACAACACTGTAAATGGGCCTCAAAACTCCAGAGCAAAGCTAAAGTGCATGCATACATTGCATTATGAACACAATATTTTTAGGAAGAGTTAGCTTTGATTACATTTAAATTAATGCTTTCACTTTAAACTAATCAAAAGATGGGCCTTTGTGGCTGTAAAAAAAAACAAGTTTTTAGTATTAGGATTGCTGGTCTGAACA
Organism: Hepsetus odoe; assembly: GCA_017165825.1. Lineage (NCBI taxonomy): Eukaryota > Metazoa > Chordata > Actinopteri > Characiformes > Hepsetidae > Hepsetus > Hepsetus odoe. The sequence continues at coordinate 12,302,795 of CM029387.1, forward strand.
CTGAATGAGGGAGAGAGAATTCTAGAATTTTTCAGGAAGCAGCTGCTGCCCTGGCTAACAAAATGAACCAGAATATTATTTTGGCATCTATTTGAAATTCTGCTATGAGGTCACCACATTCTCCTTTGCTTCTGATCACCTTCTGCTTTAAGCTGATAGAGCTGTGTATACTTAGAGACAGAAGTCTAATGTTGTAAAAAAAAATGAATTCTCTAAGATGGAGTGTGTCCAAATTTAAAATCTAGACTTTAGATTTGCTTCACATTCAGAATCAATATACCCTGAACTCAATAAGTCAGCTGGATTCCTGTGAGTAGTGTGAAAGTGATAACCCTTGTCATTGCAAGGACACAGCACAGCACACAGTGAACCACAACGAATCTGGACCTCTGCATTTAACCCATGCAAACACCGTGCAGCAGTGGGCAGCTATTGAGAGTGCCTGGGGAGCAGTGACGGGGACGGTACCTTGCTCAAGGGTACCCCAGGGCAACCTACTGGTGAGGGAATCGAACCCACAATCTGTGGTGGCAACTCCCTAACCACTAGGCCACCTAACACCTAACCACTGCCCTAACTCTATTGGAATCCTGCCTATCCTTCTACTGATGGCTGGATTCTAATTAATAAACAAGCTAACAGTCCATCAGTGGGTTCTATGGTAGAATGGACTGTGCAAAACTGTTTAAGCTTCAAATTTCTATGGTATAAGATTAACATGTATGTACACAGCATTACATCATTTATGAAGTAAATAAAAATGTTTCTAAAAATGTGGGAAAATATAGAGATTCTCCAAAATCTGTTGAAATGTAAAGTAAAAAGTACATGAAAAGTGTGTGTTTATAAACTAGACTGCCATTTGGATTATATTTGGCAATGGGCTCAGGTCTGAGAAAAGACAAAAAACATTACACAGCCATGGCATTAAGTGAACAGTGAAATCTTGAAGTTAGAAGCAGGAAAAACAACTGTGATGGCTAAATGAATGAGTAAGACAATTTCCAAAATGGCAGGTTTCAATTTAATGTTTTCATTTCACACCAACGTTTAATATGGATCAGTGCGGCCAGATAATTAAGTGGTTAAGCAGTCAGAGGTTTTTTTTCTCCACACAATGGAGTTTTTGGTTCCTCTCCTCCATAGTTGTCTGGCTTTAACTTCTAGTACTGTAACCTGTCTACCATCTACCACCTATGTAAAGTGCCTTGGGGCAACTCTGTTGTGAAAGGCGCTATACAAGAATAAATTGAATTGAATTGAATTGAATAATAATGCGTCAGGCTGTCTGGGCTATCTGTACTGTTTACAAGGAAAAGAGAATATGAAGTTGGCATGTGTGTGTTTGTGTAACCCCCTCTCTCTGTCAGGTCATGTGATATGTGCTCTAATTATATACTCTAAAAGAAGGCCATCCTTTGCTTTAATGACAGTATCTTGGGTAGGTCACAAGCACACATACACACCATATAAGACCCATTTACAACAATCAGGCACAACATTATAACAAGAGACAGGTGAAAAAAGCTGATCTGACTACACTGGCATCTGTAGAAGGGTTAGATGGATTAGTTATATTTGGAAGCCAGTAAAAAAGTTAGTTTTGAAGTTGATGTGTTGAATGAAGAAAAATGTCAAATTTCCTTTGACATGTGGAAGGCTGGGTGAATATGCGTTACTTATCTGAGGAAGAAATGGCAACAAGATGCACTATAGGAAGAAAGAAAGCCAACAAAAGCAATGTGATGTTCTTGGGTCTTGTTTTGTCAGAAACAAAAAAATAATAATTTATGACAAATTTGAGATGAGATGAAAAGGTGCTCCCTAAAGCATGGATAGATCGCTCCCTGATGTTCCCTGTAAAGCTGTGGCTTTGCTCATATGTAAATACTGATGCTCAGTTTGCCCTAATGAAGGGATTTATTGTTAGCTTGACTTCTCTCTCCATCTCAATAATAGGATAGATCTGATGGCCCTAAATGGACCTGTTTCTCAGTGCTGGGAAAAGCAACATATGCGATAAAGATTTATCTTTTCCACTGCATGAATGGTCATGTTTTTTTTTCCCCCAAGAAGTGTTGAAAATAACAATACTCAGCTTTTTTCACCTCACCTACATTTCTTGTGTTCTTTCATGCATTATTGCCTTTCTTCATTTCTGTCCATGTCTTTAATTTTAATTTGAATCAGCTTAACATTAAAATTTCCTGTCCAAATTTCCAACGCACTGGCCTGACTACACCTGGCAACAAGACGAGTCATAACAAGTCGTTAGTCTATAGGTATACAGATCTCTGTGAGGGCCAAGCTGTTGGTTATTGTTTGTCCTTTTTGTTGTTACTTTCATGTTTCATGTACTTGCTCTCAGTCTCTCTCAACTGTCTGTGTAGTTTACTCTCGTTTTTCACTTCTTGCTTCTTCTCTACATATTCTTATGTCAGGTTGTTTCTTCTTTTTTTAATCTGTTACTTGATCTCTCTCCATTGCTCTCATTTATCTTCACAGCATGTATTCACATACATACCAAGACCCAAACCAGTCAAAGACATTTTTACCCCAGCTATGTGACAATTCTCTCACATCTCCCTCTTTTTCATACAGATATGCCAACAAACTTGGCATGGATTTGTATGGACTCCACAAGACTTAAAAGTTGTGCTGTGGTATCTGGCACCAAGATTGTGATTTGGGCCTTTGTTGCCTCATATATGCCCCCCTATTTTTTTTAGTTTTTTCAACAGATGCTTAATTGAACTGAGATCTGGTGAATTTGAAAGTTAACTTTAAACCTGTAATATTACTCAAACTATTCCTGAAAAATGTGACGGCAAATGACTCCTTGTTGAAACTGAATTGAGCAACCAGCAATTCTCAAGATTCACAGAGAGAAAACATTATTCACAGAAAGAAAACAGTTAGAACCCAGCTTTGATGCTCAAAGTCTCTCGTAAGTGCTTTCTGCTGGGTGCAGTGCTCTTTCTAGTCTGCAGTTTCACAGCCCATTACAGAGCAAGATATGATGCACTGTGTTTTCTTGCCCTAACTTTTTCTACAATATTTGTATAGTAGCTCTTCCTTGAGACAGGTTAGTCTTTGCTTCCCACATGCATTAATAAGCCTTGAGCACCTATGACCATATTTCTTGGTTCAATGGTTGCCCTTCCTTGGACTGCTTTTATTAGATACCAACTTCAGCATACAGGGAACACCACACATGATCTTTGCTTTTGGAGATGCTCTCACCAGTCGTTTTTCCGTCACAGTTTGGCCCTTGTCAAAGTGGATCAGATTACTAACACTTTTCCTTCTATCACATCAATATCAAGAACTGGCTGTTCACTTGCAGCCTGATGTCACTGTAACAATATAATTAATAAAATTAACTTCACCTTTCAGTGGTTTTCACTGTGTCACTGATCAGCCGATATGCATGTCTGCAGTGCTCTTGTACATGTACCACCATGTGGTAGTGGTGGTCTAGAGGTAGGATAATCGACTACAGGTTACAGGTTTGAATCCCAGCACTACCATCACTGGGTTTCAGAGCAAGACCCTTAACCCCCAAGTTGCTCAAGGGAGACTGTCCCTGTAGTTAAGAAATATCAGTCGCTCCGGATAAGAGCATCAGCTAAATGTGGTAAATGTAAATTTATGTAGGATGCCAAGGTCCACTACACAACTGTCCTTGTCCATGCTTGGTGTGTTTGTATGTGCATGAGTTTGTCTTCCTCCTGAGTGGTGTTCCCCACTGCTCAGGGAGGAAGTGGTGCTTACACACACACACACACATACAAACAAAGACACACACAGAAACTCATACACACAACTACAGCCCCAACACAGCACTGAATATGAGCCATTATATTGTAATACAAACCAAATGCTGTACATTCACAGAAGTCACAATTCATTTGCTCATTGTTCATGTGATTAACTCAATTCTTTTTTGGTTTTACTGAAAGAACACATTGCATGCAGTCAGGCTTCATAAGCACATAGCTCTGTGCTTCAACCATAAGACTGTAATAGAAGTTGTAGTCTAATTCAAAATGCTGTTTAATACAGATACATATGATACTCAATTGTCTCAGTACAAGGTCACCCATCAAAAGGAGAGAATTACTAGACCGTCCATTTTTTAAGTTGATGTGTTGGAGGCAGGAAAACTGGGCAAGGATCTGAGTGGCTCTGACTGGTCCAAATTGTGATGGCTACACAACTGGGTGTTCCATGTATATGATGGTTAATACCTACCAAAAGTGGTCAAAGGAATGACAACAGGTAAAGCAGGTCATGTATGTCTACAGTGCTCTTTGTACATGCACCACCATAGGGTGCTGGTGGCCTAGTTGTAGGCTACTCGACTACAGACCATGAGGTCTCAGGTTCGAATCACACCTCCAGCACACTAACACCATTGGGTTCCAGAGCAAGGCCCTTAACCCCAAGTTGCTCCAGGGGGACAGTCCCTGTAGTTAAGAAAGTCGTTCTGGATCAGAGTGTTGTCAGGTAAATGTAAATGGCTGAATAAAATGTTTTTAGATTTTGTTTTGCAATCTGAATTTATTTTTCAATTTGTTGTATTAATGCTTGCATTGTCATATTGAGTGAATTTTACTACATACTAAAAAAATTTAGTTTCTTTCATTACTTACATTAATAACCAATTTAGTCATAATTGTATATTACATAAGATCAATGGATAACAATTCTATCACAATTAAAACAATATTACATTACAATTAAAACAATATTTTTCCTCAATTAAATAACTAAGCTGTGTGCAGAAAACAAAGTTCATGTAATTTAGTGGCCAGCAAAACCCGTCACATCATGTGATGTTTCATGCACTTCACACATCAGTGGGCCTTGTGGTTTTATGTAACTGAAAGCATGCCCACTGCAAGATGGTTACATATCTTTAGAATTCTTTAAATATTAAAAATGTTATTGATTTTTGGCTTTTTCATGTTCAAATTCTCACAATAAAAGTGAGAAAAGTGGAAAAAAAGAAACAAATCAACTAACTACATGTAATGTCCTGAGATGCTCAGAAATGTTTTCAGAATTCCTGAATTACTGAACAGGGACCTCCTGCCTGAAGGCATCCCAACATCCATTTAAATATCACTATGCCATGCGATTTTTATTTCTGGAACAAAATCTTTGGAACAGAGCTAACTCAAAACATTTTGGCTGGAAAGTTATCATTGATGTTATCATTGTACTTTAGTACTTTATTTTTCCAAGTTTAAAGGTGTGAAATGTACTTAGGACAGTCACAAAAATGAATTTTATGTTGAAATAACTGAATTTAATTTAATTAAATTGAATTAAATGAACGGAATAAAAATTATTAAGGTAATTACTGCATGACATGAATGTTCAAGTTTACATAAAGCTGCTTGTTCAGAACAATATTCAAGAGGGACCACAAAAAGACCATGTCACACCAACTGCCAAATACAGTGTTTTAAAACAAATTTCTAACATATTAACATATATGTTATGATGTACAGAGTAAAAACATGGGGGTGGGGTTACAGCAAGTTGGGATATTTTATGCAGCATCTGCATAAAATATCCATGATACAGAGTTACTAATGCAGCAAAATTTTACACAGGGACTTTGCACCACCCAAACTCTGTGACCCCAATGCTCAAAATCTTTTATATCAGTGTAAGGAGCTAATTTTGTCCACATGTAATAAAAACTGGCACTTGAGCATGAACATGCACTTTATGGTGCGTAGTGAAATGCAAAATTTGCTTCTCTTCATTATGCATTTGAGGGAGCATGACAAAATGTAAGAGGTTTTACTTAACACATGCACTGATTACAACATTTTACAACTGAATTACAACATTTTAAGAAACTCACACTAGTCATTTTGTTTGTAAGCTTCTATCAGGTGCATTTTAGCTACATCCAAATGTGCTCCCGAGCCTTTGCTGACTGACTCAGCCCATAAATTGTTTCTTGTTAAAAATCAATTAAAAATGGCTTTTTGTGAAGAAGTAGTATAAACAGAAGTGTAACTTTTGCCTTGTAAATTTGCCTTGTAAATTTTAAATTGTTACTGTTTTTAAAATGAATAGTCTCATTGTGATGCAAAGCATTACTGTAAAATAATGCTAAAGCAACATTCTGGTATAGAATGTTGTAACACCAGAGAATGGGCTTAGTTAAATGTATTACTTAATTAACATGCTGATTTTGACTGACTTTCACAGCAGCGGTGGCCTAGCGGTTAGGGCGTTAGCCGCATGATCGGAGGATCGGGGGTTCAAACCCCTTCCCAATAGGTTGCCCTGAGGTACCCTTGAGCAAGGTACCGTCCCCATCACTGCTCCCCGGGCGCTTTCAATAGCTGCCCACTGCTGCACGGGTTTGAGTGTGCATGGGTTAAATGCAGAGGTCAGGGGCAGCGGTGGCCTAGTGGTTAGGGAGTTGGCCCCGCATCGGAAGATTGTGGGTTCGATTCCCACCCCAGTGGGTTGCCCTGAGGTACCCTTGAGCAAGGTACCGTCCCCATCACTGCTCCCCGGGCGCTTTCAATAGCTGCCCACTGCTGCATGTGTGTGTATGGGTTAAATGCAGAGGTCCAATTTCGTTGTGGTTCATGTGTGCTGTGCTGTGACCTCGCAATGACAAGGGTTGTCACTTTCACTTTTTTTTTTTTTTCATGCTGCTCTCTGAGTTGTAGGAATCTGGCTGACTGACTTCACAAAACATATCAGTCATGAAACATTGGCTTGATTTACAAAACAAATGCTGGATCAGCACATTAGTGCAAAATAAGCAGAGCATGTAATTCTAGTGCAATGCTTCAGTTCAGGCAGATTGAAGTGAAAGTCTTATGAGGCATCTTGTCAAAAATAAACCGCACCGTCATTCATTCATTCTTGTATGTATGTATCTATGTATGTGTGTGTGTGTGTGTGTGTGTCTGTCTGTCTGTCTGTCTGTCTGTCTATCTATCTATGTCACTCTATTTGCTGCCCTTCACCCTCTTTTCATTTTAACTTTAATTTCGGCTGATATTGTCATTTTTCTTTCACCTTTTTATTCAGTCTAGGTCATGCTTTATCATTAACTTACTGTTTGCTCTTTCACTAAGTTCTTTCCTATTTTCCATTTCTCCCTCATGCTCATTTTGTACTGATCTCTTACTCACTGTTTCTCAGTCACTTATTCTCTTTTCCTCTCAGTTTTCTCTCTTATTCTGTTTTATTTCTAATTCTGCATCTCCCTCAAATTTTTCATCACTCCCTCATTTATTCTTCCTCTAACTTCATCTTTCTGGCTCACTGTTTTGCTCTTTCTTTATTCTCTCTTCCCCTTTTTACAGCATGTTTTTTTGTCTGTTTTGTATCGTTTTGTCTTATTGTATTGTCTTATTCATCTTTAATTCTTCTTTTTACACTTTGGCTCTGCATGTCTTTCACTTTATTTATATGTCTCTCTCTCTCTTACTGCATATCCAACTCTCCATACATCTCTTTCTCTCCCTGTCTTTATCTTATATCTTATATGTTTTTCTCTCACATCATCTCTCTCTCACAAAATACTGCATTTCCTCATCCTCTCTTGAATGATTAAACAAGAAAAACAGTAAGAGCTTCTGGTCTTACCTTAAGTGAGTCAAAGCAGGCAATGACTCTGCCATTTTCTACCTGGCAGCTTTTGGCCGGATGGGCAAATTTGCACTCTGTGTCCGAGCGTGAGCACGTTCCTCTCTGAAATTCACGACACACCTCCAGCGTAAGCCACTTGGGATCTCGGATGTGTGCCATACTCATTGCCATGGCAACTGCAAAAAACTAGCAGCTAGTGTGTATCCAAGGTCAAGAAGACCTGCTTTATGTCTATTTGTTGGTATGTATGGTCACACAATTAAGGTAGAGTGTGTTATCACCCAGTGGAGTGTGTGAGGTTGATGTCAAGAGGCACAAGTGCTAGAAAATCCCCAGGCAGCCAACAGAAAATGGTGCTCCAAGATTTCTGCAGCCTTTATTTTTCCCTTTCTTCCACATACACATTAAGAGAAAGCGTGGACACTCCAGCTGATCCCGCTTCACTCTAGGGGCACAGTAACGTAGCAGATGTTGCCGTCGTGAGTGACAGGTGGGATTGGGTTGACAGTGGAGGTGCAGGGTGGGGAGGATCAAAGGTCAAAGCTTGTGCTTCCGGCCTGGCTTTGGGCAGCAAGCTGGCAAAAAGCAGGGAGTGGCACTAAGAGCGGGTCCAAGCTGCAGCAAGAGAAGGCACTACCTTCAGTACCCACCTAAAAAGAAAGAGATCATTGTCATCATTTGTCTCACTTATTAGCTAAATCACTAGTTACTAAATCAGTTGCTACAATTATATGCAAATAGTGTAAAGGGAAAATATTTTACACATTTTGTAACATAAATATGGCTGAGGGTAACACTTTATTGTGTAAAGGTCTGGAACGTGACTTAACCTATGCAAAGCATTATTTTTTACTAACAATTTAATACTCACAGTAATTTTTTATGTTTTCTATTAAAATTAATAAGTATAATAATTTCTTATTTAATTGTAGGACTTGCATGAAAAGCTGATGATGTTTGAGTTCATATTTATACAGAAATATAGAACATTGTAAAAGGTTCACAAACTTTCAATTACCACTGTAAGTTATTACATTTTGATTTAAAATTACAGAAAAAAAGAAATGCTTAATATGACCAATGAGTTAGTAAAAAGATTAATTGTATTTTCATCTTCACTTTAAGACCTTGACTTCCTTTCCTCATTCTTGTATCCATACACTTCTTCTTTCACACTATCAGATGTTCACAGTTCACTGACTCTCCTTTGCACTCTCATGTTGATATTTTCAAATTCTCTCACTCTATCTCTTTAGTTTATCTCTTTCTCATAGGTCTTTCACTCTGCACCTGTCTCTCCCTGTTAAACTATGGTCTCTTATTCTATTGTTCTCTTTTAGCTTCTCACTCTTTTTATCTTTCCCTTTTTCACTCTCTCATTCTGATCCTCTCTCCCCACCTTGCTCACTCTCACTCTGTCTCCGACCAGCTGCACAAACTCTCTCACACTCAACAATGTCAAATATGCACCAGAGTCTATGTAACAGTGTCAGCAAGAGCAAATAAAGCATTCTGTCAAACATTCCTCTATCTCTTTCTACCTCAATCACTCTCTCTCAAACACACACACACACACAGATACACACTCACAGAACTTCAGACTCAACAAATAGGCTCTGGAAATTTAAATCAAATTGCATACCACAGCATACAGCAGAGCACTCAGCAGCAAACACTGACAATTCTATTTAAAGAGTGGAAGATAGTGGGGGTGGAAGCGGTTGGGGGTGTTTCACAGGGAGGAAGTGTCGAACAGACAACCGAGGTCATTTCCCCTTTCACAGAAGTGTTGCATGACCCTAGCCAGCCAATCGGAACAGGCGATGTTGCAACAGCAATCTGGGCATGTTCCAGGACAAGAGAGAGAGAAAGAGTACTGCATGCCCTATTAATTGTGGATGTCTTCATAATTTGCTGCATCCACCAAAGTGCAGCAAGGTTTATTGTGATGGGCTATAGAACCCCAACACCACTACACACAAAAAACACACCGACAAGAAAAAAAAGTCGTAGAAGGCCTCTCAACTAAAATGACTTACAGGAAACTGATGGATTGAACCTTGTAACTTAAATAACAGGAGTAATAAAGAAGACTGGTCATGAAAGCTGTGGGCTGGGCTGGGGGGAACCTCTGATCCTTTGGCTAAGAAATGTAGCGTTAATTCCAGTATTGTTTTACTGTGATATTAGTAACTTAAACCTTGGTGTTCACAATATACTGTTTAATTATGGCAAAGCAATACAGGATGTCTTAGGATGCTGCCTGAATTCACAAAGCTTTTCAGAATGACCAATACATTCCCACATATATGAACCATACTGCATTGCTTGGTGCTTTATTTTATATAAAATAAAATTCTATAAAATAATTTTATTTTATATAATTATATGTGGCATGGTTATGGCACAAAAACACCTGAATTCAATGATTAAGGGATTTGTCAGAAATTTTTTCCATGAGTATATCCTGCATAATTAAAATGAAAGTGAATAATAGTTATTGTGAACACAGCACAGCATACAGTAAATCACAACAAAATGCATTCTCTGCATTTAAACCATACACACCATGCAGCAGTGGGCAGCCATATCCAGCACCCAGAGAGCAGTGAAGGGGACGTTATCGTGCTCAAGGGTACCTTAGGGCAACCTGCTGGTCCAGGACATGAACTCACTACCATCAGATCATGGAGCCTAGTAGGCTATCATTATTGTTTTCCTGCCCACAAATATCTAATGTCATCCACCTTCTAGCTGCTCAAACTGCATTCAGATCTTCTTTAAAAGTGGTAATAGCTTTATTTTATTTATTTATAGCAATATGATGTAATTCTTGAATACCAGTGTTTGTTAGCAACATTAGCCTAGTGGCTATTTTAGGTTTCCCTCTTAAATGCAGTCCATGACTTGTGGTTTCTTACATTTTGTAAGTTAGTATGAAGTTCATATGAAAACAGTCAAATGCTGTTCATGTAAAATGAACAGGTTAACCAAAGGCTTCCATTATGAGAATCTGAGCAAAATAACTATAAACACCATTAACAAGTTAGCATAAACAACACACTCTAGCATTAAAGCAGAGCTAAGAAAAAGGGCAATCAGATGGAAAAAATTGTAGTTTTGGACTGACTAGTTCTAACTGACAATACTTAGTTCTTAACTCAACTGAACATATATATCATCTACAAAAGAGGAAACTGAAAAACCTTTGAAAAAGTGAAAGTAACTATTCTATGAATCCCCTGTATCTACCTCCAGAAGGTATTTTAGGCCCAAGTTTCCCTTTCACATTCTAAGAAATCATGGTGTTGATTGCTGAACTGACGTCTATGAACAATATTGTCACATACAGTAACTTGCAAAAGTATTAACCCCCCCCTTGGCATTTTTCATATTTGTTGCCTCACAACCTGGAATTTAAATGGACTGTTTGAGAGTTTGCCACATTTAATTTACAGAACATGCCTACAGCTTTGAAGATGTTTTTTTTTTTATTGTGAGGCAAACAACAAACAGGACAAAATAACAGAAAACTTTGCCGTGCATAACTATTCACATTTATTCTATTCACATTCACATTTAAATGTTTCCCATTAAACCACTCAAGTGTTGCTTTAGCAGTATGCTTCGGGTCATTGTCCTGCTGGAAGGTGAGCAAGCAGACTGACAAGCAGACTGACACAGGTTTTGCTCAAGAATATCCATCTTTCCCTAGACTCTGACCAGTTTCCCAGTCCATGCTGCTGAACATCTTCCTCACAGCATGATGCTGCCACCACCATGTTTCACTGTGGTAAGGGTATTCTTGGGGTGATGGGATGTGTTGGGTTTGTACCAGACATAGCATTTTCCTTGGTTGCTGAAAAGTTAAATCTGACCAGAGCACCTTCCTCCATACATTTGGGGAGTTGCCCACATGCCTTTTGGCAAACTCTAAATATGCCATCTCATTTTTAATGTTAAGTAATGGCCACTCTTCCATAAAGCCCAGCTCTGTGGAGTGTATGGCTTATTGTGGTCCTGTGGACAGTCTTTGCTGTGGAACTATGCAACTCCTTCAGAGTTACCTTTGGTCTCTGTGCTGCCTCTCTGATTAATGCTCTCCTTGCCCAGTCTCTGAGTTTTGGTGGGTGGTGTTGTGGTACCATATTCTTTCCATTTGAAAATGATGGATTTGATGGTATTCTGGGGGACCATCAAAGATTTGGATATTTTTTTATAACCCAACCCTGACTTGTACTTCTCAACAACTTTGTCCCTGACTTGTTTGGAGAGCTACTTCATAGTGTGATGCCTCTTGCTTAGTGGTGTTGCAGCCTCTGGGGCCTTTCAGAAAAGGTGTGTTTATACTGACAGATCATGTGACAACGTGATCAATGTTATATGCAATACATATGCGTGTGGCAATTTTCAGTTTTTACATTTTTTTTTTTAATTTTAGATTATTTTAGATATATTTTTCTCATTTCACTTCACCAACTTAGACTATTTTGTGCAGATCCATCACATAAAATAAGTTTTAAATTACAGATTAAGTTTAAAATAGATAAAAAGCCATACTTTTGAATATTTTTGCAAGGCACTGTAGGTATCCTTTTTTCCCCTGTGGAAAAAAGGTGAAATGTGATCGTGATGGCACTATTAATGGCACTATATTCTGTTATTATTTGCAAAAATGCCTGAGAATATCTGCCAGCTGCACATCCTCTAAGCACTTTGCACACCTTGTCCTTAGGTCTAGCAGCCTTACATGTGTTGACTATGAGCAGACTGTCTTGGAGACAGTAACATCTTCAGTGTAGTTGATAATGAAGCAGCTAGTCACTGATGCTGTGTACTCTTCCAGTTTGGTAGATATACTGGAGTGAAACCTTTATTATCAGAAGAACCATTTTTGTCCCCTTTCACCAAAAATAATTAGGAAAAACATATCTGAATACACAACATATGAACTTTTATATACAGGGGGCTGAAAAGCTGCTTGGGGCTCAAGAGCCACAGGTTGCTGATACCTGCGTTAGACGATTCTGAGGTCTAATAGCCTAGTCTTTATAGTATGCTTGTAACTATATATAGCTTGTAACTTATGTAGCATCACAAGGAATGTAACGGAAAGACTAGCTACCAGTTGATTTATGAGTTTAAACAGAGTCTGACAGTGACATTGTTACGATACCCCTGTGTTATAATATTTTGTTGTGGTCCAATGTTTCAAGAAGGTTTGGTGATAAAACTGCTTGCTAAATAAATAAATAATAATATGCATTTGCCTTACCAATACAATTAATTTGCATTTAAGTATATACTTAGTAAACATCTGAATGACTGACTATTAGTATTAGTATACTATTACACATTAGTATACCTGCATTCACACCCTCACACATTTCAGGGGAAGCAGTATGAGAGAGAGAAAAAAGAGAAAAAAAGAGGGGGGGAGAAACTTGCAAAACATCAAACAGATAAAGATGACCAAAAGAAACCATGCTAACAAAACAGTGAAGCCCAACACAAGCTGACCGAAACAGCTTTCAACATCAAATATAGTTCATTGTTAATAAATACACCACTAGAGGTGCTAGAGGAATATACTCACAACACAGCTTACCACTCTTGAAAACATAAATGTCGCCCTAAATGTGCCGCATGTTTTAAAAATGAACGTAAAGATTAAATATGGTATTTTCTTACCTGCAGCAGTTTGTAGCAGTTCTTGTTCCAAACCTATTTATAAGACACATAAACTGTATGGAGCTAAAGTAATAAGGCATTTCTACTGCCTTGCCCTCAGCATGTGACAAAACTCCCTCATGACTTTCACTTTCCTCTATGATGTGCCAAAGAGACGCGCACACCCACACACACACACACAAACATAACCACCCAGTAGTTTCTCAAAAATGGCACACAACACACTACACTAACTGAGGAGACACATCTGTAATCTTTTTGCTACTGCCACCATTTTACTCTATCAATAAAAGTCAAATTTAAGTTGCACTCTTTCACTGACTATTCAAAAACATATATTAATATTATAAAGCTGCAACCCCTACCTAAAAAAACTATATACATTTTTGTTTCTGAATTTGTACATTAGATTTGTAAAATAAGCCTTGTAAAATAGTTGCGGCTAAATTAATTGTGACTATTTTGTTGCATAAAATCAAATAAATGTCAGAAATTAATCCCATTGAAAACTAAGATATGAGAAAAATCTAGAATACAGGGTCTTAAATACTTTTATTACATTTTGTAATGTTTGGGACTAAAGACAAAGACTTCAACTCAACTGGAGTTTATCTGTCTTTGTGAGGTCTCTGCGGGTGGCGGTGGTCTAGTGGTGGGATACTTGCCTTCAGAACTCTGGATCAAGAGGTCCCCGGTTCGAATCCCACCTCTAGCACTACCACCACTGGGTCCCTGAGCAAGACCCTTAACCCTGAGTTGCTCCAGGGGGACTGTCCCTGTAATTAGGACATGTAAATCGCTCTGCTAAGAGCTTCTGCTAAGAGCGTCTGCTAAATGCCATAAATGTAAATGTAAATGTCTCAAGGCTTATGATGAATATCAGAGTGAAAACCATAAGCCATAAGATTGACACAAGTGCCGTCCAACCATCTAAGACTGGATTGTGACAAAACACAGTGGTAAAGATTTAAGATAACTTTTGCAGCATTGAAAGCGCTCAAGAGCACAGTAATCTCTATCATTTTCAAGTGGAGTAAATCTGAAACCACCAAAAATCTCTCTAGATTTGCACATCCACAAACTGAGAACCTAGAATGGGATTCCTTTGTTCCTTTGCCGAAATGGGAGAAACCTACAAAAAGATAACCATCAATGCAGCCTTCCACCAACCAAGCCTTTATGACGGACTGGATAGACAGAAGCCAATCCTCAGTAGATGCAATATAACAGCCAGACTTGGAGCTTGCTAAGAAAGTGAAGTGAAAAGTGAAATTGACTATTTTTTCATTGTGAAACACAGCACAGCACACAGTGAGACACAACAAAATAAACCTTTGCATTTCACCCATACACACATAATGCAACAGGGGGAAGCTATTTAAAGTGTCCAGGGAGCAGTGATCAGTACGGTACCTTGCTCAAGGGTTCCTCAGGGCAACCTACTGGTCTGGGATTCAAACCCATGGCCTTCTGATACTGGGGCCAACTCCCTAACCCCTAGGCCATTACTGCCTATTGAAGAACCTGAATTACTTAAAGATTATGATCAGCAAAATCCTCAGGACCCCATAAAACAAAGTTTGATCTATTTGGCCTACAGTCAGACATGGTTGTGACAGCATTATGCTGTGTCAATGTATTTTTCTGCAACAGGGACTTTAATATTAGTCAGGAAAGAGGTCAAATGCAAATCCTGAGTCAAAGTATTTTCCAAAGTGCTCAGAATTTCAGGCTGGGGTGACAGTTTACATTTCAACAAGGCTGCAACACAAAGCACACCACCTAAAAAAAGGACCGGCTTCAGGGAATCTGAAAGATTTGGAGTGTCCCTGTCTGGAGAGTCTGGACCTGAACCATACAGAGCAAAGTCTGTAGAGACTTTTAAACCTTAATCCAATCTGGTTGAGCTTGAATGATTCTGTTAGGAGAAAAGGGAGAAAAAAAAGGTGTTCCAGACATGGAGAATTGTTTCCAAGATGACTTGAGACTGTCACTGCAGCCAAAGATGCTTCAAAGTGTGGGCTATAAATACTTCGGTAGATTAAATTTTTTTGTTTTTGTTTTTTTTTTTTTGCATTTGCAATACAATTTGCAAGACCTATTTCCACTTTTTGCTGTATGATTATAGTAGGTATTGTGTGCAGTGTGTGATAAGAATAATTATTATATAATAAATTACTAATTAATTATTTATTATATAATTATATTTTAAGATAAATTTGAAAGATGATAATATAAGGGACAAAAATTGGGGTTTTATTTGTACATTGAGCTTTTTAGTAACCTAACTACTTACCTCAGAAAATTACCAGGTTTCCTAGGCTGTAGTTTTACTATAAAATATCTAGCAACATTGGAACTAATGTATACTTTAGTGCTAGTGAAATTAATGGAATGACTAATTAAAAATACATTGCAGTTTAGAGGTGAACAAATAAGTAAGCATTAAGTACACTCAATTAATGCAGCCCTATAAAAACTGACTTTCAGTTTCTTTTAAAAAGCAGGATCATTACAGAAGGTTTAGGATTTAGTGGAGCACACTTACACGGTCTCTGTTGACTGGAGCAATCGATTCAAAGAGAAGTAGTTAAAACTGCAATATCATGTCTCATATTTTGTTTCTCTTGCTTCTCCTTTGCTGTTTCGCGCTCTATGACAGACAAATAACACACAAACTCCCGCCCCTTCTCCCTCTACCTCTCTTTCTTTCTCTCTCTCTCTCTCACACACACACACACAAACCCGCACACCCTGGTGGAATCCTGGAACTGCTGGCTGGGTCCTACTGCCTTGCTGAAACTCTGCACTACCCCATATTAGGAAACAGCAGCTAAATGTGTCATACGTAATTTACATGTTGGGGGGGTGGGGAGTTTTAGGCTGCGAAGGCAAAAGTGTATGCAAAACACACACACACACTCAACCCTAAAGATCAACCCTACAATTCAAGAGAACTGAAAGAGAGAGGCAGAGACATAGAGAGAGGTAGAGCTTGGTGATCTATTGTATATCGGTTTTAGCAGTAACTAAGAGTTCAGAAACACTTAACTAACTGCATGTCATTAGTTGGGATTGTATAATTATCTACTAAATAAAAACAACATTCCTAATGTTCTGCTATCCAATCAAACTGTTTTCTTAACTCCCCAATGTACAGTGAGAAACAAATAAATATAAATTACACATCTGTATCTAGTAATTATGTTTGTATTTGACTATCAACTTTGGTTATGGGTACATTTGTTGTTATTAAAAAAGAGAAAACCAAGATGAAAGCACAGAGCTGTCTATGGGGGAAATATGCCAATTTAAAGCTAAGATAAAAAGAAAGTTATATTAAAAGCATCGCACAAACAATGGAATGTCCTTTAAAAGGAAAACACTTGTGTACTGAGTAACAGACATAGCTATTAAAGAAATCAACAACAGGCAATAACAGAAAGGGAAAAAATCTAAAAAAAAGTTAGCAGCATCTTGAGCAACCTCCTGTCAGTAGTTTGGATGTGAAAACCAGATTGGAATTTGCAAAAATAGAACAGTACTTTGGAGGGGAAAAAACAAAGTCAAAGGTGAAACCTAGACAATACTGTCTAACTTCTAAAAGTCAGTTTTATTTATACTATGATATACACTACTATTATAAAATCTTGAACAATGCATTTTGAATTAAACTACCAAATATTGGTGCCAGGAAATCAGGAACCACATGGGGAGTGGGCGGCCACACAGTAACATATCTTGGTCCCCGATCTTGTTAGTTTCTTCACTCAGGAAGGTGGGGCTGCGAAGCAGGTTCTCACACCTGTTTAGAGAGATGGGGTATCAACATCGTTCTTCTCCCCAACACCAGAACGGGACTCTTCTTCACCGTCTCCTGTGTTAGCCCCAAAAGGTGGGGCTGCAATGCCAGCTCCCATGTCAGACCAGGGAAGTGGGACTTCTGTGTCTGTGCCCACTACTGAGGATGAGGGGTTTCTGGATCTATGTCTAAGGCCATCAGAGAAGGCAGCGCTTCTCAATCTGCGTCTGAGCCTGCCAGAGAGGGCAGGGCTTCAGGATCTACGCCTGAGAGTGCTGGAAAGGGCAGGGCCTCTCGATCTGTGTCTGAGCCTGCCAGAGAGGGGCGGGGCTTGTGGATCTGCATCTGAACCCACCGGAGAGCGTGGGACATCTTAATCTATGTCTGTGCCAACCATGGAGAGCGGGGTTTCTGGACCTGAGCCTGTGCCTGCCAAAGAGGGTGGTGCTTCTGAATCTGCGTCTTAGCAACCCAGAGAACGGGGCCTCTGTATCTGTGACTTTTGTGCCCGGTTGGAGGGCAGGGCTTGCAGAACTTTGACGCTGGGGCCAGCCCTGGAAGGCGGGGTCTCATGGACTGGGACATTGGGGTGCCCCTCACCGCCACCGACAGCCCTTGACGTGGCAGCAGCGGCGTGTGTATTGGTCCTGGAATGGGCCTTAATTAAGTTACGGACTTGGGTTTTTGTTTTACCCCGCCCTCTGGGATCCTGGTCCGGGTGGGGCAAGGTTTGGCGCCCCAGGAGTGGTGCTTTTAGGGGGGGCTGTTCTGTCACGATATGCGACGCTCTGCTCATTGTTTATGTGACTTCCGTTGTTTAAGTGTTTTCTGAGTTCTAGTTATATCTGAGAAAACTGAGCACAGGACTCCTGGCTACGCGTTTATGTTCGAGCAACAACATTACATTGCAAAATGAACTGGAAAAATTGTAAAATGACTGAGAAAGCTGTACAAAAAATGTAATCCTTCGGAATTCAGAAGATTATCAAATAGCAGATAACTTGACATATATATTGCCAATTATTTAAAAACATTTTGAAAGTGTATTTCTGTTAAAAATAAGTTTCTGTTTTTTGACAAAATTACAAAACCTTTCCAACAAATGACTGTTTGTTTGCAATTATATGCAATTATGAGTCTACATACTCAAGCTAAAATCCCTTAGGGCTGAAAGATCTAATTAAGTTTCAGGTTATTTTCTTTCCCCTATGAAAAGTACTGCATATTTAGAAAAATATTAGCCAATATAGATTTAATGATCAGTCAAGGTGTGAAGAGAAAAAGATACTCTTCACCGGTTAAACAACCACGTGTTGTTTCTGACTATACAAGGCAAAGAGGGAAACAGAACTTGGGTCACGCCTTTAACCTGCTTCCTGAATAACACACACACACACAGATATGCACACAGATACACATGCTTGGAGCATGTGCTTGGATAATTCTGCAGTTTACCTTTGTGTGTGTGTGTGTGCGCCAATGTATTGCCAGAAAAAAAATTTCATGCACATAACAGCAGCTGGCTTTGCCCTTAGAGGAACAGAGAGAAGCCAAAAAGGAAAGGAAATCCTTACCTTTTACATTGTGCTTCTCTTTTCCCTGTGAGCTGGCTGTGTATATGTGTGATTAGATACAGGCAGCAGGCCTAAACAGTGGAGCCCCAGGCACCGGCTGGACCATTCTCAGAGAGAGAGTGAGGGAGGGAGAGAGAGAGAGAAAGGGGAAGTGTAGCCTAGCCTGAAAACTGTGAATTTATGTTGCTCTACTGTGTCTGTGCGTGTCTGTGGTGTGTGAGCTAAACGTCTCAGCAGAGCAGCAAAGTAAAATAGAAAGAGGAGAGAGAGAGAAAGAGGAGAGAGAGAGAGAGAGAGAGAACACAAGCGAATGAACAAAAGCATATGTAGCAGTAGCAGTCTCACAACACACCAGTACTGTAGCACAGAGCATCCAGCCAAGCGGCCAATCACACTCAACATTAACTCCCCCTACAGCCCTAAACCAGGAAGCAGTGCTGTGGGTGGATGGGTCGGTAACCATGTATGTAAATAAATGTAAAAAATTGCAAGTCACCTTCCCTCAACACTTTAATAGCATAGATAACACCCCCTACAGACAAAGATTTACAGATTTACTTACATTTACTCATTTAACAGACACTTTTCTTATCCAAAGTGACTTACAATAGGAACAACACTCAAATTGCAGTGCAGTGAGAATGGAGAACTTAGCATGAAATGCTAAACAATTTAAAAGCACATGGTATAAACAGTAAACCAGTGAACAGGTAAAGCTGTGAAATAAGTGAAAGAGTGTTATAGACTGCTCTTTAACAGAGGAGGCGCTCTCAGAAGAGATAGGTAAGAGTTCTCAGTAGAGACACTCCTGCTCGAATAGTAATAGCTTTATAGTTATGCTGAAAAAATATGCTGAAAAACAGACAGTGAATGGGAGCATCATTCTATTTGCTCTAGTATAAATTTAGGGTGGTGCCTTTGGCTGTGTTTCTAAGTGAACCGGCTGTTTTGAGATTGCATAAATTAGTAGGATGATAACTGTAAACATCTGTTTTTCCCAAGAAAAGAAAACAGTTAATAATTTTTCTGTCTTGTTAACTGGACAACATTCTTGCAATTTCATTCATGCAATATCATGTGAATCGAGTAATTCTAACATTATTGTGGCAAATGTTGTCCTTGCAGCTGGGAAAATGTGCTCAAAATATGGATAGGTGTATGAAAAATTTATTATTTGTTATAATCCATACAAAAAATAACAGTTATTTTTTTATTTTTTGCAGTGAATTATCAACATTTCTAGGTTGTAATTATGATGACACCATTTTTTGTTAATGATAGGATTGATGAATATGAAGTTTATCGAATATGAAGTTGAACCAATATAAGAGACATTTAATTTTGCTAACAGCTTGGCTAGCAGTCAGCAGTTCTGCATATTCTGCAATGGTGATAAAGTCAGTGCCAATTAGTCCATGATCCTTGACAACCCAGAAAGGGAATTAAACATCTCTCATTTTCTGTCTTTCCTCTATTTTGGAAAATACTACTTGGCTGTAAGCAAAATATAAAATAATTTCAGTTATAGTTGATGCTGATATATTGCAGCAAGGAGCAAAGCATTTCCCCCTCATTGTTGCCGTGTTCCTATTCTCGAATAGTCTTTGAGTCTTCAGCTCAAGTCTTTATCTTTCACTTCTCCTTTATGAAAACATATTCCATTCTACCCCTCAACACTGTTCTCACCTAACCTCTCCAGCTCAATAACACTTTTGTATTATACCTTTTCTTCCCTTATTGGCCTTCTGTTTCAACATTCTTTCTTTCTTTCTAAACAGAAACATTTTAGGTCAGTTAAACCCTTGCAGAACTCTTCTGCAACAACTGAATCTTGTATCATCCAGCACAATGGTTGTGTCTAAATTCCTGTAACACCATAAAAGTAACTATGAAAGTAAATAAATAAAACAAAATTGCCTGCATTAAAATTACAAAGCACCTTCCCTCAACACTTTAATAGCATAGATATAACCCCCTACAGACACAAACTTACAGATTTACTTTTACATTTCACATATAAACCAAAATTATGATACATTTTTAAGTATGATCCTATCGTTAATTGTTAGTTTATTTTTGTGCTGAAAGGGATTTTTAAAAAGTTGGCGTTCCACACGGTTCCGTTGAAGAAAATGAGATACATTTTCATATATATATGCAGATCATGCACAATTAAACATTGCCAATTTCTCCAAATATCAGGAATAATTTTACAGGATAATAAACTGTTTATCAAATATTTATTAATGGATCAGAGCAAAATAAAGACAAAGTTACTAAATCCCAGCAAATTAATTTTTATAAAAAAGTTATTTGAAAGGGATTAAGTTATTTTGCAACATATTTGAAGCTGAAGCACAAAACCTGAAATGTAGTTTTGGACCCAGTTTTATCTTTATATTGGAAATAATTTAAATAAAGCAATAACCAAGGTAATACTAAGGTAATAAAGTAATTAAGGTACTAACTAATATTACTAAGCTTAGATTATATTATTTAATAAACACTACATTAGTTATGGATTTATCTATTACTATAAGAAATTCTGTAAATACACCGGTACAACCTGAAAAGGCCTCTGTCATGCTTATAAACTATGGGATTTAAAGAAAACCAAGTTTCATACTCACCCTAAAAACACATTTAAAAACATTTTATTTTTTAACAATTCTATTTTATTAGTAGTACGTTTTTTATTTTTAGTTATCATTCCATTCATTTTGGGAATTGTATAGAACATTTTTTTAAAATATAATTTTATAGCTCTTTGATCAGAAATTTTATTATTCTTATTGTTACTCTTCTTATTATTACAAAGGCTTTCACAGAGTAACCAAATGCATCCAGATTTAAGAAGACAATAATCATGTACATGAATCTAAAAGAAAAGTGTCACTACACTAGAAAATCAACTAAATGGTCACAGAACCAAAATATGGGTCGAAGTGTTCTGAACTGATGTGACACATCATGTAAACCTACATCAGGAAGGAAAAGGCTGAGGTTTGTCATGTCACTGAGGCAAAGACAGCATTCATATCACTATGATGTACACAAACAGAGCAGAGAAACTGTGAAACTGTAAAGTGGAAAGACCAGTATCAAATGAGTATTTTTTAATTATTAAATTGCTTGATCATTTTTGTTCTGCTGTCTTTTAGCTTTAAAATGGTTTCCAATCTTACTTATTAATAATTGTTAATATTTTTCTATAATGATTCATGTCACATGACTGGACTCACAAATCAGCCAAAACATTAAAATCTCTATGAGGTTAAGTGAATAAGTTTGATTGTATTGTGATGGCCAGATGACTGTGTTGGTGCATCTCTAAAATCAGTCATAGTGCCCTTGCTGACCCCTATCTATAATGGCAAGTGCCTATAATGGAACACGAACATGGAGCTATGGAAGAAGCTGCCTTTCTGATTAATCATGTTTTGTGGCTTTATCTGGTGCATTAATGTGATGGCTTCATAACTGAAATAATTTATAATATAAATTATTTCTACATAAAAACTTTTGCTTCATAGGAAGTCTTTATGTAATTTCCAACTGAGATAAAGCTAGATTCTTGCAGTATAATGATGGTATAAAGGACATTTGAAGCTCAAAGTTATATATATTTCATATAATAGTACAAACGCATGCAATACTTTTCTACGGTAGGCCTGCTTTGATGGCTGCCTGATATATAGCATGTGCGACTGTGTGTGAGAAAATGGAACCTTTAAGGGTGGAGAGAAGTGAGGCAGGGGAAATGTGAAAACAATGGCAAAGCCACAAGCAGATGTAGAAGTAAGTAAGTAAGTAAATAAATAAATAAATAAATAAATAAATAACACTCCCGACATCAGCCATCTTTAATTAGCACTGTCACCTTGCTACAAATGGCATGGTTATTAGCAGAGCAGTGCTAAAACCTGTGCAACGTAGACTCAACTCTCATATCTCCAAAGCTTATATATAAATGCTACATAATACAACTTCAATACTATGAGATCATTTATAAACATAGAAATAAAATGTAAATGTAGCACAGAAATAACCTGTATAATCTGTAGTGAAATGGCAAATGAAGAAGCATAATCAATGCCGATTTGATTAGTTTGGTTCAAGAATCAATCTCAAGTTTTACATTGTATTTACAAATATATTAAATAATCCACCAGTATAAATGAAAAACATAATTATTATATAAATATAAAAAAATAAATATAAATATTTATCCATCATTGTTACTTGTTATTAGACAAAAGTAACGGGATAAAAAGTAGAGTAAATATTTCTTTTGTGAACTATATGTTCAAACAACAAGACACTATGCAAATATTAAAACGGTAAAGTGCACTTAAGCAAGAAAAACAACGAAAAATGTTCTTTACTATGATAACACCATTAGCACCATACCGGAAGTGTAAATTGCAAACCATCTCAAAAGCAAACCATGCTTGCATGAATTATACACCGGAACAACTCCGCACACAGAGACAAAGAAAGCCAGAAGGAAGTTTCTTTTCTCAAAGACGAATTTGACATACAGTGAAAGAGGGCACCTAAGCCAAAGATGCACTTTTACATTTTTTTTCATTCTGTCACATTGTTACATTTTTAAAAGTAGATGATAATCAAAACAAATAATTTTTATTGCAAATACAATTGCATACAGTTTTTAAAATGGCAAGATATGTCAGTCGGGGTACTGAATGGTATAGTAGAGTGCAAAACTAAAAGACGTGTGCATGTGTGTGAAAGTGCTAATGTTGTGCTAATGTGTATTTCAAAAATAAAAATGTTGGTAAGATAGCAAGTTTGCTCATACCTGTGTGGTGCTGTTGCAGAGTTCCCACTGAAAGCGAGACAGAAATTCTCCTGTGGGTTACACACCACATGCTCACTGCAAAGCATTCTGGGGGAGAACCAGACGGCAGCCCAGTGGGTGCAACCGGAAAGAAAACCTAAAGCAGCAAGAAAGCAATACAGTGGTTTTAAAGTGTTTTCATTCATTTTCTAGGACACAAGCAGCTTTCAATAAATATTAACCATATTATCAAAACATACAAACTTCTGCATAGTGATTTTCAGAAAGCTAGTTAGTGACATTATGGTTTTGGTTATATAATGGTATATTTTGGTTAGGTTTGAGGTTAGTACACATGGAGCTGATTCTGTCACATAAAGGTATTTAATTTTAGTGTATTGTAATTGTATTAATTAGGACATGGAAGTCGCTCTGGATAAGAGCGTCTGCTAAATGCTGTAAATGTAAATGTATTAACACTAGTTTCCCCCTTTCCCACTTTTCCTTTACATTAACCACACTAAAGTGATTCTCATGAAAAAATGTAGTGTAATGCGAAAGACAACTTGAGTAAACCAGTTTAAAAAGTATCTTATGACAAAATTCAACAGGAAAAAATAATTTAACTGCCCCAAAACTTTATTTATTTTTATTTTAGTCATTTATATTGCTGTTGAGAAATTCTGGCTCATTCTACTCTGCAAAATTGTCATATTTCAATCACACTGAAGGGTTTTATGGAGTCAGATTTGTGTCAAATATAATCAAACTAAAATTCTGCATTACACATATGATATATAAATAAACTTTATTAATCTTGCATTAGGTAATGAAAGCCTCAGGGATGGATAAGCCTTATCTGAGAACTGAGCCTTCTGTGATGTATTTGCAAAAAACTGAAATTCATGCATACTTCACTTCACAATCTCCAGGGAACTAAACTGTTGCTCAAAAATGCTGTAGCCAATTTGAACGTAGCACAGATAACCTATAACACAAGAGGTTTGTGCAAAAATTGCACACAAATTCAGGAAGCACAGAGAGACTACTGCAGCATAACTGCAAAACCAACAGTGAGAGCAAAGAAAAACACAAAAGTGAAAATATAAAAAAAAATGCAAAACACCAATAATTTGCTCTTAAATAATTAGTTACAATTTTTGTTTGTTAGTACACACATTTTGTTTGATAATTTTAGCTGCAAATCTGATTCCTTTCATTTTCAGATGCTGCCCAAACTCATTTCAGTTCAAAACTTTGATAAGTCATGTCAAAAAAAAATGTTCAGCGATTTAGATTATTTCTGGTAACAATCTCCCTTTCTGGTAAAGAGTCGTTTATGCCCTGTAGCAAGGTAACCCAACATCATCAGACTACCAACAGCATGTTTGACTGCGGGCATGATGTTCTTACTGAAGAAAGTTGTAATAGTTTTCCACTATATATAATGGGGGGGCAGTGGTGGCCTAGTGGTTAGGGCGTTGGCCACTTGATCAGAGGATCGGGGGTTCGAACCCCTTCCCAATGCGTTGCCCTGAGGTACCCTTGATCAAGGTGCCGTCCCCGTCCCGCTCCTCCCTGCGATGGGCTGGCGACCTGTCCAGGGTGCGTCCCCTGTCCTTGCCCTGTGTGCGCTGGGTTGGACACCAGCGCGACCCCGTTTGGGACAAGCGGCAGAAAATGGATGGCTATATAATGGTTCCCATGTTTTCCAAAACAATTCTTTACTATCATCAATTCACAGAATGATATCCCAAAAGATTTAGAGGTAATTTCTTTCTTGGCAACTGTTATTTGTGTCATCACATTCCTCTTGCTTAGCATTAGTTAATGCATTGCTATTGTATCGATATAATTTTTGCCCACTGTCTGGTAGAACCATGACACCATCTCAGATGAGAGAGGATTGCACTTCCTTAAATATTCTTTTGGGTTTTTCTGTGAGTTTTTAGATGAGTTTTATAACTGTTCTTGGAGCAATTTTGTTATGCTGGACCACCCTTTCCATATTTACCCCAATTACAGGTTTTCTCAATTTGGAGATTATGGCTATAAACAGTAGTTGGAGAGACAGCTTTGTACACCTTTCCAAATGAAAATTCATACATAACTTTCTCAGGTCTTTTGAAAACAAATTTAATTGAGGGATAATGTGCTGTTTATTGAGACCCATTAAGGAACTTCACATTGCTAGAAAGGTTGTATTTAAGTGGTATTCAGCTGGCAGTAGTCAATCTAGGAAGGGGCTTGTCTAATTTAAACCTCTTTCAATTATATTTGGTTCATTGGCTGATTAAGTCTCTAGGCAGGCACTGAATTATTTTTTCACATGGATATTACAGGTATTGGTAAGGTTTTATAATTTTATTTTAGTTTTCAAAGTCATTTAACATTTGTGGTGTGTCTATCAGGTTGTCTTTTGTATCAAATGACATTTTTGTAGAGGAGAATTTAGACCCTTTGTTATGACACTTGCAGCTGAGCTTGACTGGAGTTCTCCTGCTCTTAAAAAGGCTCATGGACAAAAGTAGGGGAGGGACACATATGTTTAATTAAGGTCTCACAGGTGAAGGTGTATGTCAGAGTGAAAACCAAACCAAGAGGTCAAGAAAATTGCTTCAGACCTGCAAGACAGGAGTGCGTCCAAACACAGATATGGGGAAAGACACAAGATCATTTCTGCAGCATGGTATCCTCCATCACATTCAACTATCACACTAGATCTGGCTTCTTACCCAAACTGAGCAGTCTGTGATGAACGGAATTTGGTTAGAAAGGACCTAATGGTCACTATAAATGACTTTACAGAAGGACAGGCATCATTGCATTAACCAACCATTAGGCTTTTATGGTAAAATGAGGGTGGCGGTGGTCTAGTGGTAGGGTTCTTGCCTACGGAACTTTGGGTCAAGAGGTCCCCGGTTCGAATCCCACCTCTAGCACTACCACCAGTGGGTCTCTGAGCAAGACCCTTAACCCTGAGTTGCTCCAGGGGGACTGTCCCTGTAATTAGGAAATGTAAGTCACTCTGGATAAGAGCGTCTGCTAAATGCCGTAAATGTAAATGTAAAGTGGCCAGATAGATGCCATCCCTCGCTAAAAACACATGGCAGCCTGCTTGGAGCTAGAAATGCCTCTCAAACCATAAGAAGCAAATTATCTGGTCTGATGAAATAAGGACTGAGCAATTCCAGCCCTACTTTAGTGGCAGCATCATGCTGTGCTTTTCTGTGACTAACTAGTCAGGGTAGAGGGATATATAGATGCAAAAATTAAAGGGCAGTGTTCTAACAACTTTCTAACATAAACAGCATAACCCTTATCAGCTATTTATATTCATATTTATATTTATAGGTATATTTACATTTGTAGTAGCTCTTAAGTTCATCAGATGAGTTACATGGGCCTTCATTCCCCACATGCATCAAAATGCCTTCACCCACTTCTGGTTCACCATTTGTGCTTCCCTGGATTACTTCTGATAGGTACATGCAGCTTCGTATTGGGAGAACCCCATAAGACCTGTCATTTTGGAGATGCTCTGACCCTAAGTTAAGTAATGATCAGCTTGGACAGTTTGGGCCTTGTCAAAGTTGTTCAGATCCTTGCCCATTTTCCATCTTCAAACACATCAATATATAGATGAAAACCCTAATCCAAAGAAGTGTTTGTCTGTGTTTGTGTGTGTGTGTGTGTTTGCTGGGTATGTTCTCAGATATCTATCAGAAGACAAAAAGCTAATGTTTCTGCATGCAAAAGAGTTCACTGTCTGTGCATGTGTGGTGTGTAAGACTCTGTGAGTGCAAATGAATACTGAAAGCAACGCCACATGGCTCTCTCCCTCTGTCACCATGGAAACCATCTTTTATCTGATTTGCATCTGAACATACAACAGTTTTTCACTGGCAGTCACGACTGTCTCATCTGCAGAAAAAAAAGCTGCCTCTTCTATCCTTCTAGTTGTCAAAATAGATATACAGTCCAAAGATATACACATATTTGACTTATATTGACCAAGCCTGCCTTTAACCCTAAGCCTCAACGTGTCACCAAAAGGCCTGACCTTGTCCCAAATGTGATCTGCTGATATGCACACTCTTTCTCTCTATTTTTCTCTCATTCTGAGGCTCTGCTCACTGCCTCTAAGAATAAGGAAGCAATGTGCGCAATGGGCCCGCGTGCATGGCTTAAGATAACAGTGCAGAGAGTTAAACAGGAAGAGGGGTGTGTCGGCTGTGTGTGTGTGTGTGTGTTTAATAGTAGGGGTTATTTCAGTTCCCTTTTTTGCAAGAGCCAGGTGTGTTATTTTTTGGCTTAATCTGTTCAAGTTCCTGTTTAAGTTCTTGTTCTACATGCTGGTTTAAAAAAAAAAAAAAGAGAGAGAAAAAGGGAAAAATAGAATTTGACCTCACATGCATTATGGAAAAAAAAAGGGAGGGAAAGTGAGAGAAAAAAAGCTGTAGAGTAGATCAGAATGATGGCAAGACAGAGAAACTGTGACCTTTCCTTGAATAAATAAAGCTATAGGAATTCAGCTGCATTCTGTCCGTGCACCATGGGTTAGCATTTAGCATACTTGCACTGAGGTCTTTGCTTACCTCCCCTATTCCTGTACCAGGCGAGGCTAATCACATCCAACACACCATGTCCTCTCTCTACTGGCAGCGGGCAGGAAGCAGAACCGGTCCGTCCCTATTTACAGTCCCCTGACACTGCAGTATGCTGCGCGCCTGACGCATTCTTAACTCAGAGACGCAACACAGGAGGGGAGGAGGGGAGGAGAGGAGTAGAGGAGATAGGAGAGTTAGAGGGTTTGAAACACAACAGATCAGTACATTAAGATCCAAACTTCATAAGACCCACATAGGTAGAGGATCATAGGCTACTGAACAGGCTATTGAATAATAAACCTATTCAATATGTCCAAACGTATAAAGACAGCCCTTCTAAATAGTGAATTTCAACACTTCAAGGTACGCCTATTGCTGACACAGGTGCTGAGCTGTGCATTTACAGCTTGTATAAAGTCCAATAGACTGGGAGACTCTGGATCACAGCAAAAAAGAGTGGATTTCAAAAGAAATGCTAGATGAGATTTGGATGTAAAAACGTTTGGACATTAAGAAGTTTCTGTGAATAAAAACTTGGCCAACTCTAGTGAAAGTGAAAAAAGTGTCTACTCTTGTCATTGTGAAACGCAGCACAGCACAGCACAACGAAATTCAATCTCTGCGCTTCACCCCTACACACACGTGCAGCAGAGGGCAGCTATTGAAAGCACCCGGGGAGCAGTGACAGGGACGGTACCTTGCTCAAGGGTACCTCAGGGCAACCTACGGGTGAGTGATTCGAACCCACAATCATCTGATCTGGGTCAACTCCCTTTTAAATGGACAGTTATTTCTCTCCTCTATGCAGGTATACATGTCCACTCTTGGGATAAATGCTTTTAAAAAAAAAAAAATGCACTTTTCAAAAAAGTCCTGTAATAGGTGGCTCAGAAAGTGCCACCTAAACACAGACATACAGGCAAACATAAACTCACACACGCACACACAGTGTTGTGACACATTCATTAAAGGAAATTAACACTGTAACTATCAAATCATTTGAGCTAAAGTTCAGAATAAAGAAAATAGAAAAGAAACATACCTTCACAATAAAAGATCATATACAATGGGGAAAATAAGCATTAAACAAATTAAACATAGACCACAATGTACTTGCTATCTAGGTCCCAGTTCTGAAAACTACAGCGGGGAAAAAGCTTTTTCATACAAAGCCCCATCTTTGGAATAGTTTTCCAGCCAACGAGACTTAGACTTACTCTCAGCCTGTTTGCCTAGGATAAAAACCTACTCCTTTAGTGAAAGTGACTATTTTTGTCATTGCGAGGTCACAGCACAGCACACAGTGAACCGCAACGAAATTGGACCTCTGCATTTAACCCATGCACACACCGTGCAGCAGGGAGCAGCTATGAAAGCGCCTGGGGAGCAGTGACGGGGACGGTACCTTGCTCAAGGGTACCTCAGGGCAACCTACTGGTAAGGGGTTTGAACCCACAATCTTATGATCCTGTGGCCAACTCCCCAACCACTAGGCCACTGCTGCCCCATGTCATGTATTATGTAACTAGTTTTGACATTCTGTGCACGTCTTTTAATATGCTTGTGTGTCAGTACTTATTAATTCATAATAAAAGGATAAAACTCTCAGCAGTCAACTACTTTACACAGTGTTCTGAAGTTAAAGTGATTTTGAACACCACATCACAGTTCAGAGTGAACCACAATGATACTTCTTTGCATTTAACACATTATACCTAAATGGAGCAGTTGGCAACCATATTTAGTGCCCAGGGAGCAGTGATGGGGATGGTTTGTTGCTCAAGAATCTCTCAGTGAAACCTATTATTCTGGGACTCAGATCCACAACATTTCGATCATAGGGCCTAGTCCTTAACCACTATGCCAACACTGCCCCAGGTAGGTAGTGGTTATAATTGTGAATAATATCTTCGTGATTTTACCAATGAGTCATGATTCACACCAATACCACTAATAACTTGATAGGTTTATTCTTTCAAATACTGCTACTGCAGAAACTAATCCAGCAATGTATTTTAATGAATACATTTAAAATACATTTTAATCTAGATCAAATTACTAGTAGGTCCTGTACCATATTTGAAGCAAAATTTAATTTTTATGATGTTCACTTTCTGAAAAAAAAGATTGCGTCTTGGTTAAAGCTATTTTGATACCCACATGATCTACACAGGATAAGAAACTATTGTTCTCAGTATAAGACCCTGTCAATCAGCTTGCAATTTCTGTAAATGAAGACCCAGTCTTCATATAAATATAAATCAATAAATACAAGACAAGACCATGTTTTTATTCACTGAGCCAAGTGGATGAGGGGAAAATCCAAAGCCTAGCAACCATGCCAAGTAAACTCTAAGAGAGACCTAGGAAAAGAAAAAGAAAAAAAAAAAAAAAAAAGGTGGAAGAAAAACAGGAGACAGTGTTGCTCAAGTGTCAGACATAATTGCACCCTTGATGGGCCAACCACACAAGAGAGCCTGGAAATAGTGCCTTGGACGGCCAACACCCAGAAAGTTGACCATGCTGAGAGCTCAACAAACGCCTTCGCCTTCCACATCATTGTCTTATTATAGCAAAGATGTGCTAAAGGAGAGAGGAGAAGCAGGAGATAGAGAAGTCCAAAACATTGACTCATTACCAAGAAAAGAGGAAGGAGGGGCAGAGAGAGAGACAGACACGCTGTTTTTCTTTACTACAAAACATTAGGGCATTGCCACATATCCTTCCAGCCAATCACATGGCCGAGTTTGGTGACGGATGAAGATGTACCATGAAAAAGAGAACCGCAGTTCTGCAGCATGAATTAACACTCATTGTTTTATTTTATTTTGTTTTGTTTTTTTTAGCTAAACTGAGCATATTTCTCTGCATCATTTGTTTCACCCCTTTTGCCCAGTTCATTAATGGTTTGAATACTCATATGATAACTAGTGAGCAGGTGTTATATAGATGGAGGATGTTCTTCAGCTTTCCAATGACACTGACAAGGCAGTGGCAAGTTAATCTTCACTAAGTATGTCACACCCAGCAGTGCTGCTGAAGTTAGTAAACAGATCAGTCATAGCTTAACTGAGAACCAAAAAATTCCCCCCAGCATTGTTGTGTGAAGAGAAATCATGTCCATTGATTAGAAGAGAGTGCCTTACACACTGTGCAGCACCAGATGAACTATCATTCAATAACTTTACTTCTGCAAGATGGATCAAAAGGCTGAATGTGTCTAATAGTGTAGACAGTAAGTGGACAAATTGTTAAAAAACTTTAGCAGCACTGCTGTGAATGCACACACACACACAAAAAAGGTTCAATACCATATCAATGTAAATACTTATGTGAAAACTTAAGGGTCAGTAGTTTAAGCATGTTTCACAGCTTGTAAATGCTTTTTGTAGCCAGCTTAGTGTTTCAATGTCACTGAGAATTTACAAAAGGCAACATAGTCATATTTTTTTGTTTTTGCAATAAAAAAGCTGCATGCAACAAGGGTAATTCTGGCAAATTTCTAACAATAACCTTAGGTTCATTATGGCCCAAATCTTGGCTTTGTGCCTGCTGAGCCATGTCTGAACTGAACCATTTTGTGGTATTTTGTTTGCCACTGGGTCAATATGAAAAAAAACTGAATTTCACAGTCAGGGCGTTATACTGGCTTAACAAAAAAAAAAATACAGCCGTAATAGTAACAACACACTTAGTGGCAACACAGTAACTGTAATGATGTAGTGTCGTGGGCTGTACATCAATGCAGAGCCGAGAGCTTCATACTGAACTTTAATAATGGAAATAACGTGCACAGAACTCATAAACTAAACATACTGAAAATAACATGTGTAAACAATAACATAAGTAAACACAAAGGTAAGCACACAGAATGACTAGTGCCCTGCTCTGATTCACTGGGGCTTATAACACCAACCCCCGATGAGGCACACCTGTCACCCAAGGCACAGATGTGCACAATCAGAGCAGGGCGCCCTCTACCATCACAGAACCATCACAGTAACAACACAGATTTAAGACTTTAATTGTGATTTAGAATTTTTTTCTTCCATTTTTTGCTTCCATTTTCTTTATTTGTCTGATTTGATTCAATACAATTGTTGGTGTCTTTGTGTTCTGATTGTAACTTCTATAACTGAATAATAACAATATTATATGAAAAAACTTTTATTAAAAAAATTGCTGACTTTAATAATTTTCCACTATACTACAGAAGTGTGTGAATTAAAGAAAGTTTAGTTTCAAAAGTGGTTCTATAATTTCATATTTTAATACATAGTTAAAGCCTTTATTAGCAGACTGTCATAAAATTATATACATTTCAAATTTTATCATTTGTTCCTGGAGGAATGTTGTTTTGTTTCACTTGTTTCACCTACTTGACCACGCTGGGGTGGTGTGAGTAGGACATAAACGTGGAGCCAGGGATCTGTAACTTGACTTTATTTAACATAACTGACGCTCTGCCCTGACTCATTGGGACCTTTAAACCCTTCTCCAATGAGACACACAGGTCATCCTTAATGAAACGGCAGGTGTTTCCAATCAGAGCAGAGCGGCACCTACCATGACAGACTTGACTTGATATATATATATATATATATATATATAAAAATACATATAAAAATAACCTAGCAGTTTGACCTACAAATTCAAAAGAATTATTTGAGCTTAATAATTCAAATTGTATTGATTTTAAGAAATCTATAAAATACAGTTTCTCTGATCAGAAATATTTGTATTATTTGTAAAGTGTATTTAACTTTGCATGTGTAGTTATTAGAGAGTTCATTTGTGGACAAAGAATAGAAAGGTCAATAGATCTCTGAATTAGCATTGTCATTTGGTAGTCAGCATCATGTCCATATCAGGGTTAATCTTGCTTACTAGTTTATTAGATTATTGTATAAAACATTACACATAAATGATGTACTTGGCAATTATTATTGTTATTGCTATATCAGTTTATGAAATATTCTGTTCATATAAATATTTCTAAGGTGCTCCATTTTTCCATAGAGATATTTTTTTCTTAATACTAATGGATCCTCTAAATTACAAGGTCTTAAATGAGCAAAAATACGAAGATTGCTTCATGGTAGTTGGCAGTGCTGAAAACTTAACTGACATTAGTAAGTCTGGTTACCTAATAAAAATACACCACACAGACCAGTAAGCTGTGACAAATGTGGTGAAATTTGAAAGTAGCTGTTGTTATATATATATATATATATATATATATATATATTTAAATAGTCAAGTTTAACTTCATACATTGCTTGGGAAAAGTGTTTGCCTGCTTGTAGCATGTTTGTATCATTTTTTCATTTGGACTGCTAAATAAGAACCAGACAAAAATATTGATAATGGGTTTGATTCCTGGACCAATAGATTAACCTGTGGCATCCTTGAGCAAGGTACCATCCCCATCACTGCTATCCAGTTGCCAGATGGCTGCAGACTGCTATACTTAGGTGTGATGGGTAAAATGCAGAGGATTTTGTTTTGCTATGGTACCATCACAATAACATTTCTTTTAATCCACGATTTTTGCCTTTTAGAAGAGTTTAAGAAGTATTAAAAAAAATCAAATAACTGTCTCTGTGCATTTGCTAACAAGAGTTTTACTTTCTGTAATAAACCTCACTGAAACCTCATTTGAGCACCACTGAAAACATGCATGTACTTAATAATCATTATGAGCACACAACATGCAGGGATATAGACAAACTTTGATGCTCTTCAAAATTATTCATTTAATTTGGTAGTGTTTTTGGTCAATATGATTTTGCATTTTGTCAAACACCAGTATTGCCCTGCTAGCTCTAATTACCTTGATAAAATATGGTTACAGAAATGTTAAATTCCCTGTTATTATTTTTTTTCAGGTTTTCAGTTCTAAGCTAGAGGCCTATCCCAGCTGCAGGTAAAGGATAAGTATAAGAAATACAGTAAAGAGTAAAGAAAATTAGTAAATGCCTGGTGATGCAAACTTCCATTATGAGTATATCATGTTTCATAAAGTAAGAATTAAACTAGCAAATGTGACTAATCTAATGTTATGTTATATTGTGACACAGTATTTTGCACTGAAAAAAGTGAAAAGTGAAAGTGACTACCCATGTCATTGTGAAACGCAGCACAGCACAACACAACACAACGAAATTCAACCTCTGCATTTCATTCAAACACGCACACGCAGCAGGGGGCAGCTATTGAAAGCGCACCCATACTTCTGTATTTTTGTGTCATGTTCTTGTCTTAGGTGTACCACCATAATGGAGAAATGCTGGTCAAGGATATGCCGTTTCGATTCTACCTACTTTGCAAGCTAATTGGCAAGCTGCTCATATGACAGTAAACATGAGCATAATTAATGAATAAAGTCTTTCCCCAAAACACTTGGAAATTACGCTGCAAAAATATTAAAGAAATACTGCTCACCTCCTTCTTCTTCATCTGGAATGTGGTTTGGTTTAAATGTTCCTAATCCTGAAATTGCCTCCGTGTATGGTGAAAGTAGGCCAGATTAGTAAACAAACTGGGTGTATTCTACTTAGCTAGCTATAGCAAAAGTGAGCACTGGCTGGCTATAAATTCACTGAGCTTAGTTATATGTGAACCAAAGGGCATCTCATTTAGGATGGTTATAAACTGGAACTACTTACACTTGCACTATAAATGATTTTTGTTAGTTATTAGTTATCTGGGTCATCCTGGCAGAGCTTGAGCCATACTATTAACGTTGGCTAAGTAGCTAATTGGCACCAAACAAGGTCTGTAAATAAATATATACTTTTCTTCTCAGCTTTTTGTTGTCCCCATCCAGAAATCTTCAACGAGGACATGCCAGCTGTCCCTTCACCACTTGGCCCAGAAAGCAAACAATGTCGCTGTAAACACAAGTTAGATTGTGAACCATGCAATGAATAAAAAGGGTTGAAATATAAAGTCTTTCCTAAAAAACGAACTACAATGGTTTGACAAAAAACATTTTAAATACATAAAAGAATCGTTTATAAAAAATAATATATATTTCAGGTGGCTACCTTTTTTATTTCAGTGACAGAAATAATTTTTTGTTTTATAAGAATATAAGCATTTACTGACATCTGCCGGTGAAGTGATGCCTTGCAATCACGAAGGTGGTGGTCGGGTCTATCCAACCTAGCACAGTTAATCATCGACCAGGGGTGGTCAAATCTAGTCTTGCAGAGCAAGTTTCTGCTTTGTGATTTATCTGCTCATGCAGATCTGGTTGATTTCACCTGATAATCCCCAGATTTAGAACTCTCTCCCTAACTATCTTAACCATTTATTCTGAGTCTATTCAAGGGTGGTGCTGTTGCGTATCTTACCATAAACAGGGCAAAACACCCTGGACAGATTGCCAGTTAATCACAGGGTAGACACACCGCTATGGAACAAATTTGCATCTCAAATTCAACTGACAAGCATGTGTTTGAGAGAGGAAACCGGAATACATGTAAGAAACAATTTCAATAGCTGCCCACTGCTGCACGTGTGTGTATGGGTTAAATGCAGAGGTCCAATTTCGTTGTGGTTCATGTGTGCTGTGCCGTGACCTCGCAATGACAAGGGTTGTCACTAAACTAAACCCATGCAGATACTGGAAGAGCCTGCAAACTTCACATAGAGGCCCAGGGCCTTCTTGTTGTAAAGAGAACACTGCACAACACCAATAATAATAATAATAATAATGATGATAAGAAGAAAAAGAAAAAGGAAGAAGCAGAAGAAGAAGCAGTAGTAGTAAATATAGAGGAAGAACAGAGCTATACAGCTCAGGTATAGCTCTTGTATATGGATGTCCTCGTTCTTTATATTTTCTCTTTTTATATATTTTTCTATATTCTTTCTGTCTTTCTTGATAAAGAGCCCTGTAACACCCAAATTTCCCATTCGTGGGATAATAAAAGATTATTCTATTCTATTCTATTCTACTCTAAAAGTTTCTAAGCTATTTTGTACTCTAGTTTAAAATATCTAGTTTCGATTTCAGATTTGTTTTGCTTGGTAAACCCCCAATATACTACTACTACTACTACTACTACTACTACTACTACTAATAATAATAATAATAATAATAATAAATTATTATTTGTATTGTTGGTTGTTATATTCCTAATACTATTACTATGGTCTAAAAATCACAAGATAATTCAATTAATTGGACGCTGTAGAATTGTACAGAGGATTCAGTTTACATGGGCTAACACTAACCAACTGAAGTCAACATTGTAAATACTAAAAACAAATACTGTCTTCTGAGCATTCTTGAACCGAACTGAATTACGAGCATATCAGTGAAAGTGTGCATTCTCGCGTTGTTAAGTGTGTTTCGTATGTTCTCGCGAGGTGTGTCGTACGCTCCCCAGCTATCGGCCATCATAGTAGTCAAGCACACAAAACATTTGCGATAAGTAGGCATAGGAGGCGAACGGTTGACAACAAGGCTTAGCGATAGCGAGGGGGGACAGCGGGAGCCTCTGGGTAAAGGGACCCGATAGTAACAATATTGCAGGTGTCCCGCTGACATACTTCATATCGTTTCATGTTTGAGGAGCGACAACACTGACAACTAAATATGTCTAATCTGAGCAAAGGCGGCACCAAGAAGGACACCAAGATGAGGATACGAGCTTTTCCTGTAAGTAGTAGCCGGCAAAAATAACACATCATCGAAGAGGAGCGAGAAGCGATGCGATTCTGAAACGAATAATGTAACAGTCATTCCAGGCAGCTTTGGTTTCATTTAAAATTATGTGCTCGTTTAAATTAACGGTACATCTGTACACAAGTCAAAAGTCTGATTCCAGTAGTGAGGCTAAGCTGAAACAACTAACAGTTATTTCCTGGAAAGCCTGATAGTCTGTAGCACACAGTGTCAGCAGTCAACAGCAAGTTCAGTCAACAGTTGACGCTGTGTTAAACTTTCTGTAGCTAGCATGCTAGTTGTTGGTCAGTTTGTGCTCATTGTTGGTTAATAACATTAGCCTGTTAGCTACAATTAGCCTGTTGGTGGCCTGTCAGTAAACTGCTAAATCCGGCTAGCTAATTTCCTGCTAGTTTTCATTGCCGCGCAGTGGGACTACCTAGGCTGGGTTTCATATAATGGGTACTCGCATGTGTCTTGTAATTAGACTTGGTTGAGATAAAGAGACACATTAGCTTAGGTAGCGCTGTTAACCGTCTTCGGTATTGTTAGCGTACTCAAGCAGCTTCTCCTGTGTTTGGATCATATAGTGTTTCATTTTTGCTTATTGAATGGATTGAGCAGGATTAGAGAGAGAATTAAATTTCAGAATTAGGGGCAGCGGGATTTAACATACACTCAAAGTACTTAGTACATACATATTATGGCTGCCTTGAAACGTGGCCATACATATTTCCAGACACATTGCTGTAGACAAGTATGTAGGTCAATGTATAGTAGCCTTTTAATGTGGCTTGGAACTGGCACTGTGAAACTAATTCAGTGTATCACGTCGGTGATATAAGTGGCTTCTTATTAGTTGTGTAGTACATACACTTAATGGCTATTAATCAGAGGTATGTATTAGTTTTCTGAGGAATCAGCTTCTGAAAAATTTAAAATGCACATATCTTACACTTTACTCTCTTTAGGATTCATGGCTTTAAGTAGCTATTATGAGTGTGTTATCTAGAGTAATACATTTTAATTTCATCAGCTCCAACCTATTTGTGTACCTTACAGTTAATCGGCTTCTTTTTTTACTTTGCATGCAAAGATTGCCTACTTTAATGGCATGTTTTTGATTAATTGCTTAGCATCATTTTTTTTTATAAAGCATCCCATTTTAAAATGCTGATTATAATTGGCTGAATATGTAGGGATAAACTATTCTGTTGGAGGACATTTGTGAATGTAGGTTTTTCCATTCATTTTTATCTCAACTGCTTATCCTGGCCACTGGTGATGCCGGAGCCAAACACAGTGCAAATATTGTGCAAGGTGTAGAAATGCCATGCATATGTTTGCCAGCCAACCAAAAATATAATGATTTTTAGATTTTCATAGTATCCTGAAAAACAATGAATTCCAGATGGCGTTTAGCCCTTTCTCCATTTGTAGAATGAGGAGATATATGTTTTGAAACATTTACAATATTTACATATGTCAGTCTTTTTTTTTTTTTTCTCCCCTTCCCTCAGAAAGTGAGATTTACCCCTACAATAATTGCCTTTAAAAGTGACAAGGAGATCTTTAAAGTCTTATTAGTACACATAACATACACACAATTTGACTCTCAACTGAATGTGTTGCTTGGGTTCAGGTTTGTGCTATGGGTTTCAAAGTTGATTTGATTGGAGTTGAGCAGATGTGAGTGGAACAGTCTGTTGTGCATAAAGGGAAAGAAAATGACTTTCCTATGGTTCTGTTTTGCCTCTGTTTCATAGTTATTTGGTGGAGTATCTGACAAGTGACTGATTTATGCATTTTTTTTTTTTTTTTTTTTTTGTATTTATTCTCATGATTAGCTAGAAAAACAAAGTTGAGCTTGGGCCTAATATGACAGTTTTAAGTAGAGTGGGTGCCCAGTTTTATTTAAAGAACAGGGATATATCAGAGCCTGACCATTAAAACAAATGTTTGCAGAAGTGTTACATGGCAAAGGAGATTTCTTACAATCTCAGAAAACATTCTACCATTTCACAGACTGAATGCACAAATGGGGAAAAAAATCAAGACCATTTTTACTCTCTTCAGGAGTGACTGAGCAACAAAGGCCAAGGCAAGTGATGTCAGTTTTATTTATAAATAAACAATAACAAAACTTGTCACAAAGAATCTTCACAGAATTATGGTCCTTAACCCTGTAAAGCAGGGCTGGCTATCTCTGGAGTCCTGCGAAGTTTTGTAGTTGCCTCCACAGACACACTCCATAAACCTGGCAGTGAGCAGACGAGCTGAACCAGGTTTGTTTGAGCAGGGAAATCACTAAACTCTGCAGGACACTGGCCCTCCAGGATTGGTGTTGCCTGCACAATATGTAAAGCTAGGCATGGAAAACACTGGGAGGAACCAAGCGACTCAAGAGGATAACCCATTGTCCAGTGGTTGATGCTGGAATATAAAAGAGAATGCATGATCTTACAAAAAAGATTTCTAACATTATATGAGGAACAGAGTAACATTTAACCAATGAACATCAGTATAGCCTCATCTTGGCAGTAGTAGGATCAGTTCAAGTCTATAGCTAAAAGCAGCCACTTCTGTTTGAGTTTGTGTGAGGCAAAGTAGCTTTTGGCTGTTTGGTAGCTAGCCCATTTTGGTAATCCATGATGGTGTAACTGGTCTGGTGTTACAGGAGAGGAAGCAACCCTGATGATGAATAATATGACTAAGAGTACAATAAACTCAGATGATCGTATAGCTGGTCTGAAGTACAAAAAAACTTCTCAACCACTCAACTTGATCATCCACTATCTGGGTTTCCAATACTGTGTATTATAGACCAGATATATCCTGTATCTCTAAATTAGATTAACAGTCATTGGGGTCACATTGCACACCAGGCCAGATACATTTTTATAGAACACCTACATATTTTGGGTCAAAAAGCTCCTTGGTGGTAGGGCTCCGGGGGTGGATGAGATCGGCCCAGAGTTCCTCAAGGCTCTGGATGTTGTAGGACTGTCATGGTTGACACGCCTCTGCAACATTGCATGGACATCGGGTATAGTGCCTCTGGTTTGGCAAACTGGGGTGGTGGTCCCCCTTTTTAAGAAAGGGGACCAGAGGGTGTGTTCCAACTATAGAGGGATCACACTTCTCAGCCTCCCCGGGAAAGTCTATTCAGGGGTCCTGGAAAGGAGGGTCGAACCTCAGATTCAGGAGTGTTCCGGGCACGCCACACCGGAAAGAGACCCCGGGGAAGACCCAGGACACGCTGGAGAGATTATGTCTCTCGGCTGGCCTGGGATTGCCTTGGGATCTGCCCGGAGGAGCTGGAAGAAGTGGCCGGGGAGAGGGAAGTCTGGGCATCCCTGCTGAAGCTGCTACCCCTGCGACCCGATCTCGGATAAGCGGATGAGAATGGATGGATGGACGGACGGACCTACATGTTTTGGATATCCGCTAACCCTGTGTATATCTGCTCTCACAAACTCAAACAGAAATTGCTGTTTTTAACTTTTAACTACAGTTGCCAACTTACCTCACCACTTCTAACTACAGACTGTATTGATCATCAATCAGTGGTTGCATTTGTTTACTATGCTTTTTATATTTTGTTAGGCCTTAAGTAATTTTTAAGTAATTAAGTAATTTTTCCCTTTTGTAGTCAACCAGATGATCATGGGTTCCCCTTGATTCTTGATTTGTTTGAAGGTTTCTTCTTCCAGCTTCAGGGAATTTCATTGCCTGTTGCCTTTGGCTTGCTCACTAGGGACTTGGACCCAGACTCTGTGAAGCTAATTGGAAAATGGGATTTACCAATAAAGTTGAATTGACTTGACTGCATTAAACTCTGGCAATGGTGGATCAAGCTGAGCTGATGAGCAACCTTTATTCTCAGAGAGAACAGATAAGCTGCCAGGTGACAGGTTGTAAGTCATCCATCTGAGATAATGGAAGTATCTTAACTAAACTAAACTTAACATCTTAACTAAAAATACAGAGCCAAGGACTAACACAGACATGAGAATAGTTTGCGACAGTGGCATCTCAAACTCCGTGAACTGAATTCATTTTATTTAAACTGGACACATATGTTTTGTCATTGTGAACACATCACAGCATGTGACCCACAATGTAAGGCTTCTCTGCATTCAACCTGTCACACAGTGGAGCAGTGCGTAGCCATACATTCGGCACCTAAGGAGCAGTAATGGGGACAGTACCTTGCTCAAGACCTAATGGTCTGGGACTCAAACCCATGACAAGAGTATAATCATGACAAGTCTCTAACCAATAGGCCCCTCCTGCTCAAACAAACTTGATCACCCATATTGGGTAATCATATTGGGTAATGATTTTCATGAGTCCATGTTCAAAGTATTGTATTCCTTGGCAGGATTGCAAGTAGAAAGCCACTGCTCTTCACAAGGAATATTGCTGCCCATCTACCTTTTAAGTAAAGATCTTTTTTTCAATAAAAAAGGCTATTGTAAAAATATTAATTGGATAGATGAAACCAAATTAGAACTTTTTGTTGCATCATGTTTGGAGAATAGTAGATACTATTAGGTACTAGTTGTGCCATTGCTCAAGCCTGTTTTGCTGGTCATCATTGATGCAACGTTAAATTCTAACAGAAAATGTCAGAACATCTGTCTGTGAACTGAAAATTGAAGTCCTGACCATAAACCAGTAGAAATGCTTTGGAAGATCCTGAACTGAGTAGGTTATGAGGAAACCCAAAACATCCCTAGTTTGATATGTCTCACTAGGTCTTAGGTTTGACCCCCTAGTCACTAGGACTAGGGGTCAAACAAGACATCGAGTTAAGATTCACATGCATTTGCCACTCTCAGATATTTAATGCGGATCATTTTTGATGACCAAGTATAATTTTATGTCTGATTTGTTTTACTGATTTATCTTTATATACTTTTAAGACTAGTGGGGCATACCATGGCTCAGTGCTGCGTTCTTGAGATTTTACCAGTTACAAATGCAAGAGGCTGAGAAACACTGGCAGACACACAACTGCATTCACATACACTCACACCGATAGGAAATTTAGCATCTCCAGTTTAAATGATGTTCGTTTCTCTGTGAAGAAATCCACATGTGGAGAACATGAAACTTCATGAAGAAAGGACCCAGACCATATTAGCTGGATATCAAATACAGAGTATTCTGGCAATGAGGCTGTGAATGCTAACCACTTCACCACTGCCATCTCCATTTTAATACAGTGGTACCTTGGCTTATGAGTGTTGCTTTGAGTTGAGAGCTAAAATTCGGGTTAACCCTGAATTGCTCCAGGGGGACTGTCCCTGTAATTAGGACATGGAAGTCGCTCTGGATAAGAGCATCTGCTAAATGCTGTAAATGTAAATGTAAATTAAAGAAAGTAAAGAAATTATTGAAAAACATGACCTAGGTGTGCGTATTGCTGACTTGGCGAAGCAGTACAAGCGTATCACTTCTACTTACAGCACCTGAAACAGACCACATTGGACAGGTTTTTATCAAAAACCCCTGCCCATGAAACTGAGGAGAGCATGTCAAAACAGGCCAAAATCAGCAAATAAGATTATTCAGCTCAGCCTTTCTCCTCTACCTTCGTCAGCATCTTCAAGTCGTCAGATCTCCGAGGCAAATGCTGTACATTATACTTAATAAAAAACAATTTATTGCAGTACATTCTATTGTATTGTGTTTTTATACAATATTCATTTTTGTTTTTTTTTAATAAAATAAAATTTGTGCAATTTTAACACGCACAAATATAGAAAAAAAGCATAAACAAAGAGTTTACATATCCACAGTGCTATGAAAAAGCACATGCCTCCTTTTGAATTTGCTCTAGTTTTTGTTTACTCATAACACTGAATTGTTTCTGAAGTTTTAAAATTATCTAGTGATATACTGAAGGACAAACACCTAGAATACCCATCTCCAAGTGGAAAAATGTGGGAAAACAGGGCATATTTTGGCAAATGTAAAATGAGCTTATCGCTTGCTTAGCTTAACTTTATCCATTTCCCATGGATACATTTTCCCCCGTGTTTGTCTAATAATGGAGTTGGGATTGCTGACATGAACTGAGCTGAGAGAAGCCTGCAGCTCCTGAGATGTCCTTCTGGGTTTTTCCTGTCTGGTTGTGGGTTCAAATCCCAGACCAGTATGATGCAATTCATTTGTGGTTCACTGAGTAGACAAATAGTCACTTTCACTCATATGTTATTATTATTTACTTGCAATACACAGTGTACATGAAGTGAATGTGATGGACAGTAAAACTGCATCACATATATACAATATGCAAAATCACTGCCGCCTTTTTCTTTCGGCTGCTCCCGTTTAGGGGTCGCCACAGCGGATCAACTGTCTCCATTTCTTCCTGTATTTTGCATCTTCCTGCTTCAAACTGACCACCTGCATGTCCTCTCTCACACCACATCCATAAACCTCCTCTTTGGTCTTCCTCTTCTCCTCTTTCCTGGCAGCTCCATCCTCAACATCCTCCTTCCAATATAACCCTCGTCTCTC
Source organism: Hepsetus odoe (assembly GCA_017165825.1). Classification (NCBI taxonomy): domain Eukaryota; kingdom Metazoa; phylum Chordata; class Actinopteri; order Characiformes; family Hepsetidae; genus Hepsetus; species Hepsetus odoe. The sequence goes on from CM029387.1 coordinate 12,346,119, forward strand.
CTCTGCACATGTCCAAACCAATGCAACCTTGCCTCTCTAACCTTGTCTCCAAGACGTCTAACCTGAGCTGTCCCTCTAATATACTCATTTCTAATCCTGTCCATCCTCGTGACACCCAACGAAAATCTCAGCATCTTTAACTCTGACACCTCCAGCTCCGCCTCCTGCCTTTTCATCACTGCCACCATCTCCAACCCATACAACATAGCTGGTCTCACTACTGTCCTGTAAACCTTCCCTTTTACTCTAGCTGGTACGCGTCTGTCACAAATCACTCCAGCCACTCTTCTCCACCCATTCCAACCAGCCTGCACTCTCTTCATCACCTCTCTTCCACACTCGCCGTTACACTGGACTGTTGATCCCAAGTATTTAAACTCCTCCACCTTTGTTACCTCCACTCCCTGCATCCTAACCACGCCACTTTCCTCCCTTTCATTCACGCTCATGTATTCTGTCTTTGCCCTACTCACTTTCATTCCTCTCCTCTCCAGAGCATATCTCTATCTCTCCAGGTTCTCCTCAAGCTGCTCCCTACTCTCACTACAGATCACAATATCATCAGCAAACATCATCGTCCACGGAGACTCCTGTCTAACCTCGTCCGTCAACCTGTCCATTACTATTGCAAACAAGAATGGGCTCAGTGCTGATCCTTGATGTAATACAACCTCTACCTTAAATGCATCAGTCACTCCCACTGCAGATCTCACCACTGTTACACTGCCATCATACATATCCTGAACTACTCTCACATACTTCTCTGTAACACCAGACTTCCTCATACAAAACCACAACTCCTCTCTAGGCACCCTGTCATATGCTTTCTCCAAATCCACAAAGGCACAATGCAGCTCCTTCTGACCTTCTCTGTACTTCATCAACACCCTCAGAGCAAACATTGCATCTGTGGTGCTCTTTCTCGGCATAAAACCATACTGCTGTTCACTGATCCTCACCTCTTTTCTTAACCTAGCTTCTACTACTCTTTCCCATAACTTCATGGTGTGGCTGATCAGCTTTATCCCTCTATAGTTACTACAGCTCTGTGCATCACCCTTATTCTTGGAGATCGGTACCAGTACACTTCGTCTCCACTCCTCAGGCATCTTCTCACTTGCCAAGATTGTGTTAAACAATCTGGTCAGAAACTCAACTGCCATCTCCCCTAAACATTTCCATGCTTCCACTGGTATGTCATCCGGTCCAACAGCCTTTCCATTCTTCATCCTCTTCATCGCTGCCCTTACTTCCATCATGTTTATTTGCTGCACTTCCTGGTTAACTCTTCTCACATCATCCAGTCTTCTCTCACTCTCATTTTCTTCATTCATCAGCTCCTCAAAGTATTCCTTCCATCTGCTCAACACACTCTGTTCACCTGTGAGTACGCTACCATTTCCCTGACCTGTAGCACATCTTTCCCAGATCTGTCTCTCTGTCTAGCCAATCGGTAAAGGTCCTTTTCTCCCTCTTTACTGTCCAACCTCTCATACAATTCACCAAACACCTTATCTTTGGCCTTCACCACTGCTTTCTTCGCCCTGCGGTTCATCTCCTTGTACACCTGTCTACTTTCTTCATCTCTCTGTATGTCCCATGTCTTCTTTGCCTCCCTCTTCTTTTGACTACACTCCTGGACTTCTTGGTTCCACCACCAGGTTTCCTTATCCTCCTTCTTCCTTCCAGATGTCACACCAAGTACATTTTCTAGCCATCTGCCTTATCACCTCTGCAGTAGTTTCCCAGCAATCCGGTAGCTCTTCAACACCTCCCAGTGCCCGTGTTAACTCCTGCCTGAATTCCACCTTCTTTTTGACCTCCAAGATCATCCTACAGACCACCATCCTATGCTGTTTAGCTGCAATCTCCCCTGTCACTACTTTGCAGTCTCTGATCTCTTTCAAAATGACCCTTCTGCAAAGAATATAATCCACCTGTGAGCATCTTCCTCCACTCTTATACGTCACCCTGTGCTCTTCCCTCTTCTTAAAATAAGTATTAACTACAGCCATTTCCATCCTTTTTGCAAAATCAACAACCATCTGACCTTCAGCATTCCTCTCCTTGACACCATGCCTACCCATCACCTCCTCATCACCTCTGTTCCCTTCACCAACATGACCATTAAAATCTGCACCAATCATCACTCTCTCTCCCCTGGGTACACTCTCTATCATTTTATCTAACTCACTTCAGAATTTAGAGCATAAGCACTAACAACATTCATTATCACACCTTCAACTTCCAGCTTCAAACTCCTCACCCTCCCTGACACCCTCTTCACTTCCAAAACACTCTCCACATACTCTTCCTTCAGGATAACACCTACTCCATTCCTCCTTCTATCCACCCTGTGGTAGAACAGTTTAAACCCCCTCCAATACACCTGGCCTTACTACCCTTCCATCTAGTCTCTTGCACACACAAAATGTCAACCTTTCTTCTCTCCATCATATCAGCTAATTCTCTACCTTTACCAGTCATGCTGCTCCCTCTGGACATGCCTTCCTCCTCTTCTTCTTCTTCTTCTTTGGCCAACAGTAGTCCAATTTCCACCAGCACCCTGTAGGCTAACAGCACTGATGGCGGTCGTTGTTAACCCGGGCCTCGACTGATCCGGTATGGAATTCTGTATCGTTGTCCGCATATTGATTTGTTTTACACCGGATGCCCTTCCTGACGTAACCCTCCTCATTTACCCGGGCTTGGGACCGGCACGAAGAAATACACTGGCTTGTGCATCCCTAGTGGCTGGGTTTATGCAAAATCACAAATTTTTTTTAAAGATTTTTTTTTTTTTTTTTTTTTTTCTTGGCTGAATAGTAAAAACCAATAATTTGAAGAAAAAAAAAATGTTAAAGTATTTCCTTAGTTTAGAAATCTTTTCCTTAATGCAGGAAACAGAGCTTGGGCACTTGCTTGACAACCATAATGAATCTCATTGACTCACTTGGGTGGCTCAGTATTGGGCAACTACACACACTTGATTCTGAGAAGCAGTAAACTGTCTGGAAAGCGCGCACTCTTCCTGCTTTTTCTCCTAAGACTTGCTGCACTGATCATATGTGTTTTAATCTCTTTTAGTTTAAACAATCATTTGGTTTGGTAAACAACTAAAATTTATTTAATTTTTTTAAAAGTGAAATAGTGTAGTGAAATATCTTACCTAAACAATTAATAACCAAATATGACTGGTCAATGTCATATTGGCTTAAAATATTGAAACGGTTAATATGTGAACATCTTAAATTCTTTCTTCATGTGTACTCTTTTCTGACAACTCAACAGCCTCATTTGGACTCATGGACTCATTTGTTCTTCCCAGGATTTGCAAACTTTTACTGTCATTCTTTTTATTCTCTTGTCGTGTGTTTTTTTTTTTTTTTTTTTTTTTTTTTTTTTTTTTTTTTTTTTTTTTAAATGCTTTATTTATTTGTATTTTATCTGTTTCTTTTTTTTAAATATTTTATTTCTTGGTTTTTATCTTGTCATTTTATGTTAATGTTATCCTACTATCCTGTCCTTTTTTTGTTTTTAAACATTGTAAATTATCTTAATTTCTTCTTTTATACCCATTATATAGTATATATTATAGTAAAAAAATACAAGTATAAGTAAAAAAAAAACTAAATCCTAAGATGTAAATGTCTTTATTGAACTTGGCTTGGTATAAACATTCTTCACCACAGGTAAATGATACAATATGTCCCAGTAAAGTTTTCTAAGCACACTGGATATCACCTGTGTAAAACGTATGATTATTTTTAATATTACAAATTATCAGACCAGGAAGTGTGGTTGTATTGTGTTTTCACCATATTACTATATTTGAACAGTATTTGAGCATCACTTCATTATTTTAACCTTGGCATAAAAGAACGTTAAAGATAGGGACATTGCAACACAATACTCAAAATTGAAAAACTTTAAATTGTATTGAACCCAGCACCCAGAGAGCAGGAATGGGGAAGGTACTTTGCTCAAGGGTACCTCAAGGCTGTTGTTAAATGAAAATGTAACAGGACTGTAAATAAAAACCAAACTGATTCAAACTGTACAATATATATACACAAAACAGTAAGGCACAGAAAATCAGAATGTATGAGGTATTAGTCATGTCAGTGACTAACACAATGACACAATGGAATATTGCAATAAAAAGTACATCCTGGATAAACATCAACTGTAAACCTGAGCTTATAATTTGATAAGATGTCTACAGTGCATGTGTGGAAGTTGCATAGCACTGTTGTGCACATCTGGGCATTTTTTCAGATCCCTGAGAAATTGTTGGTAGCCTTCATGAATACAGAGCCTGTGTGCTTTGTCTACCTAAGGTTCTCAGTGATAATGACCTCCATCTCTGTCCAATTACATAATCGTGTGAACTGGGAGTAGAGCATGGGACTCAACACTTCCTTGTGGAATACAGATGTCAAGAGTTAAGGTAGTGGAGTTGTTTTTGGCTATATGCATGCTGGGTTCATCCAGTAAGATAATCCAGTATCCAGTTGCACAGAGTACAACTAAAACCCAGTACTAGAAGCTACTGGATTAACTTTGATAAAGATTGTTTGGAAGGCAGATCCATAAATAACAGCCAAGGATAACGGCTTTTCAATTCATAGTGTGACAGTGTGGTGTAAAGTGCAAATGATATGCGGGTAGACAAACTGCAAGATATCAGAACAATCTTACCAGAAAGTTTGGACATGTCCCATAGCTGTTCTTTCAAACTATTCATTGCAGTGGGTCTAAGTGCAACTTAGTTGTAACAAAAGTCATTCAAACAGTTCACTTTGTATTTTTCTTGGCTACAGGAATGATAGTGGTATTTTTGAAACAGCCCTGGTTTCTAATTGGGGAATGAACAGACTTAGTGGGCACACGCTCATTTGTGTATTTTAGATTCAAGTGCAAGACATTTACCTTTACATTTGTGGCACTTAGCAGATGCTGTTATACAGAGCGAATTCCATGTCCTAATTACAGGGACAGTCCCCCCTGGAGCAACTCGGGGTTAAGGGTTTTGCTCAGGGCCCAGTGGTAGTAAGTACCCTACCACTAGACCACCATCACCCCCATGGCAGTTGATGCATATTCATTTATGTCAGGCAAAGATTGTCTGAAAACATCTGACTCACTTTCAAAGCAGCCCTAAAGTTGGTCCTCTGATTTGTTTATCCAACACTTCGGAGAGTGGCTTACTGCTGCTTCCTTACTTATTTTCTGCTTGTAAACTGGAGGCAGTAGGATGAAGACTGACCCAGGCAAGGTCATGAAAGCGTTGTGAGATCTCCACTGGTAGGAAAACTACATGAAACATAATGATATTTGGGGTAAACGCTGAAAAGGCCCTCGGGACTGTTTTTTATTTTGTGTTGACATTTGACAGTTAGCTCTCTGTTTCCATTTGATGGAATAGAAACTGTGACATGAAACAGTGCAGTGAATTGCAGGGCAGTTAGAATGGTAGGCACTTAATGAATAAATGTTCCAGTTTTGTAGTGTAGTTAAATGAAATTAGTTTTTACATCTGCCTCACATTGTTTACCAGAAAGCACTGGTAGGTGCTGTAGGTGTGGTAGATGAAGAAACCATATGACCAAACAGAAAGCACTGTATCTTTATTTAGAATTTAAGCCTTCATCTGAGGCTGTTCAGTCGCTTGTCCAGGAAAATGCTGGCAGATTTAGCAACGTCTCAGCTTCACCTGCATATCTCCCTTCTGGCCTTGTTTCCTCAGGCCAAATTTGTTACTGCCATTTAAAGGAACTAACTGCTGGTCTTTTATGAACAAAACTGTTGTCAGACAGTTTTCACACATTTGGTGATATGTTAGAGAGAAAACTGCTTGAAAAAGCAAAGACAAAGAAAACAAAAAAAATGCATCTAAAAAAATCTGTGAGTATCAATTGACATCTCCATTTACAGTCTGCCTGGTTGACTTCTGATGCATCACTGAATAAAGGTTTGAAGGACTGGCATGAATGAGTAGCATGTTTGTCATTTAATTACTATGTTTTTAAGATATTTAGTGTTTTATCACTACTTTGTCTCCAACCCAGATACCTGGGATGCACAAGCCAGCGTATGTCTTTGTACCGGTCCCAGGTCTGAATAAATTGGGAGGATTGTCAGGAAGGTCATCTGGGGTAAAACGTTTGCCTAGTCAATAAGTGGACAATGAAACAGGTTTCCACACCAGATAGGTCAAGTCTCAGGTTAGCAGCAAGCACCACAAGTACTGCTGGAAATTGGGCTGCTGTTGGCTAAAGAAGGAAGTCATGAGGCAAGTGAAAAGAAAAAAAGTGAAGAAGAATGAAAGTGAGTGTAGGAACTTTGAATGTTGGTAGCATGACTGGTACAGTTGAGGCCAAATTATTAGCTTCCCTTATGAAATTAGACAACACTCTTGATTTCTCCATGAAATGACCATTAACAACAAGTGTTTGTTTTTATAGTGTATTTGTTTCCAAAATAACAATGTCCACTAAGTTTAATTAGGATATTTTATTGATACACTGAGTTGAAACAAGAAAGGACAAAAATGAGACACCCAAAATTATTAGCCCCCTGGCCATTAATAGTCAATAGTGTACCCTTTCTGAGCCACAACTGACAACAATCTCTTAGAGTAATTCTTTACTAGGTTGGCACAGGTCTCCTGAGGGATTTTGGCCCATTCTTCCATTGCAAATTGTTCTAGCTGGTCCAAACTGCATGGTTTCCGAGCATGGACATTCACTTTGAGCCCCCGCCACAGATTCTCAATAGGACTGAGGTCTGGGCTCTGTGTGGGCCACTCCAGGATCTCAGTTTTGCTATCCTTGAGGAACTGTTGGACTAATTTCAATGTATGCTTTGAGTCATTGTCTTGTTGGAAGACCCAGCGACGACCTAAGCCTAGACTAAGAGCAGATTTCTGTATTTTCTCCCTCAAAATGTCAACATAATTTTCTTTTTTCATGATGCCATGCACCCGAACAAGGCTCTCTGTGCCTGAGGCTGCAAAACAGCTCCACAGCATGATGCTCCCACCACCATGTTTAACTGTGGGAACTGTGTTCCTAGGGTTGAAGGCCTCTCCCTTTCTTCGCCAAACATAAGCAACATCCATGTGCCCAAACAGTTCCAGTTTAGTCTCATCAGACCAAAGCACAGACTTCCAAAACTCATCTTTACCTTCCAAATGTTCACGGGCAAACCTCAGTTGGGTTGTGATGTGCCGCTCTTTGAGTTAAGGGGTTCTTCTGGGACGATGGCCCTGAAGCCCACCACGATGAAGAGCCCTCACAACTGTGTTCCTTGAAACATCAACTCCAGAAGAGGCCAGGTCAGCAACAGTCATCTTGGCAGATGTCCGGGGCTCCTTGCTGACATCTCTGACTATTTTCCTCTCCAGAGTTCTTGAAATCTTACAGAGCTTATGGCCACGGCCAGGTTTGTTTCTTACAGAATTTGTCTCCTTGTACTTGGCAATGATGAACATACAGCAGTTCTAGACATTGTGAATTGCCTGGAAATTGCAGTGTAGCCTTCCCCCTTATCGTGAGCCTCTACTATCTTCTTTCTGAGCTCCAGACTGATTTCCTTTGTCTTTGGCATGGTGAGTAACAGTAGTCCCTCTCATGTGTTCAAGTGCCCTGTTCCATGGAGTCTTTGTATGCTGTTTGAATGTTGTTAGGAAGCCAATTGACTACACAGGTGTGGTTTCAAAGCTGATTGTTTGCTTTCAAAACACACCTACAGTAATTAACCATTCACATGGGGCTAATATTTTTTGACAACCACATTTTTTACTATATTTGATATAAAGCAAGCCTAAATATCTATTTTATATTACAAAATGTACCAAAAGCTACTAAATAGCACTGGTGAATGTTTGCTTATATCAAGTTTCATCAATGCTGCAAACATTGGGAAGAAGTTTGAAACTTCTGTGGGGGGCTAATAATTTTGGCGTCAACTGTAAATGGAGAAAATTAGCTGATGTGATGGAGAGAAGGAAGGTTTACCTTTTGACTGTGCAAGAGACTAGATGGAAGGGTAATAAGGCCAAATGTATTGGATGCACATTCAAATAATTTTACCTAAGTGTGGATGGAATACGTACTGAGGTAGGTGTTATCCTGTAGGAGGAGTATGTAAAGAGTGTTTTGGAGGTGAAGAGGTTGTCAGATAGGATGATTAATATGAAGCAGATGCAGAGAAGTATGTCAAGAGTAGTACAGGATATGTTTGAGGGCAATAGGAGTGAGGGATGCATTTAAAGTTCAAGGCCAGTCTGTTAAAATATTGCTTTATATGAACAGTGCTTCAGAGGGTTGCAGTACTCTTAAAATCATCAACAGGGTCACAAGAAACATGTTGAGAAAAGGAAACGGAAATTAACTGCATTGAGAGGATTTCAGAAGAATCAAATGTGAAGTTATCAGGAGCTCATTATCCTCCAGTGCAGTCATATTGAACTGCAACCTACCTGGAGTGCCTAGTACAAGTACAAGGTGTTCAGTGCTCAGAGACATGACAAAGGTAAAAAAAAAAAAAGCTGAAACCTGACCTCCACTACGCAAGACACATCATTTGAGACTGGGCCAAGAAATCTCAAGACCAATTTTATGGACTAATGATAGGTGACTCTTGATGAACCTGATGGATGGGCTCATAGCTGGATCAGTAACAGGCCCAGAGCTCCACTTTGACTCCAGCAAGGTGGAGTTGGGGCACCGGTATGGGCTGGTATTATTGAAGATGAGCTAGTTGGATCTTTTCAGGCTGAAAATGATCTCAAAGTCAACTCCCAACCCTAGTGCCTGTTATTAGAAGACACTTTCAGCAGTGGTATGGAAAAAAAAAGTCTGCATCTTTCAAGAAAACCATGATTTATTTATTTATTTTTGGCCAGTGAAGGCCTTAAAGATGAAAGAAAAATGACACTGGGCCCCCCTTCCTCACCTGACCTACACCTCATTCAGGTTTACATTCAGATTTCAGGGTTATTAACATTTTGGATTGACTGATAGCACTGAATATGTTACATATTAGAATTAATCCTCAAAATACTCATTTGCCTAATAATTGTGCGCACAGTGTAACTTATGGTACAGGCCATGGTTGGGTGGCATACTTGGCCAGTTATGCTGTTTCACCTCTTATCACATGCCTCAGATCCTGCCTGAAACCTAAAAATGTACACATGCTAATGTTTCTTAGTAAGAAATAGATTAAATTCTATTACATAGAGTAAAAGAGGGACAAGGCAAGGTATGGAAAGATCTCATGCCATGGTTAAGACTCTGATTCAGAGTACTACTGATTCATTAGAGCCTACTGATTCATTAGAGGTGCCAAGTCCAATGTCCTCTTATGCTCTTAATCAGCAGCAATAAATAGTTAATCTGTGTCTTGTTTCATGTAAAATTCAAAAAGAACTTTCAGTCTTTCATTAGAAAAAACCTTTTCGCAAACCTTGTCAGTGATCTGAGGTAAAAAAAAATAAATAAAAGCACACAAGCAAAATACTTGTTCATTCAAGTATTTTGCTAAATAGCAAAATATTATTGAATAATTATTGCAGGAATAATTGCAAAGTTTTACAAAACTTTTATCCAGTTCCTTTTCTATTTTCTGCTATTCATGTGTGGGGATCGCCACCTCTGATAATTTGTTTCCATTTCTTATGGTCCTCTGTATCTTCCTCATTCACTCATCTCTCTTACGCACTTTCATTCCTCTGCTCTCTGAGCATATCATATCATGAAATCATCATCGTCCATGGGGACTCCTGTCTAACCTCGTCCTTCAACCTGCCCATTACTAAGAATGGGCTCAGCGCTTCATGTAATCCCACCTCTAGCTTTAAATGCATCAGTCACTCTGTAGACCTGCACACTGCAGACCTCACCACTGTCATACTGCTCTCATACATATCCTGTACCACTCTGACATACTTCTCTGCTACTCCAAACATCTCCATACGAAACCACTAGGGTAACTCCACTCTAGGCATCCTGTAATATGCTTTCTCCAAGTCCACAAAGGCACAGAGCAAACATTGCATCTATGGGCTCTTTCGCTGCATAAAATCATACTAGTACTACTACTTTGAGTTCCTACCCTCATTTCCACTTCCTTCTCTCCTCCTGCCTCTGGACACGTTGTCGTCATCCTCCTCCTCCTCCTCCTCCTCCTCCTCCTCTTCTTCCCAACATCAGCCCAATTTTCACCAAGCAATAGCAATAATCTGGACATCCGTTTCAGGTCAGTATCTGCTGAATGTATTCTTGTGGATATCTGAGGAAACAAAAAGATGGATTCCACTCAGTTTATGGAAATGGTGCACACACTCACATTGATAACTTTGTTTGGTCCTGTGGATTGTAAAGTGGTTGTGAAGATTAGAGGGAGGAATACTCCCACTCCAAGACACAATGGCATTAAGTAGTGGTAGAACTGGTTATTTGCACAAGATGGCATAGTATGCTTACAGTATATGCAGCATTTCCATAACACAGGGTGTTAGTGGTCTAGTGGTAGGATGCTCATCTAAAGCCCAAGAAGTCGCAGGATCAATTCCTGCACTATACACTATCAATATCTATGTGATGGTCGATAAATCAAAACTTGGGCATTCTCGCTAGCACTGAGAGACAGCCTTTATAACATGGAACACCAAAACGGAAAAAAAAAAAAAAACAACAAAATTTAAGTGCATACCTGTTTGTTCTTGCTTAAAGGATTTTTGATCTCTGATTTCACAAATGTTAAATATTCAAATGCCACTCCTGTCAGAAATACAGTGCCTTGCAAAAGTATTCATCCATCTTGGCATTTTTCATGTTTTGTTGCCTCATAACCTGGAATTAAAATGGATTGTTTGAGAGTTTGCACTATTTCATTTACAGAACATGCCTGCAACTTTGAAGATGTTTTTTTTTGTGTGAAGCAAACGACAAATAGGACAAAATAACAAACTTCAGTGTGCATAACTATTCGGCAATTACAGCTGCAAGTCGCTTTGGATAAATCTCTATGAGCTTGCCACATCTTACCACTGGGATTTTTGCCCATTCCTCAAGGCAAACTCAAAACATGTCTTCTTAATTTTAATGTTAAGTAATGGCCTCCTTGCCCAGTCTGTGAGTTTTGGTGGGTGGCCCTCTCTTGGCAGGTTTGTTGTGGCACCATGTTCTTTCCATTTGAAGATGATGGATTTGATTGCGTTCCAAGGGATCATCAAAGATTTAGATTTTTTTTTTTTTTATAATCCAAACCTTACTTGTACTTCTCAACAACTTTGTCCCTGACTTGTCTGGAGAGCTCCATGGATTTCATGGTGTGATACCTCTTGCTTGGTGGTGTTGCAGCCTCTGGGGCCTTTCAGAAAAGGTGTGTTTATACTGACAGATCATGTGACACTTAGATTGTGCACAGGTGGACATTTTCACTGATTTATGTGACTTTTGAAGGTAATTGGTTGCACCAGGACTTTGTAGGGGCTTCATGGCAAAGGGGGTAAATACATATGTACATGCCAATTTTCAGTTACATTTTTTTATATATATATTTCTCATTTCACATCAACAGCTTGGACATTTGTGCAGATCCATCAAGATTAAGAAACATTTAAATTACAGGTTGAAATGTAAATAAGTAAAATGTAAAATAGGTAAAAAGCCGGGGAATACTTTTGCAAGGCACTGTATGCATGCTGTACATATCTCAAATTGCAAATAAAAAGCTTATTTAGATAGTCAGTAAATACAAATAAATTAAACAGTAAAATACAGTAAATTGAACACAATCAAATACTTAATAATTTAAATTTGAATGTCTAAGTATGAGTTAATAAAAATTTGATTGGTTTTAATATTTTGAAAACTTTGCATATCAGAAGTTGTGTTCATGGTACAAGCATTTTCTACAAACATGCTATTTTAGCAAGATGTCTTTCCTTTGAGATCCAGTAGTAGTAGTATTCAGAATAACCAAAACCAGTGCCTTGGGCCATATACCAGTTTAAATATTTTCTAATATAATCTTTTCTCTAACTTGCTACAAATGAGGACAGATGCACAACTAACTAACTGTTAAATGCATACTGCTAGCCCCTTGAACAGAATGGTTAAGTAAGGAATTGTTCAGCAATTCTCATATTCTGTTGTGATGTCAGTGGCAGCTTGAGAATCTGATGTTTGCAGAGGCCATAACGTTATCATTACAAACCATCTGCCCATTACTGCATAAATCTCAGGAATACCAATGTGAGGTAAACGGAAATAAAATGCATAAGAGAAAAAAAATGTGCAGAAGAAACAGTGTCTTGTAGACCAGTACTAATTACCAAATTGACTTTTTTTTTTCCCCCCATTTTTTTAATGCAGCTTTTAGATGCTATTTTAAAGTAACTTTTTATTTTTAAATAGTGATGTTCTTAGATGTTATCATACATACATACTCTATAAACAACACATTCAAAATAGGAAAAATATTTCTCCTATTACTAAAATATGAATAAATGTTAAATATGGTGGCTTAGTTAGGCACTTGATCAGAGGATCACAGGTTCTAGTCAAATACAATTAGTTAACCCTGAGCTACCTTTTGAACAAGTTACTGTCCCCAATCACTTTCATCAGTCAATTACTGCTCATCAGAAGGTGGGTGTTTGGTTGCCCACTGTTTTACTTAGAGAATGGGTTTAAATGCTTAGAAAGCACCTTGTGGTGGTGCATTGTGTGCTGTGATGTGTGCACAATGACAGATATTCACTTCACTCCATTTAAAAAGCCCTAGCAAACATGCAATGGCAAGTCCGCATCCCAGGGTCTTGTTACATAGTAGCAAAAGAACATGATGAGAACATCGTACAAAAACTGTGAAAGGGTCCAATGCCCATAAGCTGCTCCTGCTCATGGTGTAAAAGCAGTTATAGATGATGAATCTCACTGTATAGCTGCATTCAGGAACCATTGATCAACTTTTTTATCAACCTAAAACTTGTTATTCAGGTTAAAGTGATATTTTAGGAATAGGAAAAAAGTTTTCTTTTACCCCAAGTATGGTTGACATGTTTGCTTTCTTGGTTTTGAACTGGTGACACAAGGCTAATGCAGCTAACAAGCAATGGTGTTTTTTACCTGGCCGATTGATACTATGCAGACTGCATGCCTATATGTAGACATTGGTTGTCAAGCTAGACTGTGCAGTTTGACTATATTCATTGTGGCTGTGATAAACTTCATTCCAATACATAGTTCCTGGTTGGTTATTTGTTAAAATTAGTCTGCCAGATCATGGTATTCAGGCACTCTTCACATAGAGACAGCAAGCAGTCCTCTCCCTTTATCATTAATTTAATCTGATCAGCAATTTGCAAAGGTTTTTCCTTACTTGATCACATGAACATTACGCTGGGGTAATTCTTGAAATAAAGGGTTTCCTCAGAGGGGAAACTGTTGTAAATAAAAATATTTTTAAAAAAATGTTGTATACAATCTTGCAGATGACCATGGACGAAAAGTATGTAAACAACATTTGGGATCTTCTAAAGAATGCCATACAGGAGATCCAGAGGAAAAACAACAGTGGCTTGAGCTTTGAGGAACTCTACAGAAATGCCTACACAATGGTGCTACACAAGCATGGCGAGAAGCTCTACACGGGCCTGCGGGAGGTTGTCACTGAGCACCTTATTAGTAAAGTAAGTCTAACATTTATTAAGCACATTATTAAAAACTTTGTGAGTTGTAATAATTTCATCTGTACTTGGATGAGGTTTTGCCAATTAAATAATCTAGGGCTGTCATTACATAAATTATAGTACACAATTTACTTTATGAATCTGCAGTGACTAGCAGGTTTTTTGCTAGACCAAAAAAAAATTGTATATACTGACTGACTGCATAGTGCAACATGTTTAACTTGACCAATTTTTGCACATAGAAGGTTGATATGCATTTGGTGATTCCAAAAATAAAAAATAAAAACTCCTTAATTCCCAAAATGAACTAATTTGTATAAATCTGAAAGTCATCATCAGTTTTATTTACTAAATTCCCCTTAAATCCCATTGCTTGGCCTGAGCTGTGATCAGTTTTATGTGCTTTCAAAGTGGAACTGTGCCTGTATAGTGTTCAGATGATTGCAATAAAGGGAAGCAAATGGCCCACTGGTTTGTTTTTTGTGTGTGTTTATTTTCAGGTAAGAGAGGATGTACTTAATTCCTTAAACAATAATTTCCTACAGACGTTAAACCAAGCATGGAATGACCACCAAACAGCCATGGTCATGATACGGGACATCTTAATGTACATGGTTAGTAAACCTATTTTTGGCTTGTCTATAAAATTGGGCTTTAAGTGAAGACTAGAAAAGGAGTGTGTAGTTGAGTTGTCATGAAACACATTTTTGTAGTTGATACAAAGTACAAGTAAAGGGAATCTAGAACTTTGAAATGACACAAGGAAAGTGACAGTTCTTTTGCAACCCCTTGAAATTCATGATGTTTGGTGACCTGTATTGCACATCTCAAACTAAATACTGACTTGTTTCAGATTTTATTTATTTATTTATTTTTTTGTTTGTTTGTTTGTTTGACAACAATAATTCGAGAAGTTATTTAGATGCAATTAACAGCATGGATGACCTAATTGTGTGAAAGGTGCAATTAATCAGTCTGAGGCCCTCTTATCCTCTTGTAACACCTTCTAAACAATTCATGCAATGTAAAATTTCTTTTTTATTTAATCATATTCAAATTGCAAGATATAAACATGTAGTGTAAGTATAGTGTTAGGACTAGTAAAGAGGTGTGTGTGTATATATAATATATCGAATTATGAATTTTTAATATTCTTACAAAAATAATTTAAGTGTTTTTTTTTTTGTTTGTTTTGTTTTTTTCTTTTGTTTTTTTTTATTTGAAATTCAAGCAGTTCAAGTCTAATTAATATTTCAGAATCATACACAAATACACAAAAGGGGCAGCGGTGGCCTAGTGGTTAGGGAGTTGCCCCTGCATCAGAAGATTGTGGGTTCAATTCCCTCACCAGTAGGTTGCCCTGAGGTACCCTTGAGCAAGGTACCATCACTGTCACTGCTCCCCGGGCGCTTTCAGTAGCTGCCCACTGGGTTAAATGCAGAGGTCCAATTTCGTTGTGGTTCATGTGTGCTGTGCTGTGAACTCGCAATGACAGGGGTTGTCACTTTTGCTTTCACTTTAAATGCCCTTTTCAAGGAACAAGAAATGGGTTAATAACTTAAAGCTGTTCTGCAGCAATGGAGGTTGATCAAGCTTTGAAATTTGGTGCTACCTATTCCAACTGATGTCCTAATTCCTTGCATCCCCCTCTGTCTACATAATAGTGCTGGAACACACTGTTGTACCATACCCTCGTGAAAAATATTGTACCGCAGGAAGTAGTGTGTTGCTATAAACATGGTGAGAAAAAGGCAATTGACAAAGAAAAAGAAACAGACCATCAGAACCCCTTAAAGTGTTGGTCACTCCTACAGAGAAATTGCGAAGAAAGTCATGGTATCAATGAGTACAGCGAGTTGCAGCAAGAAAGCCATTGACATCATAATTAGATAAAGAGCCTTGCCTGGGTCATGAAACACTGCTAATTGCCTGCTGAAGACTGGAAGAAGGTGTTATGGACTTAGTTTAATCACCCAGGATTTTTGTATGCCATTGAGTAGGCGAAAGGATTGTCCTTCAGTGTGTGACCTCAACTGTTAAACATGGAGGAGGAAGCATGATGGTCTGGGTCTGTTTTACTGGTCTGTTTTACTAAGTCCAAGCTATGCCGGAACTACCTTATGAAAAAATAACAAGATGGTAAGCCAGCACAGTCTCCAGACTTACACTTCATCAAGCAGGTGTGGGATGACCTGGACAGAAGAGTGAAAGCAAAGTAACCTGCAAGTGCCACACATTTATGGGAACTTCTGCAACAGAGTTGGAAAGAATATTTGATTTCCATTGTAGAAATATAGCCCTGAATGTGTTCAGCTGTTATATCTACCAAAGGTGGCTACGTTGGTCTATACCTAGATTCATGGGGCAGCAGTGGCCTAGTGGTTAGGGAGTTGGCCCCAGGATCAGAAGATTGTGGGTTCGAATCCCAGGCCAGTTGGTTGAGCATGGTGCCATCCATGTTGCTTTCAATAGCTGCTCCCCATTGCAAGTGTTTGTGTGTTGGTTAAATGCAGGGGTGTAATTTTGTTGTGGTTCACCATGTGTTGAGCTGTGTACTCACAATGACAAGAACGGTCACTTTCCATTATTTATTTTTTAACTTAATTTTTTTTTTTTTTTTTTTATGCTTTCATTTCAGAGTACAATGAGATATTGAAATGCTTGGAATCATTTTGATAAGCTTCTGCAATGTCACATTTATTTCCATCCACAGTTGCATTAATTTTTTGCCAAGGTCTTGTAAAGATGATGGGAGAGTCAGACCGCTGCACATCCCAAAGCCCAAAGATTTTCAATGAGGTTAAGGTCTGGACTCTGTGGTGGCCAATCCATGTGTGAAAATGATATCTTATGCTCCCTGAACCACTTTCTGACAATTTGAGCTGACGAATCCTGGCATTGTGTTATTCTTGGAATATACCTGTGCCATCAGGGAAGAAGAAATTCACTGATGGAATAATCTGGTCATTTAAGATATTTAGGTATTCAGCAGACCTCATTCTTTGGGCACATAACTTTGAACCTAGACCTGATCAACCACAGCAACCCCAGGTCATAGCATTGGCCCCACAGGCTTGTACAGTAGGCACTAGGCATAATGGGTGCATCATTTCATGTGCCTCTCTTCTTACCCTGATGCACCCATCACTCTGGAACAGGGTAAATCTGGACTCATCAGATCACATGACCTCCTTTCATTGCTCCAGAGTCCAGTCTTTATCTTCTTCTTCTTTTTCTTTCGGCTGCTCCCGTTTAGGGGTCGCCACAGCGGATCAACTGTCTCCATTTCTTCCTGTCATTTGCATCTTCCTGCTTCAACCCGACCACCTGCATGTCCTCTCTCACCACATCCATAAACCTCCTCTTTGGTCTTCCTCTTCTCCTCTTTCCTGGCAGCTCCATCCTCAACATCCTCCTTCCAATATAATCATCGTCTCTCCTCTGCACATGGCCAAACCAACGCAACCTTGCTTCTCTAACCTTGTCTCCAAGACGTCTAACCTGAGCTGTCCCTCTAATATACTCATTTCTAATCCTGTCCAACCTCGTCACACCCAACGAAAATCTCAGCATCTTTAACTCTGACACCTCCAGCTCCGCCTCCTGCCTTTTCGTCAGTGCCACCGTCTCCAACCCATACAACATAGCTGGTCTCACTACTGTCCTGTAAACCTTCCCTTTTACTCTAGCTGGTACGCGTCTGTCACAAATCACTCCAGCCACTCTTCTCCACCCATTCCAACCAGCCTGCACTCTCTTCATCACCTCTCTTCCACACTCGCCGTTACACTGAACTGTTGATCCCAAGTATTTAAACTCCTCCACCTTTGTTACCTCCACTCCCTGCATCCTAACCACTCCACTTTCCTCCCTTTCATTCACACTCATGTATTCTGTCTTTGCCCTACTCACTTTCATTCCTCTCCTCTCCAGAGCATATCTCCATCTCTCCAGGTTCTCCTCAAGCTGCTCCCTACTCTCACTACAGATCACAATATCATCAGCAAACATCATCGTCCACGGAGACTCCTGTCTAACCTCGTCCGTCAACCTGTCCATCACTACTGCAAACAAGAACGGGCTCAGTGCTGATCCTTGATGTAATCCAACCTCTACTTTAAATGCATCCGTCACTCCCACTGCAGATCTCACCACTGTTACACTGCCCTCATACATATCCTGAACTACTCTCACATACTTCTCTGTAACACCAGACTTCCTCATACAAAACCACAACTCCTCTCTAGGCACCCTGTCATATGCTTTCTCCAAATCCACAAAGGCACAATGCAGCTCCTTCTGACCTTCTCTGTACTTCTCCATCAACACCCTCAGAGCAAACATTGCATCTGTGGTACTCTTTCTCGGCATAAAACCATACTGCTGTTCACTGATCCTCACCTCTTTTCTTAACCGAGCTTCTACTACTCTTTCCCATAACTTCATGGTGTGGCTGATCAACTTTATCCCTCTATAGTTACTACAGCTCTGTGCATCACCCTTATTCTTGAAGATTGGTTCCAGTACACTTTGTCTCCACTCCTCAGGCATCTTCTCACTTGCCAAGATTGTGTTAAACAATCTGGTCAGAAACTCAACTGCCATCTCCCCTAAACATTTCCATGCTTCCACTGGTATGTCATCCGGTCCAACAGCCTTTCCATTCTTCATCCTCTTCATAGCTGCCCTTACTTCCATCTTGTTTATTTGCTGCACTTCCTGGTTAACTCTTCTCACATCATCCAGTCTTCTCTCTCTCACATTTTCTTCATTCATCAGCTCCTCAAAGTATTCCTTCCATCTGCTCAACACGCTCTGTTCACCTGTGAGTACGTTACCATTTCTATCTTTAATCGCCCTGACCTGTAGCACATCTTTCCCAGATCTGTCTCTCTGTCTAGCCAATCAGTAAAGGTCCTTTTCTCCCTCTTTACTGTCCAACCTCTCATACAATTCAGCAAACACCTTATCTTTGGCCTTCACCACTGCTTTCTTTGCCCTGCGGTTCATCTCCTTGTACACCTGTCTACTTCCTTCATCTCTCTGTATGTCCCATGTCTTCTTTGCCTCCCTCTTCTTTTGAATACACTCCTGGACTTCTTGGTTCCACCACCAGGTCTCCTTTTCCTCTTTCTTCCTTCCGGATGTCACACCAAGTACATTTCTAGCCGTCTGCCTGATCACTTCTGCAGTAGTTTCCCAGCAATCCGGAAGCTCTTCGACACCTCCCAGTGCCCGTGTTAACTCCTGCCTGAATTCCACCTTACAGTCCTCCTCCTTCAGCTTCCACCACTTGATCCTCGACTCTGCCCTCACTTTCCTCCTCTTCTTGACCTCCAAGGTCATCCTACAGACCACCATCCTATGCTGTTTAGCTACACTCTCCCCTGTCACTACTTTGCAGTCTCTGATCTCTTTCAAACTGACCCTCCTGCAAAGAATATAATCCACCTGTGAGCATCTTCCTCCACTTTTATACGTCACCCTGTGCTCCTCCCTCTTCTTAAAATAAGTATTAACTACAGCCATTTCCATCCTTTTTGCAAAATCAACAACCATCTGACCTTCAGCATTCCTCTCCTTGACACCATGCCTACCCATCACCTCCTCATCACCTCTGTTCCCTTCACCAACATGACCATTAAAATCTGCACCAATCACCACTCTCTCTCCCCTGGGTACACTCTCTATCACTTCATCTAACTCACTCCAGAATTTTTCCTTCTCTTTCCTCTTACAACCAACTTGTGGAGCATAAGCACTAACAACATTCATTATCACACCTTCAACTTCCAGCTTCAAACTCATCACCCTCCCTGACACCCTCTTCACTTCCAAAACACTCTCCACATACTCTTCCTTCAGGATAACACCTACTCCATTCCTCCTTCTATCCACACCATGGTAGAACAGTTTAAACCCCCCTCCAATACACCTGGCCTTACTACCCTTCCATCTAGTCTCTTGCACACACAAAATGTCAACCTTCCTTCTCTCCATCATATCAGCTAATTCTCTACCTTTACCAGTCATGCTGCCAACATTTAAAGTCCCTACCCTCACTTCCAATCTCCTCTCCTTCTTTCTCTCCTTCTCCCTCTGGACATGCCTTCCTCCTCTTCTTCTTCTTTGGCCAACAGTAGTCCAATTTCCACCAGCACCCTGTAGGCTAACAGCACTGATGGTGGTCGTTGTTAACCCGGGCCTCGACCGATCCGGTATGGAATTCTGTATCGTTGTCCGCATATTGATTTGGCAAAGTTTTACACCGGATGCCCTTCCTGACGTAACCCTCCCCATTTACCCGGGCTTGGGACCGGCACGAAGAAATACACTGGCTTGTGCATCCCTAGTGGCTGGGTTAGAGTCCAGTCTTTATGCTTAATGTAATTTAAGGCTTTTTTTGCGATTAGCCTCACAGATCAGTGGTTTTCTTAAGGCTACACAGCTGTTTAGTCTCAATCCCTTGAGCTATTGAACATAGCCGTGAGTTCTGCTTCTGTTTTTTTACGATTTGACCAAGCGTTTAAGTGATCACCGATCACGGACATTCAAGATTTTCTTTGTTTTCCAACCACATTTCTTCCGCGAAGATGATGGTTCCTCACGATCTTTCCAGTTTTTAATAATGCCTTGGACAGTTCTTAACCCCTATTTAGTAATAGCAGTTATGCCAATAATTTGACCCTTATGAAACAGATTAACATTTTTTCCAAAACCCTAGGATGTTTCTTCCAACATGGTTGTTTAAGTAATGAGAAGCTACTCACTGCAACAGTTAGGGTTAAATAACTTAAATAACAGCTGAAACATAATCATCCATGCAGCCATGCAGTAATTATCTAATGAGAGGCTCTTATCTATTTGCTTTGTTAAATCCAGGTGGTGACTTTTCTTTTGGATAGGCAGTGTGTGTAATAAATAAATAAATATATATATTTTTGTACTCACACAGTATCTCACAAAAGAGAGTACACCCCTCACTTTTTTTTTTTTTTTTTAAATATATCTTTTCGTGGGACAACACTGAAGATATGACACTTTGATACAATGTAATGTAGTCAGTGTACAACTTGTATAACAGTGTAAATTTGCTGTAAATTTTTCAGCACTGCCTTAACTCTCTTGGGCATGGAGTTCACTAGAGCTTCACAGGTTGCCACTGGAATCCTCTTCCACTCCACAATGATGACATCTTGGAGCTGGTGGATGTTACAGACCTTGTGCTCCTCCACCTTCTGATTGAGGATGCCCCACAGATGCTCAATAGGGTTTAGGTCTGGAGACATGCTTGGCCAGTCCAGTACCTTTACCCTCAGTTTCAGTTTTTTTTATCATGTTGGGATACTGCCCTGCAGCCCAATTTCCGAAGGGAGGGGATCATGCTCTACTTCAGTATGTCACAGTACATGTTGGTATTCATGGTTTCCTCAATGAACTGTAGCTCCCCAGTGCTTGCAGCACTCATGCAGCTCCAAACCATGACACACCCACCACCATGCATGACTGTAGGCAAGACACAGTTGTCTTTGTACTCCTCACCTGGTTGCTGCCACACGCGCTTGACACCACCTGAACCAAATAAGTTAATCTTGGTCTCATCAGACCACAAGACATGGTTCCAGTAATCCATGTCCTTGGTCTGCTTGTCTTGTGGGCTTTCTTGTGCATCATCTTTAGAAGAGGCTTCCTTCTGGGACGACAGCCATGCAGACCAATTTGATGCAGTGACAGCCTGAGTACTGACAAGCTGACACCCCCACCCCGACAACCTCTGCAACAATGCTGGCAGCACTCATACATCTATTTTCAAAAGACAACCTCTGGATATGACGCTGAGCACATAACTACTTTGGTCGACCATGGCAAGGCCTGTTCTGAGTGGAACCTGTCCTGTTAAACCACTGTATGACCACCATGCTGCAGCTTAGTTTCAGGGTGTTGGCAAAGATATTTAAAAAAAATTTTAAAATTACAAAAATGTGAGGGGTGTAAGCACTTTTGTGAGACACACACACATATATATATATATATATATATATGACACACACACTACATATGTGGTGTATATAAATTATAAACACATTTACAAGTGAAAGGGCAAAGAGAGAGAGTAAGGAATTGAATGCAATTGATGTAGTTGCAATTGATTGAGTCTATCAAATGGAAGGCAAATGTCATATGTAATGTCATATGGTGATATGTAGTACATCTTGTGGTAGATAGTATATACATACTTTTATATAAGGAAGGAACTTCAGAAGAACATGCATCCCATTTTAATGTTTTTTTTTTTGTTTGTTTTGTTTTGTCTTTTAATTGGAAACGCATCTTTACACAATGTGCTGAAAAAATGCCACAGGAGTGGCTTACACTGGAGTTTGCACTTTTTTATTTTTCTCTCTCTTTTCCCTTTTAAAATTTCTTTATGCCCACATCTCTCTTAAAGAACTAACCATTAAAAGTTTCATTATGAAAACAAAAATGGTTCTTCTGTGCCATGATGCAATCTCTTAATATATATATATTTTTTTTTCCTTTATTTAAAGGATCGTGTGTATGTGCAGCAGAATAATGTAGAGAATGTATATAATTTGGGCCTGATTATCTTCAGAGATCAGGTTGTTCGATACGGCTGCATCAGAGACCATCTCCGCCAGACGTTGCTGGACATGATTGCTAGGGAAAGGAAGGGTGAGGTGGTTGACAGGTTTGTGTGTGTCTTCGAAAAGATTTTTGTATGGCATTCCTTCTTAGGGCTTTAGATTAATACAGTCAGATTTTTTGGATGACCTCAGCTGCAGTAAAATAGTGACTGGGAAAAATCTTATATGCTGTTTGTATATATAATACTTTTTATATATAAATTGAACAAAATACCTTTGCAATATTCATGTAGCAGTACACATACATGCTATGTTCATACAGTCAGTAAATGGAGGATAAGTTTTTTCCAGATTAAAAATTATATTTTAGCACTGTATTATTCCACAATGCAGTAGAATATTTGGTGGGGTGAAATCTTTGAGTATCAGTAAGAGCACTTGCTTATGTTTGTTCATGTTTCTTTTAGAGGAGCAATTAGAAATGCTTGTCAAATGCTGATGATTCTGGGGCTTGAAGGGCGAACTGTGTATGAGGAGGACTTTGAAGCTCCTTTCTTAGAAATGTCAGCTGAGTTTTTTCAGGTTGGTGATCTCACATGGCAGATGCAGAATTTTTTCTGTGTAAACAAACTCCTTACTTTTTCATTGGTGGCACTCACTGTTTTGTCAGAAAAAAATATATTGTCACACAATTTATTTTAAAAAATGTATATAATGTTTTGTATAATACGTTGACTATGAAATGCAAATAAAAGGGAGACACAAATCTGATATAAGACTGATAGAATACTTCGTTTGTGTAGATGGAGAGTCAAAAGTTCCTTGCGGAGAACAGCGCTAGTGTATACATTAAGAAGGTGGAGGCTCGGATAAACGAGGAGATTGAGCGGGTGATGCACTGTCTAGATAAGTCCACAGAAGAGCCCATTGTGAAGGTGGTGGAGAGGGAACTCATCTCCAAGCACATGAAGACCATTGTGGAGATGGAGAACTCGGGCCTGGTCCACATGCTTAAAAATGGGAAGACTGAGGGTAATGTCTTGCATACAGTTTCCACAAATCTGGAATTTCTGGAATATTGTGGCCTAGTTTTGGAATATCTGAAAATTTAGTTTTAAGCAAGGATAGCATTTGAGTGAAAATATGAAAATGTCTTGGTGACTGGGCTTATCAAATATTAAATAATTTTAGGTGTATTTTCAATTTATTTACTTTAGAAAACAAAGCATTTCTAATTTCAAACACTTTAATATTTTTTGTATCTTCTTAAAAATATATGGTTGGTATATAGTAGGCTGTATTTAAAATGAGTGTCTTGATTAGCTTAATTATAACAGGTAATTGAAGGTATCATTAGCATTTTATTTAACTTCATATTGGAGTGGGCTTTATTGAAATATCTTTATTCATTTCAAATTTCAACTTGACTCATTTTAATAAAGCCCTCTCCTGCTGAAGAAACACAATTCTCTTGATTGTGCTATTTTATTTTGTAAAGGAAATGTTATAAGGACATTGTGTCTTTTTAATATGGAGATAATTTGAAGTTTCCAAGATGTTGCATTCATATGAATGCATATATTCCGTTCCCATTTAAGAACAAATATTTTTGTTTCAAGTTTGTAAGTATGCCTCAAAAACTGATTTGAAGGGTTTTAAGAACTGTGACTGGTTTTTGTCTTTGTCAGGAACATTGGAGGACTGCTTTTTCAATTAGGTCATGGTTTTTTTTATTCAGAATTTGACTTTTTATTTAAAGTGGGTTAATTAAATTTAATCAAAATGAATCATTATTTTCAAATCTTTGATTGTATTGCTGGTACTTTTTTGTACCTGTGGAAATTTTCCACACACATTGGAAATCTTTTCTTCTTGCTTTCTTCCTGGGATTCACTTTTTGCATTTCTCTCCTGTTTTTTTCTCCTTCAGATCTGGCATGTATGTATAAGCTGTTCAGCAGGGTGCCAAATGGACTGAAGACCATGTGTGAGTGTATGAGTCTGTATCTGAGAGAGCAGGGCAAAGCCCTGGTATCTGAGGAGGGAGAGGGCAAGAATCCTGTGGACTACATACAGGCAAGGAACTCCAAATAACTTCACTGCAAACCAGTGTGCACAGGGGGATAGACTCAAAAGCGATGCACAAGATGGGCTTCAAAACAAATTTTGGACCTCAGCTGTCATGTAATTAAGGTGTTGATTTGAATGGGTAAATTCAGTCAGTTGTTTGTTTCTCTGTATTTAAATTCTGATCTAATCCAAGTTTTTCCATGATAAAATTAAAAGATGCATTCTTGGGTAGCTCTGAAAACTAAATAAATTCAAATGTCACTTTCTTTCTTCATGAAGGGCTTGCTGGACTTGAAGACACGCTTTGACCGTTTCCTCCAAGAGTCATTCAGCAATGACCGGCTTTTCAAACAGACCATTGCAGGAGACTTTGAGTACTTTCTCAACCTTAATTCCCGATCGCCTGAGTACCTCTCACTGTTCATTGACGACAAACTGAAGAAAGGAGTCAAAGGAGTATGTTTCTTTGCAAAACACAATCTTTTTTTATTTATCAATGTTTCATGTATGAGCCCTCCACTGTTGAGTATTTCCCCATCTATGATGAGTTAATGTTGTATAGGCGCTTTTCACAAAGTTTTCTAAATGTAATGATTTTCTATATTAATAATGTGACCAAAAAGGAGACGTGTTTATGTATGAGTTTGATTATTATTTTTCAAAGATCGTGAAATAGCATTTACACAAATGAGACTCTTTTTTTTTTTTTTTAATGTCTTAGCTGACAGAGCAGGAGGTGGAGTCCATTCTGGATAAGGCCATGGTGCTTTTTCGATTCATGCAAGAGAAGGATGTTTTTGAGCGCTACTACAAACAGCATCTGGCCAGGAGACTGCTTACCAACAAGAGTGTCTCAGATGACTCTGAGAAAAACATGATCTCTAAGCTCAAGGTAATCTTGTACCTGTATCATGTTTATTACCGTGTTCATGGTTCTATAAATCATGTTATCATGTTTATTTTTCATTAGTTCTCATTCTGGCAAGATAGGGTGTAAATACACACAGATAAATTCCGTATATTTTTGCAGTTAAAAAAATGAAAGTTTGAAAGTCTTTATTGCTTTCAAAATGGCATGAGAGGGAATGCTAGATTCCCTATTGGCACACATGTCTATGGTTGCTGGTCGCTGTCACATAAACTGCAGGATGCCAGTATCAACCAATATAAAGGCCATGTAACTGCAAGTGCCCTTTAAGTGTCTTATGACTTGTACTTAAACCTTACTTGCTGTTTGCTATTAAATGCCTTTTTTTTTGACACTCAGTTAGAATTTAACAGCAGATTTTTTTTCAAAAAAAACATTTTATTCATGCTTGTTTTGTATTTCCTCTACAATACTACACATAGTTATAGAGATGCTGTCTAGCTAAAGTTCATTACTGTTATTGTTTGTTTCTGTATTGAGGAGTTGAACTGGAAGTAGTCACCAAAACACACACATGCTGCAATGTTGCCACTATGTTGCAGACGGAGTGTGGTTGTCAATTTACCTCTAAACTGGAAGGCATGTTCAGGGACATGAGCATCTCTAACACAACCATGGATGAGTTTCGCCAGCACCTGCAGTCCACAGGGGTAAGATGGGACCCCAACATGCTTGACCAGGTCCCTACTGGGAATAAGAACGTTTATTTCAAATTTTTGACAGATTAATAATCATACACTCTAACAAAAGTGCTTACACCCCTCACATGATAAAAAGACTGAAACTGAGGGTAAAGGTACTGGACTGGCCAAGCATGTCTCCAGACCTAAACCCTATTGAGCATCTGTGGGGCATCCTCAATTGGAAGGTGGAGGAGCACAAGGTCTCTAACATCCACCAGCTTCGTGATGTCGTCATTGAGGAGTGGAAGAGGATTCCAGAGCTGTGAAGATCTAGTGAACTCCATGCCCAAGAGTAAAGGCAGTGCTAAAAAATAATGGTGGACCCAAAATATTGACACTTTGGGCACAATGTGGACATTTTTCACTTAGGGGGTGTACTCACTTTTGTTGCCAGTGGTTTAGACATTAATGGCTGTGTGTTATTTTGAGGCGACAGCAAATTTACACTGTTATACAATTTATTACACTGTATAATGATTGGCCGTACAAGTACCAGTACTAACATTCACTTAACAGAGATGACGCAGCTGGATCTTGATTGTAATGGTATGTTTCTTTTTAAATTGACAATTTTGCATGAAAACAGATCAAATATAGACTAAATTCATACGTCAAAGTGTTTGCTTCTGCTGTTTTACTACTTAGTTTGGATTTACAGTCCCCTTCAACTGTATTGGAACATCAAGACCAATATATTTGTTTTTACTATTTGTGACATTTGGGCTTCAGAGCAAATTATGAATAAGCTAAAAGATCGGATCAGATTTTATTTCTTGGTATTTCAATCTACATGTGTTTTTAAAATATGTCTTTTGATCATTCTTGCTGCATGGTAAAATTTAGCCTTTTTAAATTAGAATGCTGCTTCTCCTTCTTTTGGCTGCTGCCGTTATGGAGTCGCCACAGAGGATCATCTGTTTCCATTTCTTCCAGTCCTCTGCATCTTCCTCATTCACATTGACCCCCTGCATCCACTCCCACACCACATCGAAAAACTTCTTTGGCCTTCCCCGTTTCCTCTTGCCAGGCCACTCCATCCTCAGCATCCTTCTCCCAATATAATCCTCTCCTCTGTACATGTCCAATCTAATGCAGGCTTGTTTCTCTAAATTTGTCTCCGAAACATCCAACCTGAACTGTCCCTATAATATATTCATTTCTAATTCTGTCCATACTTCTCTTTCCCAACATGAATCTTAGCATCTTTATCTCTGACACCTCCAGCTCTGCCACGTGTCTTTTCGTCAGCGGCACTGTGTCCAACCCACATTTATATAAAAAAAAAAAAAAAAAAAAAGCTTATCTCGCTACTGTCCTGTAAACCTTCCCTTTCACTCTTGTGGTAGGTATTACCAATTACAATGAACTGTTGTATTTAAATTCCTCCACCTTTGTCACCTCAACTCCCTGCATCCTAACCATTCTGCTGTACTTCTTTTCATTCACACTCTCATACCTTCCTTCCTTTCTTTCTTTCTTTGCCTCTAGAGTTTATCTCTTCAGGGTCTCCTCAAGCAGCTCTCTATTCTTGCTACAAATCACCATGTCACCTGTAAACATCATAGTCCACAGGGACTCACCATCAGCACTGCAAACAAAAAAAGGACTCAGCGTCTGTCATGGCTACTGAAGACCTCACCACTGTCACACTGCCCTCATACATACAAGACATATCCTGTTCCATATCCCTGCTCAACATGCTCACTTACATGTTTCCATTGCTATCCTTTATTGGCCCTAACATGCTGCTCATCTTTCCTAGCTCGGTCCCTCTGTCTAGCCAATTGGTGAAGGCCTTATCTGCTTCTTTAGTGTCCAACCTCTCATACAACCCACCATATGCCTTATCTTTAACCTTTGGCACCTCTTTCTTTCTCTTTCTGCACTTCATCTCCTTGTACTCCTGTCTACTTTCTTCATCTATCTGACTATCCCAACTCTTCTTCCTTTACACTCCTGAACCTTCATGTTCCACCACTAGATTTCCTTATCCTCCATTTTCTGTCCAGATATCATGTCTTCACTTCTCTAGTTGTTGTCCAGCAATATGGGACTACCCCCCAGTGCCTGACTTATCTCATGCATGAATTCCAGCTTACAGTTTTCCATCAACTTCCACCATTTGATCCTTGACCTCCAAGGTCATTCTACAGACCACCATGCTATGCTGTTTAGTTATGATTTCTCCTGTCCCTCTCTCATTCTCCTTCAGATTGATCCTCCTGCAAAGGATATAATCCAACTGTGTGCATCTTCCTCCATTCTTATGTTTCTCCCTCTTCTTAAAATAAGTATTTTCCACAGCCATTTCTATCCTTTTTGCATAATCCACTACTGTCTGACCATCAGCATTCCTCTCCTTGCCGGTACCGGTGGCAGTCGTTGTTCGCATATTGTTATTAATTGTCCATTGGACCATACACAAGTGGTTGCCTTTTTTCTGCACTTTCCAAATAGTTATATAGTTCCCATTTTCACAAGTATTCATTAATTCTTGTTACAGGGCACTCATGTTCCAATACCTTTGCTTATCTTGGTTGTCATATAAAATGTGCTATTTTCTATGCCATTTATCATAGAAATAAAAGCTGAAACTCTTTCATCTTATCATCTTTTGATTTTAAGGTCTTCAAAAACTAGCAAAAACAAATTAGCCTAGCTGTTCCAACACTTTTGGAGTGTATGTTTAAGTCTGTATATGTAATACCAGCTATTATGATTACTTAACAACTTGATACAGACAAGTGTGTGTCATGATTTAGGCTGGGAACTATCCAACCCGCCTGTCTGTATTAAACACCCCTGATCCTGGAAATCTGCCTTCCTGCAGAATCTAGGTACTCAAATTTCTTCAGAAGTACTTGACTGTTTATAATACATGCATTTACTATTCATTAAGGGCAATATGATATATTCAGGTAATAATTTAACTCTGCAGGCAAGTAGATCTTCAGGAGAGATGTTTGTGCACTGCAGTATATTGTCATCTTTTTGCATTACAGTACTTATTCTGCTGCATTTGTTTGTCATCTCCTGTCTCAGGTATCCCTAGGAGGAGTTGATTTAACAGTCAGAGTCTTGACCACAGGTTACTGGCCTACGCAGTCAGCCACACCCAAATGTAATATCCCCCCTTCCCCAAGGCATGCCTTTGAGGTTTTCAGAAGGTACTATACACTTGGTTAGGAAATATTCACTGTTTATACAGTCAGTTTAGTATCTTTTGATGGACTAATTGGTTAAAACAAATCTTGTGCTTGATTTCTGGGAACTATTTTCAGGTTTTACTTGGCCAAGCATAGTGGCAGGCAGCTCACACTACAGCACCATATGGGCTCAGCTGACCTCAATGCTACATTCTACGGGCCTATTAAAAAGGTACCAAGACCACAGATGTAACAGAATTTTATATATTTACATTCTGAAGTTAAGTGCAGAGAAAATATTTTTATGTTCTACATATTGTAATATCATAAACTAGACTTAGGATTCACCATCATATGATGTTTTTGGATAGCTTTTCACAGGTTCCTGTTTGTTAAATTTGAACAAATTACTATTTCAATGAATATAATAGTAGGCATGTACCTTAAATCATTTATGCCTCTCTGTAGGAGGATGGGTCTGATTTGGGTGTTGGAGGAGCACAGGTAACAGGTTCTAACACAAGAAAGCACATACTGCAAGTGTCCACCTTCCAGATGACTATACTCATGCTCTTCAACAATAGAGAAAAGTGCACCTTTGAGGTAAAGTCAATCTAGATCTCACAGTGAATATTTTGTTTGCCTAATGATACATTTTCCAAAACATTGTTTAGAATGTGTTTGGATACAATTTACCTGCAAATGGACTGTGCTCCGCAGCAACGTTTGACTGTCAGCACTCAAGACCTCAAATCACTCACATGTTAAAATTTAAGAAAACAGTCTGCATATTAATTTTTATAAAAAAAATATTTGTTGCATACTGCTATCTTTGCTTTGTGAAGTTTTAATGCATGATGACTCCATTAAAGGTGATTTGTTGAAATGCAAAAGCTTCTGCACTAATAGTGTGGATATAGAATAAGTTTTGTTTTTATTCCTGTGGTTCCTTAAACCAGTGTCAAGTTCTTAATGTTAGTTTTAAATGCTTCTTTTGATGTTCGCACAAGCTAATTTTATTTGTAGGTAATTAAATACAGGCTTGTTACCATTGTAAGCTGGAACATTTAAGTTGTCATAGCTTGACAGCTCATTTAAACCATTAGTAAAACTGACCACTGAACTCTTTGATGTTTTGACCTGTAGGAGATTCAGCAGGAGACAGATATTCCTGAGCGGGAGCTGGTGCGGGCACTGCAGTCTCTAGCTTGTGGAAAGCCCACACAAAGAGTACTGACCAAGGAGCCCAAGAGTAAAGAGATTGAAAATGGACACATGTTTACAGTTAACGACCAGTTTACATCCAAGCTGCACAGAGTCAAAATACAAACAGGTACTTTAGTTTTCACTGCTGGTGGAGAGAGGGTACTGGGGAGCAGTCTTCTGAAAATCTCTCTCTCTATCTATCTATCTATCTATCTATCTATCTATATATATATATATATATATATATATATATATATATAAAAAAAAAATTATTTTTTTTTTTTTTTTTTTTTTCTGCTCTCATACCTTGAAGCTCTCAGGCAAGTCCTCATTTTTGTTCTAATCTACCTCTGAAGAAGCCTGTTACTCAGGACCTTTGGTGCAAGAGATAGTAGAGTAGAACAATCATGTCAGTTTGCTTGATGTCCTTGAAGCTGGTTGGAGCTTTCCGCACCATGTGAAAGTGACTAATCTTGAAAAACGGCACAACACAACGTGTACCTTAATGAAATTACACCTCTGCATTTAACCCATACACACAAACACATACAGCAGGGGGCAGCTATTGAAAGCGCCCAGGGAGCAGCGAAAGGGACAGTATCTTGCTCAAGGGTACCTCTGGGCAAACTACTGGTCTGGGATTCAAACCCATGACTACCTGATACTTGGGCCAGCTCCCTAACCACTAGGCCACTGCTGCCCCCATACTTATGAAAAATATATCAAAGTATGTAGCCATATAAATGTCTTAATTGAATATTTTCTATTTATAATGAATTTTGTTTTAACAGCAATGGAACCCCAGGAAAAATACATATTTCTTTATCCATTATGTGTTTTCAGGAGTAACTTTCGCTTTATTTTGGCATATCTGTATTAGCTTTTTTATGTTGTGTGCTTAATTGTTGTTGTAGTTGCTGCTAAACAGGGGGAGTCGGACCCAGAGAGGAAAGAGACGCGCCAAAAAGTGGATGATGACAGAAAACATGAAATCGAGGCTGCCATTGTACGCATAATGAAATCCAGGAAGAAAATGCAGCATAATGTACTTGTAGCAGAGGTAAGTGCTTTAAATATGACAGAAATATTAAGGGATTTAAAAAATTTGTTCCGGTACTCATTTGTAAAACTGTGTTGTAGATGTTGCAACTGTGTATTTAGCATATTCAACTACTTCAAGTACTTTTGAAGGGATAGTGTACCGTTGTTAAGGCATCTTTGTAGCTTTTGTAAATTATTTTTTTTTTTTATATACAGCGGTACCGCAAATCTCAAACTTTTGAACACCTGAACAGCTTTGTACGTAAAAAATGAGCTCCAAATTGGTAACATTTTTCAAATCTCAACCTGATATGCCAACTTAAAAACTTAAAAGAACCTGTACTGTTCAGAATTAGTCATGTGTTTGCATTTCTCTGTGCATTATTGCATTATTATTATTATATTGCATTTATTTTTATTTAATTGTTCTTGCATGAATTTTGATTGGTGGTTTTGTACATTCCTCTCACTTGGTGTCTATTTAATCAGGTAACCCAGCAGCTGAGGGCACGGTTCCTGCCCAGCCCGGTGGTGATCAAAAAGCGCATTGAAGGACTTATAGAAAGAGAATATCTGGCACGAACTCCAGAGGATCGCAAAGTCTATACATATGTTGCATAGACAAAAGGTGCAGATGGTGAAAACAAAAAGTGTGCATGGACTGGGATGTTTTAGAAAATGAAATTTGGGACTTTTTACCTTCTAGGACTAAAACAGCAAAACAAACAATAAAATAACAGAAATTAACAGCATACACAAAACATTAAGTGTAGTATATTATTATAATTAGGCCACCAAGCCCATTCTTGGTCATGGACAGATTCAGCTTTAGGCTCTTCACTGGTTTATTCTTGTACAGCTCAACTTTCAAGAAAAAAAAATCCCATGGGGAAATGTGAAAGCACCATACTTTTTTCAGTACAGTGTAAAAAGAAGATATGACTTATTAAAAACATCACAAAACAGCAAAATGTGGATTGCTGAAGAAAAAAAAAATAATAAAAATGTTGATACTGAAACACTCACGGTTTTTCTCTGCCATCAACCTTTCCCTGGTAATTCATGGTCTCTGCAGGAAGACTTTATATTGTAGTTTTATATTCAATTTATTAAACAGACTCAGATCCTCACACTGTAGGATGATGGAAGTGTCCCAAATCCTTTATTTAAGTGGACTTGTTTTTCACGAAATTTTGGTAGTGTTGCAGGCTGCTTTAAGTGAGGTGAAAATGAGCGCACAGCACACTGTAAACCACAATGAAATGTACTGTGTTTAACCCATATGCAAAATGTGTAGCACTGGGCAACTCTAGCTAGCACCCAGGGAGCATAGATGGGGGCAGTACCTTGGGGAAACCTAATTAGTCCATATCTCAAACCCACAAACTTTCAGATTTTGGGAATTCTTTTGGAGTGCTTCTTTTTAACTCTAAATCCAGTTGTTTCTCATATGCCCCTGAAGATTTCATGGCAAGCTTAATGAATATAGTCCCTGCAGTGTTAAATTTGGAGTATTAGCACTATAACCTAAAAGCACTATAACCTAAAAGTTATGACTCCTCAATCATTATGGCATATTACTGTGGACCAGCAAGTAGAGTAAACTTAATAGATCCTTTGCTACAAGCAAAATTGCAGGAGCTACTTTAAACCACATGCCATGTGAAGACAATGCATTGTCATCTACTTTTTTCAGAAGTTTGTGTTACGGTAGCTCTTTGTAGGATTTATTTTAGCTCCATCCAAAACAGGCTGTGACCCTGAAAGTGTCCATATAATTATCATAGTAAGATTGCAGTAGATACAAAAAAAAAAAAAAAAAAATTCTGGTTGCAAATTTGTCTTACCCTGTATAGAGCCAGTTGGCTGGCATATAGTTCAAAAGCTTTTTTGGTAAAATAGTAAAAACTTAGGAATCAGGCAGCTTATGTAATATATCTTTCTGTAAGGTAGCCCAAGCACTCTTGAAACACTTGATGTCTGATTCCTATCAGCATACAATTGTTCCACATGGTCACTCTGTGTAAAGTAGGAAAATCCTCCCTTTTTTCCTATCTTGCATAATTTAATATTATCTTCATATTTGTGGCCACAATGATTACAGTGCTTATTCTCCAACAGCTGCATGCCAGTGAAATAGATTATTTTAACTGTATTCAAGCAAGAAGAGATTAAATTCTTGTTTTACTGCAGAAGATCTTCAGGAAGAGATAACAGACTCTGATGGTGGTGCAGTTATACTTTGCAGTGAAGTGACACCTGAAAAAAAAATGGCCTTCATGATAAATTCAACAGAAGACAAGGAAAAGTTTTTCTGCATCCTAGCCCCAAAAATCAGTATTTGAAATTAGCAAATTAACATGAAAACAAGGCAGATAGAAGGATGGGGTGGATTGATCATTCTTTGGGCTGAAATTACAAAGTGGGAGTTCCTACCACATGATCATGATAAAAAAAATCTACATGCCTAAAACTCTACAATGGAATATTTCAAGAGGTGTAAGCTAATTGTTTTGCCATGGCCCTCACTGTCCTCTGAACCAACTATTGAAAATTGGCTGGTAGAATCTAGTAGAATTAAAAGGTTTTGCTTCAGAGCCATTTTTGCTTTTTTTTTTTTTTTTTTTTTTTTCCGATGGAAACAATAGGAATAAAAATAATCCTGTTAAAAATTGTAATCTTTAACTTCATGTCTTTTTTCCATCACATGACCAGGCAAATGCCACCCTGACAGAAGTCTGTCAGAAGCGCTGAACATGCCCTCTTCAATTGAACAGATTAGCGCTGCTTTTCCCCTCCAGTTGCCAAGCAACAGGTGGCATTTAACAGGAGAGGGTGACTGCTGGGTGCACCTGAGTCTGAACAGAGTAATTTTGATTACTTTTATTTAAACACTCAATCGCCATGGTGCTTTATGAAACCTAAAACATCATAGCAAGTATGCATGTGTAATAGATTTGATCATGTCAAAATTCTTGTCAACTTTTCCTGAAAAAAGATTTTAAATGTTCATACAATGTTACCACTCTCCCTGAAAATCCCCTCTTTGGCTGCCTCAGACCTCTGTCACACAAAGAGGACTGCTTCATCTGGAAAGAGTTGAAGATAGAGATACAAATCAGAGCACAATCTACAAAATAAAAAAGTCTTGGATAACTATTTCTCAGTCCCAGTCCCAGTCCTGCAGTGCTAAATGTTTTATATGTTAGTTTTTTTTTTTTTTTTTTTTGTTTTTTCCCCCCACACAAACAGGAATGCATATGTCCAAGGAATTTTGGCTGCTCTGCAAGAGGTGAAAAGCAAATAAGAAAGAACACATGTACAATTAATCTGAGTAGAGTAACCCTAGATATAGCGATATAGCAATAAATATAGCAAAAAAGGTATTAATGTTTTTTCTCAGTAAATATATTTCTAATGGGACTATAGACATTAAATTTACACCTGATGTTAGTAACAACCCAAGTAATCCATACACGTAAAGAAATGAAAACAAATAAGTTAATGGAATAATGGTTAGTGGAATAATACCAGGAATAAGTATTTAACATGAAAAATAGGAGGTGCAAAAAGGCATACAAAGCCAAGAAATCTGTCAGTATTTAGAACTTGTCATTGCAAATTACTATCAGCTGGTTTAGTTCTAGTTGATGTCCTACAAATAGTACATTCCTCCTTCCATCCACACCATGGTAAAAACATTCAAACCCTCCTCCAATGCACCTGGTCTTACTACCCTTCCATCTAGTCTCTTGCACAAAAAAAATATCAACCTCCCTTCTCTCCATCATATCAGCTAATTCTCTACCTTTACCAGTCATGCTGCCAACATTCAAAGTTCCTACCCTCACTTCCACTCTCCTCCACTTCCTTCTCTCCTCCATCCAGACATGCCTTCCTCCTCTTCTCCTTTGGCCAACAGTAGCCCAATTTTCACCATAACCCTGTAGGCTAACAGCACTGCTGGTGGTCATTGTGAACCCGGGCCTTGACCGATCTAGTATGGAAGTCTCTTTCATTGTCCACATTTGGATACCCTTCCTGTCATAACCCTCCCCATTTAAGAAGGTTAAGAAAAGAATCAGGTGTTGCAGAGAAGTATAGTTCAAAGTATGTATGAGGGCAATGTGATAGTGTGAGATCTGCTGTAGGGGTGATGGATGCTTTTAAGGTAGAGGCTGGCTTACATCAAAGACCAGCACTGAGTCCATTCTTGTTTGCAGTGGTAATGGACAGGTTGACAGACAAGGTTAGACAGAAGTCTCTGTGGATGATGATGTTTGCTGAGGATATTGTGATCTGTTGCGAGAGTAGGGAGCAACTTGAAAAGAAACTGGAGAGATGGAGATATGATCTAGAGAGGAGAGGAATGAAAAGTGAGTAGGACAAAGAATACATGAGTGTGAATGAAAGGGAGGAATGTGGTGTAGTTAGGATGCAGGGAGTAGAGGTGACAAAGTTGGAGGAATTTAAATACTTGGGATCAGCAGTTCAGAACAACGGAGAGTGTGGAAGAGGGAAAGAAGAGTGTAGCCAGGTTGGAATGGGTGGAGAAATGTGGCTGGAGTGATTTGTGACAGACGGGTACCAGCGAGAGTAAAAGGGACGGTGTACAGGACAGTAGCGAGACCAGCTATGTTGTATGGGTTGGAGATAGTAGCACTGATAAACACAGGAGGTGGAGCTGGAGGTGTCAGAGTTAAAGATGCTGAGATTTTTGTTGGGTGTGACAAGGATGGACAGGATTAGAAATTAGTATATTAGAGGTAGAGCTCAGGTTAGATTTTTTGGAGACAGTTAGAGAAGCAAGGTTGTGTTGGTTTGGACATGTCCAGTGGAGAGATGAGGATTATATTGGAGGATGTCTTAGATGGAGCAGCCAGGCAAGAGGAAAAGAGGAAGAGGAGGTTAATGGACATGGTGAGAGAGGACATGCAGGTGGTCGGTTTAAAGGAGGAAGATGCAGAAGACAGGTAGAAATGGAAAGCAAATCCTATACCCACTGTCAAAAGCTTGGGCATCACAATTAATCTATCTATCTATCTATCTATATGCTCACATTGGAAATATTACTAAAATAGCTTTTCTTCATCTTCAGAACATTGCTAAACTTAGAAGCGTACCCACACTACAAGATGCAGAAATAATATATGCTTTTATCACCTCAAGACTAGATTATTGTAATGCTCTGCTGTCAGGATGTTCCAGTAAAAGCCTTCATAAACATCAGTTAGTGCAGCGCACAGCAGCTAGAGTTTTCGATAAATCTAGAAAATTTTATCATAATAGTCTGATATTATCGATACTTCATTGGTTTCCTCTGAAATTCCACATTAACTATAGAATTTTACTACTGACATACAAAGCTCTAGACAGCCTATTTTGCTGATGGTGGTGTGGGGGGATGCCAGTGTCTCAGGGTGCTCATGTTTGTAAAACCAGTTAGGCTGTAATAACGAGTTTGTAGGAGTCGCGGTACTGCACTCTATAAATTCTTAGTCTGCACACAGTCAGTTAAAAACTTAACCAATTCCTCTTTCTGTCCACCACCTGGACATGGACATGTCCATCAATTACCATGAGGGTTTCCTAAACTCCAAACCAGCTACCATCTGAGCTGCCCGTCTTCTTGCTCAAACCAACTATCATCAGATTCCTCTCCCCACCTGAGCTTCAGATCAGTTACATCATACTAGATCATCTGCAGGAACTGCTGCCACTAACTATGACTAACAAAAGCTCAGCTGAGTTACAGTTACAGACTGTAATGGTGCACTTTAGTATGTCAAAGTATGAGTAACGTTTTTTTTTTAGTAACTCATACTTTACTGGAACTCAGTGCTAAATGTATTCATTTATAAAATGCACTTTCTCTCTCTTGGTTATCCAGTGTCTACCAGAGGTGGATGGATTACCCTTTTGAATCTTGGTTCCTCAAAAGATATCTAGGGAGTTGTACCTTTCCTTGCCTCTGTTGCCCTCAGCTCACTTGGGCCTAAAACTGCAATTTGACAAAAACAAGAGCACAATATAAATAAAACTGACTTGACATGTCAAAGTAAGATACAGTTGTCAATAGTGGCCATTGTACCAGGAACCAGACTTTCCACTGAGACATGACAATGAGGAATTTGGAGGGTTTTTCATATAGTCAAAGCTCTGTATAAACAGAAGAATTTAATATTAGGAATTTTGCTTGGCATTCTATGAGCCAGAATTTGCAAAAGCGCAAAGTAATTCTGATGTCAATCTTTAAAACTCTTATCCAATTGTTAAAAATGGTCAAGATTGTGTACTTAAAATTACATTCATTTGCAGAAACAAGGAATTAAACAAATGTAATGGCAGTCAAAATGAGAACCGATTTTAAAATAAATGAAAAGTTAGACAATTTGACAATAACTCACACACCCACACTGGGACATTAGTTTACAAATGTGAATTTAAAATAGTTGACCAAAAAAAAAAAAAAAGGTATTAACCATTAATTAAATGGTACCAACCTTCGTATGAAGGTTTTTCGCAACAGGAAAAGAAATCACCAAGAAGGATTTTGTTCACTTACACTCACCTGAATGAAAAACTAAGGCTTCCGCCCTAGCAGGTGTAACCGAGAAACCAATCCCAACAGCTCGAATTCAACGACACACTGGACGGCACATCCGCAGTCATCTTATTTTCCACCTGTTTTCATAAAGCCCCGCCCTTCTTGTGGTAGGATTGGCTAGTTTTTCAAAGTCAGTTTGGGCATGGAGGTTTTAACCTATCATATTGCCCGATTTCGGCCGCAACAACCTATCACAGGTCAAAATGTCGAGTCTTGTCGGAAAACCAGTAGGAAAAAAAAACACACCACACACACACACACACACACACACACACACACACACACACACACACACACACACACACACACCCACCCCTACCTACTCGAAATTCACTTGGCCTGGGAGGAGCTTCGCTTTTTCTGCCTTCTGGAAAAGACAGCGATGTGGCCAGCGGTGTCCATGCCAAGCGACCGAACGGGCAACTTCACAAACTTTTAACTCCGAACTGCACTAACTGTTTTTACCCAAGATGGTAAGTTTCAACGGGTTACGTCTTCCATATGGTGAAGTATTAAAGGATACAGAGAGTTAAACATTAGCTGGTAAAACAAGCTCGAATGACTGCACCTGTACGTACCAGGTGCCTGTTTACATTCAGCTCCTGTCATTATTAGTAAACTTACTTTCATCGAAGAAATTACGATCTGCAAGCTTGTCATTGTAACATAGAGGAGAACTATGGAAGTTGTTCAAGCATTAAAATCTTTTTAAATTACTTTGGGTCATTTCATTTCTCTGGGTGGACTAGGAAGGTTGCTTCCTCCTATCTGGTCGAACTGGTTCTCTCGCCTGTTTGGCTTAAAATATCCACATATATTTTAATATGTGGCTGGGGACTTTCTGCAATCCGTTTCCGTACCACCTCAGATGTAATTGGTTTTTGTTTGTTTGTTTTCGTCGTCGTCGTTGTTTAGCAAATCATCGTATTGAATCAACAAATTGACCGCTACTAGGAAAGAGCGATATAGTCTCTGTCGGTTCGGTGCATAATAGTGTTCAGACACTTCTGAACTTTCCACATTTTATGTTTAAGGTTCTTATTAAAATGTATTTCTCATCTAGCTACACACTATACGCCACAATGACAAATCAGAAAACAGTTTTTATGTAAAACTCCTAAAATAAATACCTAAATATCTCATTTATACCCCCTTCACTTAGAACTTGGTTAAAGCACCTCTGGCAGAAAAGATATCCTCAGATCTTATAAATGGGAATGATGAAGTGTCTCCTATTCTCATTGGCAGAACTCAACCAGGTTGAAGTCAGTACACCGCAATTTTCTCTAATGTGTTCAGGTGTGTTTTCATCCTTTACCATCCCAGTTTTCCTGAAGCCACTCCTTTGTGTTCCTGCCCATATGTTTTGGGTCATTGCCTTGTTGAAATGTAAACATTCTAACCTGAGATCTTGAGGACTCAGGTAAAAGGATTTAAATTAGGATTTCTTTTTTTTCTGCACCTTTCCTTCTGTTCTGACTAGTCTCTTCATGACAGAAAAAATCTGTACTGTATGTTTGTTTTTAGGGTTTGTATAAATTAGCTGAAGTGAAAGTGACAATTTCTTCATTCAGTGAACCACAACAAAACACATCCACTGCATTTAACCCATACACACACTGTGCAGCAGTGGGCAGCTATATCCAGTGCCTGGGGAGCAGTGATTGGGATGTTACCTTACTGAAGGGTACCTCACGGCAGCCTACTGGTCCCAGATTTGAACCTTCCAATTGTGGGGCCTAATCCATAACCACTTGGCCACTGCTGCCCTGGTATTCCACAGTTTACTTGATACAAACAGTGGGGTAAACTATTGTGGCCAAATATTTAAATCTTTGTTTCTGGTAGTGAGGAAAAACTCCTTGAGGAATACCTCACTGACCACTCTTGCATAAAGGCATGATTGGTTGCGTAATTTGTAAATAGGTATAGCTTTGTCTGGTCACTCTAGCATAAAGGTGTGATTGGTGGAGTGCTCCTGTGATGGTTGTTATTCTGCCAGGTTCTCTCATTTCCATGGAATGACTCATAATGACCATTAGGTTCTTGGTTACCTGTCATACAAAGGTCCTTCATTCTTTATTACTCAGTTTGTTTGGGCAGAAGGTTTT
Source organism: Hepsetus odoe (assembly GCA_017165825.1). Taxonomy (NCBI): domain Eukaryota; kingdom Metazoa; phylum Chordata; class Actinopteri; order Characiformes; family Hepsetidae; genus Hepsetus; species Hepsetus odoe. The sequence goes on from CM029387.1 coordinate 12,386,224, forward strand.
TGGTAGATTTTATTCTTTTCCATTTGAGAATAAGTAGGACGCTGTGCTCTTGGGCATTATAAATGCTGCAGAAATTTTCTTATATTCTTCCACAGGCCTGCGTCTTGGTGCAGACCCATGTTGTAGGTCTATGGTCAACCTCATGACTTCATTTTCAATCTGACATGCATCATCAACTGTTAGACCCTTTATAGGTGTTTATGGGCCTTTCCTAATCATGTACAATGAAGAAGGCACAGTGAAGTTGTCTTAAGCTGCCTTGATATAAACAGCTCAGTTGAAAATGTCACAACAGAGTCAGAATACTTGTACAGTGGAACCTCTGGTCACGAGCGATTCCGATCACGTACAAATCAGGTTACAACCAAAGGTTCACCAAATGTTTGTCTGTTCATGAACACAATTTCTTGTTGTGAACAAAACACTGGCTGCCAGTTTCCCCTCCGGTTCGTACTACATACCAATGATTTCCCCCCATTCTCCGTCCATATCCTATTTTCATTTGTTTGCTGAGTATATACTGGGCCTAACAAAGATGACGCATGTTGTTTCACATTTCAGCAAATGCGAAACAAATGCACAGGAAAAGGCATCTCACATTAGACTGCTATTTTGTGAAGTCTGGTCCACCTGCTAAACGACAAAAAACATCAGAAATCCCTGAATTAGAAGAAATCACTAGAGAGAAAACACCTAAAGTAGAACGTCCCTCCATCACGGAGCCGGACCCTCCATCAGAACTGTAACCTCCTCTGGTTAGGTTTAGTTTTTGTATAAATTAAGGATTTTTCAAACTTCTATTGTGTATTGTGTTTGGACTGATGTATAAAATGAATTAAATCATTTTTAGTATGAGTCTGAAACATGACATGAAAAGCCTGTGAAAATATCGCTACTTTCTCTCCTTGAGAAATGTACAGTAATTTACCATTACCACAAAACACCTAGGCTGTTTAATGTCACTTATTTAATTTAATCAAGTGTGCTGCTAAAAGAATTTAACCAACCATTACAATAACTGTAAAGCACAAAAAAATCAGGAACAAAATCTTCTGTTTGAATTTCTATTTGTATTCTTTAAAATTATTTTTGCTCTCTTTATAATTACAATGACGTAAATAAGAAATTAATTTTACTCTTCTGTATATAATATCCATTAAAAAAAAAAAAATATATATATATATATATATAAAATATACTTTTTTTTTTATTCACAAAAACTAGTAATATTTACAAGTGGATCTTTTTTTCTTGCAAAGCTACACGTCCATTCAGATTGCCAGTGATGTGTCATCCTATACTGGCAAGTTGTATAGAAATTCATCCTTTTAGATCTGATCCAAGACTGGGGTTGATTTTTCCTCATACCTCTCAAAGGTGGAAGCGTTATGTGTTGTTTGGTGGTCTAATAGGTCTTGAATGGTTCTTAGTGTTTCCAGTTTCACCCTCTGCAAGTTTACAGATGTTTTGTTAATACACCAAAGAAGACATTTGGAGGTTATATACAATTGATAAACCAAATTTTGATATTAATTTATCAAGGTTTGGTGAAGAGAGATTAATGTTTGGTTAATTTATCATCTAAAATATCAAGCTCAGAATATGCTGAACATGTGTAACCAATAGTCAGATTATTACAAAACCTATATCTAATGTAAATAAACACAACTCCAGAAATTATATATATAGTTGTCTTTGTTACAGTTGTCTTTGAGAATATGCCTTTATTGAGGCAGGCTCTTTTTTGAAATACTAAATTCCCAAAAGCACAAAATGTTACTAAAAGTCTACTCTCATGAGTTCTCTGTAGAAAGAAAGCCTTACATTTTGATATAAATATAATGTAAGACTTTTCAATACCAGTTCTCTAACATTTTAGTCTAAATATCTTGTGAAAGTTGACCCTAGAAACACAAATAAGATTCATATTCAGTCATTTAATTGTAACAAAATGTGTTATTCACCATGGCAGTTTGTTTGAACTCCTTGACGAAGAAGTCCTCCATTGTTCTTCGGTTACTTTTTGGTCAATTAATTGTAACGCAATAATGAGGCTTATTCACTTGTCAGCTTCATGTCCATTTTAATCCCTGGGCTCTGGCTCTACTGATCCATTGAATAAGTGAGTTATGAAGGCGTATGTAATCAGTGCTTTTGAGTCACAATGCATACACTGAGTTTTGTGTGCACATTTGAGTGGCTCTCTGTCTCTTTTAGTTCAGTGCAAGACAGAGGTCACTTTAAGCAACGTTAGCGTTGCAGGCAGGATGAGAAGAAAAAGGCTATACATTCTCCTGTTGGTTAATTAATGGTGACTGTCTGAGCCGTAGTGATGATAAAGACACAGAGATCATGTTTTTAAAGAACAGGAAACCAAGCTAGCTTTTCGCCAATTGAAACCTAAATTGTTTTTCTTTTTTTTTTTTTCTAGAAGGTTACAGATAACATCATGCTGTGGCTGAAAACACTTTCTTTAGAGGAGTCAGTCTGGACTTGATTAAACTATGGAGATTTTGGAACTTAAATGGTTTTGTCCACATTTAAGCCCCTAGCATTGTTTAGGGACTGTATTGCAATGCTTAGTCAATATTTTGTTTATCTGTTTACCAGATGTTTCCCACCTTCTCCACTAGCTGAATCAGGGTTTGTAGACATGGACCTGAGAATATCCTGCATCCTCTGCAACTTGCCAGGTGTATGTTGGCTTGCACCAGTCTTATTGTAATAATTTATTAAAAACACATACTCTGCATATCCTTGGATGAAGTATTTATGTTTGGACTGTCTAATCTGTAATTTTGGTAAGGCTGACATTGATTGCACAAATGACAACATTGAGGTAGTTTTGACAACTTAATATCAGACTCTTTTGGATTGTGTTAGTTATGGTAGTAGTTTTAAAACTTCTGCTCATAGATAGCCTTGTGTGATTTATATTTTTGTAGAAAAGGTCCTGTTTTTTTCCCAACTTCTCTTTCTCTTTACATGCAGTTTGCATGTTTTGTTCCATGTATTTGCATTGGTTTCCTCCTGTTTCTTCTTAAAGACATGTGTTTCAGGTGGACCGGAGATACTAAAATGTCCCTAGGTGTGACTGTGGGTATATTCGTGTGTTTTTTCTGTGCATCTTCCCTGCAAGACTCTGGCAAGCTGTCCAGAGTGTTTCTCTACATTTCAGCCAGTCTCTGGGATAGGCTTAAGCACCATCCGCAGTCCTAGTCAGGACCAGTGGTTGAGATGATGAATGAATGAATGAATGAATGAATGAATGAAAGTTATGAATATCTGTTGTGAAAGAAATTAATACTAAAAAATATTGTGGTTGTGATAAGCATAATACTTAAAGCGAGACAGATATCCTCTCTGCAAAGTCTAGTAAATCAAATGCTAATACACTTTTGGCTTTTTTCTTTTTTTTGGTGTTTTTTTTTTATGTTGGTGTTCTAGCTGGTATACCAAGGGTTAAACATGAAATACTGGTTCACTGAATATTGTCTGTTTCTTTTTTGGCTGCTTTTGTTGGGGGATTGACACAGTGACCATTTCTATTTCTTCATCTCTACATCTTCCTCTTTCATACCAACCACCTACATTGTCCAACCTTGGATCTCCTAAAGTTGTTCCCAGTTCTTGTTATGGATCAGAATGTTATCTGCCTAATCTTTTAACCTCTCTGTCACCATTGCAAATAAAAATGGGTTTACCACAGATCCTTGATGTAATCCCACCTCTACCTCAGTCACTGCAAGTACAGATCTTGCCAATGTCACACTGCTTTCATAGACACCCTGTACCGTCCTGACTGATACTACTTAAATATTTTCTAAATATCTAAGTACATTAAATTGGAACAGGACTTGAACAGGACACTCTGTAGTGGTTAAAACAGTATTATTTAACACATACCATGTTGACATTGCATCCCATTTTGGCCATTCATTCATAACTCATTCCACCACCATTGATTGATTCAAAAATTGATAGATTTTTTTTTTTTTCTCTTTCAGACCTGCTAAACTTTAAATCAACTATTTTTATATTTATTTTAAATGAATCATTGAACTTAACATCTAAAAGTACATTTTTCAAGTCAAGTCAAGTAGGATTTTATTGTCATTCCAGCCATATATACAGTACATAGTGAAACGAAATAATGTTCCTCCAGGACCCTGGTGCTACACACAAGACACAAGACAACAGAAGACATTACATAATACACAAGCCAAGGCATCAAGTGCAGACAACAGACAACAACAGACATTACATTCATCCGTAAGAGGGCCGCAGTGTTATAGAACAAAGCAGCCCAGGTTGTTTGGCAGTGTAACTATGTGGCGGAGAGGCGTTATTGTTAAAGTGCAGAGTGCAACAAGAAATAAATAGATAATGATGGAATGAGGAGACATTAGTGGTTTAAAAGTCTGATTGCCAGGGGGAAAAAATTATTTCCCATCCTGGAAGTAGAGGCCCGTATGCTGTGGAACCTTTTCCCAGATGGCAGGAGGGAGAAGAGAGTGTGTGAGGGATCATCCACAATGCTGGTTGCTTTGCGGATGCAGCGAGTGGTGAAGATGTCCTGTACAGTGGGCAAAGAGACCCCGAGCAAAGAGATCTCAGCTGTTCTCACTACCCGTTGTAGGGATTTGCGGTCTAAGACGTTGCAGTTCCCGTACCAGGCAGTAATGCAGCTGCTCAGGATGCTCTTGATGGTTCCTCTGTAGAAGATGGTCAGAATGGAAGGCGCGAGATGGGCTTTCCCCAGTCTTCGGAGGAAGTAAAAACGCTGCTGGGCTTTCTTCGTGATGGAGCTGGTGTTGAGGGTCCACGTGAGGTTGTCGGTTATGTGAACACCAAGAAACTTGGTGCTCTGGACAATCTCCACAGGTGAAGTGTTGATATTCAGTGGAGCATGGTCCCGACATGGTCTGCTGAAGTCAACAACCATCTCTTTAGTCTTGTCGACGTTCAGAGACAGGTTGTTGGTTCTGCACCAGTCCGTCAGCTGTTCTTTCTCCTCTCTGTAAGCCACCTCGTCTCCACCGCTGATCAGACCCACCACAGTTGTATCATCAGCGAATTTGATGATGTGGTTCGAGCTGTGCTTGGCTGCACAGTCGTGGGTCATCAATGTGAACAGCAGTGGAGCCCCCCAGGGCTGTGTGCTCAGCGTGATGGTGTTTGAGGTGCTGCTACTGATCCTGACTGACTGGGGTCTCCCAGTCTGGAAGTCCAGGATCCAGTTACAGAGGGAGGTATTCAGGCCCAGCAGCCTCAGCTTCTCACTCAGATGCTGAGGGATGATTGTGTTGAATGCTGAACTGTAATTGATGAACAGCATTCTAACATAACTGTCCTTTCTGTCCAGATGAGAAAGGGCCAGGTGGAGGGTGGTGGAGATTGCATCGTCCGTTGAGCGGTTGGGACGATACGCAAACTGCAGGGGGTCCAGAGAGGAAGGGATCTGAGACTTGACGTGCCTCATGACCAGCCTCGAAGCACTTCATGATGATAGGTGTGAGTGCGATGGGACAATAGCCATTGAGGCGGGAGACAGATGATTTCTTTGGCACTGGAATGATGCTGGTGGTCTTGAAGCACCTTGGAACAACAGTGGTGCTCAGAGAGATGTTGAAGATGTCAGTGAGTACATCTACCAGCTGTTCTGCACATCCTCTGAGCACACAACCTTGAATATTGTCTGGACCAGCTGCTTTCCGTGGGCTGACTCTCAGAAGAGATCTTCTCACCTTGGCTGTGGTCAGACAGAGAACCTGGTCGTTTGGAGAAGGGGTGATCTTCCTCATTATCGTGTTGTTCACCGCATCAAACTGTGCGTAGAAGCAGTTCAACGCATCTGGGAGGGAGGAGTCACCGTCACAGGCAGGTGGAGATGTCCTGTAGTTGGTAAGGGCCTGAATGCCCTGCCACATGCGCCGCGTGTCACCGGTGTTTCTGAAGTGGCCATGGATTCTCTGTGCATGAGCTCGCCTTGGCTGCTCTGATGGCACGAGACCGGTTCGCCCTCGCTGCTCTTAGGGCGGCCTCATCCCCTGACTTCAAGTCAGGCTTTGTCTCGGGTTCTTAGGAGTCTGCGCACTTCCACAGTCATCCATGGCTTCTGGTTGGGTCGTGTGATGATGAACTTGGAGACAGTAACATCCTCAATGCACTTGCTGATGTAGTCACTGAAGCTGTGTACTACTCCAGGTTGATGGAGTCACTGTAGGTTGCAGCCTCCCTAATCACGTCCCAGTCGGTGCGTTCAAAGCAGTCCTGAAGAGCAGAGATGGCTCCTGTGGGCCAGGTCTTTACCTGCTTCAGGGTGGGCCTCACATGCCTGACGATGGGTCTGTACGCTGGGATCAGCAGAACAGAGATGTGGTCTGAGTGTCCAAGGTGGGGGCTCTGTATGCACCGGCCAATGTTTGTGTAAACAGTCCAGTGTGTTTTTTCCCCCCCTCGTTGCAAAGTCCACATGTTGATGGAATTTAGGGAGAACTGACTTGAGATTTGCATGGTTGAAATCTCCGGCGATGATAAACAGTCCGTCCGGATGATAGTTTTGGAGCTCGCTGATAACTCCATAAAGTTCAGCCAGTGCGCTGTTAGCATTAGCGCTGTTAGCGCTAGCGCTGGGTGGAATGTAGACCGCTGTAATAAAAACTGTGGAGAACTTCCTGGGCAGATAAAAAGGTCTGCACCTGACTGTAAGCACCTCCAGCAGTGTCGAACAATGTTAAAACTACTCTGCAATATTTTGCAATAAAGTAGTTTTTTTTTTTTATACCATCTGCATGCACATCTCAAACTGATAATTACCTGAGTTTGATACCATGTAAAATTCATCTGATAATTTCATGTTCATGTCTGGGGCAATTTATTATCATTATTCATCTAGATGTCATGCTTTATTTGACAGTACAGTATATGGATATTCTTTACTTTAACTGCATGTCTATCTCGTATTAATTTGTTCTGTATATTATTTTTTCCTTTTTTTTTTTTGCTGATATGTGTGTATGGGTGAGTGTCATATAGATGCGCTTTCTGCTGCTCTTCAGTCGTCAAGGGAAGCTTCGGTTGCAGAAATGGTTCTTGCCACTGCCTGAACGAGAAAAGAAGAAGATCATTCGAGACATGACCACCATGGTTCTAGCACGAAAACCACGCACATGTAACTTCCTGCACTGGAGAGACCTGAAAATTGTCTATAAAAGGTGAGGAGAGGAGGAGTCACCTGAAAAAGGAGAGCAGCATTGTCCTAGTGGTTAGGGAGTAATCCCCAAGAAGGATCCCAGGGCAGTATGTTGCCCCGAGGTACCCTTGAGCAAGGTACTGTCCCCATCACTGCTCATCGGGCGCTTTAATTGGCTGCCCCCTGCTGCACATATGTGTATGGGTTAAATGCAGAGGCTGCATTTTGCTGTGGTTCACTGTGTATTGTGCTGTGTTATCATTTTCACTTTTTACGAAAGATCATCAGCTTTTGCTTTTGAACACAATTGACCTATCCATGTGTAACCTACAAATGCATTTGTTGTTTAGGAACTGTGGCAAAATTGAATTTCTATATTACACAGCAAAAAAAAAAAAATGTAATATATGAATGTTCAATTGATGCGAAAGTTTGGGACAACTAAAAAAATAGTATGGTATTTCGTTCATATCATGCAGGCCTAATGGATAAAAATTACTAAATCAGCGAGCTTATACAGAAGTTAAATTCTAGGGACTGATCTGGAACCAAACAGCTCTTTAGATCAGCTACTCAAAAATATCTAGATGTAAATGACAACTTAATGAGAGCTACATGACATTCGTATGTGAAATCATTCAGTTTAAGACAGCTGGCATGGTTTTACTAAGTGGTTTATTGCTCGCAATTGTTGTTTGTTGTTTTATCATTTCCTGCACTCACTCCAAAGTCTGACATCATAGTATGAAGACAGGGGCCAGGGATACGCCACCAAATTTTTTTTATTTTTTTTTTGCCAGGGTAACAATAGCTTTTTCTTCCCTAGTGCTTCACACCATCGTCCTCACTGCAGACTCTCACGTTATGACTTTTATTAGGGTTTTAATTGTGAATTCACTACATCGAATGTCTGCACTTTTACGTATCTGCCACAGCATTGAAATTGCATTATATTGTGAAGGGCTGCTATCAGAAAAGTTTTGACCTGTTGAGGCATTGAATGCACAAGACCTCAGAAGTGGGTCGTGAAGGATCAGACTTGTTTGTCCTGCACATCCCACAAATATTTGATTGAATCGAGACCTAGAATCATTTGTTGGCCAGCAACATTTTTAAAACATTGCTGAACATTGCATTATGATGTTCTCTCTTATACCAGAACTGCAGAAGTTTTCACAAATATGGAAAGTGTTTTAGAAAGCTTAGTTGGATAAGCACTAGCTCTCTTGGGAACAATGAGAAGTGGTCTTTTCAAGTTCTGCTGCTCTTTGTATCCTTGAAATCTGGCTCTGTGACTTCATCCCCCAACACCGGATTACATCTGCTGGGCTTCCACCTTCATCAAGCGGATCATGTAGCAGAGCAATCAGGTAAAGTAAAAAGCACAGGAAATTTGTTTTATAAAAATTATTTATTAACTGCAAGTCATTTTATTAATTGCTGGAGTTTTCTGGACAGTGTTTACATTATGTCTACACACTAAAACTTGACTGGCCAGATAACAGGCTGAAAACAAAAACTTTCAGACTACTTGTAATTCCTGGGGACTTTATTAGAGCTAAATTAAATAATGAACTTTCTAACAATAAACAGCATTTAAGCATCAGGGGAAAAAAACTGAAACAACTTTTAAAGATGCACCTTAGAGCACTTTGTTTTGGAGCTCTTTGATAACTGCCTGGTTTATATTATTCAAACCTACAAACAGAAACTAAAATCTGCAAACCCTGAGGTAAAAACAGAAAGGACCTGGACCAGCAGAGCCAAACAGGAGCTGGAAGACTGTTTTGACACCCCTGATTGGAGTGCTTTAGGCTGCCTGGATGAACTGAACACTTTGTCACTGTGTTAGCTCATGGCTCAACTGTGTAAGTCATTCTGCACAAACAACAATGAAACATGGTTCATAGCCAGACTGAAGAAGCTTTGTCATGCCAACTACAGAAGTGGATATTGTAAAGTATAAGCAGGCCTGGAACACACTGACAAGAGATCAAAGTGTCTAAAAGAAGCTACACTGAAAGCATGTTTTCAGCCAGCAACCCTGCATTAGTGTGGAGAGGCCTAAAAACGATTACCAACTAAAAAAGTACAAAGTGAAAGGGAGTTTTTTTATTTATTTATTTATTTTCTTAGGCTTTTGCTCTAAAAATGATCATATAGCAGTACATGTTTCCATGAGGTGAAGTATAGCATTAAATTTATTTTAAAGTTGGCTCGCTTAGCCATAAAACTTGATATGAATAAGTTGTGATAACAAATTTTTGCTTATTTAATATATCTTAAGTGCATTTATCAACATCAAATTTGCACACAATATATTTTGACTTTTTAATACAATATAAACAAATATGTTTTAAAATTCCATAAGAATCAAGGCATTGTGTAAGAATATTAGTTTATACTTTATTAAGTACTTAATAACAAGTAATTGTTTTCAGTGAATGCTTTGATGCTGTATGAATGAATTAACCTTTTCGAGATTTGGGGTACAATTTTGGCCTATTTCTCTGGGCAAATACACAGCATTAACACTACTGGGACTTATGACTCTAATGGTGAATAACATTGATTATCTCGTTACAAAGACACAATTCAAGCAGTGGTATATATTAGATATTGTTTAGATTTTTTTATCTAAATGACTTTTTATAAGGGCTGAATTGTGGTAGCTAAATGGCATGGCATTTCTGTGGGTATGTAGTGAACAGTACCCATCAAGGATGATCCAAGCAAGTTCAGCCAATTAACCAGCTACAGGTCATAGGTACTTAAGGTTCATTAAGGGAGAGGTTTAAAAGCTAGCCCATCTGGCCTTATCTCACAGTAGAGCAGTAATTACTGAAAGTGTTTTTGCTAACTATGATTGAAGGGTGTCATAGCAAACCGAGCAGAGTTGCTGTATTGGTGACACAAATACACCTACAAATTGGTGCTCAGTCAGAGTTGCTGAATTGGTGGCACAAAACACCTACAAAATTTTAGATAGGGGGTTCTTAATGCTGTGGGTAATTGTGTTTTTTGTTTTGTTTTAGTTTTTTTCTTTCTTTTTTTTTTTTTTTTTAAATGACCATTTGTCTTTGTGAAACACAGCACAGAACACAATGAACCAAACAAAATTCAACCTCTGCTTTATATCCATACACACCTTGCAGCAGGGCACAGCTATTTAAAGCACCCAGGGAGCAGTGATGGGGATAGAGTACCTTGCACAAGGGTACCTCAGAGCAACTTACTGGTCTGGGTTTTGTGAAGATCAGAGTTTGATAAATCTCAGTTTATAAAATAAAACCAGCAACCTACTTGCACCAAATTGGTATCTGCTTAATTGGAAACACTTGAAGAATTTAATCAATAATCCTCTAGCTGCCAATCCTAGACTTAGACACACTGTTTTTTCATTCTTTGATATGCTATGCTGGATCAGTTTCCTCAATAAATAAAGGGTTTGAAAACTTTTAAACACCACTGTCTATGTATATACACAGTACTGTCAAAGGCGCTTAAGCAAATTCTTAAAAAATGTTTGCCATGGCAAATATTTAGCTTTAATTTACTTATTTCAGTAATACAAAACCCAGCCACTAAGGAGGAGCTGGTGGAAATTGGACTACTGTTGGCCAAAGGAGAAGAAAAAGAGGAGGAAAGCATGTCCAGAGGGATGAGGAGAGAAAGAAGGGGAGGACGGTAGAAGTGAGAGTAGGAACTTTGAATGTTGATAGCATGACTGGTAAAGGTAGAGAACTGGCTGATAGGAGGACGAGAAGGAAGGTTGATATTTTTTGTGCCAGGTGTATTGGAAGAGGGTTTAAATTGTTTTACCATGGTGTGAATGGAAGGAGGTATGGGGTAGGTGTTATCCTGAAGGAAGAGTATGTGGAGAGGGTTTTTGAGGTGAAGATAGGGTGATGAGTTTGAAGCTGGAAGTTGAAGGTGTGATAATGAATGTCGTTAGTGCTTATGCCCCTCAAGTTGGTTGTGAGATGGAAGAGAAAGAAGAATTCTGGAGTGAGTTAGTTGAAGTGATCGAGAGTGTACCCAGGGGAGAGAGAGTGGTGATTGGTGCAGATTTTAATGAACAGAGGTGATGAGGAGGTATGGTGTCAAGGAGAGGAATGCTGAAGGTCAGATGGTTGTAGATTTTTTGAAAAGGATGTAAATGGCTGTAGTTAATACTTATTTTAAGAAGAGGGAGGAGCACAGGGTGAAGATGCACACAGGTGGATTATATCCTTTGCAGGTGGGTCAGTCTGAAGGAGATTGGAGACTGCAAAGTAGTGACAGAGGAGACTGTAGCTAAACAGTATAGGATAGTTGTCTGTAGGAAGAAGAGGAGGAAAATGAGGGCAGAGCTGAGGATCAAGTGGTGGAAGCTGAAGAAGGAGGACTGCAATGTGAAATTCAGGCAGGAGTCAGGTCAGAGCGATAAAGGATGGGCATGGAAAAGTACTCGCATGTTGAGCAGATGGAAGCAGTACTTTAAGGGGCTAATGAATGAAATGAGAGAGAGAGAGAGAGAGAGAAGATTGGATAATGTGAGGATAGTGAACTAGGAAATGCAGCAAATAAGCAAGATGGAAGTACGGGCAGTGATGAAAAGGATGAAGAATGGAAAGGCTGTTGGTCCGGATGGCATGCCGGTGGAAGCATGGAGATGTTTAGGGGAAATGGCAGTTGAGTTTCTGACCAGATTGTTTAACACAATCTTAGAAAGTGAGAGGATGCCTGAGGAGTGGAGACAAAGTGTACTGGTACCGATTTTCAAGAATAAGGGTGATGCACAGAGCTGACTACAGAGGGATAAAGTTTATCAGCCACACCATGAAGTTATGGGAAATAGTAATGGAGGCTAGGTTAAGAAAAGAGGTGAAGATTAGTGAACAGCAGTATGGTTTTATGCCGAGAAAGAGCGCCACAGATGCAGTGTTTGCTCTGAGGGTGTTGATGGAGAAGTACAGAGAAGGTCAGAAGGAGTTGTATTGTGCCTTTGTGGACTGCATATGAAAGTATTCGACAGGGTGCCTAGAGAAGAGTCGTGGTTTTGTATGAGGAGGTCAGTAGTGGCAGAGAAGTATGTGAGAGTAGTTCAGGATATGTATGATGGCAGTGGGAGTGATGGATGCATTTAAGACCAGTTGGATTACATCAAGGATCAGCACCCATTCTTTTTGCAATAATTATCGTTTGCAATAATAATGGACAGGTTGACGGACGAGGTTAGACAGGAGTCTCCATGGATGATGATGTTTGCTGATGATATTGTGATCTCCAGTGAGAGTAAGCAGCAGTTTGAGGAGAACCTGGCGAGATGGAGATATGATCTAGAGAGGAGAGGAATGAAAGTGAGTAGGTCAAAGACATGAGTGTGAATGAAAAGGAGGAAAGTGGAGTGGTTAGGATGCAGGGAGTAAAGGCAAAAAAGGTGGAGGAGTTTAAATACTTAGGATCAACGTTTCAGAGTAACGGAGAGTGTGGAAGAGAGGTGATGAAGAGAGTGCAGGCAGGTTGGAATGGATGGAGGAGAATGGCTGGAGAAATTTGTGACAGATGGGTACCAGCTAGAGTAAAAGGGAAGGTTTACAGGACAGTAGTGAGACCAACTATGTTGTATGGGTTGGAGATGGTGGCACTGGCAAAAAGACAGGAGGCGGAGCTGGAGGTGTCAAGAGTTAAAGATGCTGAGATTTTTGTTGGGTGTGACGAGGATGGACAGGATTAAAAATTAAAAATTAGAGTGACAGCTCAGGTTAAACGTTTTGGAGACAAAGTTAGAGAAGCAAGGTTTGGACAGGAGTATTATATTGGGAGGAGAATGTTGAAGATGGAGCTGCCAGGAAAGAGGAGAAGAGGAAGTCCAAAGAGGTAGTTTATGGACCTGGTGAGAGAGGACATGCAGATGGTTGGTTTACATTTGCGGCATGTAGCAGACGCTCTTATCGAGAGGACAGTCCCCCTGGAGCAATTCAGGCTTAAGGGTCTTGCTCAGGGACCCAGTGGTGGTAGTGCTAGAGGTGGGATTTGAACTTGGGACGTCTTGTCCAATAGGTCCATAGGCAAGTACCCTACCACTAGACCACCACCCTGGTTTGAAGGAGCAAGATGCAGAGAACCGGAAGAAATGGAGATGGTTGATCCGCTGTGGCGACTCAACGGGAGCAGCTGAAAGAAAAAGATTTCAGTAATACAATAAGAATTCTTAACCTTTAGGATAATCATCATAAGTATTAAGATAAATTTAGTCCAAATTAAGAATAAGAATGTTTTTGTTTGTTTGTTTTTTTTTTTTTTAGAATTAGTTAATATCTTTTGAGCTGGTTTTAAGAACATGTGCTTGTTTCTAAATTTCTTTTGATGCACAAAACCATCATGCAGATAAAAAGCCTTGAAGGAGCAAGCCAGGTATTGAACAGAAAGTACCAGTTACATTGTAATTCCCTGAGGAGAGTTAAAAGAAAAATATATAAAACTGCTATCAACTTCTAAGTATGTAATCATTTCCTCATTAATTTCCTCATTAATTTCCTCATAAATTTCCTCATTAATGGCTGTTTTGCTGTTGTAATACAGATATGCCAGTCTGTATTTCTGCTGTGGTTTGGAGGACCAGGACAATGAGCTGTTGGCTTTGGAAGTGCTGCACCGCTATGTTGAACTGCTTGATAAGTACTTTGGCAACGTAAGTAAATTTACTTAAAAATAATATTTCAGCAATTTTCAGTGTAATCTTTGTCCTCCACATCTTTATAGCACTTTTAGTTACTACAGACAATATTTACATCAGTGCTCAAAAAGATCTGAAAACCTCAACCTTTAATTCACTATTATAATTTTGTGGTCTTTCTGTAATTATTTTAAATTATTTTTATTGTGATGAGGTGGTGAGTATACCTATGATGTGGTCAGAAAAGCATATTGTTGAGTCATTTTTATTGTGATGCTGCTCTGTTAGTTTAAAATTTTGTGCAAATTCTGCTAGTTTTATTATTGACAGCCCTACCTATTCCATCTTTGCTTCCATCACCCTAAAAATTATATTTTATTCTAATCTGCCAGCCAACTAGTAGTAATCTGATCAGTTTGAAAAGGTCAGAGTATTAATTCAGTAATAATTGTAGAAGATTCTTTGTCCTTTATGACATATGTAAAAGAGTAGAAGTAGAGGAAAGGGAAATAAATGAAATTAAGCTTTTGGCTTTTATGTTAAAATTACAGAGAAAATTCTAAAGCTACAAATTATTTTTAATTGTTCGTGTAGGTGTGTGAGTTGGACATCATCTTCAACTTTGAGAAGGCTTATTTCATCTTGGATGAGTTCCTAATGGGGGGAGAGGTCCTGGAAACTTCTAAACAGTCCATCGCTAAATCAGTTGAAGCTTCAGACATGCTCCAAGAGGTGAGGGCTTGTTGAGTCCAGCATATAAAGATAGACAAGCAGGTGTGTGCATGCATGTTGTGTGTGTGCTTGCATCTGTGAACATGTGTAAGCTTGATACATGACTAATGGTTAATAATGCCTCCTCATTATTTCTGTTATATATATGCATTCTTAAATGGCCCTCTAAGAGCCCTGATCTTAATTTAGTTGAAAATCTATAGAAAGATGAAAAAATGTAGAGCAGTTTTCTCAGAAAAAGTGGACCAGTTGTTTGCAGATGCATGAGCTTAGCTTCAAGTTATATCAGTTATATAATTTTTTCCTTTTTTGTATACATCTGTATCCATTACTTGATTTTGACAAGTAATTTTTTATATTAATGTTCAATAATGGTATGCTTAAAAAAGTGTTCACAATATCCAGTTACATCCAATAAACCAGTAGGACAGCCAAGACATTTTTGGAGTCTAAATAACATTTCTTTATTTTAGAATCGGAGTTGTAAAGATAACATTGCTTATAAACATAAGTAATTTGTCTCCCAAGCCTGTATCATAAATTCACATCCCAAATGTTCTCTCAAACTTATTAAACCACGTCCAGTCTTTGAAATGAAATGAACAATAAATGCATTTCAAAAGCTTCTGTTGAAGGTAAATATAAATGTTTTATAGTTCCGACAAGGAATCTACAGTTGAGGCCAAAATTATTAGCCCCCAGGAATGGAACATTTTTCTAAACTTCTTCCCAATGTTTGCAGCATTGATGAAACTTGATATAAGCAAACATTCACCAGTGCTATTTAGTAGCTTTTGGTACATTTTGTAATATAAAATACATTTTTAGGCTTGCTTTATATCAAATATAGTAAAAAATGGGGTGGTCAAAAATATTAGCCCCATGTGAATGTTTGCTTTCAAAACACACCTACAGTAATTAACCAATCAGCTTTGAAACCACACCTGTGCAGTCAATTGGCTTCCTAACAACACCTGCAGGCAGTTGGCTTGCTAACAACATTCAATCAGCATAAAAAGATTCCAAGGAACAGGGCACTTGAACACATGAGAGGGACTACTGTTACTCACCATGCCAAAGACAAAGGAAATCAGGCTGGAGCTCAGAAAGAAGACAGTAGAGGCTCATGATAAGGGGGAAGGCTACACTGCCATTTCCAAGCGATTCACAGTGTCTAGAACTGCTGTACGTTGCATCATTGCCAAGCATGAGGAGACAGATTCTGTAAGAAAGGAACCTGGCTGTGGCCGTAAGCTCTGTAAGATTTCAAGAACTCTGGAGAGGAAAATAGTCAGAGATGTCAGCAAGGAGCCCCGGACATCTGCCAAGATGACTGTTGCTGACCTGGCCTCTTCTGGAGTTGATGTTTCAAGGAACGCAGTTGTGAGGGCTCTTAATCGTGGTGGGCTTCAGGGCCATCGTCCCAGAAGTACCCCTTTACTCAATGAGCGGCACATCACAGCCCGACTGAGGTTTGCCCGTGAACATTTGAAAGGTAAAGATGAGTTTTGGAAGTCTGTGCTTTTGTCTAATGAGACTAAACTGGAACTGTTTTGGCACATGGATGTTGCTTATGTTTGGCAAAGAAAGGGAGAGGCCTTCAACCCTAGGAACACAGTTCCCACAGTTAAACATGGTGGTGGGAGCATCATGCTGTGGAGCTGTTTTGCAGCCTCAGGCACAGGGAGCCTTGTTCGGGTGCATAGCATCATGAAGAAAAAATTTATGTTGACATTTTGAGGGAGAATATGCAGAAATCTGCATAAAAATCAAGAGTGTTGTCTAATTTCATGAGGGAGGGTAATAATTTATGCCTCAACTGCAAAGGGACACACCTCTGTAACAAAAATGTTCCAGTGCTGTTGGTCACTGAATGAATATTGCAGGTACTTAAGGCTCAGAAAAAGAGAGTGAATGTTTTGAACTTACAATGAGGTTTTACTTTTCAGACAATGGAAGAGTACATGAGCAAACCAGCTTTCTAGCCACCAAGAAAAATAAGGACCAACAGCAAAAACGAAATTAGTCTGGATCTGCAGCACATGTAAGACTCCTCTGCTAGACTTTAATATGATGCTACTTGACTGTATGATTGCTTTCAAAAATAATTGGGATGAACAGTCTTTTTCAAAGTTTTATTGCTTCTAAGAGTTACAAACTTTGTGTTGTTATAGGACTTATATAGAACATGTGAAATGCACATCACATTAATAATGTCTCCTTGGATCCACTGTAACCTTTATATCTTTAGATCAATGTCATGATAATTTCTTAATTAGCTTAATTACATTAAATTACTAAAAAAAACTTTTCTAGTTTTCAATTATAATATATATTTAGTAATTCTGAACAACAAGTTGATTTAAAGTGCCTAATTTGTGATTGCATTGTTTCTTGTTCTGATTGTTTTTGTGTTTTTTTACTGAGTATGCTACATGCTTCCTGAGACCACTGATTTAACATTAGGGAAGATGGATTTTTATGCTGTAAAATGACTACAAAAGCTGTTTTGAGCACAATACCAAATCTATTCTATTAAAATAGTTTTCCTCTTACTGGAGCTGTCCAGGTGCAAATATTTTATAGCACAGCATTGCTGCTGATGAAGTGCTTTGGTTAGGGCAATCCATGCATAACTTATCATTGCAAAAAAAAAAAAAAAGCTCCTCTGCTTTTTTCTATCTCAAAATTATTTTCACACAATCTTCTGTTGAGGAAAGCCTCTGCATAATAAGTCAAACGATACAACGAGAGGGAAAAATAATACGATAATGCTTTATTTATTTCAGAATCATTTCACACTTCAGAACACATACAAAAAATATTAAGAAACTGGTACCACCATCCATGTTTTTAAATCTAATAATGATACAGCTAGTACAATAGGACTATATTAAGCTTGTTCATGGTCATTAGATAAGTAAACATCATACTAACTTGAACAAACACCACTAACCTTTAGCAGACAATACACCATGTACTCTTATATATGATATTATTTACATCTTAGAGATTTTCATGAAAACTAAAGCACTTGTAATGTTAATTTCAAAGAGGGTATAGGCATGTTGCTCCAAGAGAGGGATAGAAAACAGCTGTTGCTTTTAGGTTTCCCTCATACCCACTACATCCCAGCCACCAGTTTGCCACGATGCTCTTTCTCCCTATCATTTATAGACTCTCTTGCTTGCTGGTCACTTTGCTCTGTCACTCCATTCTCAGTTGGTGGCGTTTGTGGGGCTTCCTCCTCTTCCATCTCCTTCTCTATCACTTCCTTCCTCTGTGTGTCTCTCTTCACTGGTGCACCCTTACCTCTGTCCACCTGGTCAAAGTAATCTTTCATGGCCTCTTCGTATGCCTCATATGGGAATCTTGAGTCTACTGCTCTCTTGTGCTCATTGTCAGGGTACTCGGTCAACAGTTTGGCAGCAAGGAAGGTGGCCACCTCATCTTCATCTACTGCATCATCGTAATCATCTTTCCTCTTGCTGGGAGACCTGTTCATGTCAGATGTGGCAAAGAGGCTGCCTCGCCTCCCACTTGGTGTGAAGTACCGGGACATGGTTGTCTTGGATTGTCTTGGCTTGGTTAAGTACCTAGCACTCTTACTTGCCATGTTGCCCAGCCCCAGTGCCTTGAGTAGCTCCTCAGTCTTCATGTCCACAGGCCCTTCACTCACAGTTACTTCAGGCTGCTGTCCACTGTAGTACTTGATTACACGACTACGATATCGAGGCTGCTGCTGAAGGGGTTTCCTTGTTAGCTGTGGCTCTGGTAGGCGCTGCTGCTGCTGCTTCCTTGTCTCTTCCATGAACAGCAAGCCCACAAGATCTTCAGGAGGGACCTGGAGCTTAATGGACATGGCTGACAGCAATTGCTTGATGGCTCTAGGGTCAAGCAGGGAGGGTCCATTAGAGCTAAGACTGGAGCTCAGTGGGCGTCTCCTTCCACTCGGTGTCTCCATCTGCAAGTCTCGCTTCCGTGCCTGGTCCGTCATCTCCAATACCTTCAGCAAGTAGTAATCCACGAGTTTTGTGTCATCGTCATTATCCTCCTCATCATCTGTCTGTCTTTGGTCTTTGGGCCTTTGCCTCTGGGGCTCTGCTATTGTCTCGCTCTCCTCATCACTGTCCCCCAGTCCACGCTCCATCTCCTGGCGGCTGCCCTTCACCATCTCCTCTGTTTCCACTTGCTCCTCAAGTGGCACCCACTCTTCTCCTCCACCGGTCACATCCTCATACGCAACGTCCCGGACCCGGTAAGCATCATCCTGATCCTCATTAGTTTCACTGTCCCGTTTGTGCTGCAGCCTACCAAGTTCCTCAAGCAGGGAGCGCATATTGGCAAGGCTCTGTGCCGTGTACTGTTCATCCAGGTCCTCAGTGGCGCGCTTATCTTCCCGCACGTTTTCCTCATCTTCGAACATGAGTGGGTACTTCTTGTGAGGACTCACCACGCCCCCATATTCAACCGCGAGACTCTCCGTGCCGTCGCTCACCGCTGATGGCCGTCTGCTCTTGTACGCGTGCCGCTCGCCCCCAGCTTTTCCTGCCTCGGCGTGCTCAAGTGCACGGAGCGCTGCGCGCACCCACGTCGGCGCACCACCGTCCGGCCAGCGTGAAGCGTCATCGTCCTGCAGTGAGGCGAGCTGCACGAGCAAACGAAATTTGTCCACTTCGTCGTAGTTCCCCGTTGGCGACTCAGTGGCGCCGTCTGTGCGCCGTTTCAGGCTCTCGATGTACTCCAGAGCCTTGATCATGTCCGAGCTCGGCGAAGCGTAGGCGGGAGGCTCGCGCAGCCGCTGGTGACGGAGGGATGCAGCGCGCACGGCGACAAGAGAGTGAAGGAGGGCTGAGATTACAAGAGCGGCCTTTCCCACAGAAATCTTACGAAGTGAGAGCGCCATAGTCTAAAGGAGATCGAGAGAAAAACATTACACATCAAAGTAAAACCACACATTCACGGCTGAATGTGGCTTCCATTCAGACTTGATTAAAATCAGAAAGGCTACTCACCCCAAATTACAATTTACCCCCCCCCAAATCCCCCAAAAGAAAAAAAGTGAGAAAAAGTGAAATCCTTTACTCCTAGAGAAATCATGAGCAAAACTAAGTGCGGCGAGATTGTATTGTGGTTTTGAGCACCACGGTTTCTGCCGGATGAGTCACCACCCGTTGCCAAGGTAACCTTTACTTGTAGCTCACATCACATCAATGCACTGATAAGCTATTAGCTCAGCGATAATGTAATCTGCAAATCTAAACCGCAAAAAAAATACTTTCTTACAATAAAAATATGCATTAAATTATTTTTGTGTGTACGCATACTTTAATTAAATGAATATACACAATGCAATCTTTATACATTTAAACTGTAAGCTTTATTTATGTATTGATTCTGTATTAACCATATTTATAGATTTATTTTCCCCAAACTGTGCTAAACCTTCATAGGAACAAAGGAAATGAGCGAGAATGTCACAAGACTGATCCTACCGGCCTAAAAAAAATAAATAAAAAACACCATTTTGCCTCGTCCCAGACATATGATGTTTAGACGAGATGTGGACGTTTAGACAATAGTCTGATAAACTAACCCAGCCCCAGCTAGTGAACAGAATGCAGCTAAAAGCTACAGTATTTCTCTAGGCTCTTTCCTTCTTCATCGACTGTCAGCACTGTTCGTGCTAGCGGTTCGTCCACAACTGACATCCAAAAGCAGAACCTTACCTTTTATCGAGGTAGGAGGGAGCTCAGAGTGTGGACTGCAGCGATACGCTGATCTTCCCCGCTGGTCTATCGCTCCGTTTAAGCACCAGACAGCTCCTCTCTCACGTTTTAAGAGGCACCTGACCGCCGCGTCACCGCCCTCCACGGGCCGATCAGAAGCAGTCAAAGTCTCAGCCCCGCTTCTCCTGCTTTATTCATGAAGCTCTTTGCCTGCGTTACTGTTGCAGTAAAGAACTATTTTTATTTCCCCTCAGAGGACTGACATTCAAGCGTGACGCACATCCCCGTGACCTCACATTTACGTGAAGGCGATGTGGGAACAGAAACATCTTTTTTTTTTTTTTTAAATACAGAAATATATATTCTTATATATGTAATATATATTTATATGATAATATAGACTAATATGATGTGTATGTTGTAAGGTGTTTTTCTTTCCAAAAATACCAATGTATTTGAAGCCATTTCCGTTGTGATGCACGGAAGACATGGAGTTAAATCATCGAGCGATGACTCACACGCTCGCGCGCGCGCGCACACACACACGCACACGCACGCTTCCGCAGTGAGAAAGAAGCCTAATAAATGCTGTGGTGGCGGCTAAGTCTTTCACTGTATCCTATAGTTTCGATAAGAACCCGTGGTTCAGCCTTGCTGTCGGCAGGTATATTTGTTTAAGTAGGGTCCAAGCACAATACTGTGATACTGTAAAAATGAGATTTCTCCTCAAAAACTAAAAGCAAGTGGAAATTTTGGATGCTGAAACATAATTTTTAGAACTCTCACAAAGGTTCGACCTCCATTCACATTTCAAGCCAAACAGTATTACAACCTTTTCCAAACGTGCTAACACACCTCGCACTGTGGTGCTGCATTAGCCATTAAAGTGGTATTTTCCAATTTGGAGAACATCTAAAAACTGTCGCTGCTTTGTGGTAAATGTTGTGATCTTTAAACCATTTACCTTCAGTAGCAACGGAAGATGGAGGTAGTTAGGTAGTTGGCCCTGGATCAGAAAATTGTGGGATCGATTCCCCTCACCAGTAGGTTGCCCTGAGGTACCTTTGAGCAGGGTACCATCCCCGTCACTGCTCCCCAGGTGCTTTCAGTAGCTGCCCCCTGCTGCACGTGTGTATGGGTGAAACGCAGAGGCTGAATTTCGTTGGGTTGTCACTTTCACTTTTTCACTTTCATCTTGTGACAGTTGCAAATCTGTGGTTACTGTTTTCATATCATCATGACAATGGAGAGGATGCATAACTCATGATTCCAAAACATGATTAATCATTCTCCCTCATATGAGAAATGTTTTCCAATAAAAGTCTTTGCCTTATATCAGTCTTTGCAAAAGTCTTTGCTGGCCTTTGCAGACTGGAAATTTGTACAGTGCATTCAAAGTTTACTACATTAAAAAAAAAAAAATTCAGACTTTATTCTGTTTATCATATTAGGTTTAGAGTATTTTGTTCATTTACTTAAAAAAAAAAGAGAGAGAATATACACAAATATTCAGAATAGATCAGAAAAGACCGCTTGACACTAACTAGACAAACAAAAACATTCTATTGTTTTTATTATCACTAATTTTCTCATGAATTACGTTGAATGTTACTTTGATTGGATAAACACACACACACATATATATATATATATATATATATATATATATATATTATTATATATATATATATATATATAAAATTAACCAAATGATTATTTAATAGAAATGTATATTAAATTTAACAAGAGTAAGGACACTGCAAAAAAATAAATAAAAATTATATATATATATATATATATAATTTTGTTGTTTTACAGTGTCCTTGCTCTTGTTAAGTAATATACATTTCTATTAAATAATCATTTGAATTAATTTAATGTTTACTATTCTATCTATCTGTGTGTGTTTTACATATTGTTAGTTAGGTAAGATTGAGGAAGGGCCTTGTCATTATTCTTTCATCTTTTAGGCCTTTACTGGCAAGCCAACCAATGGAGTACTTCCATATATGCAATGGAGCATTGTCCTGCATAAAAGTATAGATATTTCTTGAAGACTTTTTTAGAAGACACTTTCTGCTAGCAGTTGAACAACTGCTAGTAGAAAATTCTTCTAAAAAACAAACAACAATTTAGGAGTTCATTTTGAGTCCATCTTCAACCCAAAGAGGTCCAGCTAGCTCATCTTTCATAATACCAGTCTTGACGTTTCAACTTATGTGGCTTGTTCAGTGGTAGTTAGGTTTCAGCCTTCCTTACCTTTCCTATGTCTCGGAGCACTGAACAACAGGTAGGTTGCAGTTCTAGAATATGGCAGCATTAGAGGATAATGGGTTGCTGGTAGCTTCAAGTTTGGATCTTCAAATCTTTGAGAAGTAAATTTCACGTCTTTTTCTCAACCGTTTCTTGCTAAGAACTGTGGCATGTCTCAATATCTTATCAAGTTCAAAGAGTGCACCACATTCTGCTGAAATGTAAGAATTTTGACTTTGAGCTATATCTCTTTTTGGCCAATTTTGCCTGAGGATAAGCTGCCTAATAATTTTGCGCACCTTTATATAGGGTGTATTGATCTCCTTAGGCCCCACCCTCCCTCATTACACAAAAACACATCACCTGATATACTTAAATCCAATTAACATTCAACATATGCATAACAAGAATATATGCATAATGAAAATATTCACCTAATAATTGTGCACACAGTATATGTGTATGTACAGTTCTGTGCAAAAGTTTTAGGCAGGTGTCAAAAAATGCTTTAAACAAAGAATGCTTTCAAAAATGGAAGTGTTAATCATTTATTTTCATTAATCAACAAAATGCAGTGAATGAACAAAGAAATCTAAATCAAATCAATATTTGGTGTGACCACCCTTTGCCTTCAAAACAGCATCAATTCTTCCTAGGTACACTTGCACTGATTTTTGAAGGAACTTCCAGCTAGTAGGTTGTTCCAAACATCTTGGAGAGAGAACCCAACCACAGATCTTCTGTGGATGTAAACTCTCACATCCTTCTGTCTCTTATGTAATCCCGACACGATGTTGAGATCAGGGGGCTCTGTGGGGCCCTTAAGAGATGATGCTAGTTGAAGGCAAAGGTAAGTAACACCAAATATTGATTGTTAAATTTTCTTTAATTAGCTCACCATTTACAAATTGACTATAAAAATAAACAATCATTATTATATTTCTGAAAGCATTGTTGTTTACAGCATTTTCACCTACCTAAAACTGCACAACCTAATATATATGATTAGCTGAAAATAACAGATTAGTGAGTTTAATTGATAAGCTATACCTCTTTGAGAATCTATACTTACTTATGGCATATCAGTCAACACCCCACATAATGAATTTGTGAACACTTTTTGACAGTTTACAAACTGATGGGTTAATCATTCAACACAGTCAATGTCACCTTTTAACCATCTTCAAAGTAGTCCTACATGGACTGTAGGTAGAGAAAGATGAGGTTCAGAAAGATTGGGGAAACTGTTCTGTTTGGGAAAAGATATTAATAGCTTCTGTGGAGGAGAAGACATGAGAACTTGAGGTGGTTGGTCTGCTGGATGCCTGTGACTCATAAGCAAACAGATCACTGGCAGGAGCTCCTGTGAATTTTCTTCAGCATGGTGTTAATTGTCTCAAATAAAGAGAGTAAAAGCAAAATGAACCCTTTGATAATATTTTACAAAAGACAAATCATTTACATGGAAGTTTTCTAAATCTCTGCATTATTAAACTGTTTAGATATAAACAAAGTTGTTAAAAGTAATTGGTTGTGAAGTCCTCTTTTATAATGAACCTTAAAGCTACATCACAAGCATTACACAAAATAATTTATATTTTGACACATGCCTTTGACAATTTGGATTTTATCTGTAGGAATTGCCTTTGTAAAAACAGAGAACTGCATTCTAGGCAGAAAGAGGAAAATTAGAAGAGCATTTCACTAAGACTGGACAAACCACAACCAAGGGAAACCACTTGCATATGGAGCAACAGGCACTGAACTGGTCGGTAAAGGAAAAAAAAACAACACAGCTGGTGAAAGACCAGTTGTAAAGTGGTTGAGAAAATCCTAAAACATATTTACATCATAGAGCGAGGTAGATGTATCATAATCCCACTGTTTGAAGAATGCTGAACACAGGAAATATAAAAATATAGCACTCATCATCAGAAGAAAGAGATAACCCCACAGAGTTTCTGGTGAAAAGATTAGATTTCTACTAAAATATTGGAAAGGACAAAGTATAGAAGAAAATAGAATGTGCTCATAATACAAAACACCTACCAAGCTCATCCTGTGAAACACTGTGGAAATAGTATCATGGCTTGGATTTGCATGGGTGCTTCTGGGTGAGTAATCTTTATTTATGATCTTTCAGCAGTAAAGACTTTCCTCAGGGTGAAAAAGCTGAAGAGAGAAACACCCCAGAACAAATAATATAAAAGATGCTCTGGTAAAACCTTGGAAAACATTACCAAAATAAATCATACAAAATGTGTTATTTCCTCTGTAATTAAATTATCTAGATGTAAATATCAGAAAATTAATGCTAAACATCTGATATATCATCTCATACTCAACTTTTGGTCCAATTTTAATGCTCACAAGGTCATTGAATGGTGCTTTCAGCTTCCAGTTCTGACAATCATTTGGTTCTTTAGAACACTTTCAGTGTTCATCTTTAATAACTCAATAATAGCACAACTGACAAACCTCCATAATGCTAACCATTTTGGATATGCTCTTGTGTTTAATAGAAAAAGTTTGTTTGTTTCCTCTTGTTCTGTTTTTGGCTTTTGTACACATTTTTGTGTACATGTTTTTCCTTTGTACAAATATTTCAGAGTATCAATCAAAGTCCGCCATGTGTGAGTTAACAAATGCCAAAGCAAGACTACATATATTGAGCTTCATGAGAAAAACAGAGAATAAGAGACAGAGACTGACAAAGGAAACAAAGATGAGTTTGCTAGGTTGACCTATGCTTATGCTGAAAAGAAAAGTATAGCTGAAGGAAGGGAGACATGCTCATGTGCCTGTGTATGCAATGAGTGCTTGTTAAGGTGATCACAGATTAACACAGCAAATCACATAATTCACCTCACAGAAATCATTGCGCTCATTCTGCAAGCAGCATTCTTCTCGAGAAGCCATTGTTCTTTCAAAGTCTTCAACTTTCCCATACATCTTTTAGATTTGTGATGCTCAACCCCTATTCATCCCTTGCTTTCTATCTCCCTCTTTC
The DNA here is from genome assembly GCA_017165825.1 of Hepsetus odoe. Classification (NCBI taxonomy): domain Eukaryota; kingdom Metazoa; phylum Chordata; class Actinopteri; order Characiformes; family Hepsetidae; genus Hepsetus; species Hepsetus odoe. The sequence goes on from CM029387.1 coordinate 12,411,804, forward strand.
TCTCCCTTTGTTCTTTTTCATGTCCCTGTCGCCATGGTGATTCAAATCTTTTCGTCAGTTTCTCTCATACTCTTGCTCATTCAGTGCTGAGAGCCAGACAGCCGGGTGTGTTCTAATGAGAATTTGGCACACAGTCCTTGTCTCTCTTACCATCTCTCTCTGCAGTATATCTCCCAATTTACCCCCTCATAACAAAGTCTCTGTCCTTACACCCCAACTCTCTCTCTCTCTCTCTCTCTCTCTCTCTCTCTCTCGATAGATAGATAGATAGATAGATAGATAGATAGAAAAATATATACATAGATAAATATTATAATCAACTTCCTCTTTGTCCAGTCTCTCACTTGTATATTCATGTAGTCTCTCTCTCACTCTCTCAATGTCTCACCTTGCCTCTCTGACTCATGGTGTGTGTGACGTATTTCCTTACTTATGCTGTTTGTGTGTGTGTGTGTGTGTGTGCTTGTGTGGAACCATTCATCTCTAGTAACATTTTCCCCTCCTTTATAGACTTTAGAAGCAATGAAATTCAGGGACAAATCAGTCACTGTTGAGTTCCTCTAAGAGGAGGTCGTAAGATTGGATTTAATAGATTATTTTGTAATAAATATTTAGGGATCTTTTGCCTAAAAACCTGATTATGTTTAAGATGTTTGTGTTCGATTTTCTTGGAGATGATTTATCACGTGTTGAACTGTAAATATTTAAAGTGGAGTACCTGTCACAGATAGGTGTGTTTTGGGCACGATAAAACAGAGCGCGGCTCATTCGTTAGGCTAAGCCTACACATTAGGGTGGTTTTGGTCTTTAGTAATCTTGGTATCACTTGGTTTAGGCTGCAGTTCCTTAGTTTGAGTTAGAACTGCAGTCCTTGGATCTTGTTTTATAAATATATTTAATAAACTTATGATCCGAACTCCTGGCTCAGCGTTGGCGTCCTCTCACACCCTGCCACCGTACAGGAAATGAGCGTGCGCTCGTGCCTGGGCGTGCTTGAGTCAGGAGTGCGAGCAAGGCGGTGTGCGCTGGTGCAGCCGTGATCAAGAAGACGTTGGAGTTTATTGGAACCTGGGGCAAGGGTGCCGGCGTGCGTTGAGTCTGTGGACCTCCGTGAGGAACTGGAGGGCAAGGATTGGGTATGATGGATGCCGGCAGCCACAGCCAGGGAGCTCGAGAAACATCTGACACGGCTGACGTCAGATATCCCGCTCGTTAGCCGCCTGGGTCCCGAGATAGGCGCGGACTGGTTTGACTTCCTGCTGCAGAGGCTGGTCGCTCTAGCCGGGAACACCTTTTCTACTCGACACGCTGAACCATGTATTTTCCGCCTGCCCGACACGGAAAGCGGGGGCTTACGTTGGCAGCGGCGTCCGCGCCGGAAAAGGCGCCAGTCAAGGAACCCTCGTCATTCGCGGAGCGTTGATAGTGGCGCGCCCTGCTGTTAAACCGCGGAATTTGAGCACCCGACAGTGCAGCGGCGCCGCTTACCGTGATCGCCAGTAGGCGCCCACGAGCAGCGCGCGATCCGTCTTGGAGAGAAGCACCATGCGCGGCTGATTACGTAAAATTTTCCTGCACAGCGCTATGCGTTACGGTAAAGCCACTCCTGCACCTTCGTGGAGCGTTACGGTAAATTCCTCCTCCACTTGCAGCTAATGGGCATTACGATGAGAATTCTCCTGTGTACTAATGGAGAATTCACGATTAAATGTCAGGCGCTCTGCGCTTGTCAGCGATGAACACAGCGGTGAATGATCCCTGCACTCTTAAACACGAGAGAGGAAGGCAAAAGAGGCGCCATAACAGAGAAGCCGAGGCAGTGTGAAGTCCATTCTGACACAGAGAGCAGGAAGGCGGCAGGGCAGCTTCCTGCATCGTTGCAACCGGGAGGTCGGCCAGAAGAAGCCCAGCTACAACCAGAAATGACATCAAGAAGTGCGACCCCCAAAACCCAACACCACTAACCCATCTGCTGCACAGAAAGCGGCTCCAGGTTAGTGGGAAGTTTAAAGATAGAGGTTAGTTGCAGATGCAAATTGAACATGAGGCTGCAGTAACCATTCAGAGCAGATAGGAAGCATTTAAGCAGAAGAGTACTACCTGGCTTCTGTGGGCAGCCAGGACACATTCAGCGATATTATAATTAACAAGATGATGAAGCAAAAAATTAAGTCTGAAGGAGAAAAAATGGCTGTATTTGTTCTGCAAGCATTCCAAGTGGTAGACAGACTCTGAAACAAGCACCAGGCTGCCACTGTGATACAATGTGTGCTTACAGGGCTCACTATTGCTCGGTTGATATTTATGCATCAAACATGCTGCTGTTGCAATCAAGCAGAGTATCGTTCACATGATGCTAGAAAGCAGAGGGAGAATTGCGGGAGTGCGCTCTGCTGCAATGTTCCTACAAAGCCTGCTTCAGAGGTCAGAGGGTCAGAAAGGTGATCCTGCAACATCAGGCGCTTCCTGATTCAGGCTGCATTCAGAGGAACACAGGGAGGTAGTAAAGTACCAGGCCATAAGGGTGTCAGCCATCATCATTCAAAGACATTATGGGTCCTACATTAAAGGTAAATTTGAATGAGAAATTCCAGGTGTTGAGAGGTCTACGATAGCCATCAGGCAGCTTTTAGGGGTTATTCGGCTTTAAGAAGGTTGCTGCAATGCACAAAGCTGCTCCTGGTATTCGAGCTGCAGTAAGAATGCACAAGCAAAGATTGAAAGTTTCAGAAGCAATGCTGGGCAGCAAATGTTCTTCAGAGGAGTTCAGAAGGTGGAAAGCAGGTATTAACGAAGGCAGAATTATCAGACATGCTGCAATTTGCTTGCAAAAGTCATTCAGAGGAAAGCGGGCAAGGGATCTGGCCAAACGGATCAGAGCTGCAAGGACAATCCAATTTCACCTCGGAGATGAACAGATCAGCTGCATGAATGTTCAGATCACTGAACAGGAGGAGTTGCTGACAAAGAGGACCAAAGGACTCTTGTCCAGTTGCCAAAGGGAGATCGAAGCCGCGCGGGAAACAAGAAAACACGGCTCAGACAAGAAGTGAGCTTCACGAGGAAAGAGCGCGAGGAAATTCAGAGAAGAAAGAGAGGAGAAGTCTCAGAATAAAGTATAGCTGTGATGGTTGTCCAAGAGAGAAGACTGGAGAGAAAAGGATAGACAGAGGGACCAAACTGTATGCCAGACAACAAGCAGAGTTGAGACTCCCAACCATTCAGAGAAAAGCTGGAAACTAAAAATAGCCACTATGGAAGAACAGCTGAATCAGACCAGAGCAGAGCTGAGATGGGTGCAGGACCACAATGCTCTGCAGGCTGAACTGAAGAAGCCCGAGTGAGGCCAGTAAGCTCAGCAGAAAGCTGGAGAAGCAGGTCAGAGGAAATTATGGAAACCAAAATTGTGATCTTGGTCTCTACTCACTCCACAGACAACAGTGCATGTGGGACCCTGGTGGATTTAAGGCCAAACAGGCAGCTGAAGAACAGTCCTGATGGAGAAGCGAGTAAGATTCCAGAGGTTGAGCAACTGCAGTGCGACTCCCTACCTTCAGTTCACCCTCTCACAATTGCGGACTCGGAAGGACAAGGTGGCTCAGTGGAGGATTCCATTGGAACTTCTCGTGGTGGAACCAGGAGCTAGGATGCTGCCTCACTGGGCTCCAAGCAGCAGGGAAGTATGAGCAAGAAGAGGAAGGAGACAAAAGACATCAGCAATGACCTGTCTCAGTTCAAGAAAGTGAACGAAAGCTTCTGCACTGTTGATTCTGTGATGAGAGACGTGAAGAACAAGGCTGGCAGGGGTTGGAAACAGGTTAGGACTATGTATGAAAAGACTTCCTCTTTGAACCCTGTAAAATATGTGTTTAGCTCTCTTTCCAGGTTCCATCAGGCAGAAGTTCCACTCAGGTCGATTTCCTCAGTGACTCAGGGTCAGAAGTCCAGGCCACAGATAAAGAAGTGGACCAGACTTCTGATTCTCACCACCACCTTCTGCCTGGACATGGCTGGTCAGAGGTCCTTTTGTATTGAAGTTTTGTGGACCTGACCAATATGCCCCAAAAAGGGACTTTTTGTAGATTGTTTTTTGTTCTTGACTTCCCCCCAGAGGTTCGGCTATGTTTTGGCGCTTCGGGAGCCGCGCCTTTTGGGGGGGGGATTCTGTCACAGATGAGGTGTGTTTTGGGCACAATAGAGGGCGCTCTGTTCTGACTGAGCACACCTGCGCTAATGAAGGCACAGGTGTGCCTCATTGGGGCTGACTATTTAAGCCCCGATGAGTCAGAACAGAGCGCGGCTCATTCGTTAGGCTAAGCCTACACATAAGGGTGGTTTTGGTCTTTGGTAATCTTGGTATCGCTTGGTTTAGGCTGCAGTTCCTTGGTTGGAGTTAGACTCAGCGGCTTCGACTGCGGTCAGCGGATCTTCATTTATAAATATAGTTAATAAACTTATGATCCGAACTCCTGGCTCAGCAGTGGCGTCCTTCCCACATCCCGCCACCGTTACAATGCCAAAACATTTTGCAGCCTAAAAACTTACTGTGCATTTAAACCAAGTTTGATATAGAAAATAACATGTCCAATAAGTATAAACTGTATTTTACTTCACTGATACAGATTTTCACTAAGAGTCACCAAGTTGGACAAAATTAGAAATGAGTATATTTGCTGAATAAAAGCTGGTTATTTCTGAATAAATGTTTCTAAACATTTTCCTCTATGATACTGAACATACAATTTGCAGAATTGTGAATATTACATTTAGTGCACCCCTCCTCGAACCCAACCTCTAGGGATGCACAAGCCCGTGTGTTTCTTCGTGCTGGTCCCAGGTAAATGGGGAGGGTTACGTCAGGAAATGGCATCCATTGTAAACTTGCCAAGTCAATATCAGGACAACGATACCAGAATTCCATACCCGGATAAATTCGAGGCCGGAGTTAACAACGACACGCCATCCAGTGCTGTTAGCCTACAGGGAGTGCTGGTGGAAATTGGACTACTGTTGGCCAGAAGAAGAAGAAGGAGGAAGGCATGTCCAGAGGAGGAGGAAGAGTGGAAGTGGTAGGGACTTTGAATGTTGGCAGCATGACTGGTAAGGTAGAGAATTAGCTGATATGATGGAAGAAGGAAGGTTGACATTTTGTGTGTACAAGAGACTAGATGGAAGGGTATTAAGGCCAGGTGTATTGGGAGGGGTTTAAACTGTTCTACCATGGTGTGGATAGAAGGAGGAGTCTGGAGTACAGATGTTATGCTGAAGGAAGAGTATGTGGAAGTGTTTTGGGAAGTGAAGAGGGTGTCAGGAGGGTGATGAGTTCAAGAGCTGGAAGTTGAAGGTGTGATAATGAATGTTGTTAGTGCTTATGTCACAAGTTGGTTGTAAGATGAAGGAGAAAAAAGAATTCTGGAGTGAGTTAAATGAAGTGATAGAGAGTGTACCCAGGGAAAGGAGAGTGCTGATTGGTGAAGACTTTAATGGAAATGTTGGTGAGAGGAACAGAGGTGATGAGGGGGTGATGGGTGAGAGCATGGTGTCAAGGAGGAGAGGAATACTGAAGGTCAGATGGTTGTAGATTTTGCAAAAAGGATGGAAATAGCTGTAGTTAATACTTGCCTTTAAGAAGAGGAGGGCACAGGGTATTACAAAGTGGAGGAAGATGCTCACAGGTGGATTATATTCTTTGCAGGAGGGTCAGTTTGAAAGAGATCAGAACTGCAAGTAGTGACCTTGAGGAAGTGTAGCTAAACAGCATAGGATGGTGGTCTGTAGGATGACCTTGGAGATCAAGAAGAGGAGGAAGAAGTGAGGGCAGAGTCGAGGATCAAGTGGTGAAGCTGAGGAGGAGGACTGTAGGTGGAATTCAGGCAGGAGTTAACACGGGCACTGGGAGGTGAAGGCTACCAGATTGCTGGAAACTACTGCCCAGAAGTGATCAGCAATGACTGAGAAATGTGCTTGGTGTGTGACATCTGGAAGGAAGAAACAGGAAATAAAAACCTGGTGGTGGAACCAAGAAGTCCCAGGGTGTATTCAAAAGAGGGAGGCAAAGAAGACATGGGACAGTCAGAGAGATGAAGAAAGTAGACAGGTGTACAGAGATGAACACTTGGGGCGAAGAAAACAGTATTGAAGGCCAAAGATAAGGTGTTTGGTGAAGTGTATGAGAGGTTGGACAATAAAGAGGGAGAAAAGGACCTTTACCGATTGGCTAGAGCAGAGAGACAGATATGGGAAAGATGTGCTGCAGGTCAAGAGGGCGATTAAAGATAGAAATGGGCGTACTCACAGGTGAACAGGCGTGTTGGTGAATGGAAGGAATACTTTGAGGGCTGATGAATGAAGAAAATGAGAGAGAGAAGACTGGATGATGTGAGAAGAGTTAACCAGGAAGTGCAGCAAATAAATAAGATGGAAGTAAGGGCAGCGATGAAGAGGATGAAGAATGGAAAGGCTGTTGGACCGGATGACATGCCAGTGGAAGCATGGAGATGTTTAGGGGAGATGGCAGTTGAGTTTCTGACCAGATTGTTTTAACACAATCTTGGAAAGTGAGAAGATGTCTGAGGAGTGGAGACAAAGTGTACTGGTACCAATCTTCAAGAATAAGGGTGATGCACAGAGCTGTAGTAACTATAGAGGGATGAAGTTGATCAGCCACCATGATTATGGGAAAGAGTAGTGGAAGCTAAGTTAAGAAAGAGGTGAGGATTAGTGAACAGAAGTATGGTTTCATGCCCGAGAAGAGCACTACAGATGCAATGTTTGCTCTGAGGGTGTTGATGGAGAAGTACAGAAGGTCAGAAGGAGCTGCATTGTGCCTTTGTGGATTTGGAGAAAGCATATGACAGGGTGCCTAGAGAGGAGTTGGTGTTTTGTATGAGGAAGTCTGGTGTTACAGAGAAGTATGTGAGAGTAGTTCAGGATATGTATGATGACAGTGTAACAGTGGTGAGATCTGCAGTGGGAGTGACGGATGCATTTAAGGTAGAGGTTGGATTACATCAAGGATCAGCACTGAGCCCATTCTTATTTGCAATAGTAATGGACAGGTTGCCGGATGAGGTTAGACAGAAGTCTCCGTGGACGATGATGTTTGCTGATGATATTGTGATCTGTAGTGAAAGTAGGGAGCAGCTTGAGGAGAACCTGGAGAGATGGAGATATGCTCTGGAGAGGAGAGGGAATGAAAGTGAGTAGGGCAAAGACCAGAATACATGAGTCTTGAATGAGGAGAGAGTAGGCGTGGTTAGGATGCAGGGAGTGGAGGTAACAAAGGTGGAGGGTTTAATGCTTAGGATCCAACAGTTCAGTGTAGCAGGGAGTGTGGAAGAGAGGTGAAGAAGAGAGGTGCAGGCTGGTTGGAATGGGTGGAAAAGGTAGGCTGGGGTGATTTGTGACAGACAGCATTACCAGCTAGAGTAAAGGAAGGAGTTTACAGGACAGTAGTGAGACCAGCTATGTTGTATGGGTTGGAGGGTGGCACTTTGTGAAGGCAGGAGGCGGGCTGGAGGTGTCAGAGTTAAAAGATGCTGAGATTTTAGTTGGGTGTGTGAGGATGGACAGGATTAGAAATGGAGTATGTATTAGAGGGACAGCTCAGCTTGGGCGACTTGGAGACAAAGTTAGAGAAGCAAGGTTGAGGTGGTTTGGACATGTACAGAGGAGAGCGAGGATTATATTGGAAGGAGGATGTTGAAGATGGGAAGCTGCCAGGAAAGAGGAAAAGAGGAAGACCAAAGAAGGGGTTTATGGATGTGGTGAGAGAGGAGGCGGTGTTTTGTTATTGGACTTTGTGCTCATCACAGATTGTCCACTGCTGAACACCATGTTCAGGCATAGGGTGTCCACATGTGCCACCAACAGGACACCCCTAGGCGCAGACCGATGTCCCGACTTTTGTGGAGTCGTGTCATCAGTTTCGCGGCCACATGTCTTGGGCACTCCGGGTGAAGAGGGGGCGGAGCTGTCAACTGATCATCTTCTGGTGGTGAGAGTTGGCTTGCGTTGGTGGGGAGGATGCCGGTCAGGCCTGGTAGACAAGCGTATTGTGAGGTCTGCTGGGAGCGTCTGGCAGAGTCCCCTGTCAGAACAAGCTGGCTCCACCTCCGGCAAGCTGGCACCGTCCTGGGGAGGTGGGGACATTGAGTCTGAATGGACTATGTTCAGCGTCTCTCCATTATCGAGGCGGCTGGCGGGCTGTGGCTGTAGGTGGTCGGTGCCTGTCGCCGGTGGCAACCTAGAACCGTTGGTGGACACACCGGGGGTGAGAGGCCATCAAGCTGAAGAAGGAGTCGGGCCCTTTTTGGCCAGTGGGGCTCGGAGGCAACATTGATACCCGGCAGGCGGCGAATGCAGCTTTGGTGGTTGCTGAGGCAAAAACACTAGGCGTGGGAGGAGTTTAATTGAGGCCATGGAGAAAGGCGTCCAGGCGGCCGAGGAGATTCTGGTCCACCATCCGGCGTCTCAGGAGAAGGCGCGGTGCTGATCAACACAGTGTATAGTGGGGATGGTGTGCTGCTGCTGGCCTCGACTCAGGGCCGTTGTGGAGTGATTGGGAATACTTGAACTTCCTTAATTCCACCCAACATGCCTTCTGATGAGAGGCAGGGCCTGGGGTTGTAGGTGGACTCTTCCATCTCTGGGGCGAGGTTGCCAGTGCTCAAAAAGCTCTTTCGGTGGCAGGGCTCCCAGGGGTGGATGAGATCCCTCCCGGAGTTCAAGGCTCTGGATGTTGTAGGACTGTCATGGCTGACACGCCTCTGCAATATTGCATGGACATTGGGGACGGTGCCTCGGGATTGGCAAACCGGGGTGGTGGTCCCCCTCTTTAAGAGAAAGAGGGCCGGAGGGTGTATTCCAACTATAGGCATCACACTTCTCAACCTCCCGGAGAAAGTCTATTCAGGGTCCCTGGAAAGGAGGTCCACGTCGGATAGTGAACCTCAGTTCAGGAGGAGCAGTGTGGTTTTCGTCCAGGTCGCGGAACAGTGGACCAGCTCTACACCCTTGGCAGGATCCTGGAGGGTGCATGGGAGTTTGCCCAACCAGTCTACGTGTGCTTTGTGGACTTGGAAAGACGTTCGACTGTGTCCCTCGGGAGTCTGTGGGGGAGTACTCGAGTATGGGACGTCAGTTCCCTGTTAAGGGCTGTCCGGTCCTGTTAATCAGTGTCGACTTCAGTCCGCATTCGCGGCAGTAGAAATCGAACCTGTTTCGGTGAGAGTTCTTGGACTCCACCAGAGGGCTGCCCTTTGTCACACCCCGATCCTGTTCCAAGGTATTTTTATGGACCGGGATTTCTGAGGCGCCAACCAGAGGCGTTGAGGTCCAGTTTGGTGGGCTCAGGATTGGGTCACTGCTTTTTGCAGATCTGTTGGCTTCATCAGGCCGTCAGCTCTCACTAGATCGGTTAGCAGCAGTGTAAAATGACTGGGATGAGAATCAGCACCTCAATCTGAGGCCATGGTCCTCAATCCCGGAAGGGTGAATGCCCTCTCAGGGTTGGGAGTGAGATCCTGCCCCAAGTGGAGAATTTATCGGGATCTTGTTCCGCAGTGAGGTAGAGATGGGCGGGAGATGAGCAGGCAGATCGGAGCAGCGTCGCATGATGGTACGAGCCTCTCGTCCGGTCCGTCATGTGAAGAAGGAGCTGAGCCAAGGCAAAGCTCTCAATTTGCTGATGAATCTCGTTCCCACCTCACCTATGGTCACGAGCTGTAGGTGCTGACTGAAAGAGCAAGATCCCACCCAGTAGCGGCGAAATAGGTTTCCCCTCCACGCAGGAGTGTGGAGCTCTCCCTCCAGAAGATGTCATCAGGAGAGGGCTCAAATGAAACGCTGCTCCTCCATGTCGGGAGCCAGATAAAGGCTAGCTCGGGCATCTAAATTAGGATGCCCCCTGGAGCGCTACTCCCTGGTGAAGTGTTCAGGCACGCCCCACCCGGAAAGAGACCCAGGAGACCCAGGACACACTGGAGAGACTATATATCTTCGGATGGCCTGGGAGCGCCTTAGGATCGCCCGGGAGGAGCTGGAAGAAGTGGCTGAGAGAGGAAGTCTGGGCATCCTGCTGAAGCTGCCCCATGATCACGACCTCGGATGAAAGCGGAGGAGAATGGATGGATGGAGGATATTTATTTGCAGCAAATCTACAAAACTGAAAAGTGATTCTAATGATTACCAATGATAATCAATTATTTTCCTGAAAAATCACTGGTGTATTTAATGAAAGACCCAAAACAAGTTGGTTAAAAGAAAACAACACCTGTTACCTCCTGGCTTCACAACTTCATTGGAGTGGAGAGGAGATTAGCCTCCTGTAAACACAGAATTATGCTGTTTGGAGCATGGTGTTCTCCATCAAGTGAGAGTCAGAATAGTGCTCTTACAGCAATATGTTCTAAGGCATAGGAAGTTTATGACCTCAACTGAGGAGATGGTTGGATAAACAACTTTATAAAACTCAAGCAGACAGACACGGCCTCATGTTACATGCATTATTACTCTTGCTATTTACTATCCACTCCTTTCAGAAGCTAAAAATTCTTTAATGATGATGTAATTCATAGTGACAGCAAATTAATTCTGAAGTCTACTTAAAAGTCAATTCAAAGCGAAATGCTTTTAAACTAATCAAGAAGGTCAGCATTCAAAGCAATAATCTAAAGATACTGCCAATTGAATAGAACTTTACCAGGGTAGAAAAATTAGAGGATTTTGGATTGGTCAGGTCAATCATCAGAACAAACTGAACTGCTGTAACTCATACCAACATGAAGAGCTTTCTTTCAAATACCGATACTTTTTGGTCACTTGAACCTGAGGGTAATAGAGATACACACAAGGCTGTATGTTCTGTGATTCTGACATAATCATTAATAAAAAATGTGGACCTGCTTTCAAACATTCCAGGATATTTCTTCAGTGATAGAGACAAGCAAACATGCTTGACCAAAATCTTTTATAGGTTTACATGAGTTTATATTTGGTTAGTGCATAGGTTGTACCATAAGATCTACATAATTTTCATATGCATCAAACATTCTTAAACCCATTGTGCTTTCTGGATGGAGAACTGTCATGCTAGGAGAGATTACTCTCATGAAATGTTTAATCATGGCATAAGAATTTCAGTATAAAGATTACTGACCCTTTCCTCTGATGGAAAAAGAGGACAGAAACCATCAGAGCCCTAAAAAAATATAAGAGCTTAGCATTTACTATAGCGTTTACTTTACTATAGCATCCTTACACCTCTCCATTAATTCAGGTTTTTCCTTTAATTTCACAGTCACTTCTCTGTGTATCCAAGTATATAGACCATAATAAATTAGCACACCAGGCTATGCTGGCCACCATGCATCTGATACATGAGCTTTTGCTTTTAAAAATTCTCTGCCTTTTACATCTTTGAAGTATTTTGTCTGTTTAAGTACTGTGTTGATTTTCTTCTTGCATTCCTATTAACCCTGCACAAAGAGGGCATTCATCTTTTGTCTGTAAATAAGAGTTGTTTGGCAAGATTTTCAAGGCTAACTCCCACTCAGATATACATTATCAGTATTTTCCTTACATCAAGTGCCAACATTTAGCCTTTCCACTCCCACCACTGGAAGGTATTGTCAAAATAGCCTAGGTGATTCGAGAGGCTGAATCACCAGGCTAGTCCAATTTGCTGAAATGCCATTGCAAGAACTCTAAATGGTTCTCAATATGGCTCCCATGTGTGCTGTATGTATGCCTGACAATGTTGGGGCATGCTGCTTATGAGATGATGGATGGTGTCCTGGGGTATCTCCTCCCAGATCCTGACCAGGGCATCACTGAGCTCCTGGACAGTCTGAGGATGCAACCTGGCTGCAAGCGGATAGATGGGATGATGTCCCTAAGATGTTCTATTGGATTTAGGTCAGGCAAGCGTGGAGGCCAGTCAATGGTATCAATTCAAGTCAAGTCAAGTCAAGTAGGATTTTATTGTCATTTCAGCCATATACACAGTACTAGTGAAACAAATAACGTTCCTCAGGACCTGGTGCTACACGCAAGACACCAAGACAACAGAAGGGCACAACGTAATACACAAAACAGGGCAACAAAGTGCAGACAAGACAGACAACAGCAGACAGCACAATGAAACAATACACACATTCTACATCGATAAAGGGCCTTACGCAGTGTTATAGAACAAAGCAGCCCAGGTTGATTCACCCAGTGTAACAGTGTGGCGAGAACGTGTTATTGTTAAGATGCAGAGTGCAACAAGAGATAAATAAATAGATAGCCAATAATGATGGAATAGTAGACATTAACAGTTTAAGAATTCAAGTGTCTGATGGCCAGGTGGAAAAACTGGCTTCCATCCTGGAAGTAGAGGCCGTATGCTGCTGAGTGCACTCGGATGGCAGGAGGAGAAGAGAGTGTGGGATGGGTGGGAGGGATCATCCACAATGCTGGTTGCTTTGCGGATGCAGCGATTGGTGAAAATGTCCTGTACAGAGGGCAGAGAGACCCGATGATCTTCTCAGCTGTTCTCACTACCTGTTGTAGGGACTTGCGGTCTAAGACGTTGCAGTTCCCGTACCAGGCAGTAATGCAGCAGCTCAGGATGCTCTGATGGTTCCTCTGTAAAGATGGTGAGGATGGAAGAGGTGGAGGAGATGGGCTTTCCTCAGTCTGCATGGGAAGTAGAGAGCTGCTAGACTTTCTTAGCGATAGGTTAGTGTTGAGGTCCACGTGAGGTTATCAGTTATATGAACACAAGAAGAAAGCAGTGCTCTAGACCATCTCCACAGGTGAGTGTTGATAATAAGTGTGAACAGCAGTGGGCTGAGCTCCTGTGTTGCTCAGTGTGATGGTGTTGGAGTACTGCTACTGATCACAATGACTGGTCTCCCAGTCAAAGTCAGGATCCAGTTACAAAGGGAGGTGGTCAGGCCCAGCAGCCTCAGCTTCTCACTCAGATTCTGAGGGATGATGGTGTTGAATGCTGAACTGTAGTCGATGAACAGCATTCTGACATAACTGTCCTTTCTGTCCAGATGAGAAAGAAGTAGGTGGAGGATGAGTGGGTGCATCATCCATTGGCGGTTGGGACGTCACATGAAACTGGGGTCCAGTGAGGAGGGGATCTGAGACTTGATGTGCCTCATGACCAGCCTCTCGAAGCACTTCATGATGATGGGTGTGAGTGCGGCGGGACGATAGTCATTGAGGCGGGAGACAGATGATTTCTTTGGCACTGGAATGATGCTGGTGGTCTTGAAGCACCTTGGAACAGCAGTGGTGCTCAGAGAGATGTTGAGGATGTCAGTGAGAACATCTGCCCGAAAGCTATTCCTGCATCCTCACGAACCTACCCAGACCAGATATTGTCTGGACCAACAGCTTTCCGTGGGTTGACTCTGAGAAGAGATCTTCTCACCTTGGCTGTGGTCAGACAGAGAACCTGGTCATTAGGAGGAGGGATGGTCTTCCTCATTGGCGTGTTGATTGCCACATCAAGCCATGCGTAGAAGTGGTTCAGAAGCGTATCTGGGAGGAGGAGTCACCGTCACAGGCAGGTGGAGATGTCCTGTAGTTGGTGAGGGCCTGGATGCCCTGGCACATGCACCACGTGTCACCAGTGTTTTTTAAGTGGCCATGGATTCTCTGTGCATTAGCTCGCTTCGCTGCTCTGATGGCCCGAGCCAGGTTCGCCCTTGCTGTTCTTAGGGCGGCCTCATCCCCTGACTTGAAGGCCTTGTCCCGGGTCCTCAGGAGTCTGTGCACCTCCACAGTCATCCATGGCTTCTGGTTGGGTCGGTGATGATGAACTTGGAGACAGTAACATCCTGTTGATGCACTTGCTGATGCCAATGATCACTGAAGCTGTGTACTCCTCCAGGTTGATGGATTCACCGTGAGTTGCAGCCTCTAAACATGTCCCCCAGTCGGTCTGCGTTCAGCAGTCTGAAACAAAGATGGCTCCTGTGGGCCAGGTCTTTACCTGCTTCAGGGTGGGCCTCACAAGCCTGACGATGGGTCTGTAAGCTGGGATCAACAGAACAGAGATGTGGTCTGGGTGGCCCGGGTAGAGCGGGGTTCCACTCTGTACGCGCCAGCCATGTTTGTATAAACACAGTCCAGCGTGTTTCCCCCTAGATTGCAAAGTCCACATGTTGATGGAATTTAGGGAAAACTGACTTGAGATTTGCATGATTGAAATCTCCGGCAACAGTAAACAGTCCGTCCGGATGGTAATTTTGGAACCCGCTGATAACTCTATAAAGTTCAGCCAGCACACTGCATTAGCGCTGTGCGCGCGTACTGGAGATTAAGGATAGCAGAAGCGCCGTAATAAACACTGTAGAAACTCCCTGGGCAGACCGACCGGTCTGCACCTGACCTTGCTTTCCAGCAGTGTCGAACAATGAGTCGATACCAACACAGCGTTCATCCACCATTGTGTGTTTACGTAAACACACAGCCCCCCTCTGCGACTCTTGCCGAACAGAGCGGAGTTTCTGTCCGTCGCGCGGCGTGGAAGTCCGGCCCGAGTTGGATCGCGGTGTCCACGCTGTTGCTGAGCCATGTCTCCATTAAAACAAAAACACAGCAGTCTCTGTACTCACGCTGGGTTGTCAGCTGGAGTGGTATGCAGTCCAGTTTATTATCCAGGAGCGGTTTCATTGGCGAGACAGGCAGGATAGCCGGTCAGCTAGCGTTGACAGCAAGCTGAGCGGACCCCAGCATGCTTGCCGCGTTCTGTTTCCTTTCACACCGCTTTCGATGTCCTCTCAGTCGGTCCAGGTACAACAGGCGACCTCGGGGACTGAAGGCCTGGTCTTCTCAACACTCCACGTGGCGTTGTTGAATCGCTAGAAGACTGAATCTAACTGTTCCTGAGCTCCAGCAGTGTTTGATGGTTATATTTCAGAGCATTCACAGATGCTCTCACAGATGCTCAGAATTCATTCATCCTCCAGGAACTGCCTGCATACTCTTGCCACATGAGGTCAGACATTATCATGCACCAGGAGGAACCCAGGGGAACAATGGGTCTAAGGATTTCATCCTGATACCTAATGGCAGTCAGGTGCCATCATTTATCCTGTACAGGCCTGTGCGTCCCTCCATGGATATGCCTCTACAGACCAACACTGACCCACCACCAAATTGATCATGCTGATCAATGTTCCAGAGCAACATAACATTCTGTGGCTCTCCAGACCCTTTACATCTGTCACATGAGCTCAGAGTGAACCTGCACTCATCAGTGAAACTCCCCCACAATTCTTTTTGGTCTCACTCCCTCTAACCTTTTACACAAAAATTTGTAAAACCCTATCTCCCACATATTCATACTCTACTTCCTTTAACTGCTTCAATCACATCTAAATATGTCAGGCCTTAATATATGCACTCATTAAAATGCTTCCAAATATCTGCACAATTCCTGTATGAGTAAAACAAAATGTAAAATGAAAGTCAGAATTTGTGATATAGTTTGTCTGTATTTTGATTCTTTTAAAATATGTGTCAAAATATCTAGAAGTTATCTTTTCATCTAACTTGAAAAAGTCTTTTCATTAAGCTGCCTTCTCTTTTATTTAACCTCACCAGCAGCACGTTTTGCTTTAAAAAGGTGTCACAGGTGAGATGGAGAGACTATGCAGTGGCGTTGTTTGGCTCAATCCTCTTCACTCTTGGTCTGTGCCCCTCCTTCTCTGAGGACTTGTATAAATACCTCACACTGATGATTCATCTACCAAAGTAATGTGCACACACACACAGAGACACAAACAGGCAGTTAGACTGCTGCAATATATCACGGAGCTCCATTCCATTTTTCATGCCTCCTGCATCTTACTGCCTTTTAGTGTGTAATTTTATTTAATTAATTAACCAATTAATTAATGAATTCTGTAATGCGGTGGGATAACTGCATCCATGCACATCTAGAACAATGTAACCCCCTACACAATGGAAAACAAGGCAGTGTGAAGACCCAGGGCTCAAACTCAGGTTGTGATGGAAAAGTGTAATACAACATATTGAGAGGGAAAGTGGACTGGAAAGTGAAAAGTCTGAATACTTGGGAAACGAACAATGTCCTTGGGCTGCAAACCCTTGAAACTCACTTGAGAGCATGGCCTGCTTTTAGTGAACTACAAGGGAAGCCTGCCATGCAAGACTAGAGAAAAAAGGATGGAAAAAAGGGAGAACTGAGGAGGTCAGGAGGATTGGACAATTTTTAACAAAATGGCTTTCTCAGCAGAACCATGAGGAATGAGCAAAATAAATAGAATGTTGAAAGAAAGAGGCTTAAGACAAACAAAGACAAGCGTGTAGGCAGAAAGAAACAAAACTGAGAATCACTTGAGAGATATCACAGAGGAAAGAACAACACAGAGGATGAACAGATTCATAACAAATTATTAGCAGAAAGAAGCCAGAGAGAAGAATAGCTAGCTATAAACAGCCTGAGCACAGGTGATGCCTATGTCCGCTTTGATTGCCAGCAGGGGTTCATCTCTCCCTTTCACTGGCCCAGATGGGAACAGGACTGCTCTCCCTCTGCTGGCTATATCACCTGAAAGCCAAAATTAATTTTGTAGCCAACTGGATAATGGCTGCCACCATCACCACCACAGATTGGACAAACAGCAGGTCAACCAGAGACACCAATGCTTGGGGTGGAAAGATGGAGTCAGGACCAAGGATGTTACACAGTACCTGCTTCAGATGGAGCATCTAGAAAGTGGTGTAGAACCATGGTGGTGTAGATGAAATGGCTAGTTCCCTTAGTCCACAAAGCTGAGATGCTCTACATTTCTACCATCCTGGTCAGGAACATGAGGAACTGAGAAGCCATAATTTTCCAACAGGCCAGAGACTTAAACCCCAGGCAATGGTGAAAAATACCATTTAAATTGCCACCGTCCTCTAAATATAATGACACATATTGATCTGTTAGAACACATCATGTTCAGCTGTTGTAGACATTTATGAAGTATATATCTCCCTAGATAGCTCTCATTTGCTTATATAAAGATTGCAATGTCACAGGATGTATGACAAAATTGGGGAGCAATTTTTTTTTTTCACCAAATAGGTTTTGCAGGTGAAGATAGGGTGTCAGATAGGGTGAAACTGGAAATCGAAGGTGTGATAATGAATCCTGTTAAAGCTTTTATGCAGCATGTTGGTTGCGAGATAGAGGAGAAAAAAGAATTCTGGAGTGAGTTGAAGTGAAGTGAAATTAAATGAAAAAGATATGTACAAAGGTACAAAGGTACTTGGTGTGACATCTGGAAAGAAGGATGAGCATAAGGAAAACTGGTGGTGGAACCCAGAAGTCGAAAGTATTCAGAAGAAGGCAGGGAAGACGCTGGATGATGGCCAATAAGCATAGATGGGCATTAATTATGAAGAATGCAAATGCTGTTGTCCAGATGATATAATGCTGGATGCATAAGTGTTTTGGAAAGATGCCAGTGGAGTTCTCTTTCAGATTGTTTTACAGAATCCTGGAACTTGAAAGAAAGTGCATGAGGCAGAGGAAAAAATTGTTCTGTACTATTTGTACTGTGCAAAATTTTCAAGAATAAGAGTGATATGCTAAGCTGTAGTAACTTCTTCTTCTTTTCTGCTCCGTTTAAATTATACAAGCAGATCAACTGTCTCATTTCTTCCTGTCCTCTCCATCTTCCTGCTTCAATCTGACCACCTTCATGTCCTCTCTCACCCTCCTCTTTGTCCTTCCTCTTCTCCTCTTTCCTGGCAGCTCCATCTTCAACATCCTCCTACCAATATAATCCTCATCTCTCTCCTCTGGACATGTCCAAACCAACGCAACCTTGCTTTTCTAACTGTCTCCAAGACGTCTAACCTGAGCTGTCCTTCTAATATACTCATTTCTAATCCTGTCCATCCTCATCACACAACGAAAATCTCAGCATCTTTAACTCAACACCTCAGCTCCACGCCTCCTGCCTTCGTCAATTGCCACCGTCTCCAACCCATACAATATAGCTGGTCTCACTACTGTCCTGTAAACCTTCCCTTTGCTCTAGCTAGTGCGTGTCTGTCACAAATCACTCCAGCCACTCTTCTCCACCACCTCAACCTGCCTGCACTCTCTTCTTCACCTCTCTTCCACACTGCAGTTACTCTGAACTGTTGATCCCAAGTATTAAACTCATCACCTTTGTTACCTCCACTCCCTGCATCTAACCTCCCTTTCCTCCCTTTCCATTTCACACACATGTATTCTACTGTCTTTGCCCTACTCACTTTCATTCCTCCTCTCCACGACATATCTCCATCTCTCCAGGTTCTCCTCAAGCTGCTCCTACTCTCACTACAGATCACAATATCATCAGCAAACATCATAAGTCACGGAGACTCCTGCTAACCTCGTCCGTCAACCTGTCCATTAGTATTGCAAACAAGAATGGGCTCAGTGCTGATCCTTGATGTAATCCAACTTCTACCTTAAATGCATCTGTCACTCCCACTGCAGATCTCACCACTGTTACGCTGCCATCATATATCTGAACTACTCTCACATACTTCTCTATAACACCAGACTTCCTCATACAAAACCACAACTCCTCTAGGCACCCTGTCATATGCTTTCTCCAAATCCACAAGGCAATGCAGCTCCTTCTGACCTTCTCTGTACTTCTCCATCAGCACCCTCAGAGCAAACGTTGCATCTGTGGTGCTCTTTCTTGGCATAAAACCATACTGCTGTTGACTAATCCTCACCTCTTTTCTTAACCTAGCTTCCACTACTCTTTCCCATAACTTCATGGTGTGGCTGATCAACTTTATCCCTCTATAGTTACTACAGCTCTGTGCATCACCCTTATTCTTGAAAGATTGGTACCAAGTACTTCGTCTCCACTCCTCAGGCATCTTCTCACTTGCCAAGATTGTGTTAAACAATCAGGTTAGAAACTCAACTGCCATCTCCCCTAAACACCTCCATGCTTCCACTGGTATGTCATCCGGTCCAACAGTCTTTCCATTTTTCATCCTCTTCATCACTGCCCTTACTTCCATCTTGTTTATTTGCTGCACTTCCTGGTTCACTCTTCTCACACTCTTCTCATCCAGTCTTCTCTCTCTCATTTTCTTCATCAGCCCTCAAAGTATTCCTTCCATCTGCTCCAACCGCACGCTCTGTTCACCTGTGAGTACGTTACCATTTCTATTCTTTAACCACCCTGACCTGTTGCACATCTTTCCCATATCTGTCTCTCTGTCTAGCCAATCAGTAAAGGTCCTTCTCCCTCTTGCTGTCCAGCCTCTCTTACAATTCACCGACACCTTATCTTTGGCCTTCACCTGCTTCCTTCACCCTGCAGTTCATCTCCTTGTACACCTGTCTACTTTCTTCATCTCTCTGACTGCTCCATGTGCTTCTTGCCTCCCTCTTCTTTTAGATACACTCCTGGACTTCTTGGTTCCACCACCAGGTTTCATAGCCTCCTTCTTCCTTCAGATGTCACACAAGTACATTTTAGCCATCTGCCTCCACTTCTAGTAGTTTCCCAGCAATCAGTGGCTGTTCAACACCTCCAGGTGCCCTGTGATACTGCGATCTGCCTGAATTCCACCTTGTAGTCTCCTCCTTCAGCTTCCATCACTTGATCCTCAACTCTGCCCTGACTTTCCTCCTCTTGACCTCCAAGGTCATCCTACAGACCACCATCCTATGCTGTTTAGCTACACTCTCTCCCCTGTCACTACTTTGCAGTCTCCCATCTTTTCAGACCCAATCCCTCCTGCAAAAGAATATAATCCTCCTGTTAGCATCTTCCTACACTCTTATACGTCACCCCTGTGCTCCTCCCTCTTCTTAAAATAGTATTAACTACAGCCATTTGAAAGTGACAGCCCTTGTCGTTGCAAGGTCACAGCACAGCAGACAGTGAACCACAATGAAATTGGACCTCTACATTTAACCCACACACCATGCACAGGGGAAGCTATTGAAAGCGCCGGGGGAGCAATGACAGGGACGGTACCTTGCTCTAAGGGTACTTCAGGGCAACCTACTGGTGAGGGAATCAAACCCTGATCTTCGATCACGGGGCCAACTGTCTGCGTGGGGTGTTTGGGCGCTAGAGGCGCCCTCTGTCACCTGTGGTAACCTTTTGGGCATGTAGAGGCGCTCTCTATCCACAATTATTTGTCTGGGAGGTGTTATGGAGTACGTAGAAGGCGCTCTGTTCATGACTAAGCACACTGAGCCCCTGCAGTCAAGGTGTGCATCATTGAGGCTGACTATTTAGCCCCGATGAGTCAGAACAGGCCTTGACTCGTCGTGATTAAGCTAGCGTAGCAATTAGTTTGGTATGTATGGCTTGGTGTCATGACTAAGGTATAGGTAACCTGGTACTAGACCATAGTGTCTAGGGTTAGACTGCAGTTCCCAGTTCTAGGGTTTAGTGTTTATAGACTAGTCCCGTTCCTTGTTTGTGTAGAAGTGTGACTAATAAAAGTATGTTCCCAACTCCTGGCTCCGAGCTGGCGTCCATCCGGTAGCCCGCCACCGTTACACCAACTCCCTAACCACTAGGCCACCACTGCCCCGTTTCCATCCTTGTTGCAAAATCTACAACCACCTGACCTTCAGCATTCCTCTCCTTGACACCATGCCTACCTATCCTCATCCCACCTCTGTTCCTTCACCAACATGACCATTAAAATCTGCACCAGTCATCACTCTCTCTCCCCTGGGTACACTCTCTATGACTTCATCTAACTCACTCCTGAATTTTTCCTTCTCTTCCATCTTACAACCAACTTGTGGGTATAAGCACTAACAACATTCATTATCCACTGTAACTTCAGCTTCAAACTCCTCCCCTCTCTGACACACCCTCTTCTTCCTTCCAAAACACTCTCCATATCACTTCCTTCAGGATATATACCTACTCCATTCCTCCTTCTATCCACACCATGGTAGAACAGTTTAAACCCTCCTCAATACACCTGGCCTTACTACCCTTCCATCTGATCTCTTGCACACACAAAATGTCAACCTTCTTCTCTCCATCATATCAGCTAATTCTCTATTTACCAGTCCCATGCTGCCAGTCATGCTGCCAACATTCAAAGTCCCTACCCTCACTTCCACTCTCCTCTCCTTCTTTCTCTCCTTCTCCATCTGGACATGCCTTCCTCCTCTTCTTCTCCTTTGGTCAACAGTAGTCCAATTTCCTAGCACCCACAACCAAAATGCGCAATTACTAGTGCGCGATGCGTTTGTTAACAGACCTCGACCGATCGGTATGGAAATTCTGTCGTTATCCGCATATTGATTGGCAAAGTTTGCGGATGCCCTTCTGGCAACCTCCCCATTTACCGGAGCAGGTCCATGCGAAAAATACTGGCTTGTCCATCCCTAGTGGCTGGGTTGCTAAGCTGTAGTAACTATAGAGGGATAAAGCTGAATTGAAAAGTTAATCAGCCACAGTGTAAAGTTATTGGGAAGAGTAGTGGAAGCTAACTTAAGAAAAAAGGTGATCAATAGTGAGCAGCAATATGGTTTCATAATAAATAGCACAACAGATGCAATGTTTGCTCTGAGGTGTTGATGGAGAAGTCCAAAAAAAGGTCAGAAAGAGTTGCATTGTGTTTTTGGGACTCTTTAAAGTATTGCTAATTTGAGAAGTGTGCAATCGTTACATGCTGCAGGAAAATAATGTTTTCCCCCAGGAGTTCTGGTTTTCCTGCCACAGTCAAAGAAAACATAGGATTGCAGATGCTAAATTGCTATTAATGCAGAGTGTCTGTGTGCATGCCCTGCAATGGACTGAAGTGACATGTCAGGGTGTTTACCCTCACCTTTTTCTCCTGTAAAAAGCTGGGACAGGCATCAGCATCCCAATTCAGGACAAGCGGCTTTGAAAATGAGTGAGAGAGAGGAAAATAATCAAGCTTCATTTACTTTGGTTATAATTAACTCAAGCTGTTACAGTCATTAGTTCTGTCCTGCCTCTAGCAGTGCTGCTTTGGTGCCCCCTGCTGGCACCATGTCTGTTTGTAAACGGTTTCCTTTACAGATATGCCAATATGCTTACAGTGTTCATAAAGAAAAGTATTTTCATCCTCTTGCATTCACTTACTTTGAAGATCACATGTATGAAATGTATGTCTGAAGTTAATTTTTTATGTTTTTTTTTTTTTTAATACTGTGAGGCTTCACCTCGTGAATGAACCGCGCTATGTTCTGACTGATTGGGGCTTAAATAGCAGGCCCAATGAAGCACACTGTGTCTCCATGAGCCCAAGGTGTGCTCAAAGCACTCATCTGTCGTGCCAAACTGGGTCATATGCGACAGACTGTGACAGGCGCGCAATGTTTTATTTTGAGCTTTCCCATTCATTTCATTAACAGTGAATCTTTGTGTCTTTCCCAATCATATATTTGTTTGTTTTAAAACAATTAATGTTTTATTGTGTTTTTATGAGCAAATAAATTGCCTAGATAAATTTAAATAACTACAGATATATTTTCTCAGACGACAGTACACTTTTGGTTAGTGTTTTTATTGACGTGTATTTGCACTGTAATTATAACATCAGTTGATTTTATGATTCTATAATTTTTAATGCTTTTGGGCAATGCCAAAGTATTCAACTCATTGAACTGCTGGGAGCAGCACACTATTTATACCACCATGATCCATATGGAATAATCTGTTACATTAAAAAACTTTACAAACCTTGAAATTTTTTCAAAAAAATGTTTTACAAACATAATTAAAACGGGATATAGCCAGGACATTACAGTTGGCTCTAAATTGTCTGCTCTCTGACTTTACTATTAGACTCATTATTAAAATTACAATTTTAGTGCACATTCATTTTCTTATTTGAGGTGCATTCTTTATTATCAGTGCATTGTTGCAAGTCATACTCTGAACCTAAATCTGTTTTGTGTGGATTTTTGAGAAGTTCCTTTGAGAGCTGTTTGAGTTTTACCTTTCTGTAATATTTTTGACTTTTTAAATTTCCTTCATATTTATTTTTTAAAGATTTTTAGGTGTCTTCTTCAGTGGTTTGTGTTGAGTAAATAAAGGAAAGGAAAAATGAGAGGCAATCTGAAAATTACGACAATATGGAACAAAGAGATAAATATGTACATACACAAGGCAGAGAAGCTGAAAAAATATATACATATTACAGTGTGAGTAGTGGAAGTGATATGAGAATGACACCACAGCAAAACACTGAAGAGAAGCAGTCCCATTTAGCACATTAGATGAACAAGGATAAATACAACATAATAACACCAATTACTGCCTGCAGTTGGGTTCTGTTTGCAAGGAGAAGAAGAGGGAAAGGATGGCATCATTTCAGATACAGGAGGAGAGAAAGTTGGGTAGGAGTGTGGAAGTGAGAGTAGAAAGTTTGAATGTTGGCAGCATGACTGGTAAAGAGAGAGAGCTTGCTGATATGATGGAGAGAAGGAAGGGTGTTATTTTGTGTGTGCAAGAGACTAGATGGAAGTAGTAGGCCAGGTGTATTGGAGGCCGAGTTCAGTCATATGTGGATGGGAGGAGAAGATGGGTTAGGTGTTGTTATTCTGATGGGAAGATTATGTCAAGAGTGTTTTTTTGTGAGGTGAAAAGAGTGTCAGATAGAGTGACAACTTTGAAGCTGGAAGTTGAAGGATCTTTGTGAAATGAAAAGTTGAAGGAAGAATACTGGAGTGAGTTTGACAATGTTAGAAGTACCCATGGGAGAGAGAGTAGTGATTGGTGTGGACTTTAATGCACATGTTGGTGTGCAGAGGGATAAGGAGGTGACTGGTGGATTTGCTGTCAAGAGAGGAATACCAGAAGGTCAAGATGAAAATGGAGGCATTGAAAAAGAAAAGGCAAAAAGTAAGTGCAGAGTCAAGGCTCAAATGGGGAAATGATGGAAGGAAGGATACTGTAAGGTGGAATTCAGGCAGGGTAAGGCAGGCACTTTTAAATCAGGTAGTGACGAGTTGCACCAGATTGATTGGCAACAACTGCGAAGTGGTAAGGGGTGACAACTAAGCTCAGTATGATATGACCTCTAGGTGAAAAGGGAGGATAAGGAAACGTGGTGGTGGAATCCAGAAGTTCAGGAGTGTATGCAGAAGAAGAGTAGCAAAGAAGTGGGATGGTTAAAGTGTTAGGAAAAATAAGTAAATGTTATCATTGATGATGAACTGTTAACCTTTCGTTATCTTTTGTTTGACTTCTGCAAAGAGCTTATTCACGACAGTTGACCTTTGTACCTGAACCTTCCCAGACTAGAATTCCTCTTCTGTTTACTATTTTGTAACAAAGTGTGGGCTAATTGCCATTGTAAATCAGAAAGCAAATAAAGGCTTGCAGAGGGCTTCGGAGGAGGGTAACTGGTGTTGGCTGGTGCCTGACTCCTTACAGAAGTAAAAACTGCCAGATCCACTGTGTCTGGTGTTTTCTTCATTCTACTGTCTGCTTATAGGAATTTTCTAACATAGCGGTCCTTCGAAAAGAACCGGATCGCTGCAGATCCCGTGTCCTGGAGCACTTGGGAAAACGCGGTGCCGCGCTGAAGTCTGTGCACAGCTGCGAGTCGGGACCGTGGATGAAAGCCATATAGTGTGAATTCTATGTCGGCCAGTAAAGTCTCGAGTTGTTCGCTGGACGGATTGTGTGATCTGAACATTATTTGGTTGAGACGGTGAGGCGTGGAAAACAGTAAGACAGGATTTATGGAAGCGCTGAAAGGTTCAGGAACCTTAGGCGATCTGAGAGAGAGTCTGGGACTCTCTGATCTAAAAGGGGATGCAAGGGATTGCCCTAGAGGGTCTAATTGTACTAGTACTAGTCCCAGTTGAGATGCTGAAGTAACTAAAGTGGTGCATAGACTGCCCAGGGTATGTGTTTGTTTGTTGTCTGTCTGCTGTGAATGGGAGAGGGCCAGTACTGAGAGCAGGACAACCCGGGAAACCTAGCAGTGCGAACATGAAGTTGTTCTGAGGACTGGACTGGTGATCCTCTCCATGGAGGATTTAGGAGGTGGTTAACAGAGATCAGCGTTTTCATCTCTGCAAGGTTAGAACCCCCAGTGGAGGACCGGACTGGACAATAGGTCAGCCTAGGCTTGTTCTCCAGAGAGTGATTACTTGGCCCAGAGAGGACTTTTCTAGTGACCCACCATTGGACTCATAAGTGCTTTGTTGTCAAATGAGTAAATGTTGGGGTAGCCTTGTGAATGTTAATAGGACATTCTAGAGGAATTCAAGTTTGCAAATGTTGTGGCTATGGAGCAACAGGTGTAAGAAAGAAGAAAAATGAAAACAAATAGAAAAGAGAAAAAAGAAGAAAGAGATAAAAGAAAACTTTAGATTTAGCCTAGATTCTCCTCCTGTGAGGGTCTGTCATAGAGGAGCATGAAGACCTAAGTCTAGAGGACTAAGGCACACCTAGGCAAAGGACTTAGGTGGACAGGGATGACTTAGTGGGATCAGGCTAGAGGACAGTTCAAGAAGACTGAGTAGATTGGGTCCAACTCTTTCAGGAAAGGTTGAGAAGTAATAAAAGTTAAACGGAAATGCACGTTGAAATATGGAGACCTCACAGTCAGGATCTAGGAGAAACTACTGCCAAGTGAGTGGAAGGAACTGCTCAGGCTGCCCAGAGGTGGAGCGTGATTAGGTGGTGCATTGTGGGAAAGAGACCCCGGACTGAACAAGCCCGGCAAGCCCGGCGGCCTCGGACACAACTTTCTTGATTAAAAAAAACTTTGTTTAAAGCGTTACATTTTAACGTAAGTGTTACCATGACAGCCTCTTTTGTGCTGTGTTTGTCGTGCGCGGCATGTACAGCGTGAGCTGTCCAGTCCAACTGTGCTTGAGCTCTTGCACGCGGAAATGCGTAGCTGTATAACGCGGTTGGAGGACAGGATTCATGTTCTGGAGGGCACATTATTTTTATCTCCAGTGTAGTCAGACCGGGGGCGTGTAGTTCCGGCTCAGTCGGAGCCGCTGGCCGAGTTAGACTCCGCTGTAGACCCTCCTGGCCCAACCGTAGCCGGTTCGGAGCCAGCACCAGCAGCATGTTCAAGAGGCTGGGTGACATGGCGAGAGGTCCAGGAGCTCAAGAATGGACCTCCTGCACACCAGTCTTCAGTGGCTGGCGACAGGTACTCTGCCAACTCTCGTGTGCGCCTGCTGAAGCGGAGGTGCTCATAATTGGCGACTACGATTATTAGGAATGTTAGCGTTCTTGGAGTCCCTAAAGCAGCGGTTTCTGGCAAATGCCTCCTGGGGTGAGTTTCTGACATCGAGGCGATTGGACTCTTATTCCAGCAATGAAGTTCCGACCTTGGTTGTTCCACGCTGAGACTAACGATATAAAGTCTGCAATCAGTATTAAAGAGGAACTTCATCTCTCTGTGTTTAGCTGAAACTAAATGTCAAGAACTTAATTGTGTCTGGTCCCTTGCCAATTCTCTTTAGAGGAAATGTAACCTACAGTAGGCTGCTCTTTAATATGTCTCCACCGTACCTCAGTGAAAGGACTAGTACCTTCCGACACCCCTAAACAGACTAAATATGCTCCAGTTTATGGAGCCGTAACAGAGATAATTTCACCTGTAACAAAACTGTTAATGGCGAAACATCACCGACATGTATACAAAGCCCACAGTAGTTAGGCAGATCCGCCCGTCAGGTAGCCCCAATTGAACAAAGAAGGTTGAACATCAGGCACTCTCCTGGTTCAATGATCACCTTTGCGAACTGTAGCGAGTGCCGTAAGCTAGAGCACAATGGAAGACAACAGGTCTCCAAGCCTCTCAGGTTCTATGGTCTGCTAAACTAAAACAATATAAGAAAGCTCTATATAGTGCTCGCACTGAGTACTATTCAAAGCTTATTAGAAACAACAACATAACCCCGCTATTTATTTCAGACACTCGCTCAGCTAACAGACAAACTGATAAAAGGCCAGCATGTAGTATTACTTAGATAGGTTTCTTAAGTTTTTAATGATAAAATTAACAACAGTGGGCTCCAAATGTGCCCTATTAGCCCTCAAAATTAATCCACTATTAGACAGTGCTCACAATATTTTAGTGATTTTAATCTCATACGATAACTCTAGGCTAATTTCTGTTATAGCCAAAGCAAACTCGACCTGTCCGGTTGATCCCCATTCAACCAAGCTCCTGAAGAGATCCTTAGGAATACTATCAACACCTATACTTGATATCCATGATGCATCCCTTGACCTCAGGTGTAGTCCCCAATCAGTTTAAAACAGCAGTGGATTTAGACCACAGCTTAACTAACGGACCCTCGCTCACCAGAAGTAATTTATAGACCTATCTCTAATGTCACGTTTCTCTCTAAGATTCTAGAAAAACTAGTTGAGACAACTGCAGTCATATCTAGACACGCATAACCTCTTAGAATAAAATTCCAATCAGGTTTCGGCTTAGCCATAACACAGAAACTGCTCTAACTGAGTGGTGAATGATATAATGGTCTCAGTGATGCAGGAAACATTACTGTTCTATTGTTCTGTTGAATCTCTTAGTGCCTGGTCGACCACGGTGAATCCTCCATTTTAGTAAATAGAAGCTTCCACTCCACTGTCGGCGTACAGAACAGCCCTTAAATAGTTCAACTCCTATCTCACAAACCCGTTACTACTTCATCCAAATGGATGATTATAACCCTCACCTATATCTGCAGATTGCTTTATGAGTCACAAAGATTCATTATTTGGGCCCAGTGCTTTTCTCCTCTCATGCTCCCACTAAGCACTATTATACGGAGAAGCATAATATTTAGTTACCACTCTTGCGCTGATGACACTCAGCTATACTTATCTTTTAAATCATGTGATAAAAGCATCAGCAGCACTTTAATTAGCTGCCTCAGTGATGTAGGATTGGATGAATAACAACTTCACTCTCCACTAAACCGAAAAAACCAGGCTGCTCTTGTTTTGTAGTAGTGATGAGCAGAGACCAACTTCATTACATATCCGGGATGCAGGGTTGGAAGTTTTCAGTTGTAGTACTCTGGCCATGCATGTATGGTGTTATTTTAAATTCAAATCTTTCATTTTAATCCCCATGTTAATGCAGTTGCGAACATGCTTCCTGCACCTTGAACATTTGCCAAACTTCTGGCGCTTTCTGTCAATGGAAGATCGGCGAAAGTAGTATGCATTTGTATACAGTAGATTAGATTACTGTAATGCCCTACTTCTGAAGCTCTCAGGGCACATTAAGCATCCTACAAGCGCATTCAGAACCTGGCCGCTAGGATTGTGCTTGAGGCAGGAAATGCGACCACATAACTCCCCATACTCTCCTCCTTCACTGGCTTCCTGTTAGGTACAGGGGCCGACAGGTCTCCTCTTAACCTACAAGGCATAAGGTCTTGCCCCAATATACCTAACGAACTGCTTAATACCTATACACCCCTAACACGCCCATAGATCCCAGAATAAAGATCTCTAATTGTCTCGCATAAATAAATGTATGGAGCCACGAGCTTTCGGTTACAGGCACCTAGGTGTGGAACAACTTGCCTGCTTCTATGCGGGATGCTGGAAGTCAGTCTAAGTCTTTGAAATCCACAGCTGAAGACTACTACTTTAGTTGAAAACACCCACTTTTAATAATCACCATAGTGCACCACTAGTAATGTCGCCTGGTGCTGCTGTACGTCTGTCGCACTGTTTTCACATTTCTGTGTCTGTCACTACTGGATCCTGCTCATTACTGACCCCCCCATTCCATTTCTCTCCCCACATGTCCGGGGGGGCCCGTTGTGATCATCACCTGAGTCCAATGAGCTACCATCTGGTCTGTGTGATGCATCTGATGCGCCAAGGGACCTGGCCGGCTCATTAGTACCCTGAAACAACTTGGGACTCCTCACTGATCCCTAGATTTAAAGTAAACTATGTACTGTTAAGTATACCCAAGGGAGGTTAGGTAGCGGTTGACCTTGGTTTTTTTCTCCACATAGTGGAGTTTTTGGTTCCTCTCCTCCGTAGTCGTCCGGCTTAAACATCTTAAACATCTATTACTGTAACCTGTTCCATCATCGACCATCAATGTAAAGTGCCTTGGGGCATCTTTGTTGTAAAAGGCGCTATACAAGAATAAATTGAATTGAATTGAATTGAAAAGAGATTAAGGGGATTTCGCAAAGACTGACTGTTATGGGAAATATGGAGAAGTGACTGACCCGACAATATTAGGTAGATAGGTTGTGAAACATGGGTTTCCAGATGGTTCTTTCAGTACTAAGGTTTTGAAAGATTTATAGAAGAAATAGAAGGAGGAGTGCCAGGAAGGTAGAAATGGCATTAGTAAATAAGTAAGTAAATAAAAAATAAATGAAATTATATTAATAATAAAATTCAAATTATGTAATTATATAATAATAAAAGAAACAATGGTAAAATTAAAGCAATAGAGTCATGTGCAGTGAGACTCAAGTTTAAAGACATCATGCTGAAGTAAGTGCTGCAGCTGCACCTCCCGCCCTGGAGAGACAAATGGGATCCTCCCTGAAACCACCCCCTTACCTGCAAACAAACTTATATCCAAATTTAGATGCTTTTAAAATGCCTGATGGCCCGGCCACAAATACTAGGGGCCATAAGGGCAAGGTGGGGGAGTGGAGTAAATAAAAAGGGGGGACTTCTTAGCCCAGGCGGTTTAGTGAGGGCAATAAACCTGAATACTGCAGATGAATGCCCCATGGTGGAAGTAGCTAATCCAGCCTGGGATCCTAATCATGCAGAGACGGGAGATAGAACCATGTTAGTATATATAACCAGGATCCATGATGACGTCAAAAAGGCTACTGAATCTGTGACATCTCCAAAAAAAACAATCCTAATCAGTGTTGCTCGGATGTGAGCAACTTGATCAATTCGTACCATCTGAATGGCCCTGAAATTCAACAAGTATTCATGGCAATTTTTTACAATGGAATGGTTCAGAGTTAGAGGGGACTGGGACCCAATGGACGGTAGGAATCCTCCCGGGCCCCTAACCCATAATAGCCCACAGCTGCTACAGCGAGTAGAGTGACTGCTAAATAGAATCAGAGAAATATATAGAAAGAGAGCTAATCATGTAATCATTAATCAAACAAAGCAAAAAGAAGGTGAGAAAATTGTAGAAACAGAAGAAAAGGAAGGTTTAGAGGAGGTTTTAGAGGATGAGGTGGTCGAGGCTGAGGATATGGTCCAAAGTTGAGAGATGAAGCATGTAATGTAGCAAAGAATTGTCCTAAACAGAAAATAGAATGACTAGATGGAAAACAGGAAGTAGAACAGAGGGAAGAAGATGGGCCGGATGGTTTACTAGATTTAGAGGATATATGTTACACAGGATATAGTGACCAGACATTACCTTAATAGTTGAAAATAAACCTTACACAATTTTGTGTGACAGTGGGGCCTGTAGGACAGTAATGAGAGAAGATGTAGACTGTTTGCCAGTATCAGAAGACATCATAAATGTTCGATCTGCTAATGGGCATATTGAAACCAAATTCTTAACTACACCACTTGCAATAACTGACCCTGCTACGGGATCAACCGTCCATGCTCCTGTAGTACTGGCCAGTTGTTGTCCATATAATTTACTGGGTCGAGATGGAATGGTTAAATTGGATATATGTATCATTTCTGATGGTAAATGAGGAATGATTGCAAGATGAAAAGGAGAAAATAGTGACATTTTTTTTCAGTAAAATGACTCAGATATGATGAAAGAAGGAGAGTTACATATTACGTTGAGATTCAAAAATAATCCAGGATCCGACCCAGCATATGACAAACTAGTCCACAAACTGGGACCACAAAAAGTATACGTATACAAGGTTACCACAAAGGTATTGCGAGAGCTTACTATATTTTCTGCCGCTATACAAAGTTGTTTAGCTAAATTTACTCCTCCGTGTTCCAGTCAAATATTAGTTTATGTAGATGATATTCTATTAGCATCAAAATCAGAGTTAATATGTAAAAAGGATACTTTAGCTCTGCTCAAATATCTAACTGATACGGGTAATAAGGTGAATAAGGATAAGCTACAATATTGCAAAACTAGTGTTAAATATTTAGGACATACACTCACACCTGACAGTAGAATGGTAAATATAGAGAGAAAAACTGCAATATTATCAGCACCTAAGCCTAAAACAAAAAAAACAAATGATGTCTTTTTTAGGTTTGTGCATTATTGTAGAGCATGGGTACCACATTTTGCTGAGGTAGTTAGCCCCTTGCTAAAAATGATACACCCCTTAACATGGCCTCCCCTCTGCAATGGACAGAGCAAGCCATTAAGGCATTTATTTGAGCAATGAGAACAAGCCAATATTACCTAAATCTATGTATAAGTGGGTGGCAATATTGAGTCATGGGCGATGCCATGTCTCAACAGGACGGATGGTAGGCCTGGTAAACAAACAATATTCAACATATGGATTTAATATTTACTAAACTTTACTAATATTTAAATATTTACTCAAAAAAATTTTTTGTATAGCTTGCCCTGTGTGATTGAAACATTATCCACAGAGCATTTCCCCCAGCACCTTACCCTTTCCATACAATACATATGGATTTCATTGAACTCAGCAATAGTCAAGGTTACAAATATTGTTTGGTGCTGCTGGATGCGTTCTCTAAATGGGCAGAATTAGTTCCTACAAAAACTCCAGACACCCTAACAGTGGCCAAAGCCATATGCAAAAGAATAATACCCACTTTTGGGGTACCACAGAAATTGTACAGCGATAATGGCAGCCATTTTGTCAACGCAATAGTGAGTAAAATGGCATTAAATTTAGGAATAGACTTAAAAACAAACTGTAGCTACCACCCCCAAAGTGCAGGGTTAGTGGAAAGAACAAATGGTACAGTAAAATCTAAAAACTAAGGAAATGCATGGAAGAAACTGGCAGACAATGGCCACAGTGTATAGATCTAGTTTAGCGGAGTATGCATATAAATCCAACTTTTGGCAGTTCTTTAACACCGTTTGAAGTATTGTATGGTAGACCATACAGGCTACCGGATTTAGATAGCAATATTAATGACCCTGATGATGATCTGAATCTTGCTGATTACATGAGAAAAATGTTGGGAGAGATAAGAGCAGTTAATGTAACACCAGATTCTCCTTTGCTCCCACAGGAGGGACCGCCAGTGCGCATAGGGGACTGGGTGTGCACTAAAGTAATTAAGAGAAAAAAGTGGTCCAGCCCCCGGTGGGAAGGTCCATACCAAGAACTCCTGACCACCCCAACTGCTGTAAAAATTGCTGAGCGACCCACGTGGATACATTTGTCACACTGTAAAAAATCAACCTTAGAAAGTGAGGTAGGAGCCAAGCAGTAAAGGATGAAGTCTGACTACAAAGGGGGGTTGTGGTGTAGAAGCAGCTCGTCTCAAAGTCAGTGAAGAAATCAGCCACCCCTTGCTGCTTTAGGGTATCCTACCACACTTGAAACATTGTTGGTAAAAATTATAGTCCTTATAGTTACGTTCATGGTACTATTTCAGGTTTTGCTGTTACATTTTTATAGTCCACAGGAAAATCATGACGAGAAACAGACGTGAGAGGTGGCTGAACAATGCCAATGAACTCCACAAACCAGGAAATGTAAACCATTCTTATCACACAAATGTTTGGTGAGTTGGTAGCAAGGAGTAGAAATGTATCAGGATGTTATGTTTGTTCTTTTATGCCAGTATCATCCGCTCATCCGAGTTTGACTGCTCTCCCATTGCCCTCATCTGAGTCTGAGTGCATAATTGAGCACACCTACCTAGAAACTGGAGTGGTGTTTGTGCCCCAGTAAGAGTTATGAACCACACATTTATCATTTCTAAAGGTCACACATCACACAGGGGGCAAAAAGCAATAAAAGACTCTGGAACGCCACCTAATGCCATGTCAGGGAACAATGGAACCCATCCAACGAACTACACTAATTGGCTACGTGTCCAGCGAGCCTGTGAACCATCACCCAGCGGCTGGGGTGCAGTCCATGTCTCAAGGGCACGAAGGTCGCTGGTGGAAGTTCAACCCCACAATTCGGTATGGGGGTCCGATGTACCTGACGAGCATAAGCATTGGACTACCGGGGGTAAGGTGGCATTGGCTTATTTTCCCCTGGGTGGGCGTAGCAAAGAACATGTTAAGAATTGAAACCATAGATTATCGATTGAGTATATTTTTAAACGCTAGTATAAAAGCACGGGAAACAAACAATGAGGAGCAGTCAAGCATGAGGATGATGGTGTTACAAAATCAAATGGTACTTGACTTACTAACCGCTGAGAAAGGAGGGGTTTGTGTGATGTTAAATGATACTTGTTTATTCCTGACAGCACTAATGAAGGACACAAGATAACTGAGGCCAGATGAAGAAAATCCAATATGCTATGTCCCAAGACAATGTTTACCGACCATCGGACCCCTTCTCCTGGTTCCTGTCCGGAGGATGGAAATTGACGCTTTTGAAATTAATGCTACCCGGGGTTATTGTGCTTCTATTATTTTGTCTTTTCACAGGATGTGTCATCCCTTGCTTGAGAGCAATGCTGTCCAGAATGATAGGGCAGTCATTACACCCTCCTGTCAGACAACAAAGAAAACGATGTAGAGATCAATTTATAAATACTTTCCTCTAAGTGTAAATTAAAGGTACTGCCAAAAACTGAAAAGAGATGCAGTACTGGAATTTATCAATGGACATTTATCACTGATAAACAGGAGGGAAATGTTAAGAAAATCGTAAATATTTTATCATTGATGATGAACTGTTGACCTTTTCGGTATCCTTCTTTATTTACGACTTCTGCAAAGAGCTTGGTACTACAGTTGAAATTTGTGCCTGAACCTTGCCAGACACAGAATTCCTCTTTTCTGTTTACAATTTTGTAACAAGGAATGTGGGCTAATTACCGCTGTAAAATCAGAAAAGTGAATAAAAGGCTTGCAGAAGGGGAAGCACTTCGGAGAAGGTAACTGGTGTTGGCTGGTGCCTGGCTCCCCTTGCAAGTAAAAACTGCAGATCCTGTGTTTTGTGTTTTCCTATGTTCTACTGTCTCTGTGTACAGGAATTTTATGACAGATGGGCGCAACAGGGTAAGAAGAGATGTGCATGAAGTGATGCAACCATTATGCCTAGTGCCTACTGTACAAGCCTGTGGGGGCAATGCTTTGATCTGGTGAATTTCTTCTTCCCGGGCATATTCCAAGATGATTCCAATGCTAGGATTCATTTGGATCAAATTGTGAAAGAGCGGTTCCGGAAGAGAATCTTTGGGATGTGCTAGAGAAGAATTTGCGCAATGGATGGGTATAAATGTTGTGACATTGTGGAAGCTTACTGAAACACACACAACTAAATATTAGAGTGTGTGACTTTTTTTTTTTTATTAGATGGGCAGAGTACTCACAAGTGAACAAAGCATGTTGGAAGGAATACTTTGAGGAGCTGATGAACAAAGAGAATCAGTGAGAGAGAAGGCTGATGGTCCAGTGAGGACAGCTGAATGGTTAGGATGCAGTGAGTAAAGGTGGCAAAGGTGATTTAAATCCTTGGGGCCAACAGTTCAGAGCAATGGGGAATGTGGAAGAGAGGAAAAGATTAGAGTGCAGGCAGGGATCTGTGACAGATTGATACCAGCAAGAGTGAAAGGGAAGGTTTACAGGACAGTTGTGAGATCAGCTATGTTATATAGGTTAGAGACAATGGCACTGATGAAATGGCAGGAGGTGGAGCTGGAGGTGTCAGAATTAAAGATGCTTAGATTTGTGTAGGGATTGATGATAAGATTCGACAAGATTAGGAAGAGGTTTATTAGAGGGACAGCTCAAGCTCAGGTAGGACAATTTGGAGACAAAATCAGAGCAGTGATGTTGTGTTGGCACTGTCACACTGCCCTCATGCATATCCCAAACTACTCTCACATACTTCTTTGCCACCTGACCTCCTTATACAAAACCACAACTCCTCTCTAGGCACTCTGTCATATGCTTTCTCAAAGTCCTCAAAAGCACAATGTAACTCCTTCTGACTTTCTGTACTTTTCCATCAACACCCTGTTTCAGCATAAAACCATACTTCTGCTCACTATTGATCACCTTTTTCTTAACCTTGCTTCCACTACTCTTTCCAATAACTTCATGATGTGGCCAATCAATTTTATCCCTCAGTAGTTACTACAGCTATGCATATCACCCTTATTCATGAAAATTGGTACCAGTTCACTTCTCCACTAATCCTCTCACTTTCCAAGATTGTGTTAAAAAGTCTGGTTAGAAACCCCACTGCCATCTCTCCTAAACACCTCCATGCTTCCACAGATAGATCATCTGGACCAACAGCCTTTCTATTCTTTATCGCTGCCCTCATTCACTCTTGCTAATTCACATCACTTTCTGGTTTAGTACACATCATCCTCACATCATCCAATCTTCTCTCTCTCTCATTCTCTTCACTCATCAGCCCCTCAAAGTACTCTTTCCTTCTGCTCAACATGCTCTGCTCGTCTGTGAGTATGTTTCCATTTTTTTAAATGTTTCCATCCTTTATCGCCCTAACCTGCTCCACATCTTTCCCAGCTCTGTCTGGCAAAATTGTGAAATATTTCAATTGCAGTAAAACTAATGCACATTATTATGCATTTACTTCAAACCAGCACAGATCCATGCTTTACGGCAGTGGACTAGGTGTTGGGAGCTAGCCTCAGTATCAGAAGGTCATGAATTTGAATCCCAGAATCCCAGAAAACTGCCCACATCAACACCGCAGTATCAGATATAGGCACACTCCCACGTGTGTGCATGTGGGAAAAGCAGAGGTTGCATTTCCTTGTGTTTCACTGAGTGTTGTGATGTCTTTCACAATGGCAAACAGTCACTGTCTATACTGAGTTGAAAGAACAGGTGCAAAATAAAGTTTAAAACAAAGTTTAAAAATAAATATGAATCATTTGGTCCAATAACAAATAAGAGCAAATATGGTTATATGACACTGAACATGGAACACTGACTGCCTAAATACATTCTAAAATGTCACTGTTGATAAAGGTATTAGTTTAAGGTGCTTCAGTGTTGAATGGTAAGTAGAGCTGATATTAGAACATTTGAAAAAAAAAAAATCACATTATTACAAAAGGCTATTTTTTTTGTCAAGTGAATATTATTTATTTAGCACAAAGCAGCTTTACAAAAACTGGGTCTGAGCCCCAATTGTGTAAGCTGAGGGCTCACAGCCATGCAGTGATAGTACAGTGTATCGGTGGCGTGGTACTGGAGGGACGTCAGGTCAGAGCCAAGAGTTTAGAACAGAAGTTTATTACGCACAGTGACAAAACAAACAAGACATAGGGAACGGGGGACTGCAGTTCTACACATGAAACCCTATGACTGGGGAACTGCAGTCTAGCCCTAGATACTAAGAGGTCTATACTAGGCGACCTATACCTAGTCATAGCACCAAGTTTACACAAACGACAAAGTTTACACAACCACCACCCGTTACGCGTAGGTTAGACCTACCTAATGAGCCACGCTCTGTTCTGACTCATCGGGGCTTAAATAGTCAGCCCCAATGATGCACACCTGCCCGCAGGGGCTCAGGTGTGCTTAGTCAGAACAGAGCGCCCTCTAGCGTACCCTAAACACCTTGTATGTGACCGAGGGCGCCCTCTAGCGTGCCCAAAACACCACACACATGACAGAGAGCGCCCTCTAGCGTGCCCAAAACCTAACACACGTGACAGAACCCCCCCCCCAAGGGCGCGGCTCCCGAAGTGCCCGAACGCAGCCGAACCTCAGGGGGGAGGCACAAACAACACTAAAGTCCCTAGTCGGGACACATGGTCGGGTCCATAGAAAACAAAAAAAGAACCATCAAAGGACTTCCGACCAGTTGTGTCGGGTAGCTGGTGGTGGTGAGGGGAATCCCAGCAGTTCCGTCCACCTTTTTGACCGGTGCCTGACCTTGGCTCTGACGTCCTTGGAGGCTTTGCCTGACTCCATGGAACCCCTGGACTCGACAGGACCTGAAAGGGAGCTACACAGAGACGTTACAGGGTTTACAGAGGAAGTTTTCTTCAATGAGTCTAAGCTCTGCTTACAACCCCTGTCAGTCGGGTTCCGCGCGTCGCTTCTCCCCGAATCTCTGGCGCCGAAGTTCTGGTCCGTCTCCCTGAACTGATTCGTGCTGGTGTCTTTTGCCCTTTTCCTTGTCTGGGTCATACTTCCTGGTCGCTTGGGGCCCGGCAACGCAGTGTCCCAGCTTCTGGTTTCACGTTGAGGAGTTCCCCGTGGCTTCCTCCAAACGTCACCTTGTTTTGGGTTTGCTGAGTTGCGGGGGCGAGCCGATGCTAGGGGGCCTGAAGGCAGCTGCTCCCTTTCTGCATTCGTTACCCATTTCTCCGCTGGACTGTTCTCCGGATGCTCTGTTTCGGCTTTTGCTCTCTGGGTTCCAGCAGGCACTGGTGTCGGAGAAGAGAGTAGAGATTCGATGAGGGCCAATTTACCTTCCATGCCTCTGACCTGGTTTTCTAGCTCGGTGAGCTTGCTGGCCTCATGACGGGCCTCTCTCAGGTCAGCCTGCAGAGCGATGTTTTGGTCCTGCACCTGTCTCAGCTCTGTCCTGCACTGATGCAATTGCCCCTCCATTGTGGCTATTTTAGCCTCCAGCTTCTCCTGAGTGGTTGGAGTCTCAACTCTCCGTGTTATCCAGCCTACGATCTGGTTTCTCTGTTCCTGTCTTCTCCCCAGTCCCTTTCTTTGGGAAACCCTCACAGCGTGTATCTTGAATCGAAGGACCTCTTTTTCCTTCCTCCGGTCCTTCGAGACCGTGGCGTTCACCTGTGGCATGGCGGTTCCCTCGGTCAGCTGATGGTAGAGTCCCGTCAGCAACTCCTCCTGTTCAGCAAACCGAACATTACTGCAGCTGATCTGCTCACCTCCGAGGTGGGACTGGATTGTCCTCGCCTCTCTGTGCCACACGGCCCGATCCCTCACCGGCTCCACTCTGACTGACTTCTGCAAGCACTTCGCAGCATGTTTACGCCTTTGACACCTCTGTCCTTGTTGAAGTCCCGGTCTCCGCCTTCCGAACCTCCTCTGACGACCACCTGTTGCCCAGCGCAGCCTCTTGAAGACAGACCCCCGCTGGTGCACTCTCCCAACAGCCTGAATGACGACAGCAGCTTTGTTCATAGCATTAACATTTTTTCGCACTAAATAACCTCTAAAAGCTGCCTGGATGCGTATCGCTGACTTTCTCAACACCTGAAATCTTTCATGTTCGCTTTTGCCCCTGATGTAGGACCTAAAATATCTTTGAATGAAGATGGCTGACCTTCTTATGGCCTGGTACTTTGTTACCTCCCTGTGTCTTCTGAACGCAGCCTGAATCAGGGAAGCGGCCTGATGGTGCAGGATCACAGCCCTTCTGACCCTCCGACCTCTGAAGCAGGCTTGCAGGAACATTGCAGCGGAGCGCAATGTCAAAAACTCCTCTCTCTGTTTTCTGGCTTCACGTGTGGAACGATACCTCAGCTGGATTGCAACAACCGTCTGTTTGATGTATGAGTATCGTGCCCGAGCCCAGTGTGCCCTGTAAGCCCTTTGTAAAACCGTGGCAGCCTGGTGCTTCAGTTTCAGAGTCTGTCTGGTCTTCATCCCTTGGAATGCAGCTTGTAGAACAACAACAGCCCCTTTTTTCTCCTTCAAAGACTTCATTTCTTGCCTCATACTCTTACTAGCTCTATAATATCGCTGAACCGTCTTGGCTGCCCACAGTAGCTTCAGGTAGTACTTTCTGTTTATGTGTTTCCTCACCTGTGCCTGAATGGTTACAGCAGCCTCATGTTCAATTCTCCTTTGCACCCGAACTTTCCTTTTAAACTTGCCACTAACCTGGAGCTGCTCCTTCTCTGCTTTCTGTGTAGCAGATGGCTTCATGGAGCTGGGTTTGGGGGTCGACTTCTTGATGCCGCTTTCCTTGTTGCGAAGGGCTTCCCTGGTCGACTTCCCCGGTTGCACGATGCAGGAAGTGGTCTCCACCCTCCTCCTGCTCTCTGCGTCCGGAACTGCCTTCTTTGCCTCGCTTCTCTTGTTGCGGGTGGCCTTCTTTGCATTCCTCTTGGTGGACGCCGTGCAGTCGCGTTGCGGCGCGGTGTGCGCCGTGCTTTCGCGTGGCGGCGCGGTGGGCGCCGTGCAGGCGCGTGGCGGCGCGATGGGCGCCGTGCTGGCGCGTGGCGGCGCGGTGGGCGCCGTGCTGTTGCTGTGAACACGGAAAGGCGCGTTTGCTACCAACCTCTTGTGGTGATTCGCGTTGGCCGTGTTCCTGCTATCAGCTGCGCGCGGCGCTTTCTCCGCTGGCGGACTGTGGTTGCTGACGCGCTGCGGCGTGGTGGGCGTCGTGCAGTCGCGGTGAGGCGCGGGGGACGCCGTGCTGTCGCGGTGCGGCGCCGTGCTGTCGTGGTGCGGCGCGGGGGGCGCCGTGCTGTCGCGGTGCGGCGCGGGGGGCGTCGTGCTGTCGCGGTGCGGCGCGGGGGGCGTCGTGCTGTCGCGGTGCGGAGTGCTGAGCGTCGTGCTGTCGCGGTGCGGAGCGCTGAGCGTCGTGCTTTCGCTGTGAACACGGAAAGGCGCGTTTGCTACCAACCTCTTGTGGTGATTTGCGCTGGCCGTGTTCCCGCTATCAGCTGCACGCGACGCTTTTTCCGCTGGCGGATCGAGGTTACTGGCGCGCGGCGCTCTCGCGCTCTCTGGCGCTGAATCTCCGCGTTGACCCGCGTGCGGCGTGGTTGGCTTCGTGCTTCCGCGTTGAGGCGCTTGCGGCGTGGTTGACGCTGTGCTTCCGCGTTGAGGCGCTTGCGGCGCGGTTGGCGTCGTGCCTCCGCGTTGCGCAACGCCAGCCTTCAACGAAGCCCCGCCTTCATGTCGCATGCGGAAAACAACACGCGGTCCAGCGTGTTGAGATAGCGCTGCGCCCTTGTAGCCTCGGAGATCAGCATCCGGGAACAAAGCGCGAACTGATCCCTGCGAAGCTCGGGATCTGGGATGATATCGAGTGGGAGCAGCGACATCGTCCTCTTCAGACGGCGCTCTAGCTCCCTTGCCGTGGCCGTCGGCGTCCGTCGCACCCACTCCTCACCGTCCAGATGCTCGCGGAGGTCCAGAGAAGACGCCTCTGGGCCCCAGGTCCTCATCAGCTGCAGCGTCCGCTCGACAGCACTCGCTGCCGCCCACAGCACGCACTCCTGCTCGCCCTCGTGGCTCGTGACGTCCAGGTACTGGCGGCTCATTCTGTATCGGTGGCGTGGTACTGGAGGGACGTCAGGTCAGAGCCAAGAGTTTAGAACGGAAGTTTATTACGCACAGTGACAAAACAAACAAGACATAGGGAACGGGGGACTGCAGTTCTACACATGAAACCCTATGACTGGGGAACTGCAGTCTAGCCCTAGATACTAAGAGGTCTATACTAGGCGACCTATACCTAGTCATAGACACCAAGTTTACACAAACGACAAAGTTTACACAACCACCACCCGTTACGCGTAGGTTAGACCTACCTAATGAGCCGCGCTCTGTTCTGACTCATCGGGGCTTAAATAGTCAGCCCCAATGATGCACACCTGCCCGCAGGGACTCAGGTGTGCTTAGTCAGAACAGAGCGCCCTCTAGCGTACCCTAAACACCTTGTATGTGACCGAGGGCGCCCTCTAGCGTGCCCAAAACACCACACACATGACAGAGAGCGCCCTCTAGTGTGCCCAAAACCTAACACACGTGACATACAGTTCTAAGTTTAGCAATACTTTTAATTTTTCTAATATGGAACCTTTACTGTGGTACAATCAGTACATACTTTACTCACACATTGTAATTTAAGATAAGAAAGATTATTCAGACACCACAGCAAGTAAACTTAATTTCATTGACATATTTAATTTGTATTCAGCTTGTCAAAGCTAAAGGAGGTAAGAAAACTGTCTAGACATAGAATTAGTATCCAGTATTTATATCCATTCTATAAGCATTCACAAAACATTTATGAATATAAGAAGCAATCCCTATGAGGCAAATGCACAGCTATATTTAAATCTGTTAACACTGTAAAGTATAGCACTTTCACTTATAAATACATACTAATAGACTGTTTTGTGTGTTTTTGTCTTTTTTATTCCCCAACTCCACTTAATAGAGCACAGCATTAACCAGTTACTTTTGGGGAATTTAGAATGGCTAATTATAATAAAATTAAATGAAAAGACACTCTTCTCAACATTCGATATTGATTAACCAAA
Source organism: Hepsetus odoe (assembly GCA_017165825.1). Lineage (NCBI taxonomy): Eukaryota > Metazoa > Chordata > Actinopteri > Characiformes > Hepsetidae > Hepsetus > Hepsetus odoe. The sequence goes on from CM029387.1 coordinate 12,453,167, forward strand.
AAAAAAAAGTGTTTTCCAAACACTTCTTACTGTACCACTGATTCCCTTTAAGCAGCTTTCCACTTTTGGGGAATATAGACAACGGTAGTGGCTTATTCAAGATGGAAAAGGAAAAACTGAAATTCCTTTCAACCAATGAGTACATCACTTACATAACAAGCACATTTCATAAACTAAGCACATTTTATATATTTTTTATTTTTACCAAACAGAAAAACTAAATAAAGCTCCTCTCACTGATCCTATTTCTCTCAACAAAATATAATATAAAAAATATCTATTTAAATTATCCAAGCAGGACTTACTCCCCTGAGCTTAGTTACACTCCCATCAATAATACTAATAACTATTTTGGCACATCATTAGCATGTACAGGGATATTTAGCCCACTATATAGCCTCACATGTCCTAGCAACTCACCCTTTCTTGCCAAAACTGTTGTACTGCCTTACCAAAGTCTTTACTCTTGTGAGCTCTGTCCCTAAACAGCTCTTAAAAAGACAGTGTCACCTTAACAAGAAGAGTCCATTTCTGCAGCAATATCTCAATAAACCTATTGTTTCCATAGAATTATATTCCATAGAATAGAATTCATCTTTTTTATTTTATTAGCTGAATGTTTTAAACTTTTTTCTGCATCTATCAGGTTTGCTTCTCTCTCTCAAGAATTTTCTTGTGCATGAAAACATGACATGATTGGATGCTCAGAAGCACTGCAGATACATGAACAGTGACCTTGCGTCTATGGAAAGCCTGAATGAGGAGGCAGAGTTAGAAATAAAGTGTATTTTCAAAGGATCAACCAGATGGATTCTTGAATGGACATTGTGGAGCAATGGTATGAAGATGGATACTGGAACGCTGTCAGTTGTTTTTACATCATTCCTTTTTTCTGTTTGTTGTCTGTTGTTGGTGTGTGTGTAACAGTGGCGGAGTGCGGGTAGGACGTCATTGCGTAGCCAGGGATCAGGAACATGACTTTATTATTCATAATGACCAAAACAAGATACAAGGAACTACAAAAACCACCATTGACGTTATAGTTTAGCCTTCACGAATGAGCCACGCTCTGTTCTGACTCATTGGAACTTAAATAGCTGCCCCAATGAAGCACACCTATGCCTTCATGAGCTCAGGTATGCTCAGTCAGAACAGAGCGCCCTCTACCATGACCGAAACAAACCCAAACCGTGACGCCAAAACATAGCCTTACCCCGAGCTAAGCCTCTGGGGGGGGACGCCAAACAAAAACCCCCCAAAAATTAAACAGCCACCCTTATGGGGCACATGGCCAGGTCCACAAAAACAAAGCTAAACAAAAGGGACCTCTGACTGTCGTGGAAAATTGAGGTGTGAGCCTAAGTCTGAAACTTTTTCTAAGTCAGAAACCAAACAGAGTCAAAAATCAAGCGAAGTCAGAGAGATGCAGCACAACCAATTTACTGAAGAGTTTCAGCGGCGTGGTCCCATGGGAGCAGCTCCAAATGCTCATCCCAACGTTGGACTTTAAATACATTTCAAACCCCTTTAACATTTGCATAAATCCATCCCATTATTAGTTTTCCACCAATAATATTCAATGCTGTCATGATTGAAACCTTAGTTTCCTCACCTTTGCCCCTTTCCCACCATTAGACTTAGGCCTTCTCACGGTCCACCTTCCTGCCTTGTCTACCACCTATATTTCAAGGCATCCACCCATCCAGGCCCCCACTTAAAAGTGTTTTTTCACAGATGTGTCCCCTATTTTATGAGTGCAGCTCCCTAAGCAGAGCTGTAATTCTTTCCTACTGGATGTTTCCTGGGGGGCTTCTGGGGTCAGATTCTAGGTCAACAAACTCTGTGACCTCAGGAATGTGAGGCACTGTGAGACAGGGACAAAAGTAAAGGGATTTTTACTAAATGACCAGCCACAGCCACATCCAGGGCCGCTGGCGGTGGTGAGGGGTATCCCAACATCCCAATCATAGGGATAGCCTCTTGTACCTGGTATAGAGTACCCATAGTCCTGACCGACAGTGTTCACCTGAATCATGTTTTTCTCATCTAACCTGGAGCTGCTTCCCATGGGCTCACCACCTGTAGGAGGGGCCAAAGAGGTCGGGTGCAGTGTGAGCTGGGCGGTGGCCGAAGACGGGAGCCTTGGCGGTCCGATCCTCGGCGGCAGAAGCTGGCTCTAGGGACGTGGTGGGGAAGGAGCCTGAGCTAGTGCGTGAGGTTGAGAAGTTCCGGCTAGATATAGTTGGACTCACCTCGACATACAGCTTGGACTCTGGAACCAGTCTCCTTGAGAGGGGCTGGACTCTCTTCTACTCTGGAGTTGCCACCGGTGAGAGGCGCCGAGCAGGTGTGGGCATACTTATTGCCCCCCGGCTCGGGGCCTGTACATTGGGGTTTACATCAGTGGATGAGAGGGTGGCCTCCCTCCGCCTTCGGGTTGGGGGACGGGTCCTTAGTGTTGCTTGCGCTTATGCGCCAAACAGCAGTCTGGACTACCCACCCTTTCTGGGGTCTCTGGAGGGGGCGCTTGAGAGCGTCCCTGCTGGGGACTCCATCATTCTGCTGGGGGACTTCAATGCTCACGTGGGCAATGACAGTGAGACCTGGAAGGGCGTGATTGGGATGAATGCCCCCCCCAATCTGAACCAGAGTGGTGTTTTGTTATTGGACTTTTGTGCTCGTCAGGGATTGTCCATAACGAACACCATGTTCAGGCATAAGGATGTCCACATGTGCACCTGGCACCAGGACACCCTAGGTCACAGTTTGATGATCGACTTTGTAGTCGTGTCATCGGACTTGCGGCCACATGTCTTGGACACTCGGGTGAAGAGAGGGGCGGAGCTGTCAACTGATCATCACCTGGTGGTGAGTTGGCTTTGTTGGTGGGGGAGGATGCCGGTCAGGCCTAGTAGACCCAAACGTATTGTGAGTGTCTGCTGGGAACATCTGGCAGAGTCCCCTGTCAGGACGAGCTTCAACTCCCACCTCCGGCAAAGCTTTAACCATGTCCTGGGGGAGGTGGGGGACATTGAGTCCAAATGGACTATGGCGGCTGACCGGAGCTGTGGCCATAAGGTGGTCGGTGCCTGTCGCGGTGGCAATCTGAGAACCCGTTGGTGGACACCGGGGGTGAGGGAGGCCATCAAGCTGAAGAAGGAGTCCTACTGGGCCTTTTTGGCCAGTGGGGCTCTGGAGGCAGCTGATAGGTACCGGCAGGCCAAGCAGAATGCAGCTTTGGTGGTTGCTGACGCAAAAACTCGGGCGTGGGAGGAGTTTGGTAAGGCCATGGAGAAAGACTTCCAGACGGCTTCGAGGAGATTCTGGTCCACCATCCGGCGTCTCAGAAGGGGAAAGCAGTGCACGGTCAACACAGTGTATAGTGGGGATGGTGTGCTGCTGACCTCGACTCGGGATGTTGTGGGTCGGTGGGGGGAATACTTCGAAGACCTCCTTAATTCCACCAACATGCCTTCTGATGAGGAAGCAGAGCCTGGGGACATAGAGGTGGATTCTTCCATCTCTGGGGCTGAGGTTGCCGAGGTGGTCAAAAAGCTCCTCGGTGGCAGGGCTCCAGGGGTGGATGAGATCCGCCCGGAGTTCCTCAAGGCTCTGGATGTTGTAGGACTGTCATGGCTGACACGCCTGTGCAACATCGCATGGACATCGGGGACGGTGCCTCTGGATTGGCAAACCGGGGTGGTGGTCCCCCTCTTTAAAAAAGGGGACCGGAGGGTGTGTTCCAACTATAGAGGGATCACACTTCTCAGCCTCCCGGGGAAAGTCTATTCAGGGGTCCTGGAAAGGAGGGTCCGTCGGATAGTCGAACCTCGGATTCAGGAGGAGCAGTGTGGTTTTCGTCCAGGTCGCGGAACAGTGGACCAGCTCTACACCCTTGGCAGGGTCCTGGAGGGTGCATGGGAGTTTGCCCAACCAGTCTACATGTGCTTTGTGGACTTGGAGAAGGCATTCGACCGTGTCCCTCGGGGAGTCCTGTGGGGGGTACTCCGGGAGTATGGGGTATCGGATTCCCTGTTAAGGGCTGTCCGGTCCCTGTACAATCGGTGTCAGAGCTTGGTCCGCATTGCCGGCAGTAAGTCGAACCTTTCCGGTGACACTTGGATGTCTCACTGTCTGTGTCATGGGCAGCCTTCTTTGCTGATGTCCCGCTTTCTGTGTCGCGGGTGGCATTCTTTGCCGATGTTCCACTTTCCATGTCGCTGGCGGCCTTCTTTGCCGATGTCCCACTTTCTGTGTCACGGGTGGCCTTCTTTGCCGATGTCCTGTGTTGAATGATGCAAGGGGCATTTCCACCGTCTTCCCGCGTTGAGTGGCGCAGGGGGCATTTTCCGCCATCTTCCCGCTTTGAATGATGCAGGGGGCATTCTCCGCCATCCTCCCACTTTCCGGCGCGTGAGCGGGAAAAGACATGTGGCTTAATACATCCAGGCACCGCTGGGTCTTCGTGGCTATGGAAGCAAGCCTCTGAAGAAGAAACTCATACCAGTCCGTGCCTAGCTCGGGCCTTCACTGCAGTACATTAAGAGAGGGAGGTGAGGGAGGCTCACGCAAAGGAGCATCTCAGCCTGTACAACCTTATCAGGATTTGTGAAGGTAGCAGCCTTCATCACCCCCTCTGGGCATTGTCCGGGCATTGGGCATTATCCGGATGACATACTCATTTACAGTTAAAAGGTAGCAAAACATGTCACCAATGTCAGGCAAGTTCTCTTAGACTGGTCCAGAACTTACTGCCTTAAAAACAAAAAAAGGCAGGTGAAGCAGCGGTTAGAAACCAGTGCTGTAGCTCCCAGACCTCAAACTTCCTTTTATAGTGAAGGTTGATGCCTCTGATGTTGTAATTGGGGCAGCATTTTCCCAGTGCTCAAGCATTGACCACAAGCTCCACTCTTGCCTGACCCCAGCGGAGAGGACCTACGATGTAGGTGACTGAGAGAGTCAAATCTGACAGAGAAACCAAGAGAGTCAAATCTGCACTGGAGGAGTGGATTCACCAGGCTCAAAGAACACCAAACCTATTGCCCCTTTCCCTCCAGTGGGGGCCATTGACCAAAGAGCATGATCCAGAGTCTATTTTAGCTCCTTCTTGAGTCCTTGCCCCAATTCAATAGCCCACATGTCACCCCAACCAACATCTCTTAGACTGGTCCATAACTTCAGCACTGTGGCCACACCCCTTACCGCCTTAACAGAAAAAAGAGCAAGGCATTTCCAGTGGACCCCTGATGCATAGGATGTTGGATGGCTCTATGTACTGACCAGATGTTCTCCTATGGGACACATATCCACTTTTACTTCCCTTCCAGGGGTGACCTGCCTGCTAGAATTCATGCATCAACAATATTGGTCCAGTACTGTCGTGCTCATGGTCCCACCTGGCCATAGATTTTATTACTGGTCTTAATTACAGGGTAATCCTGTTTGTTGACTGATTGTCCAAGGCATGGGGTCAGGGTCAGGCCTAGATCTTTTAGATTGAGAGGGCTACAGCCCAGAGGAGCATTCATGGGTCCCAAAAGTTACCGGCTAAATGGTATTCAATTTTCAATTCAATTTATTCTTGTATAGCGCCTTTCACAACCGAGTTGCCCCAAGGCACAATGTGTCACCCAAAGGCTCAGCTGTACCTTTATTGTGCTACTGCTGATTGCTGATTGTGGTCAGCTGTGGCTCTGCACCTCCTCCTCCTTCATTTGTAAATAAGTCTAATAAAATCTGAAAATTATTACTACTAACAGTATTTAAAGGTATCACAAGGAGTTGCCAGTGATGTGAATTTTGCATGGAGAGTTTCACCTGCTATAGAGCAGTAAATTGAAAAGGTGGAAACAAGGGTGTCCTTCAGGTCCTTCAGGTCCTTCAGGTCCTTCACACCTGACAATTTTCTGAAATATATTGATCAGGTGCTAAAGACTCCTGCTCTTGAAGTTATTGCTGTGCCTTTTTAATGTAGAATGGAGCTGGGTCTGCACTATTCTTCCTGAAGTCAAAGATTTCCTGAGTTTTATTGGTGTTCAGTATTAGGTTGAATATTGAACTCCATGCTAACAATTTGAGAATCTCTATGTATGCAGACTTGTTCCCTTATGAAATGTATCCAAACACCATGGTATCATTGGCAAATGATGATAAAGGGCAATCTCAACATGCAGCATTGTGGTGAGCCAGTGCTGAGTGAGCGAACAGAGGTGAAGTGGGGGCCAAATATTACTGTCTGTGGGCAGCTGGTGAAAAAGTTATTTATCTAGGTGCAGGAGAATGAGGAGAAACCCAAGTTGTTTTCTGACCAAGATATCCGGAATGATAGTATTAGGGTATGTATTAGATGGAGCTAAATACAGTCAAATATAGTCCTTACATAGATTCTACTGTTTTCCAGGTAGCTTAGATTGATAGAGAGCTGTGACCAGGGTGTCCGCAGTGTACTGATTTGGACGGTGGACAAACAGGTGCCTGTCAAAAGTAGGAGAAAGACAGGATTTCATTGTTTAGGCATTCTATAGCAGCTTTACTAGTGAACAGGAATACTGGTGAGCCTTTCATGCCAGTTAACAGCGACCACCATCAGTACTGTTAGCAAACATGGTAAGGGTGGAAATTGGGCTACTGTTGGCCAAAGGAGAAGAAGAGGAGGAGGAAGGCATGTCTGGAGGCAGGAGGAGAGAAGGAAGGGTAGGAGAGTGGAAATAAGGGTAGGAAATTTGAATGTTGGCAGCATGACTGATTAAGGTGGAAAATTAGCTGATATGATGGAGAGAAAGAGGGCTGATGGAAGGGTAATAAGGTCAGGTTTGCTGGAAGTGGTTTTAAATTGTTATACCATGGAGTGGATGGAAGGAGAAATGTGGTAGGTGGTATCCTGAAGGAAGAGTATGTCAAAAGTGTTTATTTTAAGTAGAGGGAAGAGCACAGGGTGACACAGAAGAGTGGAGAAAGATGCACACAAGTAGATTATATCCTTTGCAGGATGGTCAGAATGACCTTGGAGGTCAAGAAGAGGAAGAAAGTGAGGAGTAGACAGGAAAGTAGACAATAGTACTTGGCAAAGGCTAAAGATAAGGTGTATGGAAACTTGTATGAGATGTTGGACAGTAAGGAGGGAAAAAAGGACCTATACTGATTAGCTAGACAGAGAAACAGACCTGGGAAAGATGTGCTGCAGGTTAGGGCCATAAAGGTGAGCAGAGCGTGCTATGCAGATGAAAAGAATACTCTGAGGGGCTGATGAAAGAAGAGAATGAGGGAGAGAAGACCGGATGATGTGAGGACCCTGAACTAGGAAGTGCAGCAATATAGCAAGATGGAAGTAAGGGCAGCGATAAAGAGGATAAAAAATGGAAAGGCTGTTGGTCCAGATATTCTGGTGGAAGCATGGAGGTGTTTAGTGGAGTGTCTAACCAGATTGTTTAACACAACTTTGGAAAAGGAGAGGATGCCTGAGGAGTGGAGATGAAGTGTACTGGTACCAATTTTCAAGAATAAGGGTGAGCTTTAGTAACTATAGAGGGATAAAGTTGATCAGCCATAGCATGAAGTTATGGGAAAGAGTAGTGGAGGCTATGTTAAGAAAAAAGGTGATGATTAGTGAGCAGCACTATGGATTCATTTTGCAAAAGAGCACATCAGCTGTACTACAGTGACAACTTGTCATTGCAAAACACAGCACACAGTAAACACAACAAAATGCAGCTTCTGCATTTAACCCATACACACACGTGCAGCAGGGGGCAGCTTTTGAAAGTGCCCAAGGAGCAGTGATGGGAATGGTACCTTGCTCAAGGGTACCTTGGGGCATTTATTAGTCACTTGCTCCTTCAATATCAAAACCACTTTTTTGATGAACTCATTATGCTTAATTTGAAGTGCTGTTCCTTCTGTCCCTATCACCACACTTTTAGTTTTCAACCTAACTTTTGCTCCTGCAGTACATCTGAGCAATTCTTCCTCTAACCTCTCCTGGCTTTTGTCATAAATCACATTACAGAGATATTCCAATATTGGCTCTCATGCCCTTGGAATCTGTGCTGAAATAAATTTTCCTCATAGGTTCATTATTTCCTGAACTTTTTTTTAAATCTTTCCTAACTAGTACACATTTGCTTCCTTTCCTAGTGTCACGCTCATATATGCACTAACTGACATCTCGTCCACATGGGTGCCATCACCCATACACCATCAAGTTACACCAAATCAAATCAAAGAATTTCTCCCTAATAAATTTATTAGAGTTTGCTCTGGGACTTGCTGATCCAAGATAAGCGGTGCGAGAGGAAACAGAAACGCGGCAAGCGTGCTGGGGTCCGGGCTCAGCTAAAAGCTAACTAGGTCCAGGTTATGGGAAAGTGATCCTCGCCAGTGTTCGCTCCCTGGATAATAAATTGGACTGTATACGGCTCCAGCTGACAACTCAGCGTGAGTACAGAGACTGCTGTGTTTTTGTTTTTACGGAGGCTCAGTCAGATGCTGGACTGTGTTTACACAAACATGGCCGGCGCGTACAGAGCGGAGACCCGCCCCCACCTTGGACACTCAGACCACATCTCTGTTCTGCTGATCCCAGCGTACAGACCCATCGTCAGGCGTGTGAGGCCCACCCTGAAGCAGGCAAAGACCTGGCCCACAGGAGCCATCTCTGCTCTTCAGGACTGCTTTGAACGCACCGACTGGGACATTTAAAGGGAGGCTGCAACCTACGGTGACTCCATCAACCTGGAGGAGTACACAGCTTCAGTGACTGGCTACATCAGCAAGTGCATTAAGGATGTTACTGTCTCCAAGTTCATCATCACACGACTAAACTTCAATTTCAATTTCAATTTCAATTTATTCTTGTATAGCGCCTTTTACAACAAAGTTGCCCCAAGGCACTTTACATTGATGGTCGATGATGGAACAGGTTAAAGTAATAGATGTTAAAGCCGGACGACTACGGAGGAGCGGAACCAAAAACTCCACTATGTGGAGAAAAAAACCTCTGAGGGTCCAAGGTCAACCGGCTACCCAACCCCCTTGGGTATACTAACAGTACAGAGTTAGTTTGGTTTTAAACTCCAGGATCAGTGAGGAGTCCCAAGTTGCTTCCAGGTACCAATGAGCCGCCAGGGTCCCTTGGCGCATCAGATGCATCACACAGACCAGATGGTAGCTCGGCATTGGACTCAGGTGATGACCACAACGGGCCCCCCCGGACATGTGGGGAGAGAAATGGAATGAGGGGGTCAGTAATGAGCAGGATCCAGTAGTGACAGACACAGAAATGAAACAGTGCGATGGCATGTACAGCAGCACCAGCGACATTACTAGTGGTGCACTATGGTGATTGGTGCGGGTAAGCTAAACTAAAGAAGTAAGTCTTCAGCCGTGATTTAAAGACCGAGACTGAATCGGCATCCCGTACAGAAGCAGGCAAGCTGTTCCACAATCTAGGGGCCCTGTAACTGAAGGCTCGTGCTCCTATACATTTATTTATGCGAGGGACAATTAGGAGATCTTTATTCTGGGATCTAAGTGGGCGGTTAGGTGTATAGGTATTAAGCAGTTCGGTTAGGTATATTGGGGCAAGACCTTTAAGTGCCTTGTAGGTTAAGAGGAGGACCTTGAAGTCAGCCCTGTACCTAACAGGAAGCCAGTGAAGCGAGGAGAGTATGGGAGTTATGTGGTCGTACTTCCTGCTCCTGCTAACAATCCTAGCGGCTGTGTTCTGAATGCGCTGTAGGGTGCTTAATGTGCCCTGAGAGCTTCCAGAAAGTAGGGCATTACAGTAATCTAATCTACTGTATACAAATGCATGTACTACTTTCGCCGTGTCTTCCATTGACAGAAAGCGCCGTAGTTTGGCAATGTTCCGAAGGTGCAGGAAGCATGTCTTCGCAACTGCATTAACATGGGGATTAAATGAAAGATTTGAATCGAAAATAACACCAAGGTTACGTGCCAGAGTACTAACTGAAAACTTCAACCCTGCATCCCGGATATGCGAAATGAAGTTGGCCCTGTCTACATCACTACTACAAAACAAGAGCAGCTCAGTTTTTTCGGGGTTTAGTGAGAGGAAGTTGTTATTCATCCAATCCCTAATATCACTGAGGCAGCTAATTAAAGTGCCGGTTGATGCTTTATCACATGATTTAAAAGATAAGTATAGCTGAGTGTCATCAGCGTAAGAGTGGTAACTAACATTATGCTTCCGTATAATAGTGCTTAGTGGGAGCATGTAGAGGGAGAAGAGCACTGGGCCCAACACCGACCCTTGTGGGACTCCATAGTTAACTAGTGACATAGGTGAGGGGGTGCCATAATCATCCATTTGGATGAAGTAGTAACGGTTTGTGAGATAGGAGTTGAACCATTTAAGGGCTGTTCCGGTAATGCCGACAGTGGAGTGAAGCCTATTTACTAAAATGGAGTGATCTACCGTGTCGAACGCAGCACTAAGATCTAACAGAACAAGAACAGTAATGTTTCCTGCATCACTCGAGACCATTATATCATTCACCACTCTAGTTAGAGCAGTTTCTGTGCTATGGCCAAGCCGGAAACCTGATTGGAATTTATCTAAGAGGTTATGCGTGTCTAGATATGACTGCAGTTGTCTCGCAACTAGTTTTTCTAGAATCTTAGAGAGAAACGGGACATTAGAGATAGGTCTATAATTACTTGGTGAGTGAGGGTCCAAGTTAGGTTTTTTAAGCTGTGGTCTAACCACTGCTGTTTTAAACTGATTGGGGACTACACCTGAGGTCAAGGATGCATTCATGATATCAAGTATAGGTGTTGATAGTACTCCTAAGGATTCCTTCAGGAGCTTGGTTGGAATGGGATCTAACCGACAGGTCGTGGAGTTTGCTTTGGCTATAACAGAAATTAGCTCAGAGTTATCGATGAGATTAAAATCACTAAAATATTGTGAGCACTGTTCAGCTAATGGATTAATTTGAGGGCTAATAGGGCACATTTGGAGCCTAATGTTGTTAATTTTATCATTAAAAAACTTAAGAAACCTATCGTTAGTAATACTACATGCTGGCCTTTTATCAGTTTTGTCTGTTAGCTGAGCGAGTGTCTGAAATAAATAGCGGGGGTTATGCTTGTTGTTTTCAATAAGCTTTGAATAGTACTCAGTGCGAGCACTATATAGAGCTTTCTTATATTGTTTTAGTTTAGCAGACCATAGAGCCTGAGAGGCTTGGAGACCTGTTGTCTTCCATCTGCGTTCTAGCTTACGGCACTCCCGCTTAGCAGCCCGTGTGTGATCATTGAACCAGGGAGAGTGCCTGATAGTTCTGACCTTCTTTGTCTTAATTGGGGCGACCTGATCAAGGATCTGCCCAACTACTGTATTGTACATGTCGGTGATGTCATTAACAGTTTTGTTACAGGTGAAATCTATCTCTGTTACGGCCTCCATAAACTGAACACATTTAGCCCTGTTTAGGTGTCGTGTTGTACTAGTCCGTTCACTGAGGTACGGTGGAGACATATTAATCTCAAACGTGATTAAAGAATGGTCGGAAAAAAGTTTATTTAAGGAGTGGACCAGTACAGTATCAATGTCAAGTCCATACGAGATAATTAGATCTAACGTGTGTCCTTGTACATGGGTAGGTCTTGATATATGCTGGGTGCAACCGACAGAATCGAGGAGCGTTAGGAAGCTTTTGGCACCTGCATCCGTCTCTGTATCAACATGTATGTTAAAGTCACCTAACATCACGAATCTAGTAAACCTAACAACCAAGTCAGAGAGCAGATTGCCAAATTCATTGATAAAGGCAGCATATGGTCCTGGAGGTCTATAAACTAATAGGATATGGAGCGCTAAATCAGACCTAATGCTTAGCAGCATCACTTCGAATGTGTGGAAGCTCTCAGTAGTTTTTGAATCAACCTTAAATGATTCATCAAAAATTGCAGCCAGGCCTCCACCACGTCCTACTGAGCGTGATTTATGCAGGTATGAGAACCCATCCGGGGAGGCTTCCACTAAGGGGATGGTGTCAGTGGGTCTAAGCCAAGTTTCAGTCAGTAGACAGATATCTGACTTTGTGTCGAGTACCATCTCATTAATAAGCACTGCCTTGTTTCCTAAGGAGCGAACATTCAGCAGTGAACATTTGATTTTAGTCGGACGCTGTGTTTTATTTGTTTTTATGATGGGTACTGGGAGCAGGTTACCAGCGCAGGAGCCCCTAGATTGGCATCTATGCTGCTTCCTTATCGTACTAAGAATAGATATTCTCTGGTAATGATGAGAGGAGCCTGGTTCTAAGCTAATGTGTGACATAGGGGATGCCGTGTTATAAGGAACCTGGGTTTCTGCCAGGAGTGTACTGGTAGTGGGATAATAGCCAGCGTGTGATTTAAGATCACAGGACTGCGACCTGGGTGGTGCTCTAAAGAGTCACTGTGGCAATTTTGCTGCCATATTTTGGGAAAGCATGTATGATCCTCTCCAGTTAGGATGAAGACCGTCCCTTTTATAAAGGCCAGGCCGTTCCCAAAAGAGGTCCCAATTATTTATGAAGGCTATGCTTTTAGATGCACACCAAGTCTCTAGCCAGCGGTTGAAAGAGAGCAGCCTACTGTAGGTTACATCTCCTCTAAAGAGAATTGGCAAGGGACCAGACACAATTAAGTTCTGACATTTAGTTTCAGCTTTTGAACACATAGAGATGAAGTTCCTCTTTAATACCTCGGATTGTTGGGACTTTATATCGTTAGTTCCAGCGTGAACAACCAAGGTCGGAACTTCATTGCTGGAATAAGAGTCCAATCGTGCCTCGATGTCAGAGACTCTGGCCCCGGGGAGGCATTTCACAGAAACCGCTGGTTTAGGACGGCTAGGAACGCTAACATTCCTAACAATCGAGTCGCCAATTATGAGCACCTTCTCCGCTTCAGCAGGCGCGCTGCCGAGAGCAGAGTACCTGTTCGTCAGCCGGATTGAAGACTGGTGTGCAGGAGGTCCATTCTTTGAGCTCCTGGACCCCCGTTTGGCGGTCACCCAGCGCTGGTGCTGGCTCCAAACCGGCTACGGTTGGGCCCGGAGGGTCTTCAGCCGAGTCTAACTCGGCCAGCGGCTCCAACTGAGCCGGAACTACGCGTCCCTCGGTCTGACTACACTGTGATAAAGTACTAATGTGCCCCTCCAGAACACGAATCCTGTCCTCCAACTGCGTTACAGTTACACATTTCCTACAGGTGTAAGAGTCTACATAGTTGGACGGACAGTCTACGCTGTACATACCGCACGATAAACACAGCACAAAAGAGGATGTCATGGTAACACTTACGTTAAATGTGGAAGTTTTTTTATCAAGAAAGCGTTGTGTCCGAGGCCACGAAGTTTGCTGCTTGTTCAGTCCGGGTCTCTTTCCCACAATGCACCGCCGCGACCAGAAGCCATGGATGACTGCGGAGGTGCGCATACTCCTGAGAACCCGGGACAAAGCCTTCAAGTCAGGAGACGAGGCTGCCCTAAGAAAAGCGAGGGACAACCTGTCTCGGGCCATCAGAGCAGCCAAGCAAACTTACGCACAGAGAATCCATGGCCACATCAGGAACACCAGTGACACACGGCGCATGTGGCAGGGCATTCAGGCCCTCACCAACTACAGGACATCTCCACCTGCCTGTGATGGTGACTCCTCCCTTCCAGATGCGCGGAACCACTTCTACGCACGGTTTGATGCGGCGAACAACACAGAAATGAGGACGCCCATCCCTCCTCCAAATGACCAGGTTCTCTGTCTGATCACGGCAGAGGTGAGAAGATCTCTACTGAGAGTCAACCCAACAGAAAGCTGCTGGTCCAGACAACATACAAAGTCGTGTGCTCAGAGGATGTGCAGAACAACTGGCAGATGTTCTCACCGACATCTTCAACATCTCTCTCTCCCGGTGTCAAAGAAATCATCTGTCTCCTGCCTCAATGACTATTGTCCCGTCGCACTCACACCTATTATCATGAAGTGCTTCGAGAGGCTGGTCATGAGGCACACCAAGACTCAAATCCCCTCCTCACTGGATCCACTGCAGTTTGCTTATCGTCCCAACCGCTCAACGGACGATGCAATCTCCACCATCCTCCACCTGGCCCTTTCTCATCTGCACAGAAAGGACAGTTATGTCAGAATGCTGTTCATCGATTACAGTTCAGCATTCAACACCATCATCCCTCAGCATCTGAGTGAGAAGCTGAGGCTGCTGGGTCTGAACACCTCCCTCTGTAACTGGATCCTGGACTTCCTGACTGGGAGACCCCAGTTAGTCAGGATCAGTAGCAGCACCTCCAACACCATCACGCTGAGCACAGGGGCCCCTCAGGGCTGTGTGCTCAGCCCACTGCTGCTCACACTGATGACCCATGACTGTGCAGCCATGCACAGCTCGAACCACATCATCAAATTCGCTGATGATACAACTGTGGTGGGTCTGATCAGCGGTGGTGACGAGGCAGCATACAGAGAGGAGATAGAACAGCTGACGGACTGGCATAGAATCAACAACCTGTCTCTGAACGTCGACAAGACTAAAGAGATGGTTCTTGACTTCGGGAGACCACGTCGAGACCATGCTCCACTGAATATCAACACCTCACCTGTGGAGATGGTCCAGAGCACCAAGTTTCTTGGCCCAGCAGCGTCTCTACTTCCTGCGCAGACTAAGAAAAGCCCATCTTCCAAAACCCATCCTCACCATCTTCTACAGGGGAACCATCGAGAGCATCCTGAGCAGCTGCATCACTGCCTGGTACGGGAACTGCAACGTCTCAGACTGCAAGTCCCTACAACAGGTAATGAGAACAGCTGAGAAGATCATCGGGGCCTCTCTGCCTCCTGTTCAGGACATTTTCACCAACTGCTGCATCCACAAAGCAACCAGCATTGTGGATGATCCCACACACCTGTCCTACACTCTCTTCTCCCTCCTGCCATCCGGGAAAAGGTTCCGCAGCATACGGGCCTCCACTTCCAGGATGAGAAACAGTTTCTTCCCCCTGGCCATCAGACTCTTGAACTGATAATCACTTTAACACTGCAATACTTTATTACTTATTACTAATATTTATTTTTTGCACCTGCACTTTAACAAAAACACTGCTGCTCCATCATACCGCCAGTAACATGGGCTGCTTTGTTCTGCGACACCGCAAGAACAAAGCAGCGTCGGATGAATGTACTGAATGTTCTGTCTATTGTCCTGTCTGTTGTTGTCGCACTTGTCTGCCTGTCTTGTCCTATGTCTTAAGTCATGTCTTATGTCATCTTATGTGTAGCACCAGGGTCTTGGAGCAACGTTATTTCGTTTCACTATGTACTGTGTATATGGTTGAAATGACAATAAAATCCTACTTGACTTGACTTGGCTTGACTAAAATAGGTAATTAATTGTTTTCCCCTGTACTTGTAATTGAACTAGAGTAGTAAACTGGCATTAGCTGCACTGTTCCATGAATGAACTTTCCTGACCTGGGGATATTAATGGCATAATATGAATTTAGACATGTGTACCAAGCTCCAATGTCTACCATCATGGGTGTGTTTTTGCCATGAACCTGAACCTGCAGCACTGGTTCCTCATCAGCTGATTTACATGCCATTAAGAGCTGACCCTCCTTTGTAGGACTGTCTGGGCCTCCCTAGCATCCATGTTGTCCACCCCAGTAATTCACTGGACCAGAATTTTGATTTGGTCATGGCTGTCCTGGACTTGGGTTTTGCTCTTAATTGTTCTTGACCCATCCATTGACCTACCTCCATTGGGTGTGTGCTGCTTTTCCACACCCACAACAAACTCCAGGTGGGCCTTGAGGCTTTTGTTACTGTTGTTTGCCTCTGGGTTTGGTCCACACTGATGCACACTGGAACTGAGGGAGTTGTAGACTGTGATGGTTGTTGGACCCCATTCATTTCCTCAAAGGTGGTGCAGGATTTGGTCTCACTGGCATTTGAGATTCCTGTATAGTTTTCTCTTCCACAACTATAGCTTGAGTCCATTTTTTTTTAGCTTTTCCTATGAGTTCTCCTACATTTTTCAGTACTTCTCTTTCCTGCTCTTTGGCTCTCTTTTCAGTCTCTTTTCAGTCTGCCCACAGCATGTACAACAATGAGACACAAATTCATCAAAAGTCTTTTCAGTTAGTCCCCCTACATCTTCCAGTCTGCTTTTGACACTTTCTGGAAGGCCATTCAGCACCATTGTACGAAAGACCACTCTCATTTTTTTGGTCTGGGTCACTTCCTGCTTCTGCTCAAAAACTTTTTTTTTCATTTGATGTTCATAAGCAGAGGGATTTTCAGTCTCTCCTGTCAGCTTTCCCTTCAGAGTCTTCAGGTCCAACTTTCTTGGATAAACTTCATTGCGTGCCACAACTCGTTGCCATATGGATGGAACTCCACACTCTCATGGGTTGCATCTACAGCATGATTCTCCAAGAATGCTTTTGTCATGATGTCTTCCATCGCAATCTGTCCAATTATTGCCAGTAAGGCTTTCATATCTCCTATGGCTAGGAGGCACCCATGTCTTTTCTTCAAAGACCACTATCTATTTTTGAGACCCTTCGTGCAGATCAGGTAGAATTTTGAGCAACCCCTCCAGACCCAGGATCTGCCATGGTATGCAATAAGCATGTCTTCCCTTAATCAGTATTGATGCTTGCCATCCCATATACTCTTCCTGATCTTAATCTCCTTCCTGGTTCTGTCTAAATTTCAATATTCTCTTCATCTTCCAATACTGGGGCAGCGGTGGATTGGTGGAAGACTGGGGCTCGATTCCCTGGCAGGGACCTTAGTGGTGGCCTAGTGGTTAGGGAGTTGGCCCCAGGATCCGAAGGTTGTGTGTTTGAATCCCAGACCAATAGGTTGTGCTGAGGTACCACTGAGTAAGGTACTAACCCTGTCACTTCTCACTGTGTGTTGTGCTGTTTCACAATGTTCTTACCCGCACCACTCACCATAGTGCACCACTAGTAATGTCGCTGGTGCTGCTGTACATGCCATCGCACTGTTTCATTTCTGTGTCTGTCACTACTGGATCCTGCTCATTACTGACCCCCTCATTCCATTTCTCTCCCCACATGTCCGGGGGGCCCGTTGTGGTCATCACCTGAGTCCAATGCCGAGCTACCATCTGGTCTGTGTGATGCATCTGATGCGCCAAGGGACCCTGGCGGCTCATTGGTACCTGGAAGAAACTTGGGACTCCTCACTGATCCTGGAGTTTAAAACCAAACGAACTCTGTACTGTTAGTATACCCAAGGGGGTTGGGTAGCCGGTTGACCTTGGACCCTCAGAGGTTTTTTTCTCCACATAGTGGAGTTTTTGGTTCCTCTCCTCCGTAGTCGTCCGGCTTAAACATCTTAAACATCTATTACTGTAACCTGTTCCATCATCAACCATCAATGTAAAGTGCCTTGGGGCATCTTTGTTGTAAAAGGCGCTATACAAGAATAAATTAACGTGAATTGAATGTCAATATTCACAAGCAGCGGTGGCCTAGTGGTTAGGGATTTGGCCACAGGATTGGAAGATTGTAGATTCAAACCCCTTACCTGTAGGCTGCCCTGAGGTACCCTTGAGCAACGTACTGTCCCTGTCACTGTGTCCCTGGGGACTTTCAATAGCTGCCCATTGCTGCATGGTGTTTGCATGGGTTAAATGCAGAGGTCCAATTTTGTTGTGGTTTGCTGTGCTGTGACCTTGCAATGACAAGGGTTCCCTTTCACTTCACTTGAGAGGCCATTGTCTAGCATGTCCTCACTTATGTTTTGTTACCTGGGCTAACTAAGAACTTCTGCCATATTAGATGCGCTTGTGTCACATATGTCCCTATGTGGCCTGACCTGTAATGTTTGTTTTTCATGTTTTTCTTTATTACATCTCACACGTTTCCCATGTGTGAGAATTCCATTCAGTGCTTACTGGCTGATAGGCCATGAGCCCAAAGAGGAAAGTTTAGAGATAGTGTACTTACTGTTATCTTTGAGGTTATGTCCATACTACATGTCATTTGCCATTGTCCTTTACATCTTTCATCAGCTTCTTACATCTTCTCCTAAGTCACCAGATGAAAGACCCAATTATTTTGTCTGCATGCCAGGATGATCATAACCACACTCCTAATCCTTACACTAGCTGTGGGCAACATAGCTATTATTCATCAGAAACACGTACATAATCCATACTAGCTACAGTTCATGTACATCCCGTTATTGGTGCGCAATAACATTCTTCACAGCCCTTGGTTTAAGCAAAAGCCTCCCAGACCTGGCATCACTTATTAGCTTGCCATCCAGTCCAGTAAAGCTAGATAGTCAACTGAATGCTTAGAAAATGTTTCATTGTGCATTAGGTCATGTAACAAAATTAAAATGCAAAAGACAGTTTAGCAGATTATAAGAGGGCACTTACACTAGTAAACTCAACCTAATAACCCACATTAATAGAATCTAATAAAAACAATCCCAAATTTATATTCAACACAATATCTACATTTACAAAGAAGGGGTAGTGGAACCTCAAATACCTACAATGTAGAGTAGTGAAAAATTTCAGGATTTATTTTGCAGTAGGGTTAAAACAATTGGACAAAACATAGTACCAAAGATTGACCTCATTTCAACTATTTCATCCTCCAAATCCTCTATTTGCATCCTTAATTCAGTTACTACCAGAGTATTTAAAGAATGGCAATAATAATCAGACCTCTTTTAGAAAGAATTTGCAAATTTCTCAACCTGCAGTATGTGCCAAAAACATTTATAGTAGCAGTTATTAAGCCTTTACTTAAGAAACCAAACCTTGATCCATTTATCAAATTACCTATCAATTTCTATCTTGCCATTTATAATAAAGATTCTGGACAAAACTCTGGCCTAGCAGTTGTGATCATATTTGCAAAAGAATATCATCTTTATTATAATTATATAACAATAGAATTTGTAAAATTTCAAAATTAAAATTTGTTTTGCCTTTTTATAGCACTGAAATAGTGCTAGTGAAAGCAGTAACTGATCTAATAGCAAATGATTTTTCACCTTGCCCTTGGGGCAACCTATTGGTCTGGGATTCAAACCCATGATCTTTCAAGCTTGCGGCCTAATCCCTAACCACTAGGCCACCGCTGTGCCATTCAATTTAACTTATAAAATGAACTTTTTCTTTTTCGATTAACCGGTGCAGACTATTGGATGAGTGTGCCTTTTGAGTCTTGGTTTCTTTCAGCCAGCCTGGATAAGAAGGTAATTGTCCGAAAAATATTGGCTGGAATTAAATCTGTTATGAACAATGCTGAACATACAAACACACTTCATAGTGTTGTGGTAGAGGAGCACTTTTAGCTGTGGACTGACTAGCATAAAGTGCTCCTAGAATGCCACAGAAAATCTTTCCTCCACTAGCCATTTGATTCTACACCCTTACGTTTTGCCTTCTGAAATGCAACTAAGTACAGATTTAGGGCCAGCTCCCTAACCACTAGGCCACCACTGCAATCAACCATCTTTAAGTCTGAAGAGCTAAAAATCCTAATATAATGGAAAACAAATCATTATGGAAAATTGCCCCCAACAATTCTACGGACTATTAGTCCCTAGTAGTTCTCTTACATAGGTAAAATACAAACTCCTGCTAAACTATATATCAACTGACCTACATAGAACTTACAAAAAACTGTTTAGAAATATTACACAAAAAAAAAAAAAAAAGTTAGGAGCTTTTAAAACCAAGAATGGGGAAAAACTTTATTGGGTGAAGAAAGCAACACACGAAGAAATATATAAAACAAATCAAATGCAGATTTTTAAGCTGAAGAATTGTGTAAAAGGCATTTTCAGTTAAAGACCGATACATCCAGGACAGGCCATCAGGAGCAGTTTACAGAGATTTCCGATGTGGCACTATCCAAAGGCTGCCAGTAGCAATCCATGAGTGAATCATAAAGCTCCTCACTACGCTCCATGTACTGCTTATTCAGTGCTTCCACATCCACCTGTGGGTTTGGATCTTTTTATAAAAAAAAAATAAATAAATAAAAAATTACATGCACCTTTATAAACATTCCATAATCCCTTTATTTTACATACAATAATTTATTTGAGCAAAACTACTTTATTATGAACACAGCCATCCTGCTATTATTTTGAAATGAGGAAAATACAACCAAAACAATACCTGATTTTTCCTGTTAAACCAAAAAAAAAAAAAACTATTCACTCTGTGTCCAAAGGTCTGTAGACACATGCTTATCCATTTTTTCTTTAAAAAAAAAAAAAAAAAATCAGTTTCTCTCCAATGACTAGACTAGACTAGTCTAGACCAGGGCCCGTTGACTGCATTCAATTACATGGGCACATGTTCAGTCAGTTTAATTCTTTGTGACAAACAGATTCCATTATGATTATCTTTTCTACTGCTCCAATTTTAAGGGACGCCACAGCAGATTCAGTTTCCTTGTCTTCCTGGAAAGCCAGCGTGTCAGCTCTAACCATATCCATAAACATCCTCTTTGACCTTCCTATTCTCTTTCCTAGCAGCTCAACATCCTTCTCCCATTATAATACTCTCCTCCCCTCTGTACATGTCTAAACCAATGCCATCTTGCTTCTCTCCAAATCTTCCAACCTGAGTTGTCCCTCAAATATACTCATTTTTTTAATCCTGTCCATCCTTGTCACTGCCAACACTAATCTCAGCATCTTTAACTCAGACATATGCAGCTCCACTGTCTGTCTATTTGTCAACACCAACCTGTCTGGCATAGCTCCTCTTTCGGCCATCCTGTAAACCTTTTCCGTTCCTGGTCTGTCTGTCACAAATCGCTCCTCTACCCATTCCAACCTGCCTGGACTCTCTCCTTCACCTTTCTTCCACAATCCATTACTCTTAACTGTTGCTCAAGTATTGAAACTCTTCCACCTTCTCCCCCTTTACTCCCTGTATCCTAAACATTCCAGAAATCACCTTTAGATTTACACTCATATTCTGTCTTCTCCTACTTTCATTCCTCTCCTCTCTAGAGCATATCGCCATCTCTTCAGGGTCTCCTCATGATGCTCCCTACTCTTGCTACAGATCACAATGTCACCTCTGTAACATTGCCCTCATACATATCTTGTACCACTCTGACATTTCCCTGCCACTCCGGAACTTCATACAAGACCACAACTCCTAAAAAAAATAAGTACTTCAAAACGATCATGAAGTAACTATGTATATAAAAAACTGTATTTTAGACAAATCTGAGCCTATGGTAGCTGTTTGATTTGTTGCTAGGAAAAAAAAAAGTATATATATTTTATTACCTTCATTGTCTTCCTCAATCTCTTCAGTTACATCATGAGATTGCTGCAAAGTAAAATGAGTGGAAAAATATGATCTACTACTCACAAAAGGGGGAAATAAAAAAAAAAAAAAAAAAAAAAACAACAACATGTTCTATAGACACTAAATTTACCATATGATTAAAATATCCCTCTAACTACTTGACAAAACCATTAAGGAATTCCCTTAGATTCAGCCACAACAGCATTAGTAAGGTGGAGTTCATATGTTGGCAAATCCCAGTTAGCCTATTTCCCAGTCAGCATTCAAATGTTTTCCATTAGGTTCTGGCTGTTTTACAGTTTGGTCTGTATGAGGGCCAGTTATTACATTTCTAGATTTGTACAAGGGAACAGGAAAAGTCTTCATTAAAATGGTTGCAACGAGGAACAGTGGATGCAAACTCTGTTCCTAAAGCTGGGCCCACAATGTAGAGTGTCCACATATTTTAGTCCATGTAGTAAAACTAAGAATTGTGCCTCCTTACCTCTGTGGTTGTGTGCATGTCAGGGGGTATCGGAGGCATTCCCATTGGAGGGGGCGGTCCCATCATTCCATGATGAACCGGAGGAGGGGTGGCATAAGGATTATAGCCATAATTGTAACTGTTGTACTGGTCATAGCCCCAGTGCTGATAGTAATTATTGTAGGGCTGCTGATAATACTGCTGTTGGTAATTGCTGTTGTAGCTGTGATTCTGACTATGGTAGCTGTTTGATTTGTTGCTGGGGGGGAAAAAAAAGACATGAAATTTGTAATTGATTTCTATTTTAGCACTTAATATCCATAGCAATTTTGCATTAAAAACCCCAACACACCTCAAAAAACACGAGCAATAAAACCAATTTATTTTGTTTACATCTAGATTTGTTAAATAACATCTTGTATAGCTAACAAGCCAGTTTTTCAGGCAAGTAAATGTATTTGATACATGAGAGGCTAACAGCACTCAGTGTACCACAACAAAATGCTTCTCAGCATTTAACCTATACATACACACTGTGCAGTAGCACTTTATCAGGAGCATTTTACAAACATCTGGCATATCCCGTTAAAAAAAAGGAAACCACTGTACTAAAGACACCAAACATGTTGGTTATGAAAAATGAGTAAATGACGGGCAAATTGTGAAGTTCCATTCAGGGAACAAAGTGAAATGAAACTGACTCATTTTGAATACACAGCAAAGCACAACAAAACGCATCCTCTGCATTTAACCCATACACACAGTGTAGCAGTGGGTAGCCATATCTGGGACTCGAACCCATGACCTTCTGATTCTGGGACCCTATTCCCTAACCAGTAGGCTACCTCCTAGTGAAGAGAAAGCTAAGACTCAAGCAACAAACCATCTAACCAGAAACCCAAGCAGTAAGTCAAGACAGAACCCATGTACTAGGATCTAAACTGCTTCTATAGTGACTTTCCTTTTCCTTTCTTCTCCACACACAGTTCCGGTCTAAGATCTCAATTTTGGGCCCAATTAGACAAGTTTGTGCATTTCAGCTTTTTCACATTGTATTTCAAGTAACTGCTTGAGTAATGAGCTGTCTGGCATCTCAAAAAAAAAAAAAAAATCAATCAGTCTCTGTTGCAACAGAATAAATTACAGTGAGTTCAATAAATGTTTGCAATAATGTCTATAAAAAAAAAAAATCAAAAAAAAAAAATCACAGAAATCACAATTACTACTCTGCAGAAGTAGGTCATGAAACCAATAGATAATATGCAGCATGTACCCAAATAATTTGAATACCAACATATTATGATTAGAATATTTTGGGTTTGTTATTGGGCTCATCTTTTTACAATGCAAACCCTAAGAAGCACAACACTTTGAAATAACCTCAGGTCTGTTTGCTGTGGAAAGTATGACATGGGTAAAATTCAATTTAAGCAGTCTTGCCCAGGATTAACCTCATTCTACCTACAGGTAACCTTATAATCGTCATGACTGAACTGCACTGGGCTATGACTTAGCTTGCTCTCTGTTATTTAGGGAAAGCAGCAAAAACAGGACAGGGTTTAGCTATGGCCTAAATAAATAAAGAAATAAATATGATATGGGGCAGCAATGGCCTAGTGGTTAGGGATTTGCCCCGGCATCGTAAGATTGTGGGTTCGATCCCCCTCACCAGTTGGTTGCCCTGAGGTACCCTTGAGCAAGGTACTGTCCCCATCACTGCTCCCTGGGCACTTTCAATAGCTGCCCACTGCTGCACGGTGTTTGTAACAGAGCTTACTGTTTATATTCGTTTGCTTACTGGATACATTTGTAACTGCAGTAATAAATCTGCTTAAACTGATGGTTACTCAAAAAGCATGGCAATGCTGTAAAATGCTATTCAGGTCAAGCCTGTATTAACTATTATTCTTCAGAGATTAAATTTGTGTGTTATGTGACATCCATTACCCTTTTTTGACATAAGCAAGCCTGCTACATTCACGTATTAAATAAATAAATAAATAAATACAATAACTGTTAGCAGAATAACCTGTTAAAAGGTACCACCTTTGCCATTGGAAATCTGTCCTGACAATGATGGTGCAATGGAAAGTGCAACCATGCCATTGCTATAGCAGTAACAAAAACTGTTTTCTACGGTTTGGGGTAACTGATTCCCCCCAGCACATTACTCTCTCAAGACGAAAGAGAAGAATTCCTTGGAAAATGTGTTCAGTGGTAATAGTGTTAACACAGTCACAATGCCAGATTTATTTAATCAATGCATTTTGGTTTTGCTGTGCCAAGCAGAATGCAAAGGGGCAATTGCAAAGTTGGTTGGAGAAATAGTAGTCTGTGGAAGGTTATTAGTTTGGAATAGGTCTTAGGTCAAATCAACTGGATTTCAAGCCAGGATTTCTCATCCCACACAAGTGCCCAACCTCAAAAATGTTGAGCTGACTGAACTGCTGCATATTGCCACAGACACTCTAAAGTCTTCATTGAAAGATTTCCAAAAGGGAGATGGTCAATATAACTACAAAGGAGGACCAACTCCATGCTAATGACCATATTTTTGAAAAGGAATATCTATACACCTTTGGCCATATGATCCATTAAGTGCACTGATTATTTAATTCACTGACTGTTGCATGCACACTAATGATTATTATTCAAGGCAAATTTTACCTTTTGTTGACTGCAATGCTAATCCTGATGGGCTTGCCACCAAGACCAGAAGCATTCTGAAACTCCTCCAGTGCTTTCTTCTGCTCACTCTCATCACTGAACTTCACAAAGCCATAGCCCCTGTTTAATTCAGAAAAAAATACTTTAAAAAAAAACCCCAAAACATTAATATAATTTCTAATTTGAGTTTACATGTCAAATCAAATATTCTTCAAAGGTTCAGGAAAGAAAAAAGTGAAATTTATTTGATGGAAGAACTTAAACCTTTCTTTTACTTTTAACATGAAGTAGCATCACTTCATTTGTGAGTTGCTCTTGCTTACCCTATGTGGGGAAAACAATAGTTTTAGAGGATTTGTAACAAAGAAATATTGCGTCCATGTATAGTGTGGCCCCATTTAGGGAAGGAAGGATAAGAACGAAAGAGAAATGTAATAAAACAAATAAATCATGTCACATGAATAGAAAGGGCTCAGAAGATCCATAAACAGCCTTATCTGCACATCAGTTTTCCAATAGGACAATAAAAGTCAGAGGTATTTCATACCTTGAATTCCCATAGGGATCTGTGACAACTTTGCCTCCTTTGCATGAAGGGTATTTTTTCACAAAGAACTGATGAAGCTGATAATCGTCCACTTCTGGTGTAAGGTCTCCAACAAAAACAGAAAATTCAGGTCTGAGGAAGAGCAAGGTAAACAACCTCAGCAGATATGCCTCATAATTTTGCAAGGTTACCAAAGGCTTATTTAAGGACTAATCATGAAGAAAAAAGAAACATGCATATCAAATGAAAACACGCATACCTGCATCAAGACACATTTGAAATGGTCTTGAAAAGGATAAAAAACCACTACAAGTGAAAGAACACAACACGTGGAACGCTTAACTTACCCAGGCTCAGGCCTCTTCCCATATGTTGCATAGTTCAGCTTGAACTTCCTGGGCTAAAAATAAATGTAAATAAAATAATAAATATATGGTCTTTAAGGTACATAAGTTAAACTTATCCTGATAATGTATCTTTAGAGTAAAGAAACATTTAGAGGATTACATACCTCCATCATTCTTTACTGGTTAACTTTAAGGTCAACACTTGAATCAAAGAAAGTTCAAATAAAGCACAACATTGGTAACTCACAGGATTTGATCCTGGAACAAGCTTCCCATTAAGCCTCTGAACACATCGATCAACACTGGCCTCATCCGCCAATTCCACAAAGCAATATCCAGCAGAACCACTGAAGAAAGTTTCAACAAAGCAGCATTTATATAAAAAAAAAAAATTAAAAAAAAAATTGAAAACCTTAGAAAACTTAAAATAACTTAAGTAAAGTTTTCTTTAACAGCAACACAAAATGAATTTGAAACAGAATACATGACCACTGTCAAATTTTTATTTTATTTTTTTAATATATATATTCTGAAATTACCTCCAAAGCTGTAACATTTAACTGAAAAAACATAAGAAAATTACAAACCTTTTCCTAATCCAAAACAAAACACTGTGAACCAACATTTCATTCAAATAATAATGTATGATTTGATGATTTCTTTATCTCAAAAATATGGCTAAGAAATTCACTTTTCTTACATGATGCACACAGTGCAGACATTTATCACCTCAAATTTGAAATACCATATTTTTCTACTTCTAGGATGTTGTAGTAGGACCCTAAACAAACTACTGAAAATGTGGCAACTAGCAAACTTGCTTCCAAAAAAAATCTGACATCAGTCCAAAATTAAGACTATTCTGGCTTCCACACACACACAGTACTGTGCAAAGGCTTTAGGCAGGTGTGAAAAAATGTTGTAAACAAAGAATTCTTTCAGAAATATAAATAATGAATAAAAAAATATATTTAAATAAATACATTATCAATTTACAAAATGCAAAGTGAGCGAACAAAAGAAAAATCTAAATCAAATATAAACACCAATATTTGGTGTTACTACCTTTTGCCTTCAAACCAGCATCAATTCTTTTAGGTACACTTGCACAAAGTTAGGGATTTTGTAGGATTATAGTCAGGTGTATGATCAACCAATTTTACCAAACAGGTGCTAATGATCAATGTCACACGTAGGTTTACATGCGGCATTTAGCAGACGCTCTTTTCCAGAGCGACTTCCATGTACAGTCCCCCTGGAGTAATTCAGGGTTAAGGGTCTTGCTCAGGGACCCAGTGGTGGTAGTGCCAGAGGTGGGATTCGAACCTGGGACCTCTTGAGCCATAGGTCCATAGGCAAGTATCCTACCATTAGACCACCCCACACAGTCATGTTTGGAACAACCTACCAGCCAAGTTCCTTCAAAAACTGTGTGCATGTGTACCTAGAAGATTTGATGCTGTTTTGAAGGCAAAGGGTGGTCACACCAAATATTGATTTGATTTAGACTTCAGGTTTTTTAGATTTTTTAGGTTTTGTTCATTCCCTGCATTTTGTTGATTGATGAAAATAAAAGATTAACACTTCCATTTTTGAAAGCATTCTTTGTTTACAGCATTATTTTCACACCTGCCTAAAACTTTTGCACAGTACTAATAATTTATACATACATACATACACACACACACACACACACACACACACACACACACACACACACACACACACAAATATGAAGTGAAAGTGACCATTTGTCATTGAGAATACACAGCACAGAGTGAACAATAATGAAACGCAGGACTCAAAACCACAACTTCCAGATTATAGTGCTGCCCCCTCAATTACTATTAACTATTATTGCTCCAAATGTTCCTTGTTAGTATAGTGGACAGAATCTCCGCCTGTCCAGTGGAAGACTGGGGTTCAAGTCCCTAACGGGGAGCTTACATGCATTTGGGGCAGCGGTGGTCTAGTGCTTAAAGAGTTGGTCCCAGGTTTGAATCCCAGACCAGTAGGTTGCCATGAGGTACCCTTGAGCAAAGTACCATCCCCACGGCTCCCTGGACACTTTAAATAGCTGCTCCCTGCTGCATTTGATCCCTGCTGTGTTTGTATGAGTTAAAGGCAGAGTTTGCATTTCACTGGGGTTCACCGAGTGCTGTGCATGTTACAATGACAAGTTGCCACTTTTACTTACAAATGCATCTTAAATTTGATGGGGGAAAAAAAATAATAATTATTATTATATACATACATATACACACACAAAAAAACAGACATTAAATGAAAGTCAGATGCTCCTACCCTGTTACTCGATGTGTAATAATTTTAACACCATAGGCCGTCTCCCCCATAGTGCTGAAAGCTTGCTTGATGAAGTTTTCATCCATGTATGGGTCTAACTGTAACACATCAAAAAGGCTAAATAAATTCCCAGAAATAAACAAAGATGCTTTTTCTTAAACATGTTAAGACACACTCAGGCCCATCCAAATCTGGTATTGCCTCCAACTAGATGGTAGTATATTCAGTTCTGCAGCAAAACCTTCAAGTGAACGGATTACCTTCTAAGTGACACATCTGCATAATGAACAATGTTTCAGTGTATTTTTGCACACTTAAATAGAAGTGAAACTGATAACATCAGAAATATGGCAAGGGGGGGGGGGGGGGGAGAGATGCACAAGCCAGTGTATAGGCAGCACTTCCAAAGCCTGGATAATTGGAGAAGGTTTCTATACCAGATCGGAGGAGGCGGGGGAAGGCATGTCCATAGGGAGGAGGAGAGTGGAAGTGAGAGTAGGAAATTTGAACATTGGCAGCATGACTTGTAAAAAAAGGTAGAGAATTTGCTAATACAGTCCCAATCAAAACTTTAAGACCACTTGACAAATGGCAAAAAAAATATCATATGTTGCATGGTTGGATCTTAACAAGGTTCCAAGTAGAGCTTCAACATGCTACAAGAAGAAATGGGAGTGAGACAAAACATTTCTTTGAGCATGCAATTTATTGAAAACAAAGCTTAAACTGAAACAGGCTGTTTTACAGCTGATCAAAAGTTTAGGACCACATGCCTTTAAAAGGTCAAATCTGTGCAAAAATGTAGATTCATTGACATTTTCTGTCAGGTAGTCACACTGTCATGACATTCTGATGGCAAAGGCAAAAAAAACATCCCCTTTTTGAACGTGGTTGGATTGTTGAACTGCATAAGCAAGGTCTCACAGCGCGCCACTGCTGCTGAGGTAGGATGCAGTAAGACAGTCATTTGGAATTTCTTAAAGGATCCTGAAAGTTATGGAACAAAAAAAAGTCAACTGGAAAACCCAAAACAATTTCACCAGCACTGAGCCAGAGGTTCCAATTGGCTGTCCATCAAGACCCTGGACGATCCTCGATGCAAATTAAGGCCCTTACTGGTGCCGACTGCAGCCCCATAACCATCAGACGGCATCGTAGACTGAAGGGCTTCAAAAACAAAAAACGTCTTCAAAGGCTTCGTCTCCTTGAACGCCACAGAACTGACCATTTGGAATTTGCAAGAGAGCACCAAACATGGGACATTGAAAGGTGAAAGAAAGTTTTATTCTCTGATGAGAAAAAAATTTTACCTTGATGTCCTGATGGTTTCCAGCGTTACTGACATGACAAACAGATCCCACCTGAGATGTTTTCTATGTGCCACAGTGGAGGGGGCGTCATAATGGTCTGGGATGCTTTTTCCTTCAGTGGAATAATGGAGCTTCAGGAGGTGCAGGGGCATCAAACGGCCTCTGGCTATGTCCAGATATTGCAGAGAGCATCCCTCATGACTGAGGGCCCTCGTCTGTGCGGTAACGACTGGGTTTTTCAACAGGACAGCGCTACTTGTTAAGATCCAACCATGCAACATATGATTTTTTTGCCATTTGTCAGGTGGTCTTAAACTTTATCACTTTTGTATGATGGAGAGGAAGAAGGTTGACATTGTGTGCATGTGCGCAAGAGGCTCGATGGAAGGGTAGTAAAGCCAGGAGAAGTTTGAAGCTGGAAGTTGAAGGTGTGATAATGAATGTTAGTGATAATGCCCCACAAGTGTGTAAGATTAAGAGTGAAAGAAGAATTGGTCATTGGAGATTGGAGACTGCAAAGTATTGACAGGGGAGAATGTAGCTAAACAGCATAGGTTGTTGGTCTGTAGGATGACCTTGGAGGTCAAGAAAAGGAGGAAAGTGAGGGCACAGTCGAGGATCAAGTGGTGGAAGCTGAAGAAGGAAGAATGCAAGGTGGAATTCAGGCAGGAGTTAAAACGGGCACTGGGAGCTGTTGAAGAGCTACCGGACTGCTGGGAAACTACTGCAGAAGTGGTAAGGCAGTCAGCTAGAAATGTACTTGGTATGACATCTGGAAGGAAGAAGGAGGATAAGGAAACCTGGTGGTGGAAGTGAGAAGTCCAGGAGTGTATACAGAAGAAGAGGGAGGCAAAGAAGTAGTAGGAAAGTCAGATGAAGAAAGTAGACAGAGGTACAAGGAAATGAACCGCAGGGCAAAGAAAGCAGTGGCGAAGGCCACAGATAAGGTGTTTGGTGAATTGTATGAGAGGTTGGACAGTAAGGAGGGAGAAAAGGACCTATACCAATTGGCTAGACAGAGCTGGGAAAGATGTACAGCAGGCCAGGGTGATAAAGAATAGAAATGGAAATATACTCACAGGTGAACAGAGCATGTTGAGCAGATGGAAGGAGTACTTTGAGGGGCTGATAAATGAAGAAAATGAGAGAAGATTGGATGATGTGAGGATAGTGATCTAGGAAGTGCAGCAAACAAGCAAGATGGAAGTAAGGGCAGCGATGAAGAGGATGAAGAATGGAAAGGCTGCTGGTCCGGATGACATACCAGTGGAAGCATGGAGGATGTTTGAGGAGTGGAGACAAAGTGTACTGGTACCGATTTTCAAGAATAAGGGTGATGCACAGAGCTGTAGTAACTACAGAGGGATCAGTCACACCATGAAGTTATGGGAAAGAGTAGGAAGCTAGGTTAAGAAAAGAATGGAGGATAAGTGAACAGCAGTATGGTTTAATGCAGAGAAAGAGCACTACAGATGCAATTTTTGCTCTGAGGGTGTTGATGGAGAGGTACAGAGAAGGTCAGAAGGAGATACATTGCGCCTTTGTGGACTTGGAGAAAGCATATGACAGGGTGCCTAGAGAGGTGTTGTGGTTTTGTATGAGCAAGTCAGGTGTTACAGAGAAGAATGTGAGAGTAGTTCAGGAGATGTAGTAGGGGAGTGTAACAGTGGTGAGACCTGCAGTGGGAGTGATGGATGCATTTAAAGCTAGAGGCTGGATTACATCAAGGATCAGCACTGAGCCCATTCTTGTTTGCAATAGTAATGGACAGGTTGACAGATGAGGTTAGACAGGAGTCTCCATGGACAATGATGTTTGCGGATATTGTGATCTGAAGTGAGAGTATGGAGCAGCTTGAGGTGAACCTGGAGAGATGGATATATGCTCTAGAGAAAAGAGGAATGAAAGTGAGTAGGTCAAAGACAATACATAAGTGTGAATAAAAGGGAAGCATGTGGAGTGGTTAGGATGCAGGGAGTAGATGCAACAAAAGTGGAGGATTTAAATACTTCAATAGTTCAGTGTAATGGAGAGTGTGGAAGAGAGGTGAAGAAGAGAGTGCAGGCAGGTTGGAATGGGTGGAGAAGAGTGGCTGGAGTGATTTGTGACAGATGGGCACCAGCTGTATTGAAAGGGAAGGATTACAGGACAGTAGTGAGACCAGCTTATGTACGGGCTGGAAACAGTGGCACTGATGAACAAACAGGAGGCAGATCTAAAGATGCAGAATTAGAAATGAGTATATTAGAAGGACAGCTCAGGTTAGACGTTTTGGAGACAAAGTTAGAGAAGCAAGGTTGCATTGGTTTTGACATGTCCAGAGGAGAGACGAGGATTAGGTGATTGGTTTGAAGGAGGAACATGCAGAGAGCAGAAAGAGATGGAGACGGTTGAGCCGCTGTGGCGACCCCTAAACGGGAGCAGCTGAAAACGGAAAAAAAAAAAAGACGATTGCAGTAGAGTGGTGAACAGCCCATGACTGAAAAGCTTAACTGTAAACATCAGGAAAAAAAAATTACTTCAAAAAATGTTGCAGTCTTGCCAGTTTATCAGTGTGCATTATTGGAGAACCAATCATAGGGGACAATTGGTGCAAGTCTAGAAAGATGCTTTCCTCTTTCCCCCAGGAACACTTTGGCTATACCAATTATCTGTTATGGTTACTGGCAATTACAGAACATCCTCATGAGCAGCAATACAGGTGTTGCAGAACCAAACTTGATTCAAGCTTTGTTCAGGCTAAGACCATTAAGTAAGGATCAGTTAACTGAGCTACAAGTAACTTATAACTTCTATACATAAATACCACATGCAATGCATATAGTTAAATGCGTGGCGCTATCAAAACATTGGTTTTTGTTTTTTTTTATCAATATTACATAAATACATTAATACACAATTTGGATCAGAATTATTTTAATGTGTCACATTGCGTCCATTTTAGACCAAAAGGGGTCTTTTTAAGAAAGTACAAGTTGCAAGTCCAAATCCTAACCGCATTGCTAATTAAAATAAAAAAGGCATTAAGTTTAATATGTGATTAGTTTAATAACAACCCATTTGGCACTCCTCTATGGGTACATAAGATGAGCTCTTCCGCCAGCTGGTTACATTATTCAAGCAAACTTAAGTTACAAACATAAGTTGGCCAATAAGAGGCCATCTGAGGCTATCCACGCAGTCGATATCGACGTTAATTTCCATTATTAAAGTATGAACAGTAATAATCCAGCCAAATAAAATCACACTTAGTTTTGTTTATAATGGCTAGCATTACAGTTCTAAGTCGCTTTTTAGTGGGTCACATGCTGCAGCTCTGTTTTTTAAGTTAGCAACATAGCTAACACATGGTTAACTCAACGACAAAGGTTGCCTAAACTCGATACTTACATCCCCCATCCACAGGCTTGTCATTCTGTTAAACATATTGGAGTTTCAAATTGTGCCACTAAACTAAATCACCGAAAAACACAGTCAGAGGCTGTTTTCTTTAAGACGTCAGAGAACCTACTAAAACTACACCAAATTATTTCTTCACCCAAGTTAAAACATGGCCGAAACTCATATCATTCTTATTCTCTCTTTGTAGGTGTGTCGCAGAAGTAGCGTATACTGCCATCTAGCGTGGAGCACTGGCTAATCACGCAGCAAAATTAGAAAGACTCGAGTCGCGAAAACGCAGTTTCCTGGTAGCAGCACTTCCAAAGGATTGGGAATGGGTTAAACGGCACTTGGCCATTGTGTCAGTGCAGCACTTTTGAAATTGTTAAGATTTTGGGGTGTGATCGTAGAACCATCGAATAGTTTGTTGCAAATGGTCAGAAGTTTCACTTTTCACATGTATTGTGTATTGAGGAAAAAATAAAAAAATGAACTGCCAAATATTTGAGAAGAATCAAACGTGAAGCTACCCATTATATTCCATTGTGGTCATATTCCAGAACTGCAAACTACCAGGAGTGCCTGTGTAGCCTGGGCCAACAAGATCTCTCAAGACAGAGATGAAACTGATGAGTTTTCATGAAGTGATGAGATGAGAGTGACTCCTGTCAGACCGGATGGGCGGGACCATGGCTGGATCAGAGCTCCACTTCGACTAAAGATGAGCTAATTGGGCCTCTTTGAGTTGAAGATGGACTCAATATCAACTCCCAAACATACTGCTCGGTTTTAGAAGACAATTTCTTCAAGAAGCAGTGGTTCAGGAAATCTGTATGCATGGATATATACATGATCAGAATTATAAAAAATATAAAAATATATCAAAATATAAAAATATATCAGAATCTGATATATACATATCAGAATTACATTAGTCATTATTCTCACTTTAGCAGATGAAAAAACAAGTGAGATGGGATTTTTTTTTAGGGGGGGCATAATAATTCTGCACATTAAAACACACTTGTGCTCACATTTCCTTTGCAAAATACTCAAGTTTCAGGGTTAAAAATTTTCTCTTCAGAAATTTTAAGAAATGCTGCCCAAATGCTGTTTATGCAGTCTCTTTTGACCCCTTTTCAAAGTTCTAAATTGTACAACAAAGCAAACAGACACAATAATGTCCCTAAATGATCAGTTCCTTTGACTGGGGAAGGTAATAGCATTGGGATTTAGGATTGATTTTAAAGTTATGAAATGTCTCTCAAGTAATTCTCAATAAGTATTCTCACTCAGTAGGTATTCCTACTAAGTGTTCTCACCCAGATCAAGAAAGATTCCCCCCACATCTCTCATGGCTGTTGTTCTTCTTTCAGGGATCAACCATCTCTATTTCTTTTTGCTCTCTGCATCTTCCTTCTTCAAACCAAATAACTGCATGTCCTCTCTCACCACATCCATAAACTTCCTCTTTGGCCTTCCTCTTCTCTTGCCTTGCAGTTCTATGTTCAACGTTCTTCTCCTAATATTATCTTCGCCTCTTCTGTACACATCCAAACCAATCTTGCTACTCTAATTTTGTCTTCAAACCATCCAACTTGCCCATCTTCATCATACCCAACAAAAATCTCAGCAACTTTAACTCTGCTACCTCCACCTCCGTCACCCATCTTTTTCCTCACCACCACCATCTCCAACTCGTCTTGCACAGCTGGTCTCGCTACCGTTCTTTCACTCTTGCTGGCACCAGTCTGTCACAGATCCCTCCTGCCACTCTTCTCCACCCATTAGAACCTGCCTGCACTCTCTTCCACACTCCCCATTACTCTGGACTGTTGATCCCAAGTATGTAAATTCCTCCACCATTATCAACTGTACTTCCTGCATGCTAACCATTCCACTTTCCTCCCTTTCAATCACACCCATTTATTCTATCTTTGTTTATATCAATGTTATTCTTCTGCTCTCTAGAGCACATCTCCAACTCTCCAGGTTCTCCTCAAGCTGCTCCCTACTCTTGCTACGGATCACAATATCATCCGCAAACATGATCATCCATAGGGACTCCTGTTTAAACTCATCTGTCAACCTCTACCTTAAATGCATCCATCACTCCTACTGCAGAACTCACCACTGAAACACTGCCCTCATACATATCCTGAACTACTCTTCTCTGGAAAACTTGACTTCCTCATAAAAACCATAACTCCGCTCTAGGGACTGTGTCATATGCTTTCTCCAAGTCCACAAAGGAACAATGCAACACCTTCTGACCTTCTCTATACTTCTCTATCAACACCCTCAGAACAAAAATTGCATCTGTAGTGCTCTTGCTCTACAAAAAGCCATACTGCTGTTCACTAATCATCTTAACCTAGTTTCCACTGCTCCTTCCCATTACTTCTTGCTGTGACTGTTACTACAGCTTTACTTCACCCTTTTTCTTGAAAATCTGTACCAGTACAGTTCTCTCTTGCTTGGGGATTCTCTAACTTCCCAAGATTGTGTTGAACAATCTGCTTAGAATCTCCACTGCCATCTCTCCTAAATACCTGTGGACATGCTTCCTTTCTATTTTTCATCGCTGCCCTTACTACCATCTTGCTAATTTTGTGCCCTTCCTGGTTCACTATCCTCACATTATCCAATCTTTGCTCATATTTTCTTTATTCCTCATCTCAAAGTACTTTCTATCTGCCCAACACACTCCGCTCGCTTGTAGGTTTCCCTTTCTATCCTTAAGCATCCTTTCTTGCAGCATACCTTTCCCAGCTCTGTCTGTCTGCATTACATTTACAGCATTTTGCAGACACCCTTATCCAGAGTGACTTCCAATTCCTGATTAGAGGGAAAGTCCCCCTGGAGCAAGTTAGGGGTTAAGGGTTTTGTTAAGGAACCCAATGGTGGTGGTGCTGAAGGTGGGATTTGAGCCTAAGAGCTTTTGATACATAGGCGAGTATCCTACCACTAGACCACCACCAGTCTAGCCAATCGGTATAGATCCTCTCATACAATTCACCAAACACCTTATCTTTAGTGTTTGACACTGCTTTCTTTACCCTGCGCTTCATCTCCTTGTACTCCTGTCTACTTTCATCTCTAACTATCCCACTTCTTTGCCAAACTCTTTCTATGTACACATTCATGAACTTTCGGATTCCACCACCAGGTTTGTTTATCCTCCTTTTTCTGTCCAAATGTCACACAAAGTACCTTACTAGCTGCTTCCCTTACCACTTTTGCAGTAGTTGCCCAGCAATCTGATATCTCTTCATTCCCAGTACTCATGTTAATTCATGTCTAAATTCCACCTTGCAGTCTTCCATCCACTAGGGATGCACATGCCAGTGAATTTCTTTGTGCCAGCCCCAAGCCTGGATAAATGGTGAAGGTTATGTCAGGAAGAGCATCCAGTGTAAAACAATTGCCAAAAACAATATAAGGACAACAAAACATATCATGCTTGTTATTAAAACAAAATGTTAAAGAGAAAAAATGTAATTCTGGAATCTATGGCTCTATACATAAAAATCGATAGATATCATACAGCAGAGGCATAATGTTCTTGTTACTAATTATTAGCTTAAAGTTCATGTCCCTTGTTATTCAATAGCCTTTACTCAATCCCATCACAGCACCAAAGTACAAAATGATTAAACAATTACATAGAAACCACTGCTTTTAAAAACATTTGCATGTCAATAAGTCACCTATAACTTAAAAGGCTTTTTCTTTTAAATAATCATAGTAGAAACAACTGCTTTAGAAAAACGTCATTAGCCCCACCCCACCTTAGCTAAATAATCATTCACCTCAGTGAAATATACATATTTACTCACAAAATGTAGCATCATTTCAAAAGTTTCAAATCAGTTCATTTATTTAACAAATGAGTCAGGCTAAAGACTGAAAAAACAACCAGATCAATATAACTCCATCTCTGGTTTTATTGCAAATTTGCACGCCCCGTAACAAGGGTTGAGCTCATTAGATGACATTGCATCAAATACAATGCAAATCCCTGCAATGTTTGTAATGCTTTTTAAGAAATTAAGTGGAATTTTCACCAAGGAACCTAGCTGAAGCCATTCAAAATGTTAACATCAAAGGCACATTGGCAGGATGAAGGTAGGAGAGCACAGTGTTTGCAAGGCAGCAGCAAATCAGTTGTACTGCCTTGACAAAATATCTGGTCAGAATGAATGGTAAGGCATCAAAAATGAAACAAGCATGGGGGGATGGCAGCAGGAAAAAACAACTATCGGTGGGGTGTTCAAAAATGCTGTGGTAATTACATCCTTAATATATCTGCAATATAAAATACTAATTTGTTTATAATCTATGCTTTGCAAAGCATCTTATTAAACATACAAATGCTTAGGTTTTACATGAACTGTAAGAATGCAAAAACTATGTACAGATATGAAAATGCACCAGTATGTGTGATATGGAGTGACAACAGCTGAAGCTGTTCAAATTACAGTTCATTCATTATTCCTTTTTGTCCAATAAGGCAACCAATAAACAATGGAATGGTAAGTACAACTCCAGCATTTTACAATTTTCCTGCTTTTCTTTTTCCCTTCAAGTATAAGGTGGAACTGTCCCATCTACTGCCATTCTCTGTATAGGGTATTTTTCCAAGGGGCATTACAAATTAATCTAAGAAAAAAAAAACTAAAAAGGTAGATTGCTTTGCTCTCTCAACCAAGAACAAAATATATGAAGAATACGCAAAGTATGGAATGATGGTAGCTACCAAAAGTAGAACATATGAGAGAGAGAGAGAGAGAGAGAGAGAGAGAGAGAGAGAGAGAGAGAGACACAGACAGAGACAGACAGACAGAGAGACAGACAGACAGACAGACGCATAAGCATTTACATCAAAAACAGACCAATGTGCGATTTAAACCAATAAATTTCAATGGCCATTTTCACATCATAACTGAAACCCCAGGGTAGGAAAAAGAAAGTCAAATAAATAGAAGCATACATGATAAAAAAGTATAATTTATTCTTTGTCACAAAGCTCTTGGCAGTAACTGCCAAAAAATGTCTTGTTTTAAACCCTATCTGCACTGTTGAGTGCTTGCTCTGACGCCACCTATTCATATATTGTGCAGTAACTGGCCCAGCAAAATATCATTGAACTATCATTTACAACCCTTGTTTGCAAATTATTGTTGGTAGCAGCACATTATAAACAAGACATCTTTTCAATTACCTTTTATTAAATTACCCCTTGTTAATTAAGCTTTCAGAAGACTTCAGAGTGGAATAGCAAGACAGACGTTCTGTCACTAAATTCACAGTGGGGTTGATGAAAACTGTACGTGAAGCCAAGAGAGCCGCTGTTTTCTTAGTCTAGGCAGACATATGGCAGGATATGTAATTTGGTCTCATCACCATGAGAATCTAAAGATATACACTCTGTCCAATCATACCAATTATCCTTGGTGTCATAACACCCATTCACCCCTGGCCATCGCTCCATGTGTATTCTGTGAAGGTCCTCAAGTGTCACCTCTCGGCTCACCCCAGGGAGTTCTGTGGTAGAGCTGCTTGGTACTAAAACATGGGTCTTTCTGGATCCCCGAACATCATCCTCCTCTCGTTTCAAATATTCAGTCATGAAAAAATGAGCTCCATGAGTCTGTGCTCCTGAAGAAGTTAGAACGTTGCTCTGAAGGCTAAGATAAGACTGAATTATTTCATTTCTGGAAAGCTCTTTCCAGTTTGTTTGCTGGAAGGGACTGGGTACCATCACAGATTGCTGCTTCTGCTGAGATAACTCAGTCCTTGCAGTTTCAAACATAGGAGGCTCTTGGCACTCCTCCTCGTGGTGAGATTCCTTTGGAGTGAGGGGCTTGATCTGTCCGGTCACTGGATCAAATGTCAGTCTGCGTTCTTTTAGTCGCACAGGTTTTGTCCTGTCTTCTGAGGACTGTCCTTGAAGATTTACCATATAGTCTCTGGATCTGTACTTCTTTCTTTTTTTGTTAGAGGTTACTTCTTCTGGCTCATCCTTAGTAAGCTCAGTTGAGAATTCGTGCCTGTGCAGCTCTGAAGGCTCATGTGTCATACTACTGTACAAGGACTGAGATGGTTTGTGCAAGGGCACTAAGTCCTCTAACTGTAGTGATAGACCATCAGCAGGAGACACTTGGGTTGGGGATGCTAAAGGCAAAAGAGAGGGCACTTGGGGAGAATTATGAGATGGACTCAGGAGAGACCCCTTAGGCAGATATGGTGAAGATCTCTTTGCCACTGTTTCTTGTGATGCAATGTGTGGAACTGATGAGAACTGGGGGCTATTTGGTTGAAGTTTCTCAGCTCCTTCTACTATTCTTGTTTGCTGCTGTAATACTGATGTTTTAAGTAAAGACGAAGTGCTAGGGAGTTTGGTAAGGCTGGGGGAGCTTGAATGAGGCTTAACAGCATTGACAGGGATTTTGTTTTGTCGATCATTCTCAAGATGTTCTGAGCGGTTTCTATCAGAAACGGCATCTTCTTGTTTTTCCAGGAGTGGCCCAGGACTGCCACCTATTCCATTTGATGGAGGGTTTGAAGAAAACATATGCCCATGTGTGAATGCCTTACATATTTTAGTTGGCAAACTTGGACTCTCTCTTTGGTCCCTGTGTTTTCGGCCTTTTGATTTTTCTGCTATAGGCAAGTAGGTATTATTCATGTCATTTCTGGTTTTGAGCTCTGGAGCAATTTTTGTTGGTTGGGGCACAGATGTGTCTGTTCGGCAGGAGTGAGGACCACCATTAGCAGAGGCTGGGACACCTTGCACTGCTCGAGATGAAGTATCACTCTGGCTAGGCTCAATAAGCTTTTGCCAATTTCGAAGGAGTTTCTTGGCACGTTTTGCAAGGTCTTCATCCTTTGTCTTTTTCCTCACATCATTAATAAGCTTTCCTAGGCGAGTTTCCTGTATTGAAAACAAATTCTGTCATTAATCAAAGCATTTGACTTGCCTCTATGGAAGAATGTGAATATCTGCTTTAACAGCTGGTTTATTAAGCAGTTATAAATATTTTCAGTTTAGTTAAATTACTAAATTTTTGTTGGCATTATTAACAAAAAGTTTAAAGTTTAATCCTAATGCTCAGAGAGAATGGAACAGGCTACTGTATTGTAGAATATTATGGAATATTATGATCAGGGCCTTCAAGGAACTCAATGTAAAAAAAAATACAAATTAATGAATTATTAAAATGTAGCTAATATTGTACTGCTTAGCTGCATTATAATGCCTCTCCACAATATCCTTTTAGACACTGTAAAATAAGCTATTCCATTTTTTAGGACTTCAGGAGCTTGATTAAGGTTTAAATGCACCATATTAACCATTATCATGATAAGAAACAAAAGGTAAAAATCAGACATGTTTAAACTTTCAATGGGACAAATCATGCATAGGTTTCTTTTGCACAACACAGTACATCACTTACTGGATATGCAAAATAGTCTAACCAGGTTCTGTCTGATCAGTGGCAGCTCTATGCCAGTGCTCCTTATTATAAGAGAAATACAGCAAAAGGATCATAATTGTGATCATAAGTGTATTTGCCCTATTTTTTCCTCAATTTAATTAATTTCCACATTTGTGGTCTAAATTGAATGACTGCTAGTCCATATGATATCCACAAGGGAATTTCAGAATTTTCATGACACGACAAATGATTGTTTAACTTTGAGATATGACAATGACCATATCCAAAGCTGGTACCTTCCATCTGGCAATGCTTATACAAAAAAAAAACAAAAACAATAAACATTAAAAAGAGATAAGACTACATCTAGCTAGATTATAAAGTCTTACTTGAATTATATTTATTTTGCTTTATTGTAGACTAATCAATCTTAACTGTATGACTGTGTGAAAATAAAATCCAGGTAGGACTTTGTATAAACAGTTCATTAAAGCACAAATATAGACCAACAGGATTGCAAATGTATTTTATTAGGATAGCCAAAGCAGCAGTTTAGTTTCAAATAAACTTACAGAACTGGAATGCAAATAAATTATTTTTAATGCCACTCAATTAGCATCTATAGAATTTGTTATTAGTATATGTTATTAGAGCTGAACAATTTGGGGAAAGTATCCAACTTTGATTTTCTTTTGAAATAAGCATTTCATAACAATGAAAACTATCATTTTCTTTAAATTCTCTTAGTATAATTACAGGCTAACTATTTTATACTTGAGTACTAAAATGTAATGGGCCATACTACCAATTAACAAACTGTGTCATTAGAATTTATAATTAACAATTTAAGAATTTGTAAATATTGAAAAATAAAGGAATACAACAAAAGATTGCAAATTTTTTCTATTTAAAAATTGCACTACTTAAAGTTGCAATTTTGATCTATAAATATAACTGTAACCTATATGGCATCAAGTGTGTATTCAAGACACTTTTAACTGCAAATAAATTATTAAATTATTACCAACCTCAAGTGCTTCTTTGGTGATCGGGTATTTCTCCAAATTGCTAATAACATCTTGTACTGCAACCATGTTACAGATCTGTTGGGGAAGAATGATCAGTACAAACTTAAATGCATGTTGATGTATGTCAGACACAACCTGGATAAGGTATTATTCCTAATATATAGACAGATATACATTAAGATATTAAAAACATAAAATGAAAATATAAAAAAGAGCCAGTATCAAAAAACCCAAAGTAGATTAATGTGTAAATATGCACATACATCTGTTACATTTACACCAAGAGTATTAAGACAGAAAAATCTATGACATACTGCTATTTAACCAAAACCTTTTTTAAACTCAAACCTATATAGGTTTTATGTTAGAATGGGAAGTGCTACACAGCTATGGAGCTTCAATAAAGTTTAAGTGAAAGTCTTCCAACTGCAGATTGCATGTTAGGAGGGAGAAAAAAGGAAAAATAAGACTAGTACAGGCAATTTTTGCATCATGTTTCTATTTTAATTTGTCCACATAGGAATCACCACTTTCATTAGTTTGTCTTTTAAAGGGGCATTTCACAACAGGTGCCAAGATGTTCATGAGGCCTGCAAAGGCCTACTTGAGGCTTTTTAGAGCATTGCATTGCAATAAGACAAATGGTTCAGAAAACAAATAATCTTAAAAGGTTGAGAGTGCTAGTGTGAATTTCATCTGTGCCATGTTCTGGCAAACTTTGAGACCTGTGCAAAGATTAATTATTTTGATAAAGTACAATATTATGGTGGCATTAATTATGCCTCAGTTTTAGAACCTCAAAGTACCACCAGAAAGATGAAAGGATCATTTAAGCCAAACACATGAAACACAGAAATGGTTAGTTACATCATGGCAAGAAACACCACTTTTCTTGGTTGCATTACCCCCCAGCAGATTTAGTCCCACATTGTTCACTTCATTAGAATGGCCTAGTTTTTGTAAGGTTATAAAAACAATCACAGTCGACAGTGATTATAGCTACTTAACACATTCTTATGCAATGGTTTCTGCCAGTATATGGCCACAAAACATTTAGAAACCATATGTAACGAAAGTTACACGCAAAAAGAGCGCAAAAGAGCGCAAAAGAGAGCTGAGAGCAGGTAGTTTGAAATGGCTAGAGAAGGGAAGTCGGGTTTATCTGTTGCAGACAGGTACCAGCAGGAATAAAACTGAACGTTTACAGGACAGTAATGAAACCAACAATGTTATGTTGTTTGGAGATGGTAGCACTGACTAAAAAGACAGACGGAAGAGCTGGGGGTGGTAGAGTTAAAGATGTTAAGGTTTGCATTGGGAGTGAAGAGGATGGACAGGATTAGGAAAGAGTTTTAGAGGGACAGCTCAGGTAGGTTGATCCAAAGACAAATCTAAGAAGCGAGATTGCGTGGCTTTAGAAATGTCCAGAGGAGAGATGAGTATATTAGAAGGATGGAACTGCCAAGTAATAGGAGGAAGATCATAGGGCAAGCTTATGCATGTGGTGTGAAAGGACATGCAGACGGTCAGGGTAAAAGAGGAAGATGCAGAAGACAGATGTTCCACTATGGTGCACCCTAACAGGAGAAGCCAAAAGATGATTACATGTTCTTATAAAAAGCTTATAATTATTTTGGATGGTCGTGCATGGTTAACTTTTGTAGCAACACTTTTTTTTAACATCAGTGTATTGGGGCATTTTGAGACTTATTCCAACATGCTTCATAGATGAGCTTATATGTTCTGGATAATGAGTATTTGCTTTTTCATCATACACTTTACACTCAACGAAAATGATGCAAGATCACAGTACAGCTGTGGCCAAAGGTTTTGAAAATGACAAATTTTTGCAAAGTTTGCTGCCTCAATTTGCATATACTTCAGAACATTACGAAGAGTAATCAGATCAATTGCAATTATTTGCAAAGTCCCTTTTTGCCATGACTGAAAACAGCAAAAAAAAGTCAGTGCTCATTTCATTAACACAGGTGAGAGTGTTGAGGAGAACATGGTTACAGATTACTCAGTCATGCTAATTGAATTAGAACAACAGACTGGTTGCTTTAAAAGGAGGGTTGTGCTAATCTTGGTTTTCTGCAAGGAAATAATCATCATCATTGCTTTGCAAGGGAGGATATTGCTGCTAGTAAGACTGCACATAAATCAACCATTTATCAGATCATCAAAAACATAAAAGAGCGTAATTGCAGTGAAGAAGGCTTCAGGGTGCCCAAGAAATTCTAGCAAGCACCAAGACTGTATCCTGAAGTTGATTAAGCTGTAGGATCGGGGCACCAGCAGTTCAGAGCTTGCTCAAGAACGGCAGCAGGCAGGTGAGTGCATCTGCACACAGTGAGGCAAAGAATTTTGTAGGATGGCCTGGTGTCAAGAAGGGCAACAATAAAGCCACACTAAAAAGCTACACTATTATAAAAAGGTACTTTTAAACATGGAATGAAAGAATACCAAGGGCCAAAAAATATTAAAAAGAATCGTACCAAAAACACTGTTCAACCTTGATTTTGGGACCCATCCAAAAAGTCTTAAGATGATGCTGTAACAACCTAATCTGTTTTACATGGAATGAGCCATCAGCATGCCCTTATTCTTTACAAGGGAATTTAAGTCAGTGGGGTAGAACCTACCACCAGTGTAATTTTCATGTTCGCATTAGAGATGCATATGCATCATCTAAAATACTTTTATGACAAGAAAAGTACTTAAAATGTAAATTTGGAATATCTGGAAAACAAAATGAAAAGGTTGCAGGTCAATCATCAAAACCAAAATTTCATATTTGTCATTGAAATATTTGTTTCCATAAAAGGTATTTCTTACAGGCTTGCAAATGATGAAGATTTTTATACTCCAGAGTGGTTCTGAAATCAACAAGGTAGAGCCAGGCATCTAGTTTTCACCCAGTATTTTCAAAATGTGTACAGCAAAACCACAAGTTTTTATTTAGTGTTAACTTCTACAAAAAACAAAAACAAAAAAAAACAAAAAAAACCCCACATACAACTTCTTTCCACTTGCTCCTTGCAAGCAACACCAAAGAGCCTCCCAAACAGCCTGTTTTCCATCACCATGGTTAACACTTCATATTTGTTTTTCTAGCTGTTTAGTTGCTTAAAAAGCAGCTGCTAATTGTTAGTGATGTAATAAAATGAAACCAAATCTCAGTACACAACCAACAGGCTACATAACATTCCACAACCAAATTTCCTCAACAGGAAAGCAAGGGGTGGCCATACAAGACAACACTTTCAATTACTTGTACTCTGGTACTGTTGCTTGTAATTTTTTGTA
Organism: Hepsetus odoe; assembly: GCA_017165825.1. Taxonomy (NCBI): domain Eukaryota; kingdom Metazoa; phylum Chordata; class Actinopteri; order Characiformes; family Hepsetidae; genus Hepsetus; species Hepsetus odoe. Next base: position 12,497,316 of record CM029387.1, read on the forward strand.
ATTTAAATATCTGATGACTGGGAGCCTAAGCATTCTGGGTGGTATTTTAGTTTTTCTAAATTGAATAAGTATTGAGATTGTGGTTGACCAACACTTAAGAATATAAAGAATTAACCATGTTGATATAATGATGCCCCAAATCACAAACAGTTGGGAAAGTGATTTACATTTACTTCATTCACTGCAGACAGTATGAATCCAAGAAGCTTTGTCTGATCATCAATTCATTTGTAGGTATATATCTATTTTTGCATTTCAGGACAGCAGCACAATCCAATAAAGTTGAGATGAGGCAAATTAAGGCTGATAAATAGGCTGAAAATTAAATAAAGACCTAAAAGAGCTACAAAAGCAGTATTCACAAAGAAACCCCCAAAAGTCTTTGAGGAGTAAGGTTAACATGTACATGAGATTTTAAGAGCAAAAGTGCAAGCCTAAATTCAACACAAGTGATTTCCAATCTCTCAGACAGCACAGCATCATGATAGCCCTCCTTTGATAGCTGATATAGCCAAGGCCATAGAATTAGCAAAACCTTTGAATCATTATAGTGTTATATTCACAAATTCCACTTTAAATGTATGTACAAAAATCTATGTACAAAAAAGAGGTCTTTTGGTATGTCCCATCCAGAAGAGGCATCATCATCTCCAAGCTTGCCGACTACTGGGATGGACCATTACACAGTGGAAATGTGTATGGTGGATAGACAAAACAAAATGTTCTTTTTGAAAAAAGAAAGAAGAAGAAGAAGAAGAAGAAGAAGAAGAAGAGAGGGGAGAGAAAAAAAAAAAAAAAAAAAAAGGATGCTGACTGCCATCAATCAAAAACAAAAAGGATGACCCAGACGGTTATCAGCAGCCAGGGTTCATCATGGCATTGCAAAATGTAATTTTCATTATTTGTAATGATAGCATTACAAGTTGAAATCTTTCATAAAAAACAATGAATTTTCCAACAAGAAAATCCAAAACTGCACACATGGCTGAAGAAAAAGGTGGTACAAGTACTGGACAGGCCTGCCAGCCATCCTATTAATGAATGTGGAAAATTTTAAATTGAAAAAAAGAAGGAAAAAAAAAAAAAAAAAAAAAAAAAAAAAAGGTTACATCAATAAATGTGTACTGTTGCACAACTGAAGACATGTGGAGAGGACAAATGGAGCAAATTAACGCCTTCATCACTTGGAATTTGTTGCAGGAAATGCAGGAATGAGTTTATATTAAGAAATCAAGTTGACCAGACAAAACATTAAATATATTTTGCTCATTCTGCAATGAGCTAAAACGTCACAAAAGTAAATCTACTGTGCTGCAACAATATATATAATTTAAGGTGGAATAGAAAAATAATTTTAAAGAAGTTGGCAAACAAATAGACACACTGAGGCTCTGATCTGTAGTTTGAGTCTCTTTTTGATAGTTTCCCTAATCACTAGACCACTGTTGCACAGGGAGCCTAGTGGTTAGGGAATAGTGCTAAAGGATTGGAAGGCCATGTGTTTGAATCCTGGGCCATTAGGTTGTCCTAAGGTATCCTTGAGCAAGATACAATCCCCATTACTGCACCCGGGGCACTGGATATGGCTCCCCACAGCTGCACGGAGTTTATAAGCTACTTTTAGAAAATACATTTTGTTTACTGTATGCTCTGCTTTGTTTCCCAATGACAAATAGTAACTTTCAAGTCACTTTCAGCCTAAAAAGACTATGCTATGATGTTAAGTTATTCATAGGCAGAAAAGCATAAACGTTATATGGAAAAAGGGACTGCAAGCAAATTTAAGCAAATTGTCAGACAACTACAGCAAGTCCTTTTATAAATCTTCCCGTTTCATTTGTATCACTTACACTGGCCATTTTATATACATTTCTTTATATCTAAAAATATATTATTTTTCCTAGTATAGATAAAACTAACAATTAAAAAATAACTGCAGCAAATACGTCAATAAAAAGTTGTTTTTCCATCAATGCACATTTTTTGACTATACATTATTTGGCAGAGAGCTTGGAGGAAACGTGCCCATACAATGTCACTTTGCACTATACTTATCAGTATATTGCACTTTCAAACAATAATTCATGTTTGATACACCAGTGGTGGTGGTCTAATGCCTATGGACCTATGGCTCAAGAGGTCCCCGGTTCGAATCCCCAGCCTAGCACTACCACCACTGGGTCCCTGAGCAAGACCCTTAACCCTGAATTGCTCCGGGGGGACTGTCCCTGTAATTAGGACATCTGAATAAGATGGATAAGAGCGTCTGCTAAATGCTGTAAACGTAATTACTGCAACTCAAGTATAGAGGGCTGGATAAAACACGTCGAAAGATTTTTTGAATACTTAAATTAATGAAAGCATTGACATGCAACTTAAATCGCAAACCTTTGCGACTGCGCAAAAAAAAAAAAATTGTTAGCTATATTTTATGAAAACCCGTTCATTAAGGACAAATGCTTGTGCACGCCTTAAACTAATGTTACCGTAATGCCCTACAGCCTAAAGATGCAGTTTGCTAGCAGCTAACACTGATAACTTGTGAACTTGTGTAGCAGCTGAAATAATTTCATACAGAAGTATAACCAACAAACATGCATTTACCTCCCTAGTTGCAGCACTAGCACCAGAAAACACGACTGACTACCTAACAGCGTTCATTCTCGCCGTTAGGGCAACACATCGTTCACTCCAAACTCCTCGTTTAACTTCGGCTAACAGTTAGCCAGTTGGCTGCTTAGCAAAACCAGCCATTTTACTTTAGGTAAAACCCAGAAATAAACATGCCGGGGTCCATCATGCGTGGCGAGTTAAAACAACACGCTTTGGATGTGCTTCTGGTAAATATGAAAACAATAAGAGTGATTAATCATACACACATCTTAACAAGTAGCACTGGCCGGCTAGTTAACTAGCTAGCTACTCACATTGCTCTGGCTATCGATGGCCTGCAGCAGCCGGTCTCTCATCTGCTGCGGGGTTGCTGAGGCCGTTGTCATTGCCTGGTCGGTGCGAAACGGCGAAACGGCCAAACGGGGGGAAATCCTCCGAATTCAAGCGAACGTGCAGTGCAAAAAAAGTTACAGATTGTTCCGGCTAACTAAAACGTAGCGGAACCCCATGTTTCTAATATGATTACCAGCCTCAAAAGTTCTACACAATTTTAAACAGATAATGAAAATTCGACAATTGTTTATCTCCACTTCATAACGCTGAGAACCCTCCCCGATTTCATGAAGCGAACTGGATCAAAACGTTTACTCGATGCATTATGGGAAATTGGAACTGTGAAACGTCATTACGTAACGTTGCTCGCAAAAAAAAAAAAGTATATATATAACATAATATATATAATAACGCCGAAAAACTAAAACCATATCCTTATCCATGCTATTCCACCGTTTTTTACTTGCTACCTGTGAGAGGAGCTTTTCGGACATTTTACTACGTCGTCGTTACGTCACACCTTCTTCTTCTAAACTTTGACCTTTGAATGACGAACGTCCTGCAAGCTGTCAAAATTCATTTTGACAGCCTCAGCATCAAATTAAAGGTTTTGCAACAGTTTTTTAGAAAATTACTGTTTAACTTTGTTAATAATAAATACACAGATAACAAAAGGAGAAACAAACATGTACGGCATCTTATCCAGAGCGACTTCCATATCCTAATTACAGGGACCCTGGAGCAACTCAGGGTTAAGGGTCTTGCTCAGGAACCCAGTGGTGGTAGTGCTAGAGGTGGGATTCGAACTGGGGACCTCTTGATCCAGAGGTCCGTAGGCAAGTACCCTACCACTGGACTACCTCCACCCCAATGTACTTTAACAGAATGCTATTCTAAATAAAAACATTTCTCAGTTTAAAGACTACTAACTGCTGATGAATGGGTAGTGCGTTCCGGAGTTTTTGGACACAAAAACTAAAGGTTGCTTTCCCACTTTTTAATGCTTCATTTTAGGAACCTTCAGTAAAACAGTGTTTGTTGAACTTAAGGTCAATTAGGATTGTACCAGATACTCTGTGATGTATGCAGGTGTAAATTCAAAAGCTTTAAAAATAGTAAAAGATTTGTAAAAATCTATTCTAAATGAGACAGACAGGCAGTATAATGGAGCTTAACAGATGTTGAATTTTCTCTTTTTGTTAATTCAATTAAATTAAATTCAATTTATTCTTGTATAGCGCCTTTCACAACAGAGTCAGTAATGAACAGGATCCAGTAGTGACAGACACAGAAATGAAACAATACAGTGCAATGGCATGTACAGCAGCACCAGCGACATTAGTAGTGGTGCACTATGGTGATTGGTGCGGGTAAGCTAAACTAAAAAAGTAAGTCTTCAACCGTGATTTAAAGACTGAGACTGATTCGGCCTCCTGTACGTAAGCAGGCAAGCTATTCCACAATCTAGGGGCCCTGTAACTGAAAGCTTGTGCACCTATACATTTATTTATGCGAGGGACAATTAGAAGATCTTTATTCTGGGATCTAAGTGGGCAAATAGGTGTATAGGTATTAAGCAGTTCGGTTAGGTATATTGGGGCAAGACCTTCAAGTGCCTTGTAGGTTAAGAGGAGGACCTTGAAGTCAGCCCTGTACCTAATAGGAAGCCAGTGAAGCGAGGAGAGTATGGGAGTTATGTGGTCGTACTTCCTGCTCCTGCTAACAATCCTATCGGCTGTGTTCTGAATGCGCTGTAGGGTGCTTAATGTGCCGAGTGCTTCCAGAAAGTAGGGCATTACAGTAATCTAATCTACTGTATACAAATGCATGTACTACTTTCGCCGTGTCTTCCAGCAAATGCCATAGTTTGGCAATGTTCCGAAGTTGCAAGAAGCATATCTTCGCAATTGCATTAACATGGGGATTAAATGAAAGATTTGAAACAAAAATAACACCAAGGTTATGTGCCAAAGTAAACTGAAAACTTCAACCCTGCATCCCGGATATGCAAAATGAAGTTGGCCCTATCTATATCACTACTACAAAACAAAAGCAGCTCAGTTTTTTTCGGGGTTTAGTGAGAGGAAGTTGTTATTCATACAATCCCTAAGATCATTGAAGCAACTAATTAAAGTGCCGGTTGATGCTTTATCATATGATTTAACAGATAGATAACCCAGAAGGTTGGACAGATGAATCTTATGAATATTTCGGTTACATACACCCCAGATTGAATGGAATAAATATCAGAAAAAGGAAAGAAAGTCATAAAATCTGCTGGTGTTCCTGTCTGAATCCCTCTACCACCTACAGCTCTCCTGCTTGAATCCTCAACTATTAATAAACCTGGTAGTAAGTCTGCAGATGATCCTAACCTGTTAAATTGTAAGACATCCCCTAGAGAGCTAGTATATAAAGAAAACAGAAGGCGACTCAGGACAGAGCCTTGGGGAACACCAGTTCTTAGTATTTGTGGTGCAGAATGACAGCTTTGCCATGACACTTGATATTGTTGATCCTTTAGGTGAGAGGAGAACCACTGCGAGGCTGTACTAAGAATCCCCAGAGTGGTCAGGAGGATCTGGTGGTTCACCATGTCAAAGGCTGCAGCGAGGTCCAAGTTGTTTGATCTTGCAGCTTGGAATTTTTCAGATACTGTTAGTAGAGCAGTTTCAGTTGATTGCGTTTGGTTTGAATCCGAACTGCTAGGAATCATGGAGCCTTTTTTGAGATAGAAAGACATTGAGTTGATTATATAAAGCTCGTTCTAAGACCTTGGAAAGGAAAGGGAGAAAAGACACCTGTCTGTAGTTGTTTATGTCTGCAGTGCAGAGGGGGTCTCTTCAGAATAGGAGTGACAGCAGACATCAGACTTGAAGCTAGATAGAACATTGAATATTTGAGCAATATAGGGAAAAAGGTCTGAAGACACCTCCTGGAGTAGAGCTGATGGAATAGGATCATGTGGAGATGCGGTGGGATTGCTGGATATCAGGAGAAGCAAAACATCCTCCAGAGAGAGTGGTGAGAAGCCAAGAAGTTGATAGTCATGGGATGGTCATGGAAGCTGGACTGGAGGCATATCAGTTGGATGGAAGGATTGCCTAATTGCTTCAATTTTCTCATCAAAGAATGAAGCAAAGTAATAAATATTATTTATCACCTTGTGAATTCTTGCCTGCCACGCAGGAGACCCACCTATGATTCAAGCCAATACATTAACAGCAGAATTTTAAAACTGACCATCATCTTTAAAACTGGCTTTATGTTCTCAGTATTTGAAAGTACGAGCATACATTGATTAGGGCCATGTTTCTTTATACTTGCAAGCTGGAGGGATTGGAGCAACTATTGGCCACGGTACTAAATTGTGGACAACTAAAAGTGGCTCCAGGGGCAGTGGTGGCCTAGTGGTTAGGGCGTCCCCCGTCCTCGCCCTGTGTGCGCTGGGTTGGACACTCCCCCGCGACCCCGTTTGGTACAAGCGGCAGAAAATGGATGAATGGATGGATGGATGAAAGTGGCTCGTAAATGGCCACAGAAAAATTGATTGACAACAATATTCGCAGTGTTATTGGCTCCAGTAGAAAGGCACCGCCTTGAGCTTGTCGTTCCATTCTGCAGAACTTGATTGGTTGAGTTGTTCCGCCATTAAAATCTGTGCAAGAAGAATATTGGACACGCAGGCATGGAAGGGCGCACCAGGGTCGTGCATTTACTGAGGCAGATTGCTACTGCCGCGTAAGTCTATTAAGTATTTATCTACATTTCCCGAACACACCCTTTCGTAGCCAACGTATTACTACTGTCTTTACAGCCGAATAAATGTCAAATTGCCTAGCAGTCACAGTATTCTAAATTGAATTCCCTTTTGACTATCGTCATTCTGAGAAGAAAAAAAATTGTATCAAACGCCAAACCTGTACTAAGGGATATTTATGGCAAAAGTTGCAATCCCGGTTATTTTGTTGAATATTGAAATCACGGCTACTTCACTCGATTAGTCACTGACGTTAAAAGCATCCGTTTATTGGTCTTTTAAAACTTGTTTATTCGACATTATTTACATTTTGAAACTTAAGGTTGCTATAAATTTAATTAAAATAATTGGCATCAGAATTATTTGTGCATCTTATCTTATATTCTTATCTTACTGATCTCTGAATGGATTTCGCCACAAACACTAGTCTGTTAATATGGTCTTGTTTTAGAGACGAGCGCAATGTGACTAGCTCATTCAGTCATGGATATTCAGCTGGTGTATTTCCTGTAGCATGTTTTATTTTAAGTATTGCAAATTGTTTTTCACATTTGGAAAATACGCCACAAATACATGTGCACACAGCCAAACACACACGCCACATACCATAACTATTTTTGGATCGCTGTTGTGCCGAAAATAATACACCACACGGATATCACCTGATAATGCCTCCCGTTTCATGGGGGGTCTGGGCCATTGCTTAACATGGTAAAGGAAAGACTTTTGTAATGAAATCACGCACGTATGTGTTTCATTTACATTTTAATTTGTACTCTTTTTTTTATACACTGTACAATGTGGTATGCAATCTAGGACACAGCCATTGTGTTTTCACCCTGTTGTGTCACAGCCTGCTGTTGTCTTTGTGCCTGACAAAGATGTGAGACGATATATGACTAAGATAAGATGTTAGCTTGAGATAACTCTGCTTCTGTTTGTTTGTTAAAGTACTTTGTGTAACTTTCAACAGGTGCAGATGCCCAGCTCACTCACACATGTATCCTGTACACGCCTATCAAGGTACATTTTTTTTTTAAAACTACTGTATGTTCCATTTAAGCCAGCCCAATACTGTATATATGTATATGTATATGTATATGGTAAATACATTATTTCTCAGAGGGCTGATAATTTAAAACCTAGAATCAAAATGTGAAGATGCATGGGACTGAAGTCACTCTTTCCCTGTGACTGGGTGTAGGACATGCCTGTGGGAGAAATACTGATTATGCCTTTGAGGTCAGTATTCGTTATCATGCTACTGTTACTCACAATGTTCCCTGATGTTAGTGTTCTTTTGTAACTTTATATGGCATCAAAAACTTAAACCTTGTCTCACCAAAAGGTTACTTTACCTGTAGGAGGAAAAATCATTCTTGCATTTTTCCAGTGCAGGTCAAAAGATTTTGTTTTTGATTCAAATCTGAATAAGGTGCTAACATTAGCCAGAAATTTCAAATTATCTGGAGAAAAAAAAAAAAGCAGAAAATTGTATGTAAATGTTTAGGATAAACGTTTTGTGACTTTTTAAATATATCTTGAGTGCCACTAATTAATTTTGATTTGAGATGTAAATGCCCTGTGTTGGTTTTGATTATGCCTACCTCATTGTTTCAGATGGCCTGCTCTAATATCAGATATGGAGAAGGGGTAACCAGAGAAATTGGCATGGTAATGGTGTTATTTCATCAAAGCAGAGCATTCTAAAATACAGTTGAGTAGACATTGCAATGTGTGGCTCATGAGAAATCTTTCTGTTGCTTTATAGAGTTAAAGTTTAATTTAAAAAGTGATAAAGCTTGAATAACAAGCTATAACTATAGCTGAGTGTGTGGCGCCATTACTGCAGCAATACATTTATAAATTCCCCAGGAAAATTCTATTATTCCAAAGGACATTTTAATTTATAGCATTTGGCATATGCTGTTATCTAGAATGATTGACAGCTGTGTGCCAGGTGTTAAATTAAGATCATTAGTCAATAAACAACGTTTTCTTTTTTCAAATATGTTAGAGCAATAAAAGGGAAATGGCAACTTTCAGTTAAGTGCACAGATTGGTCAACTGAATGCATGTAGTGGGCATATGTTTACGAAGAATTGCATGATTCTCGTTTTTTTCCTTTCGGCTGTTCCCGTTTAGGGGTCACCACAGCGGAGCATCCATTTCCATTTCTTCCTGTCCTCCTTCAAACCAACCACCTGCATGTCCTCTCTCATTACGTCCATAAGCCTCCTCTTTGTTCTTCCTCTTTTCCTCTTTCCTGGCAGCTCCATTTTCAACATACTCCTCCCAATAAAATATATATTTTTTATATATATATATATATATATATATATAATAATCCTTGTCTCACCTCTGGACATGTCCAAACCAACAAACCTTCCCTCTCTAACTTCAACTAACCCAAAAAGCTCTTACCTAAGCTATCCCTCCAATATACTAATTTCTAATCCTGTCCATCCTGGTTACACCCAATGAAAATCTCAGCATCCTTAATTCTGACAACTTCAGCTATGCCTTCTGTCTTTTCATCAGTGCCACCATCTCCAACCCATATACCCGTCTCACTATTGTCCTGTAAACCTTCCCTTTTACTCTTGCTAGCACCCGTCTGTCACAAATCACTCCAGCCACACTTTTCCACCCATTCCAACCTACCTGCACTCTCTTCTTCACCTCTCTTCCACGCTTGCCTTTACTCTGAACTGTGGATCCCAAATATTTAAATTCCTCCACCTGTCACCTCTACTCCCTGCATCATTTTGTTCACATTTGCTGTCTGTCATGTATTATGTATTTGTCCTACTCACTTTACATTTACATTTGCGGCATTTAGCAGATACTCTTATCCAGAGCGACTTCCATGTCCTAATTAAAGGGACAGTCCTCCTGGAGCAACTTTGGGTTAAGGACCTAGCTCAGGAGCCTAATGGTGGTAGTGCTAGAGTTGGGTTTTGAATCAGTGACAGCTTGGTCCATAGATCCGTAGGCAAGTATCCTAACACTAGACCACCACCACCCCTGTGTAGTCACGTTCATTCCTCTCCTCTCTAGGGCATATCTCTATCTCTCCAAGTTCTCCTTAAGATAATCCCTAATCTTGCTACAGATCACAATATCATCAGCATCATCGTACATGGTGACTCCTGTCTAACTTCATCCGACAACCTCACCTGTTCATTACCATTGCAAACAAGAATGGGCTCAGCACTGATCCTTGATGTAAGCCAGCCCTTGATGTAGTCACTCCTACTGCAGATCTCACCACCGTCACACTGCCCTCATTCATATCCTAAACTACACTCACATACTTCTCTGCAACACCTGACCTCCTCATACAAAACCACAACTCCTCTCTAGGCACGTTGTCATGCTTTCTCTAAGTCCACAAAGGCACAATGCAACTTGTTCTGACCTTCGCTGTACCTCTCCATCAACACCCTTTTCCATTCTTCATCCTCTTTGGTATGTGTCTTTTTCTCTCTCCTTACTGTCCAACTCTCATACAGTTCACCATACCACCTTATCATTAGCCTTCGCCATTGCCTTCTTTGCACTGTGCTTCATCTCCTTTTACACTTGTCTACCTTTTCATCTCTCTGACTATCTTCGCTTCCCTATTCTTCTGTATACACATCTGGGTTCCATCACCAGGTTTCCTTATCCTCCTTCTTTCCAGATGTCACACCAATTACCTTTCTAGCTGGCTGCATTACTATTTCTGCAGCAGTTTCCCAGCAATCTGGTAGCTCTTGAACACTTCCCAGTGCCTGTGTTAACTCCTGCCTTGCAGTCTTCCAGCTTCAGCTTCCACCACTTGATCCTCGACTCTGCCCTCACTTTCCTCCTCTTCTTGACCTCCAAGGTCATCCTACAGACCACAATCCTTTGCTGTTTAGCTACACTCTCCTCTTTCACTCCTCTGTCTCCAATCTCCTTCAGACTGAACCTCCTGCAAAGGATCTAATCCATCTGTGTGCCTCTTTCTCCACTCTTAAATGTCACCTTGTGCTCCTTCCACTTAAAATAAGTATGAACTACAGCCATTTCCATCCTTTTTGCAAAATCCACAACCATCGGACCTTCAGCATTCTTCTTCTTGACACCATACCTACCCATCATCTCTTTTCCCTTCACCAACATGTCCATTAAAATTCTGCACAAATCATCACTCTCTCTCCCCTGTGTACACTCTATCAATTTATCTAACTCCCTCCAGAATTCTTCTTTCTCCTTCATCTCACATCCAACTTGTGGGGCATAAGCCCTAACAACTTGCATTACCACACCTTCAACTTCCACCTTCAGACTCCTTACCTTTTCTGACACCCTTTTCACCTTGAAAACTCAAATGTCTCTAGCACACACTAAATATCAACCTTCCTTCTCTCAATCATATCAGATAATTCTGTACCTTTTACCAGTCATGCAAAGTTCAAAGTTCCTGCCCCCACATCCTTCTCTCCTCCTCCCTCTGGACATGCCTTCCTCCTCTTTGGCTGACAGTAGCACAATTTCCACCAGCACCCTGTAGGCTAACAGCACTGGTGGCAGCCATTGTTAACCTGGGCCTCAACCTATCTGGTATGGAAATCTGGTTGTTTTTTGCCAAATCAATATGCGGACACCCTGACTTGTTAATCTTCTAAATTAACTTCTTCAACCCAACCACTAGGGATGCACATGACCAAATGTTCCATGCATTTCATCCAAAGGGACTTCTGAATGACCCATTCAAACCTGTATCAGATGTTTAATTTGGTGACAACACTCTAGTTATCTCATCAATCAAAATGATATCTGCAAACATTAAATCACTACCTGTGATTTAACTATTACAATTCTTTTACTATTCTTTTTCTCTGTAACTAATTATGAACAACTCTGCTAGATTGTGTATGACTCCATAAAGCAACCTCATAAAGCTATTAGTAAGTATCAGGAGAACATTTTAATAAATTTTATTACAATTTTACTATTAGCTGAGTCTTGTAAGTTGAGGATTGTCTGTGTTTGCAGTAGTAATCAGGAACAGACCCTGGACTCAAGTAACAAATATTTTGATTGTTTCACCAGGACCTGCAGAATTTGGGTGCATGGAATGTGTGCCTGATGACTGACAGGAACTTGTCCAGGTTGCCACCAGTAACAGCAGTGTTAGACTCTCTTGCAAAACAAGGTGTGAAATATGAATGTTATGATAAAGTGAGGGTGGAGCCTACAGACAGCAGGTAATGTAGTTGTTTTGTTCTTGTTTGTATCTCAAACAAAGTATGAGTCATCAGCAAAGAACAGCCAGTTATGAATGTATTGACCTGAATATATGCACTTCAAAATGTTGAATACCAAAAATCAAAATACATATCTATCTTTAAAACCCTTTTAAAAACAATTTATACATATATATAACTTAAATTCTTTTCTATTTCTAGTTTTAAGGCAGCTATTGATTTTGCAAAAAGAAGAGATTTTGATGCATATATAGCTGTGGGTGGAGGCTCCGTCATTGACACCTGTAAAGCAGCCAATCTCTATTCATGTAACCCGGAAGCAGAGTTTCTGGATTTTGTCAATGCACCAATTGGGAAAGGAAAGCCAGTTACTGGATCATTGAAGCCTCTAATTGCTGGTAATTCAATTAATGGCTGATGTTTTTTTTTTTAATTATGTAATAGCAAGGAACAGTAGGAATTAAGTAAAAATAACATGTATTCTAAATGTATTTTTAATATTTTTTGTATAGGAGCAACATGCACTACTGAATGCATTTAACATAGTATATTCAGCCAGTAATAATTTTATGCATTTCTACCTGACTGGAACAATTTGAAATGGACACATTTATCAGTTGAATTAAAATAAATTAAATTGTTAAACCATTTCCTTCATTAAATTATTCATCTTACAGACACAACACATCTTTCTCTTTATTACAGTTCCCACTACAGCAGGCACAGGGAGTGAGACTACCGGTGTTGCCATCTTTGACTTTGAAGACTTAATGGCTAAAACAGGTGCAAAAATGAAAATACAACATTGTGACTGGTTAAAAGTATGCCTTTATGTATCTTTTACATTAATAGTGATGTAAATTCATAAGTTCATTGACTACTTTTGTGAACCAAGATCTTTGAGGGGAGGGGTTCATGTATGGATAGTGTGCATAATCCAACCATTACTGTATATACTGTATATGTACCATTACCATCAATTACTGTATATATTTTGCCATGTTTGAATGCTTGCATGTACATCCACATGTTCTTTTATCAGGCATAGCAAGTCGGTTGCTGAGGCCTTCTCTAGGTATGGTGGACCCTCTTCACACACTGCACATGCCAGCCAGAGTGGCTGCCAACAGTGGCTTTGATGTACTCTGGTAATACTCATTCCAAAATATGTAATTGTACAAAGCCATAATTTAATAATATTTTGCAGCAGCATATTTATCATTACACCCATTCTTATTTAACAGGCCAAAGTTGTATTTAATCTAGCAGCCTGTTTATTATTTAGCCATGCATTAGAATCCTACACTGCACTTCCATACAACATGAGGAGTCCATGCCCCTCCAACCCTGTCAGCCGGCCTGCCTATCAGGGCAGCAACCCAATCAGTGATGTCTGGGCAAGACATGCCCTCCACATGGTGGCCAAGTACTTAAAACGGTATTCCAGAGTAGGGGAGAAAGTTGTAGTCCTACCAAAGTTATCACTTAAGATATTTCTTGCAGATATTTTTGTATGATTTGCCAGATCAGTACGTGACCCCAATGATGTAGAAGCCCGGGCAAACATGCACCTGGCAAGTGTGTTTGCTGGAATTGGTTTTGGCAATGCAGGAGTTCATTTATGGTGATGTTCCTTTTTAAGATGTCTTTACACTGAGGTGTCATCTTTACATAACCACACATACACGATAGTGTTCTAAACACTTCTACTGTTATTTTATTTCAGTCATGGAATGTCATACCCTATTGCTGGTAATGTTAAGACTCATAAAGCTAAAGGCTACAGTGTGGACCATTCATTAGTGGTAAGAACAGTAGATCTTTCTCATGGTAGATCATTAAGTTATTTATTTACAGAATGCTTTTAACAACTATTAATTAGAAGATGAAGAAGAACTGAATTTTCCCCATTTTCTCCTTTGTGTGATCCTCTAAGCCACATGGTCTCTCTGTGGTCCTTACATCTCCTGCTGTCTTCACCTTCACTGCCAGCTTGTGCCCAGAGCGCCACTTAGAGGCAGCAGAAATAATGGGTAATTTATGTGCACACACAAAGTGATAGAAAAATATACATGCAAGACTGTAGAAGGGGATAGATCTTTTTAGGCATACTTTCTGGGTGGCTTCTACTTTCAGCCAGAGAGCTGGACCCCTCTTTAATGTAATTAGATAGGACTGAGAATGGTGCTTGAAGAACAGGAGTGCGATGCGAAGGTAATGGGGTGCAAAAACTACAAGTGAATTTTATAAAAAATTAGATAGAAAGACCAAATTTTTATTACAATATGTATTTTGAGTGGTCCCCACTGCAATACTAAGTGATTGTCTGCAAAATTAAACGCAATTAAGTTACCTATGTGAGTGTGTGTATACATGCCTGTATATGTACACATGTATTTTTGTGGTTGGTGGGCAGGTGCTGATGTGAGAAATGTGAAGAAAGAAGATGCAGGATATGTGTTGGCTGACACACTGAGAAAGTTCTTATATGACTTAGAAGTGGAAGATGGCTTGTCGGCAATAGGCTTCAGTAAAGAGGACATTCCTGCCCTGGTGAAGGGAACCATTCCTCAGGTTCGCTCTTCTGGGATTCCCAGTCCTACAGCCATCTGAGAATGACACAAGTATTGGAAGTTTGCTGCTTCACTGTTTTTAAGATATTTTTGTAAGATGTCTATGGTATGAAGTACAGTACTGTGCAAATGTTTTAGGCAGGTGTGAAAAAATGCTGTAAACAAAGAATGCTTTCAAAAATGGAAGTGTTAATCATTTATCAATTATCAATCAACAAAATGCAGTGAATAAACAAAAGAGAAATCTAAATCAATATCTGGTGTGACCACCCTTTGCCTTCAAAACAGCATCAATTCTTCTAGGTACACTTGCACACAGTTTTTGAAGCAACTCTGCTGGTAGGTTGTTCCAAACATGACTGTGTTTCAACCTACGTGTGACATTGACTCTATAATCTAATCTATAATCCTACAAAATCCCTGACTTTGTACAAGTGTACCTATAAGAATTGATGCTGGTTTGAAGGCAAAAGGTAGTAACACCAAATATTGATTTGATTTGATTTAGATTTTTCTTTTGTTCGCTCACTTTGCATTTTATAAATTGATAAAAATTAAATAATTATATATATTTGAAAGCATTCTTTGTTTACAGCATTTTTTCACACCTGCCTAAAACGTTTGCACAGTACTGTATAAATTGTAAGCATTTCATAAGTTTTAAAGGCTTTTACTGACAGCTACATTAAGCTTTTGCACAAAGTCAATTTTGTGTTGGCCCTTCTTTTTCAAGCATGCTGTCAGTCAACTTCTTGGATAAATCCTGACTGATGGCAGCCGATTCTTACATAATCAGTGATTGGAGTTTGGCAGAATTTATGGGTTTTTGTCCACCCTCGTCTTGAGTTCTTAATGGGATTAAGGTCTAAGGCCATGGAAACCAATATTTCAATGCTTTGAGGCCCTTTATCACTTTTTCCTAATATGCTCCATCATGTTCAACAAACTGTCCTTGAATGATTGAAAGAAGTTGCTTATGGAGGATGTTTTGGTACTATTCTTTATTCATGTTGTTGCGAAATTAGAAGAGTGAGCCCACTCCTGAATGGTCTCATAATGCTGTACTGTTGGTATAACAGAAGTGATGGTAGCACTTACCTTTGCTTCTCCAGACAGTCTTTTTTCCAGATGCCCAAGAAAGCTGAAACGGGGATTCATCCAAGGAAATGACTTTACTCCAGTCCCTAGCAGACCCATGCCTGTACTTTTGCAGAATATCAATCTGTTTGATGTTTTCTTGGAGAAACGCGATTTCTTTGCTGCCCTTCTTGACACCAGGCCATCCACCAAAAGTCTTTGCCTCATTGTGTGTGCACTCACACCTGCCTGCTGCCATTCCTGAGCAAGCTCTGCACTGGTAGTGTCCCAATCACAAAGCTGAATCAACTTTAAGACAGTCCTGGCTCTTTTAGGAGTTCCTTGGGTGTCCTGAAGCCTTCTTCAAAATAATTGAATATCTCTTCTTAAAGTTCTTGATGATCTGATAAATTGTTCATTTAGGTGCAAGATTATCTTTGCCTGTGACACCCTTTTTGTGCAAAGCACTGGTGACTGCATGTGTTGCCTTGCAGGTTAACAGAGAAGAAACAATGATTTCAACCTCCACCGTCCTTTTTAAAGCATCCAGTCTGCCTTTCTAACTCAATCAGCATGACAGGGTGATCTCCAGCCTTGTCCTCCTCAACACTCTCACCTGTGTTACTCACATTAACTAAAAAGATGTCAGCAGGTCCTTGTGTGGCAGGGATGAAATTAAGTTTTTTGTGATTAAGTTCATTTTCCCTACCAAGAGGGACTATATAATAATAATTGCATATAATTGCAATTTGTCTGATCACTCTTCATAACAGGCTGGAGTATATGCAAATTCCCTTCATGAAAATTAAGGCAGCAGACCTTGTGAAAATTAATATTTGTGTCATTCTGTAAATTTTTGGTCATGGCTATATACTGCGAAATTCATGCTATGGCCAACAGCAGTTGTGTATTGCGAAGTTTTGAAAAATACAAAATAATTCTAATGGATGACCTGTATGCTAACATCTTGCGTCGTTATCATGTAAGAAAGCACTTTATATGTCAACAGTTTGGCTTGACATTCTTATCCAGAGCACTGATGTTCTTTTCAAAAACACTGTGGCCATCTCCTAGTGTATTTAAAGTCCATGTATGCAGGTAATGTTTTTGTGTGTTTTGCAGGAGCGGGTTACAAAATTGGCCCCCAGAGCTCACACTGAAGAGGATCTGGCTAATCTGTTTGCTGCATCCATGAAATTGTACTGAATACACAATACACTGAATGTCTACTGCAAAACTGACACCCTTCTATCAGACCTGCTAAAGAGAAAATGAATCATTAAGGTTGATAAAAATGCTGCCTTTTTTTGATGATTTATAGATAAGTCCAAGATAAGGTAAAATGTTCAGATGCACTAACCAAACTTTATTGTGCAGATAAGAGTTGTTGGCCTGCTTGTATTTTACATTTAATTAAGTAACATTTTATTAAATATTTAATGAGTCCTCTATAACTTATATAATGCTAAAATACGAAGTTGGTGCTTTGTTGTTGCAGTTTCTCAAATCTGCTGATGCAGAACAGTTTTCTGGGAATGTTTATTGAAGCCTTCTTCGAATCAATAATGGAAATAACTAGCTCTACAGTGCAGTTCATTAGTCATCTGCACCTATAAGCTCATTTATCCATTTGCTCAAAAGGCCATAAGACATTTGGAAAACAAAAATCATGGTCTTTGTGTTTGAATCCTGGAAGGTTCTACAGTGCTCCAATTAAATCTCATTCATTAGCCATGTTGAATTTTTTCTGGACTTTCTTGACAGCAGCACACATTACTATATGTGTTTCTTTCAGAATGTCTTGTGGCTTGTGCTGGCCTTAAAAGACCACATTCATTTATTGAATAATTCTAAGATCTTAGCTGTACTGTTTGATAGCATTGAGCTAAAAGCAAACTCCAGCAGCAGGGTTGAACACTAGATTGAGATGTTACTTGTTGGAGGACAGTAACCACAGCATTTTGAGGCATAGAGGCATTAACTTTATTTTGTTGGGTTGAAAATTCCTTGGACATGCAACACCTCAGTTGTGGTGGCTCTTTAAACTGCTTTATTGGCAAACAAAAAAAACAAAAAAAATCAACCAGAATATATGTACAGGACAAAGTATTGTACAATTATATATACTATTATAATACACAACTTATAGGCCACCACTCCAGTTGTCAGAAAGATACAAAATGCTTTCATCTCTATCTGGAATACATTTCTTTTGAGTCATTCTTAGTGCTGTTACCATTGCCCAAAGAGATGCTTATATTCTACTGTCTACTATAAACTGTCCTTCCAAGTCCTATAGAGATGTATTAACATTTGTTTTTGAACCCCTTTCTTGCTATAGTTGAAAGCTATTGAGCAAGAAGAAAACCCTATTCTTTTACCAACAAGCCAGTCATAACTAACCTTGCATCCAATTCCAAGGCCACTTCCATTCTCAGCCCATTCCTCTTTTCCACTCAAAAACATGAGTGACAAGTTTCAAAAAGGAATAAACACACTTTAATCTTCAAATGCCAAAATGAAAATCTGCTAGAGAATTTCATCTGGAGCATTTTAATGTGATTAAAATTAACATTGTAAGGTTAATTTAAACGGGAGTTGTGGTAGGTGGTGTGTTTAGTTTGAGTTATAGGTAAACCACTGACTTAAGGCTGTTGGTGTGTGTATGGGCAATGGCAACATGAAAGAGACCACCATGCAACTGTCAAATGTAAACATAACCTCCCTCGGCTCTAAAAAGAGCAAAGCTATGTTCAGTTCCTCCTTCTAGACGTCAGATTCAGTGGAGCCACACTTGTCAACCTGGAGAAAATGCAACTTAAGGTTTAACTGATCATGAGTGAAGGGAACTCCACCCCTCGCTGTAATCTATCCAAGGCTAAACACCTGAATTTCCAACTGCTACTTTACACATTTATGTACAAATTTAAAAGCTTTATAAGATGATGTAATTTCTATCATTTCCAGAAGTGCTAGACCCAATCATAGTATTAACATTTTTTGAATGTTCATATTTTAAAGCAAAACATCATTCAATGGAAAATATTGTCAGCAAAAATAAATAATTATTTTTTAATCCTTTCTGTTTTTTTTTATTTAATTATTGTATTTTATCATTATGTTTTCCAGTCCAGTCTATGCACAGTAAAATAAAGAGGGGGGGTGTTAATGTGTTTCCCAGGATGGAAACAGAAACATAAACCAAATTAAACCTTCAGGAATATTTATTAACAGTGCACAAAATGAACACAGCTTCTTAATAGTCAGTCCTATGCTGTATGCCTTCTGAATGATGCCTCTAGACTAGGTTAAGACACTTAAGACTCCTTTAAGTCTCACCACACTCAACACACAAATTCTAGACTGACACCAGTTTTTGGTGGAGGTGCAGTTTGTGTTACCTTTAGTATGTATAGAATGCTACAGGATGCTTTGGGTGCACTTGAATTGGTTCATTTCCACACACATTCAGTTATACACACAATCTGTAAGCCTCATGAGTGTGTTCAGGTCTGATATGTATGTAAAGCATGTATGTGAAGCTTAATAAATGGAAACTTGCTTTTTTTCACTAGCATTTTGTTCAACTCCGATGTCTTGTCATACTTGACAATCATCCAGGAATGCATTCAATACACACACAAAGCAGTAAACAGACTGCATTGTTATTGATTATTCAGTTGTGTGCATAAGTGTTAACAATTTTTCTATGTATTTGTGTTACATAAATCAGAACACCATATGTATGAGAAACGGGACACTTCATCAGGACTGATCCATAGGTTCAGAGGTGCTTGGAGGCTCATCCCCTTGGCTTTCCATTTCTTCCTGCTCATCTTGCTCCACCTCTTTCCCATTATGCTTACTGGTTGGAGTGGTAGGGGCAACAGGTGTGGTCTGCTGCCGTAGATGTTTGTCCATAGAGGCCTGAATGTTGGACACCATTTCCTGTAAGCGACGCCTCTGAGCTTCAATTGCTGCAGGCTCTAGCTCCATCCCTCCACGCCCTTCACGGAGGGTGAGCACGCCTGGAGCCACACGTACAAGCTCCTCCCCTGACAATGCCAACCCCTCCCCCCGGACACTGCCACTCAGGTCCACCCCACTGCTGTGCTGTCGCCTGATTGGTCGATGCTCAAAAGGAGTAGATCCTAGTGAGTGACCTTTACCCTGGAAGGCAGTGACCGACTGCTCCTTCTTGCGCACTGCCCCCCCACTGCCCAGTTTAAGGCCATGGGCAGGACTACCCTCACGGCTGCGAGAGGAGGTTTCGGAGCAGAGCTGGGAAAGGGCCTCCTGGATAAGGTCCTCTACATCAGGGCCCACAGGGAAATGGCCAGCAGCATCCACACACAGCTCCAAGCGCTCCTCTGCTGCATTGAACACAAATGTCTTCCCACTCAAGTGTGGAAGAGTGCAGTGCTTTCCATCCAACAGACCTGAATTCATAACAATTGTATAAATGCAGAAACAGATATTGTAACAAAAAAAAAAACCTCAAAGTCAAGTAGCATGCAATTTGAGCAGGTAATCTTTTGTTATATATACTCTTTCAAAATTTGGTGTGCTAGGAAACCCAACAAGAAAACTACTCCTGAGCACATACCCTGATCAGCCAACAACTTATACCACCTACAGGTGAAGTGAATACTATTGATCATTTTGTTATAAAGGAAGCAAGTCCATGGTCAGTTTTCAATGAGAATGGGCAGATGTAAGCATCTGAGCACGACTTCTACGCATTGTTTATCTAGGGAGGTGATGGCACCATGATGCACTATTGAAAGAAGCTGGTGAGGGATGTTTGATGCTCTGGGCAATGTTCTGCTGGGAATCCTTGGGTCCTCACAGTAATGTCAATGTTACTTCGACAAGTAACACAAACCTAAACATCACTGAAGACCAAGTTCACAACTTCATAGCAAAGATATTCCAATAGTAGCCTATTTCAGGAAAATAGTGTACCCTGTCACACTGCAAAAATTGTGTTTAATGGTTTCCATTTTCCCTAGACCTCACCTCAAAATGTACAGAACTTCAGTGATCTGCTGGTCGCGTTATGATAGGAGCAGATATCAAACTAGATTTTCATAAGGCTTGTGGAGGTCATGCATTTTTTGGCAGCACATGGGGGACCTACACAATAATAAATAGGTGGTTTTCATTTTAATGGCTGATTGGTGCACCTAAAACTTACAGTTGAATCTTTCAAAAGACAATTAGGTAATAAATATTTATTTGGATGCTGCAGTGGAAATATAGCTTAGAACTTTTCAACTGTAGTTGTAACATGTGGACCACTACATTGACAACCAAGGTGAATATGCAAGCAAATTATCTACATATTTGCTATACAAATCAGAATTTGGCCATTTGTAAATTGCAATCTGAACACCTAAATCTTAAAGGTCAGCCTAGCAAGCATTTATTATGGAACTGGATGACCCAGTTATGTTCAATAATGGACAGAGCTAATTTTCTGTGCTATAAAATACACTAACTAGTTAACAGTTCAGTTTATAGCATTCTGATTGTGAGGTTTTAAGAATGCTATATGGCCACTACTCTAAAACAATGTAGCACAGTTACAGGATTAGGTGTCTTATCTATTTGGAATTAAGGAAGCAGTGAAAAGGTTAACACTGTATTATAATGTATATATTATATTATATATAAAAAAGAGAAACAGATATATACCCATATCCTTCTTGACAATGTTGTAGAAGACTCCTCCTTGTTGAAACAAATGAGGCAACTTCTTGGCATATGACCAAACATCTTCACCTGAGAGAGTACAGGACATTATTAGTAACAATAGCAGGAGCATTATTAGTAACCATACTGAACCTGAGATTCAGAGGGTTGTTACCAGAAAGAAGGCATACATAAAAATAAAAAAAGATTTTTAGTTCAGATTATTTTGTGTATTGTTTGCTTGATTCTTTTGTTGTATTTTTGGTATGTGGGGGGGGTGTGAATGTGAACTGTGAAATGTTTACAAATTTCAAACTCAAAACAATCAGAAATCTTCTATTAAAATGTATAGAATTAGGTTTGTTCTATGTTGAGGGCACTTTTGTATTTCCATCTAGAAATTCATAAACTAAATAACATGTCTTAGGGTAACCAAACCATTGCCTCTGGCTGTTTATGTATATTACACCATAAACTATGTATCCCACATATGCATGAAAGGCCAAGTGGTTAGGGACTAGCCCCAGGATCGAAAGGTCATGGGTCCGAATCCCAGACCAGTAGGTTACCCTACAGTCCCCATCACCACTGGACATAGCTGCCCCCTGGCCATAGCTGTGCAGGCTGAACCTGATCACTGGATTGTTAATCCTGTATTTATTGCAAATAAAAAACGACCCTCTTAGTCCTTAGCCGTTTAATTGTTCTTGTGAGGTTTATTTCATTCCTTATAAGTAAGCCAAGTTAAACATCATTTTAAGGTCAGATATTTTGTAGGACCAATTTTAAAAATTAAGCATCCTAGTCACAGCCACTGTGAATGACCATGAACCTAATGGTAGAGGTTAGTTATCATTGTTTCAGTCCAAGGTCAATAAAGACCACAGCACATGTACTGTATACTTTAAAACTAGTTTAAATACATGTACTTCTTGATATTCTGCTTTTAGAAATACAATATTAATAGGTTTATTTCAGAGTGTACTGTCACTTATATCAGGAAGTGGACCTTACCCATGAGTGTTGCTAGGAGACAGAGTGATGACATCTCCAGGTCGATGTTGTCCTGCATCTCTCGACTACTGGTCCTTCTGAGTCGAGGTTCTGTTAGGGTATGAGTGTGTGCATCTGATGTGTTTGTTTCAGGCCCAAAAAGTGTTGATGTGTCTGGGCCTTTCACCTTCAGCACTTCCACAGTGATGCGGTCTCCATGCTGCAAGGCAACGGGCAGGTCTTGCTGCTCAGCTGGTGGAGGAGGAAGCTCTCTAGGAGGAAAGCCATGCCGGATGCACTGCTGATGGGGTTGCAGGTTAAGGGCCTGGGCAATAGCTGCTTGCAGTTCTGCATATGTGGTGTGGGCCTGCAGTTGTAGCATCGCTTGCTGCCCATCACTTGTTGTCACACGAATTTTCTTCTCACCATTGATGGGTGGGGCTTTTGTGGGGGTGGGTGGAGCTGAGGATGAAGAAGATGAGGCTGGGGAGGCTGGGCGTGGCTCCGCATTCTGGCCTTGCATGCGCAGCCGTTGTGTGCGTCTGCGTTGGGAAAGAGCTGCCTGTTCACTGATACTATGCTGTAGACTTCTTTCAGCTCGGCTCATTAACAACTCCTCTTTGTGCAGCGTGCGGCCCTTCTGACCTGTAAGGATGATCTTTGTGGGGGGGTTTGCATCTGACACCACTACCTCTCCACTGCCCTGTCCTTGACCCTGCATGTGAGCGCCCTCTATGGCCACAGGGTGATACTCATCTGGATTTTTCTTTGCTGTGTGATGAAGAATGGTGTTCACCACTTTCTGCACCAGAATTTCACTGCCAAACTCTCCAGGGAAGTGCTTAGTGACAAGGCGCATTGCTACCTCATAGACATTGCTGTTCAGTGCTAGTTCTGGCTCATACTGGAACCAGTAAACAGTTTCTCTGACTACACGCCCCCCCCACTCCAGTGTAATCGGAAATGCCTCTGGCAAGTTATCATACTCCTTCCCCTCCCAATAATGCTTAAAGCCACAGCCACACTTCCCTCCCTGCGAACGTGTGGTAGTGCGGTCCCCATCAAGGTATACTACTGATCCATCACCACGGACGTGCCGCACCGAGGTTCCATGGCACCACGTGCAGGTGGAGAGTGAGCTGAGTTTGTAATCAGGCACCAGTGTGTCCCTCTCAGGGCAGTAGGAACACACTAAGTTGTTCAGGGGGAAGCTATAATTCTTGTCCCCACGGAGAGTTCCATGGGTGGATTTGGCAAGGTTATAAAGTTTCCCACCAGGTACCAACCACTCAGGGGGCACATGGAGCTCAGACAGTGCATTGCAAATAAGGCAGCGATGCAGACGATTCTCTTGCACTGATTTCTTTGCTGCCTCTGTTACCTCTTCAGGCTGGATTCCGATCACCCCTGTACGACGGTAAAGATACTGGTGAACATCAGCCACGAGTGCAGGGTGGATACCATGCTTCTCCATAAAGACACCTTCCATGGCACTAACTAGGCGTAGCAGATATTTCTCCTGCAGACTTCGGTCACCCCCAATCATGCATCCTCCACAGGGTTCCAGACTCACATACCTGCGAATAAGCTCCTGTGGAACACCCCAAGCTTTGGGCAATAGTGCTGCAGGCAGCTGGGGCAGTGGCATGCCCTTAATGCCCACCAAAGGGAGGTAGTGGTTCCTGCCTGAGCTGCTCCAGGCGATGCAGATGGGCTTGTTGAGGGAGCCATCCTTTCCCTGGCACTGCTCTTCAGGTACTAGGCCTGGAAGAAACGTGGCTGAGTAGTCACCTGAGCTTCGCATGCCGCTTAGAGAGTCCAGGAGGATTATAGGACGGTGCAGCACATTCGCCAAGCCAAATATATGTATGTTTCTCAAGCCGAGAGGAACGCCCTCTGGGGGGACAAATAAAGGGTCGCATTCATTAATGATGTCCTCCCACTCAGCCGTGTCAATGAAGTCTTGGAAGAGAGCCTTGTAGCGGTCCAGATTCTGCTTGAAATGGAGTTTGAGGTTTTCTCTTAGTGCATGCCAGAACAGTTCACGACCCACCAACGCCCTTGAAACAGCATGGACCAGGCAGTGGCCGTCCCCGTCCACATGAACGGGAATGAGACATTCTTTGTTGTTATTGGCTTTCTTGATCTCCTCTAAAGTATCGTGGAGGTATATAAGGCTGCCGGATCTGTCCTTACCATAACCAACTGTGGATACGTGCTCCTGCTCGATGAGAAAGGCCCTACCGCCCAGCAGCGAGCAATCGAAGATCTCGCCCTGGTTCATCTCCCGGAGTAGTTTAGCTTTGCTTGTCAGTTTGTCCATCCCGTAGCGGGTGAGAATTGGTGACAGCAGCTTGCAGTGGTAGTTGGACAGCCCCATCACTTTGACCAGCTCCGTACCCTTCTTTGGAGCACCCGTAACGCCGAGTAAGGCATTTCTCAGTAAATTATGAAGCACGACATCTGGGTCGGTCACTTCTTCCACATTTAAAAGGTTCTTCTGTTCGTGCCGTTGGCCGCACTCGGTGCATTCGATGCTGATTGAGCCATAAGCAGGAAAGAACAGCTTCGCCTGGCATTTCGAATCTGGACAGATACCTGATAAAACTCGCTTGTCTCTTTTCTTTGTGCCTTGTACTGACGACATGTTTATGGGTGATTATTCAGCGTCCTAACAGTTTATAAAACCATTATAATCTCACCCTGCGATTGGTTTAACCATCACTTGTTATTTACCCGCAGAGGACAACACGGAAGCTTTTTTTTTCCAGCGATCTGTTTTAGAACGAAATAGAGATAAATAAAAAAATAAAAAAACGAAGGAAGCCGGAAATTGTAGTTTAGCAATGAAATTAAATGATATCCTCAACAACACAATATTTCTTATTTCCACTTACAATAACATGCACTACTACTGCTGCTATTTTCTCCTTCTTTTGCTGCAAGTTACTTTACCTTAATACAAAAAACAAGTATTTTTTTAACGAAAGTGATACTTTTATACACTACAATAACCAGAATGCAAAGCAGCAGAAAAGCTCAGGCAGCGTTCGCAAAACTGACCCCTGTGAAAATTCAAAATAAAAGAATGTCTAAAAAACATGGACTAACAAATTACAACACATGAACGGATTCATATTGTGTAGATAATTTTAGATACATAGATAGATAGACAGACAGATGTATTTATTTTACATGAATCAAAAATAAATTTGATATACTGAATTATATATGTAACATCAACAATAATATAATCATTATAATTTGCTGTAATAATTGCAGCAACAATATAATCATACTTTACAATCCTTTTAAATATTATTGATTTTTATGGATAAAGATAATTTTAGAAATAAAGTAAAACACACCTTGGCAGCATATAGTACACATGGAATCAATCTATGGTTAAAATTATGTACAGCAAAGAATTCTATGGTGTATTTAAGGTGTGCCAGGGTACAAATCACAGAGTACAAAAACAGCTTCCAACGATTTCATGTAGTTTGTGTAAGTACTGTAGTGTTTGCTCTAAAGACAGTAACATATGACCATTTGGAAAAGAAAAATTTAAATAATGTTAAAATATTGTTTGTAAAATAATAATAGCATTAATGTTGAGTGTATATGTAAATGTATTAAGCCTATACAAACATCAGGATAAAGCAGTTTCACCAGGTTCTCCAAAAACAGTGAGCAATCTCCTAAGATTATGCTGATAATGCCTATCCTGCACTGAAAAATTCTGTAGTAAAGCACAGTAGGTCTTTTTCTTTCGGCTTATTTTTTTATTATTTTTTTTTTCTTAGTCTTTTTCTTTCGGCTGCTTCCGTTTAGGGGTCGCCACAGCGGATCAACTGTCTCCATTTCTTCCTGTCTTTTGCAAACCGCTGCTTCAAACCGACCACCTGCATGTCCTCTCTCAACACATCCATGAACCTCCTCTTTGGTCTTCCTCTTCTCCTCTTTCCTGGCAGCTCCATCTTCAACATCCTCCTTCCAATATAATCCTCGTCTCTCCTCTGCACATGTCCAAACCAACGCAACCTTGCTTCTCTAACTTTGTCTCCAAGTCGTCTAACCTGAGCTGTCCCTCTAATATACTCATTTCTAATCCTGTCCATCCTCGTCATACCCAACGAAAATCTCAGCATCTTTAACTCTGACAC
Source organism: Hepsetus odoe (assembly GCA_017165825.1). Lineage (NCBI taxonomy): Eukaryota > Metazoa > Chordata > Actinopteri > Characiformes > Hepsetidae > Hepsetus > Hepsetus odoe. The sequence goes on from CM029387.1 coordinate 12,523,762, forward strand.
CTCCAGCTCTGCCTCCTGCCTTTTCGTCAGTGCCACCGTCTCCAACCCATACAACATAGCTGGTCTCACTACTGTCCTGTAAACCTTCCCTTTTACTCTAGCTGGTACGCGTCTGTCACAAATCACTCCAGCCACTCTTCTCCACCTATTGCAACCAGCCTGCACTCTCTTCTTCACCTCTCTTCCACACTCGCCATTACACTGAACTGTTGATCCCAAGTATTTAAACTCCTCCACCTTTGTTACCTCCACTCCCTGCATCCTAACCACGCCACGTTCCTCCCTTTCATTCACACTCATGTGTTCTGTCTTTGCCCTACTCACTTTCATTCCTCTCCTCTCAAGAGCATATCTCCATTTCTCCAGGTTCTCCTCACGCTGCTCCCTACTCTCACTACAGATCACAATATCATCAGCAAACATCATCGTCCACGGAGACTCCTGTCTAACCTCATCCGTCAACCTGTCCATTACTATTGCAAACAAGAATGGGCTCAGTGCTGATCCTTGATGTAATCCAACATCTACCTTAAATGCATCCGTCACTCCCACTGCAGATCTCACCACTGTTACACTGTCATCATACATATCCTGAACTACTCTCACATACTTCTCTGTAACACCAGACTTCCTCATACAAAACCACAACTCCTCTCTAGGCACCCTGTCATATGCTTTCTCCAAATCCACAAAGGCACAATGCAGCTCCTTCTGACCTTCTCTGTACTTCTCCATCAACACCCTCAGAGCAAACATTGCATCTATGGTGCACTTTCTCGGCATAAAACCATACTGCTGTTCACTGATCCTCACCTCTTTTCTTAACCGAGCTTCCACTACTCTTTCCCATAACTTCATGGTGTGGCTGATCAACTTTATCCCTCTAGCCCGGGGAGCAGTGACGGGGACGGTACCTTGCTCAGGGGTACCTCAGGGTAACCTACTTGTGAGGGAATCGAACCCAAAATCTTCCGATGCAGGGCCAACTCCCTAACCACTAGGCCACCGCTGCCCTTTAGCTTTCTATAGTTACTACAGCTCTGTGCATCACCCTTATTCTTGAAGATCGGTACCAGTACACTTCGTCTCCACTCCTCAGGCATCTTCTCACTTGCTAAGATTGTGTTAAACAATCTGGTCAGAAACTCAACTGCCATCTCCCCTAAACATCTCCATGCTTCCACTGGTATGTCATCCGGTCCAACAGCCTTTCCATTCTTCATCCTCTTCATCGCTGCCCTTACTTCCATCTTGTTTATTTGCTGCACTTCCTGGTTAACTCTTCTCACATCATCCAGTCTTCTCTCTCTCACATTTTCTTCATTCATCAGCTTATCAAAGTATTCCTTCCATCTGCTCAACACGCTCTGTTCACCTGTGAGTACGTTACCATTTCTATCTTTAATCGTCCTGACCTGTAGCACATCTTTCCCAGATCTGTCTCTCTGTCTAGCCAATCGGTAAAGGTCCTTTTCTCCCTCTTTACTGTCCAACCTCTCATACAATTCAGCAAACACCTTATCTTTGGCCTTCACCACTGCTTTCTTTGCCCTGCGGTTCATCTCCTTGTACACCTGTCTACTTCCTTCATCTCTCTGTATGTCCCATGTCTTCTTTGCCTCCCTCTTCTTTTGACTACACTCCTGGACTTCTTGGTTCCACCACCAGGTCTCCTTATCCTCTTTCTTCCTTCTGGATGTCACACCAAGTACATTTCTAGCCGTCTGCCTGATCACTTCTGCAGTAGTTTCCCAGCAATCCGGAAGCTCTTCGACACCTCCCAGTGCCCGTGTTAACTCCTGCCTGAATTCCACCTTACAGTCCTCCTCCTTCAGCTTCCACCACTTGATCCTCGACTCTGCCCTCACTTTCCTCCTCTTCTTGACCTCCAAGGTCATCCTACAGACCACCATCCTATGCTGTTTAGCTACACTCTCCCCTGTCACTACTTTGCAGTCTCTGATCTCTTTCAAACTGACCCTCCTGCAAAGAATATAATCCACCTGTGAGCATCTTCCTCCACTCTTATAGGTCACCCTGTGCTCCTCCCTCTTCTTAAAATAAGTATTAACTACAGCCATTTCCATCCTTTTTGCAAAATCTACAACCATCTGACCTTCAGCATTCCTCTCCTTGAGACCATGCCTACCCATCACCTCCTCATCACCTCTGTTCCCTTCACCAACATGACCATTAAAATCTGCACCAATCATCACTCTCTCTCCCCTGGGTGCACTCTCTATCACTTCATTTAACTCACTCCAGAATTTTTCCTTCTCTTTCATCTTACAACCAACTTGTGGAGCATAAGCACTAACAACATTCATTATCACACCTTCAACTTCCAGCTTCAAACTCATCACCCTCCCTGAAACCCTCTTCACTTCCAAAACACTCTCCGCATACTCTTCCTTCAGGATAACACCTACTCCATTCCTCCTTCTATCCACACCATGGTAGAACAGTTTAAACCCCCCTCCAATACACCTGGCCTTACTACCTTTCCATCTAGTCTCTTGCACACACAAAATGTCAACCTTCCTTCTCTCCATCATATCAGCTAATTCTCTTATTTTTCCCCCTTTACCAGTCATGCTGCCAACATTCAAAGTCCCTACTCTCACTTCCACTCTCCTCTCCTTCTCCCTCTGGACATGACTTCCTCCTCTTCTTCTTCTTTGGCCAACAGTAGTCCAATTTCCACCAGCACCCTGTAGGCTAACAGCACTGATCGTTGTTAACCCGGGCCTCGACCGATCCAGTATGGAATTCTGTATCGTTGTCCGCATATTGACTTGGCAAAGTTTTACACCGGATGCCCTTCCTGATGTAACCCTCCCCATTTACCCGGGCTTGGGACCGGCACGAAGAAATACACTGGCTTGTGCATCCCTAGTGGCTGGGTTACAATAGGATCACCTAGTAAATTATTATAAATTATATTATACCATACATAGAGTGGGGCATCAAGCATAGTTGGTTAGGACTGGCATTAATAACAGTATTATCTCTTTGTGTCCATGTGTGGAATAATGACAAGCAAAGCCCCAAGCCCCACCTTGCAGAATCCATGCCTAACCAGATCAGAACTGTTTTGGTAAAACAAAAGCAACTATACAATGGTATAGACAGATGGTTTAAATGCTGTGTGTGTGTTAGTGTGAGTGTCTGGGCGCACACACGCATCTTTAAATCAAGAAACAGCCAAAAGCGTGAGCAAAATTTTAAGTGTATTCATAAGAAAGGACATGGGATGTTAAATTATTATACAGCACTTTAACATGTCAGACACAAAACAGAGCAGAGAAACCTTTAACAGCAATAGTATTGTTGATAAAGACTTGAAAAAGCATCTGAAGGTAGTATGAGGTATGCAGTTAACACAATGTGTACATGACCTTTTTTATTATTTATTTTCTAAACATCGTAACAATAGGATTTCAAAAGAGTCCTGTTAAGCTCTTTAAAAAAAATTTTCCATTTATTTGTTAGGGTCTTAAGAATGAGAAATTATTTCTTCTACACATGTGTAAGGAACCTTTACTTTATCTAGTATTTCTTCACACTTAAAAAAGTCTTCATTGATATATCTCAATTAAAAATATGTCACTTTAAGAACTGTCCCATGGAAACTAGAGAAGTGTATCTTCTAGACTTTAAAGATTAAAAAAATCAGTCTTCAAAGAACTTTTTGGACTCTTTAACTTTTTTTTAATGATTCAGTTGAAGAACCAGTATAGTTCTTTGAAAAATTATTTTTGTAAAACAACAAAAAAAATGTCTTTGAAGAACATTTCCACTAAAATGTTTTCCAAGCATTTAAAGAACAAGCTTTTTAAACTTTTAAAAGTTTTCATGCTCAAACTTCTGAAAGGCGGATCCCCTTCCAGGTGGATTATGTGGTTGATCATAGCCATCGTGACAGTAAGGAAGCACCAAATCCAAAAGCTTTGGAGACAAAGCCAGGTAGGAAGAGTCCTGCAGCCATACCAACAGTGTCCACCACCTTACTAAGTGTAGAGCGCTTTGACTCGTCATTGTTCTTCATCTCATCCTTCAGGTTGTCAATCTCTTCTTGCATCTTATTAGCTATTTCCTGAAAGCCCTCGTCCAACAGAGCTTGCTGCTCCTGACACATATACAAGTTTACAGTTTTACATATACAGTTTGAAAAAATGATATTGCATAGATACATTTTTTATTTTGTTAAATATCTGTTAACATGCAATTCACTTCACTGATAAAGAGGTTTTTTTTGTTTGTTTTTTTTTTTTTAAATACACAATATACACCTTACCAATTCCCAAAGAAACCTATCAACATGCAGCACTTCAAGAAAAATTTTTAACATATGAAATGTTCTTATTGACATAGAGTAGGTACAAACAGGGCAATTTGTTTTCCATATTCACTTTTTTTTTTACCTCCAGTTACATAAAATGCCTTTTCAATTTCATTAATTAATTCATGAATGTTTACTGTTTCACAGGTTGCCCAAACAAATCAGAATGGAATACTTTAATCCAGATTTCTTTGTTACATTTCTTGAGCTCAGCAGAGGAAACAAGGCTAATTATGTCTTCTCAGACTCTTGGCAAGTATGGCATCACTGGAGATTAAATGGAGAAGTACATTTTTTTACCTTAATACCATAAAACCATAACCTAATGTTTTACAATAGAAAAATACTTTTGGGGTCAATGTAACTAGTAAATGCAACTTTAAAAAGCTGCATGGAAAATAATTCATTTGTATTTCCTAATTATTCCTTTCCTGTATATCCATCATTACAATTAATAATCTAAATAATCTAAAAAAAAAATGTGTGTTTCTATGAAATGTTTATATAACATTTTTATATTACACTGAAGCATGAATACCTTTACATTCTGTACTCTGATTGTAGGTGTTCTTATAAGTAAAAGAAGCTGGATCAAATGCTCTCTATATTTACTGTAAGACACTTTTCTGTTTTTCTTACTTTGAGTTTGGCCCTCAGCACTCTTTCATTATCATCCTTTGCTCTTTCTCTCTCTCTTTCCATGCGTTCCAGCAATTGATTCACATGCTGCTCATAGGTTTTCTTCTGGTCAATGAACATTTGCTCCTGCAGCTGATTTAGTTCTTTTAAAGCTTTCTGTTTCTGTTCTACAGCCTCTCTATGCATGCGCTCCACTAAGAGAATGACAGTAAAAAAACATTAACACACAATGTATTCATGCTCAGATACATGCATATTACAGAAATAAAATGTATACACACTGAAAATCTTTCTTTCATGATATCTGTGTGTAAAAAAAAAAAAAAAAAGGTTTGGGCATATCAGTATTGCAAAACAAATAATTATAGCAATAGCAATTTTGACCTTCTCTGTACTTCTCCATCAACACCCTCAGAGCAAACATTGCAGTTCACTAATCCTCACCTCTTTTCTTTGGCCTTCCATGTTTCCATGTCCATCCTTTATCTGTCTCTCTGTCTAGCCAATCGAAATAGGTCCTTTTCTTCCTCTTTACTGTCTAGCCTCTCATACAATTCACCAAACACCTTATCTTTGGCCTTCGTCACTGCTTTCTTCACCCTGTGGTTCATCTCATTGTACACCTGTCTACTTTCATCACTCTGACTAAAATCTACAACCATTTGACCTTCAGCACTCCTCTCCGTGACACCCTATCTACCCATCACCTCCTCATCACCTCCATTCCCTTCACCAACATGACCATTAAAATCTGCACCAATCACCACTCTTTCTCCCCTGGGCACACTTTCTATCACTTCATCACTTTATCTAACTCATTCCAGAATTCTTCTTTCTCTTCCTTCTTACAACCAACTTGCACTCATTCTTTATCACACCTTCAACTTCCAGCTTCAAACTCATCACCCTCCCTGACACCCTCTTCACCTCCAAAACACTCTCACATACTCTTCCTTCAGGATAACACCTACCCCATTCCTCCTTCTATCCACACCATGGTAGAACAATTTAATACACCTGGCCTTACTACTCTTCCATCTAGTCTCTTGCACACACAGAATGTCAACCTTCCTTCTCTCCATCATATCAGCTAATGCTCTACCTTTACCAGTCATGCTTCCAACATTCAAAGTCCCTACCCTCACTTGCACTTCTTACCACTCTCCTGCACTTTTCTCTCCTCCTCCCTCAGGACATGCCTTCCTCCTCTTCTTCTTCTTCTTCTTCTTCTTGTTCTTTGGCCAACAGTAGCCCAGTTTCCATCAGCACCCTGTAGGCTAACAGCACTGGTGGCGGTCGTTAACCTGGGCCTCGACCGATCCGGTATGGAAGCCTGTTTCGTTGTCCGCATATTGATTTGGCAAAGTTTTACACCGGATGCCCTTCCTGACTTAACCCTCCCCATTTACCCAGGCCTGGGACCGCCACAAAGAAATACTCTGGCTTGTGCATCCCTAGGGGCTGGGTTTAATAATAATAATAATAATAATAATAATAATTATTAATATGCTAATAATATCAAAATGCATTTGATTTTGAAAATTGATTGAAAAGATAAGTTGAAGTCATTGTCTAAGCAAACAGTATGTTTACCTTCCATGTCTTGCTCTGCTTTAGATAAACATTCATCTGCTAATAGAATATTCTTTGCAAACTTTTCCTTTTCTTTCAGATACCCACTCAACACTTCCTCACTCTGTAAAACACACACACACACACTAAATATGAGTACATCTTGTTTCTTTCTTACTTCTGTAATTATATATATACATATATATATACACAGTATATATGTATATGTGAGTACACCGCTCACATTTTTGTAAATATTTTATTATATTATATCTTTTAATGGGACAACACTGAAGATAAGACACTTTGATACAACAGTAGTCAGTGTACAGCTTGTAAAACAGTGTAAATTTGCTGTCACCTCAAAATAACTCAACACACAGCCATTAAACCACTGGCAACAAAAGTGAGTTTCACAAGTTGCCACTGGAATCCTCTTCCACTCCTCCATGATGACATCACAGAGCTGGTAGATGTTAGAGCCCTTGTGCTACTCCACCTTCTGTTTAAGGATGCCCCACAGATGCTCAATAGGGTTTAGGTCTGGAGACATGCTTGGCCAATCCAGCATCTTTACCCTCAGCAAGGCCCTTTTTCCGTGTGCGGCATATGGTCTGAGAACTGACAGGCTGAGCCCCCACCCCTTCACCTCTGCAGCTGGTAACTGGTAGCACTCATACCTCTATTTTCAAAAGACAACCTCTGGATATGACGCTGAGCACGTGCACTTAACTTCTTTGGTCGACCATGGCGAGGCCTGTTCTGAGTTGTACCTGTCCTGTTAAACCGCTGCATGTTCTTGGCCACCATGCTGCAGCTCAGTTTCAGGGTGTTGACAATCTTCTTATAGCCTAGGTCATCTTTATGTAGAGCAACAAATCGTTTTTTCAGATCCTCAGAGAGTTCTTTGCCATGAGGTGCCATGTTGAAATTCCAGTGACCAGTATGAGATAATTGGCTACAATGTGGACATTCTTCTCTTAGGGGTGTACTAACTTTTGTTGCCAGTGGTTTAGACATTAATGGTTGTGTGTTGAGTTTGCTTGAGGGGACAGCAAATTTACACTGTTATACAAGCTGTACACTGACTACTTTACATTGTATCAAAGTGTCATATCTTCAGTGAAAAGTGAAAAAAATGTTCATTTGTAATATACATACATGTAATAAGATAAAAAAATTACTATATATATATATATATATATATATATATATATATATATATATATATATATATATATATATATATATATATATATAAGTAAGGTGAAAAAAATGCTGTAAACAAAGAATGCTTTCAAAAATGGAAGTAAAGTTAATCATTTATTTTCATCAATCAACAAAATGGTGAATGAACAAAAAGAGAAATCTAGTCTAATCAATATTTGAAAGTTTGTTCCTTTGTTAGCAGTTATCAATTCTTCTAGGTACACTAGCGCAAAGTTTTTGAAGGAACTTGGCTGGTAGGTTGTTCTAAACATGACTGTGTTTCAACCTACTTGTGACATTGATGATCATTAGCACCTGTTTGGTAAAATTGGTTGATCATACACCTGACTATAACTCTACAAAATCCCGACTTTTGTGCAAGTGTACCATAAGAATTAGATGCTGGTTTGAAGGCAAAAGGTAGTAACAACACCAAATATTGATTTGATTTAGATTTTCTTTTGTTCTCGCTACTAGTCATTATTTATATTTCTGAAAGCATTCTTGTTTACAGCATTTTTTCACACCTGCCTAAAACTTTTGCACAGTACTGTGTGTAATATATATATATATATTTTTTGGAATACCTAATTATATGACAAATCAACAGTTTTTGTGCTTCCCACTTCTTTCTTTACAAAAAAATAAACAAACTGTGAGCAGACATACCATTAGCTGTGTGTTTGTGCATCCTCTGTACTCTTGTGTGAGGTTTCTGAGTACGTTTCGATACTCTTGATATCCACCAGGCTGCATAAAGGAGCCTTCCATAAGAGTCTCCAGGCGCAAACACATGTTTCTAAGCTAAACCTACACTCATAACACACTTTTCTGGTTCTGAAAACACAGATCCTCATATTCCTTTTGTATCTGCCTCTTTGGTACTGAAGAGAGAGAAAATGAGAGTATTTGTTATTGTTTACAGTAGAATGTAAAGGTGCATCAGTTGTCATATAGAATATTTTTCAAAATGAAAAATAAATGGCAACCCTGATAGATTAAGAATATATGTAGAAAAAAATAATGTTGTTATCTGTAGATTTAAGATTACCATTATGTTTAAAATCAACAAAAGAAATTTACCAGGAGTGCCCACTTGCATACAAATGTACTTATTTAATTATAAAAGCATTTTGCCTGCATACTATTTTGCCTTGATGCTTGTTAGGCACCATTAGATCCAGTTGTGCTTTTTGTTCAGTGTCATTAAAGCAAGTACTTAGGAAGACTTCTATTGCATTCTTCTCTGCATCAGTGTGGACAGTTGAGAGCTTAGCAGGGTCCAGTGGAAAATGCACTAAGTTAAACATCTCAGTCAAATAGGCCTGTAGAGCCTGTTCTACTGCTCTCCCATTCTGGATCTGCGCCAGAGTCTCCACAGCATTCTCCAGACATGGAACCTGACGACTACGATGGCTTCCACATATACTTCTGTCAGACTGCCCCAAACTGTAAAGATATTTAAGGTGTTAAACATGCATATTTTCATTTTTTAATATACATAATGTAGTAAGACAAAAATGTTCATTGATTTAGAAAACGAATGACCAAGTACTAAATAGAGATCTACCAATGTAAAGGAAAATCATACTCATATACACTCATACATGGTCTTGTCATAAATGGTGGCAGTTCTTTTTTACTTCTGCATCAAAAATATAGAATTGTACGAAAGTGAAAACCCTTGTCATTGTGAAATGCAGCACAGCACAACACAACACAACAAAATTCAACTGCCCATACACACGCATGTGGGGCAGCTATTGAAAGCACCCGGGGAGCAGTGATAGGGACAATGCTCAAGGCTAACTTACTGGTGAGACTCGAATCCACAATCATCTGATCCGGGGCCAGCTCCCTAACCACTAGGCCACCGCTGCCACGAAGAAACATGCACTTCTTGCACTTCTAATCCATTTTATAATATAATTAATCATTAAGTAAAAGTGACCGTTCTTGTCATTGTGAGTACATGGCACATTACACCTCTGCATTTTACCCACGCACAAACACATGCAGGGGGGCAGCTATTGAAAGCGCCCAGGGAGCAGTGACAGGGACGGTACCTTGCTCAAGTGGTACATCAGGGCAACCTACTGGCCTGGGATTCAAACCCATGATCTTCAGATCCTGGGGCCAACTCTCTAACCAAAAACCCACCGCTGCCCCTGCTGACACAGCTGTCACCAAGTTTATTCGCTCATTTATTTATTTCGAAGATTCATTCATTGGTTCATTTATTCATTAATTCTGTGAGAAACACAGATCAAAGAGTGTGTCTTGGTTTAAATAGCCCAAATAATGGAGAACTAATTTTGTCTAAACAAAGGATATTTTTATAAAAGGGTATGAATAGGCAATTATATCTAAATGTGTTTTTTTGAATAGCATAGTGATTTGTAGCTTAGTCTGGTTTGTTGCTTAGTTTTGAAATACAGGCTGAATGGACTGGACATCTCATTTAGAGATGTTAACAATGTTTCTAATTATAAAATTGTTTTTTGCTAAGCTGCAAACCAGACTAATCTTCAAATCACTGTGCTATCCAAAGAAATACATTTAGTTATACTTGCATATACTATGTATCAATGCAGTCAACAGCAGTTTGTGGCTGAACATAACTGACTATTAATTGATATTGACTCTTCAAAACACTAAGCTTTGCTTCTCCTGATTTACTGACCAGTGCCAGTGAGTGTACGTCCTTCAGTGACAGTTTTGGGCTTAGCACGGTTGAACACATATTTACAGAAGTCATGGGTCTGCTGCAAAAAACGTGGGTCAAGATCCTTCTCTGTCAGCTCCTCCATCCTCACCAGGTCATCATCTCTAGCTGGTCGTGGAAATACAAAACACCGCCGCTCTGTGAAAAAATTTCGTAAACAGCGCCTGGGCAGGCTGACAGTTTATCATTTTAGAACTTCCTAGAATGGGAAGGCAGAAAAAGGTTAAGAATATACATGAATATACATCAAGAAAATACCTGTAGAACCATCACCCTCTAGTTTTTAAGGTTACTGGTGAAAGAGTGCTTGGCAAATAGTTTACAAATACCACCTATATGTTTCAATAAATGCCCCAAAAATCAAAAAATTAATTGCATTTATACAAAAAGCAGTTTTCACTAGCTGCTTTTAGAATTTTTTTCTAAAAAATTCTAGCACTCTGGACTCTGAATCCAGTGATCCTGGGTGGTAAGTGGTCTAGTGGTAGGGTGCTTGCCTATGGACCTATGGCTCAAGAGGTCCCAGGTTTGAATCCCACCTCTAACTACCACCACTGGGTACCCTTAACCCTGAGTTCAGTCTCCAGGGGGACTGTCCCTGTAATTAAGACATGGATAAGAGCATCTGCTAAATGCCATAAAATGTAAATGGTTTAAAGCAGGCAAACAAGTGTTTAGCAATAGAATAGTCAGTACTGTTTCTGAACATATGAGGACTCCAAGTTAATGGCCTCTTCCTCAATCATGCTGCTGTTGCTGACAGAACAAAACCTCTGATCTCCTTAGCTGTTTTCTCCTCTTATCTCCATAGCTGTATTATTTGTTTCATATAATTTTAAATCATCAGCTTTTCATTCCATTTTATGACAATGTTATAATAATCAGACCAACGTGAAAAAAAAAGGTCAAAATAATCTTATACATTTTAACATTTATGACATTTAACAGATATTCGGATATAGACCCACTTCATTTTCAAAATTAAAGGGACATTCTCCTTGAAGCAATTTGGGATTAGTGAACCCTATAGTTGCTCAGGAACCCAATGGTGTTAAGTGTTGGTTTACATTGCAACTTTTCAAGTAAAATATTGATTTGTTTTTTTTTTTTTTCATTTTTGGAAGCAAAACCATTGTGTGTTAAAAAAATCTCTGTCAATAAAAAAGAAACTGATGGTAGAAAATCCAAAAGTGATCTATTATTGCCGCAACATTGGGGCTTTAGATGGATGTTTATGTGAAAAGTGAAAGTGACAACCCTTGTCATTACGAGGTCACAGCACAGCAAGCTGAACCACGAACGGTAAATTGGACCTCTGCTTTTAACCCATGCACACAAACACCGCAGCAGTGGCAGCTACTGAAAGCACCCAGGGAGCAGTGATGGGGAGGGTACCTTGCTCAGGGCTACCTCAGGGCAACCTACTTGTGAGGGAATCGAACCACATTCTTGCGATCTAGGGCCAACCCCAACCACTAGACCACCGCTGTCCATGTGTGTGAAATTCCGTGAGTACATGTCAGCCACATGACCTGTGTTTAGAATATTTTTTTATTTATATATTTAGAATATTTCTTACCGGGTTTGAGCACCAAAGCACTCTCTGCCATTCATCAGCAGTGATAGTTGCCTGTTTTTCCAGCTTCAGGGTAACCGAGACTGCCCAGATAAAGGAAGCGAAACATATGATAAATTCTGCAGATTCATCATCTTCACTCCCCTTCTGGGCTCTTCACCTGATAGTTCTGGAACCAGTTTGTCACATAACTGCAGCAGCAGCACTGCTTAAGGAAACAGTATCTGTGTTTGTAAACCCAGCCACTAGATGCACAAGCCAGTGTATTTTCTTTCTCGTGTCGTCCTAATTCGGTAAATGGGGAGGGTTACGCCAGAAGGGCATCCGTGTAAAACTTTGCCAAATCAATATACGGACAACGAAACAGAATTCCCAGATTGGTTAAGGCCCACCAGTGCTGTTAGTTTGCAGGGTGCTGGTGGAAATTGGACTACTGTTGGCCAAAGAAGAAGAAGAGAGAGGAAGGCATGTCCAGAGGGAGAAGGAGAGAAAGAAGGAGAGGAGATTGGAAGTGAGGGTAGGGACTTTGAACAAGTAAGGCATGACTAAAAGTGCAGAGAATTAGCTGATATGATGGAGAGAAGAAAGGCTGATATTTTGTGTGTGTGCAAGAGATTAGATGGAAGGATAGTAAGGCCAGGTGTATTGAAAGTGGGTTTAAATAGTTCTACCATGGTGGATAGGAAGGAGGAATGGAGTAGGTGTTATCCTGAAGGAAGAGTATGTGGAGAGTGTTTTGGAAGTGAAGAGGTGTCAGGAGGGTGATGAGTTTGAAGCTAAAGTTGGGTTGCGTGATAATGAATGTTGTTATGCTTATGCTCCACAAGTTGGTTGTAAGAGAAAGAGAAGGAAAATCTGGAGTGAGTTAGATGAAGTGATAGAGAGTAAAAATTCAGGAGAGAGAGTGGTGATTGGTGCAGATTTTAATGGTCAAGTGTTGGTGAAGGAACAGAGGTGATGAGGGAGGTGATGGGTAGGCATGGTGTCAAGGAGAGGAATGCTGAAGGTCGATGGTTGTTGGGATTTTGCAAAAAGGATGGAAATGGCTGTAGTTAATACTTATTTTAAGAAGAGGGAGGAGCACAGGGTGACGTATAAAAGTGGAGGAAGATGCTCACAGGTGGATTATATTCTTTGCAGGAGGGTCAGTTTGAAAGAGATCAGAGACTGCAAAGTAGTGACAGGGGAGAGTGTAGCTAAACAGCATAGGATGGTGGTCTTAGGATGACCTTGGAGGTCAAGAGGAGGAAAGGAGGGCAGAGCCGAGATCAAGTGGTGGAAGCTAAGGAGAGGACTGTAAGGTGGAATTAGCAGAGTTAACACGGGCACTGGAAGGTCAAGAGCTCTGGATTGCTGGGAAACCATTGCAGAAGTGATCAGGCAGACGGTTAGAAATGTACTTGGTGTGACATCCAGAAGGAAGAAAGAGGATAAGGAGACCTGGTGGTGGAACCAAGAAGTCCAGGAGTGTAGTCAAGAAGAGGAGGCAAAGAATATGGGACATACAGAGAGATGAAGGAAGTAGACAGGTACAAGGAGATGAACCTGGGCAGGGCAAAGAAAGCAGCGTCGAAGGCCAAAGATAAGGTGTTTGCTGAATTGTATGAGAGGTTGGACAGTAAAGAGGGAGAAAAGGACCTTTACCGATTGGCTAGACAGAGAGACAGATCTGGGAAAGATGTGCTACAGGTCAGACTATTAAAGATAGAAATGGTAACGTACTCACAGGTGAACAGAGCGTGTTGAGCAGATGGAAGGAATACTTTGATAAGCTGATGAATGAAGAAAATGTGAGAGAGAGAAGACTGGATGATGTGAGAAGAGTTAACCAGGAAGTGCAGCAAATAAACAAGATGGAAGTAAGGGCAGCGATGAAGAGTGATGAAGAATGGAAAGGCTGTTGGACCGATGACATACCAGTGGAAGCATGGAGATGTTTGGGGAGATGGCAGTTGAGTTTCTGACCAGATTGTTTAACACAATCTTGGCAAGTGAGAAGATGCCTGAGGAGTGGAGACAAAGTGTACTGGTACCGATCTTCAAGAATAAGGGTGATGCACAGAGCTGTAGTAACTATAGAGGGATAAAGTTGATCAGCCACACCATGAAGTTATGGGAAAGAGTAGTGGAAGCTCGGTTAAGAAAAGAGGTGAGGATCAGTGAACAGCAGTATGGTTTTATGCCGAGAAAGAGCACCACAGATGCAATGTTTGCTCTGAGGGTGTTGATGGAGAAGTACAGAGAAGGTCAGAAGGAGCTGCATTGTGCCTTTGTGGATTTGGAGAAAGCATATGACAGGGTGCCTAGAGAGGAGTTGTGGTTTTGTATGAGGAAGTCTGGTGTTACAGAGAAGTATGTGAGAGTAGTTCAGGATATGTATGAGGGCAGTGTAACAGTGGTGAGATCTGCAGTGGGAGTGACGGATGCATTTAAAGTAGAGGTTGGATTACATCAAGGATCAGCACTGAGCCCGTTCTTGTTTGTAGTAGTGATGGACAGGTTGACGGACGAGGTTAGACAGGAGTCTCCGTGGACGATGATGTTTGCTGATGATATTGTGATCTGTAGTGAGAGTAGGGAGCAGCTTGAGGAGAACCTGGAGAGATGGAGATATGCTCTGGAGAGGAGAGGAATGAAAGTGAGTAGGGCAAAGACAGAATACATGAGTGTGAATGAAAGGGAGGAAAGTGGAGTGGTTAGGATGCAGGGAGTGGAGGTAACAAAGGTGGAGGAGTTTAAATACTTGGGATCAACCGTTCAGTGTAACGGTGAGTGTGGAAGAGAGGTGAAGAGGAGAGTGCAGGCTGGTTGGAATGGGTGGAGAAGAGTGGCTGGAGTGATTTGTGACAGACGCGTACCAGCTAGAGTAAAAGGGAAGGTTTACAGGACAGTAGTGAGACCAGCTATGTTGTATGGGTTGGAGACGGTGGCACTGACGAAAAGGCAGGAGGCGGAGCTGGAGGTGTCAGAGTTAAAGATGCTGAGATTTTCGTTGGGTGTGACGAGGTTGGACAGGATTAGAAATTAGTATATTAGAGGGACAGCTCAGGTTAGACGTATTGGAGACAAGGTTAGAGAAGCAAGGTTGCGTTGGTTTGGCCATGTGCAGAGGAGAGACGATGATTATATTGGAAGGAGGATGTTGAGGATGGAGCTGCCAGGAAAGAGGAGAAGAGGAAGACCAAAGAGGAGGTTTATGGATGTGGTGAGAGAGGACATGCAGGTGGTCGGGTTGAAGCAGGAAGATGCAAAAGACAGGAAGAAATGGAGACAGTTGATCCGCTGTGGCGACCCCTAAACGGGAGCAGCCGAAAGAAAAAGAAGAAGAAGTATCTGTGTTTGTAGGTGGATGTGTGCTTGTGTGAATCAGTAAAGGATACTGCAACTTTTCAAGTGCCATGTTGTCTATCACCCCTAAGCTGTTGTAGACCAGCGTACTGCTGAGAAGAACTGCCAGACAGAAGATCCAGGTGTCATGCTTTTCATCACCCTGGAAATCAGGATCAATTACCACCAATATTCCAATAACAATCAGAAAATAATGCAAGTTTGTTACCTCATGATTGTTAAACCTGACTATTTTATTTGATGAAAAAGCACAAAATTTTATAAAAAAAATACTTTGTCAACATCACCCAATCCCTCAGTGTCAAGCAGCACCAATGTGTGTCCTGTTTTAGAAGGGTGTGGCACACACCACATCCAGATACCTTTTGTCTTCGACTCAATAGTGCTGCCTAGAGCAAAGCCTTAAAGTAAACAGAAAGTTACAACCATTATAACGTAATCACAAACAAAGGTTTGTCAAGAATTTTCTCCATTTTTGGTTTGTATTGCCTTTTATTGTATTGTTGACTCCTTTTACTGTCAAACAAATAGTAATTGCGATCAGAGCATGTGACATTGTACTTTAAAGATTACAACAGTAAATGTTTGGAAAATATATGTAAGTATTTAACATAAAGTATATCACTTCTGTAGCTCTACCAACTGACTGATGGAACAGAAAAATAGAACACAAATTATTTGTGAAAATGGCTATAGAAAAAATATATTATTACTGACTTGATTCAAGTTTTCTCTTACCTGTCTGCTTTCCTGCCAGGCGGTTCATGAGGTAAGACTTCCCTGTCCGGTAGAGCCCCACCACAGACACCACCACCACTGGCTGAGTTATCCCATCCAGAATTTTTTTGGCTTGTTTCAAAACCAAAGGCAGCCCCTCAGAGTCGCTACCAATCAGACAAACTGGCTTCTTCATAGTGTTTGAAATCTGCTCACAATCACAATGTAAATTTGCAAACCAGAGTCAAAGGGGCTATAACGAGTCATAACCAAGTGTCTCAGACACAAGCTAATAGGCCTACAAATCAAATAACTTTTTAAACAAGGCTGCTTTAAGAGAAAAAGTAAAATCCCTTATAATTCTTAGAATTATTCATAGAAATACAACAAAAAAAAGTTATTGTTACAAAATTGTGTTATAAAGACTATCCTGCCTTTACTGGACATGCTGGAAAAAAAATTGTTTGCATGTTAAAAGGGCAGCAACTTTAAACTCTTTTGTGGTACATTAAGAATATTTATCTCAATAAGAGAAATGTGTTGCCACCACTGCATTTAACAGTTTGTTAAGCATTAATGTTAAGGCAAGGCATTTTATGAAAACATAAGGCTTACAATATTAAGCTACATTTGAGAGTGTTTTTCAATCTGTCTGATAGCAATGAAATAAATCATTCACCAGGTTCTTTAGTCCTTTCAAAATGACAAGTTTTCCAAAAAGAGATTATAAGTGCTCTTTCAATAGGTCTTCCAGCATTGTGTTGTGATGTGTGAATCTGTGTCAAGTCACATTTAATAATGAGAAGCCAATCTCCAAGCATACATAGAGCAAGAGGCAGAGACACTGTGGGAATGTCACTACCCCATCAAAGACAAATATACTCATACACATAATCTCAACAAGGAAACATTTCAGCATCTCCAAGCACTGTTGAAAAAATGCAGCACCCAGAGAAAACTCATGCAGACAGGGGGAGGACATGCAAATTCGTATTAATGAAAGTGACAACCCTTGTCATTGTGAAGTGCAGCCCAGCACAACACAACGAAATTCAACCTATGCGTTTCACCCATACACACCCGTGCAGCAGGGGGCAGCTATTGAAAGCGCCCGGGGAGCAGTGATGGCGACAGTACCTTGCTCAAGGGTACCTCAGGGCAACCTACTGGTGAGGGAATCAAACCCACAATCTTCCGATCCGGGGCCAATGCCCTAACCACTAGGTTGCCCCAATGACCCAAGCCACCCCACCAAAAAATCGAATCCACACATTTTTTTGCTTTGAGGCAACATTTTTTATTAAATACTTTTACTGGAAACCTGTCCAGGGTATTGTCTAATTTTCAATCTTTTAGATGGATTGCTGTTTGGTTGTTAGACTAATTTTGTACAAAATGTTTTCCCAGTCCATTAGATGGTGCTTTTTCATGGCGGGCCCCATCATAATTGTACCAGTTCCCTTAACACAGAAGACAAGGGTTTGATGTCCCATCTGAGAAGGAATCATAAACACTGTGTCTGTACTTTGAAAAAGACACAGATTATTTTCATCCACAGGAGTGGCATGTTATTATTGCTACTTTCATAACAATACGTAGACATGGGAGGAGGATTTAAAGGATGAGACTTGTTGTTGGAGGCAGAAATCCCAGGGTGGGGCTGCAGAGTAATACCCTGGAACATTGTACTGTTTTTGAAATCACACAACATTAAAAAAAGAGGGTGGAAGAAACCCACCCCAGCTGTCTAGGGGAAGCCAACCACTTCCCTCATAACCCCTCCAGTGATTCTGATGTGAAAGTTGGAATGAAGGTAGATTAAAAGAAGCAGGATAGTTTCCTTGTATAGATAATGATATAGATGAGGTATAGATAATGTCCTGGTGACATGCAATCAGAGAGGCTATTCTAATCTCTTACACATGTAGGGTCTGCGAGGGGTGAAGACATAATACACTGTAAACTGTAATCCCTATAAAAATTTCTATCTTATTTGGTCCGCCTTGGACTCTTCGAAGCAGCTGTATCACAACTTTCGCATTATGAATCGTGACTTTATGATTAAATAAACCGTACTTACCTCGGCTGCCGTCTTCGGGGGTGTGAGGAGTCTGATCTCTTCCAGAATCGCAATGCAACAGCAACGTTAAGGTATTTTTCCACCCTGGCGACTCGTTTGGAGCGTAAAAGGAAGACACACCCAGAGAGGTACAAACAGGAGGTACAAAAATCACAAAACCAGGCGCCCCGACCTTCTGCTGACCTTACATGGTCAAGGAAACTATCGCCCTGAAAACGTGCTCCTGAAAGTGAAAGTGAAAGTACCTCGCTATCGTTTACCCCCAGAACATGTTGTGCTTAAAGAAAACCTCAGCCTAATAAACCGAGAAGAATATTACATTTAAACGCTTTTTCCCCACTTTTTTTCCTTTTTTCGGTTGCTGCGTCAGTAGGTTGATTTCTCGGAAAGCCACTGCTTTACCTGAAACCCCCTCTCCTAGAAACTTGTCGGGCTGGATCGTTCTGCACTGAAAGCAGTCAGCTTTCCTCACATTCTCGGTACAGTTGCTGTAGCAGATTATTTCAGAGCAAGTGGTAAGTTTTTGGGTTTTGTCAAGGATTTGTTAAAGTTTCTTGAGTTTGTAGCGTATCTTAAACAATATGTGAGGCATGCTTAACCCTGAAAAAAGTGCTGGCACAATAGGAGTTGTTAACACTGATAGAGTCTTCATAGGTGACTTTTTTAAATAGCCAAAAACGGAAACAGGTATCTTTTAAAAAATATCAAAATATTGCTGGATTTAAAAATGAGCTCATAGCAACTTCTGTAATATTTTAGAAAACATCCTATCCACTCTAACTATTATTTTTTAAATTTAACATGCTGATGTCAAAATACGTGTTTGAATAATTGGAAATGCATTTTCTATTTCTATTGTTATACTACAAATTGTAACATGACCATTTTAAAAAGTTGGGAAACATGTAAAGTCTACAAATTTATGCTTTTAGAATTAAAATTCTAGAGTAAAAAAAAATTTTTTTTTTAATTTAAATTTTTACATTGTTTTACTCTTATTGTCATTTACAGTGTGGCTATAATGACTTGTGTTGCTGTACTGGTGAACTATGAACACTGTGAAAACTGTGGGACTGCTTAGGAATCTTAGAATTCCTATTCATTTGACCTAAACATTTATTCAAAATTTATTCAAAACATTACCTAAGTATAAATTAACTTTTTTGGCTGTGGTTAATACCTGAATAACCACAGCCAAAAAAGGTTATTTATACTTAGGTAATGTTTTGAATAAATGCACAATGCAGAATGTTACAGCAGTATTTGACATATTTACTATACCATAGAGAAATGAGGAAATCATACATAAAATGCTGAAAATTGTATTTCCATACTGCAGACTGTGGCAAGGGAGCATCATGTGTAGTGATTCCATGCCAGCACCCATTTGTTTGGTGGAAAATGTAAATGGTTCTTTGTTTGTGAGTGATGATGCCATTAAGTACCTGGACGGGATAAGCCAGCTGGTGGTGGTCGTGTCTGTGGTGGGGCTCTACCGAACTGGAAAGTCTTACCTCATGAACCGCCTGGCTGGAAAAAAAACTGGTAGGAGCAACCAAGCATTTTTAAACATTATCCCTTGAAGATTTTGGCAAGGACAAACTGGGTCTCTCTTCCACAGTGATTTGTTGGATCATATACACTGTTATGAAACAAACAATAGGAAACCCTCAGAGGCTGAAAAATAAAACATTCATTTTCAAAATAGGTTTATGCAGCTAGGTAGTGTAATACTATAGCTGTATTAGTTGCAAAGCCAGTCACTGCCCAAAATAACCCTGTTGAATCCAATAATCATTTATATTTTATTTTGTTAAAATAAGTGTTAGCATGTTGCTTCCCTTTACTTCCACTTTAAAAACAAGCTAACATAACCGGTTGTGCAAACATGCAAGGGAATGTGATTAACCCCCAAAATGTTGTACTTATTGTAACCATGTTTCTGATGTTTTTAACTTCAACTGCAAGAAACTCACTTTGTACTGTATACCTCTCTGCTTTGAATTTATTATCTTTTTGTCTTATTGTTTTACTGTATATTTTTGGGTTTTACTGTTTTCTCTACTAGTTTTCTATTATTTTGCTGCTTTTTATTCCCCCTAACCTCATGTCTACTCTAAAAAGGAGGGTCCCCCTTAATGTTGTGTTTCCATTGTATAGTGCTTTACAATAAATTACAAATGTGACACATTTTGCAGTTGAATTTGATTTATTCACATATGAAATTCTTATTCACATATGAAATTTTATACATTTATCATATTATCCACATTCATGCAGAAAATTAAACTTTATTTACATAGAATTTTGATTTGCTTTTGAATTTGGAACATTTTCAAAAATACTCTGCCATAGTTTTAGGTTAAAGAAAAATAGGCTATTATCTCATAAATGCTTACATAAATGCTTATGTATAGTGTATGTTTAACTTAACATTTAATGTATAGTGGCTCATTTCCAAATAAATGGAATCAAACCCTCAAAAAATGTAAAGTAGTAAAAGCTTTTTTTTTACAATTGCTGTTATAAATCTAATTATTTATGTATTTTTGTTAAATTTAAAAAGATGAAATTAGTAATCCTTAATTGATAACAAATTTTATTTCAATATTTTACAAACGTTATCACATATATTATTGTAGTAAACACTTCTTACGAGCAATATTTAAGTTCCCTGTTACAATTCTAATATCTAGTACCTTCCCTAAATAATGATGATGCTTTCTTGCTGATTTTAGGTTTTGCTCTTGGTAGCAGCATTGAGTCGAAGACAAAGGGAATCTGGATGTGGTGCATTTCACACCCCTTTCAAGCAGGACATATGCTGGTGCTGCTGGACACGGAAGGGCTGGGGGACATAGACAAGGTGAAGACTCCAACTCTCATTAAAATAAACCAAAAAATAAATGTATGCGATGTCCGCTTAGAGCGAAATATAAAAAAAATATATACTTAAAAATATAAGTAATATCAGCAAAATGTAAAAGTAATTCAGAAGTAAAACATGATTGTTCTTTGCCTTATATGAAGTTTATTTGAAAACAATACATTTCAAATAAACCCTTCACATGCACAGTTCTCTTAATAAAACAGTACTTTAGGAAAGCAAAAAATACCCTCAGATACACTTTCTGGCTCTTAAACTAAACAAACTGGAGTTAGCCAGAAGCTAACACAGTACAATAACTATAATAACTGTAAAATGTTATAAAGTTGCTAATATTCAGGTTACTTAGGCCAACACAGAGAAAAGCCTACAGTAAAACAAAAAGGAAAAAATAAAACTTACATGGCATGACAACAGCATCCTTATAATGATTCCATACTTTATTAATTGATTTTTAACTGGTCAGAATTTTCTCACAATGCACATCAATATCTGAAATTTTAATTTTGTGAAACTAGGTGCAATTTGTTGGCTGACCTGTAGCTATGGCGAGTGTAACACATCTCTGAGTGCATTTTCCTGAAGTGTATAATGAAAATATTATTTTAGGGGGACTCAAAGAATGACGCCTGGATCTTCTGGCTGGCTGTGCTGCTTAGTAGCACTCTGGTCTACAACAGCTGTGGCACAATTGACAACACAGCATTGGAAAAGCTGCAGTATCCTTCATACTAACACAAATCTATACGCTTTAAAAGTATTATGTCTTAAAACAATAGTAGAGCCATATGGGATATATAGAAGTAGAACTAGAACTATTTAGAACATACATTCACCAGCATTTTTTTTTATGATGTCTTTAATCCTAAATTTGCTTTAGCTATGTCACTGAGCTTGCAGAGCACATTAAGATCAAACCACCTTCACCAGCAGGAGCTGAAGACGAGGAAGAGGAACAAGAAGACAGCCAGTTTGTGAGGTTCTTCCCAAATTTCATCTGGACAGTACGAGACTTTGTTCTAGAACTGGTGATAAAAAAAAAGGGCCAAGTTACTGAGGATGAGTACCTGGATTTTGCCCTTCAACTGAAGAAAGGTAATAATAATAATAGAATTGATAAAGATTGGTGATTTGGTAATGGAGTCATACAATGGAATTCATTACATTTTCTTCACTTGTTTTTAATTGTCTTGAAAATTTAGTTGCACTTAGACTTATACTTTGCCCTCACCCAAATATTTGTAAAGAGCATTATTTAAAATATACGTTTTTTCGATTGTTAACATTATTTTAGGTTAAAATACAAAGGTTCAGTTTCTGTGTATTTGTAGAATTTAACGTATTTAAAAAATGTATCCACTACTCAGGATTAAAACTTCTTTTAAATTTACATTGTACAAATAAAAAGGAAATTGTGGAATAAAATTGGTCAAAAAATTTTTTGTACATTTGTTCCCTTAAAATATGTTAAACTAATTTTCCCTTAAAAATCTATTGAAATGTTTTGAACTAAAGTTAATTTGTATACTACTCTAAGTGTATGAAGTATCTTTTTTTTAGAGTTTTAAACAGTACTTAAACAGTCAAAATAATGTCACATCGTGGCAGATGAGGCAGGATGTGAACAAAGAATCAGGCTCATCGACAGGGGTTTAATTACAGAAGATGAACTGACAATGCACAACCACACCATATATGCATACACTAACAAACTAAGTACTCACAAACAACTCACAAATGCCATGTCACGATGACAAACAAGTCAAGTAATGTAACCAACAGCTCTGTCCTGACTTATACTTAGAGTCTAATGA
Organism: Hepsetus odoe; assembly: GCA_017165825.1. NCBI lineage: Eukaryota > Metazoa > Chordata > Actinopteri > Characiformes > Hepsetidae > Hepsetus > Hepsetus odoe. The sequence goes on from CM029387.1 coordinate 12,546,671, forward strand.
GCCACACCTGGCAAAGTGGGACAAGTACCAGGTGTGGCCAGTCAGGGCAGAGTTATACATGACAGAAACCTTTATCCAAACCTAGTTTAAAGTAAAAATTTTGTAAAATTGTAATTGCAGATGAAATTGAACCAATCAGTGTGTAATACTAACTTTTTAAAAAACTTTCTTTCTTTCTTTCAGGTTTTGGTAAGACAGTAAGTGATTACAATCTTCCTCGTCAGTGTATTCGGAGCTATTTTCCAACCCGGAAATGCTTTGTGTTCCCATTGCCGGCCTCCCAAGAAAACATGGCTTTCCTTGAAAGTGTAGATGAGCAAAACATTTTGCCAGGCTTTCTGAAGGTTACAGATTGTTTCTGTGACTATGTCTTTAAAGAAAGCAAAGTTAAAACACTTAAAGGGGGATACAGTGTCACCGGGAGGAGTAAGTGCTTTATTGTGTGTTTTTATAAGTGATTATTTTTAATGATCTTATATTTATTAATCTAATTAAACTTTAAACCTTAATGCAGTCAAATGTTTTGCATCAGCTTTTGTGTATAACAGTGCCATTACTGTGTGTGTGTGTCTTAATATATTTTATCAGTGTTCGGTCATCTTGTGAGACAATATCTGGATACAATCTCTAGAGGCAACATGCCCTGTCTAGAAAATGCTGTAGTTGCCATGGCAAACATAGAGAACCACGATGCAGTACAGGAGGGGCTTAAGGTGTACCAGTACGGGATGGAAAAGGTACATATGCATACTCACATATATATGTAAAATCTCTAAATGCTATCCTGGTTTGAATGCTACCAAGTGACCAAATTAAAGAATGTAGTCTTCAGAAAAATAGATGATACATTTTCTCATAAATATATATGTATATTATGGTAAAACTATATGGAAGATTAATTTCACAAGTTAGCTATGTTAAAAACATATGTTAAAATAGCTATGTTAAACTAATGTGTTCTGCTATATCAGTAGTTTATTCCAAATAATTGGAGTGTTTGTAGCTGTCAAATACCCAAATCATAATGTAAGTATATTTCAGCCCGTTTTATTCTTCATATTATAATTATTAATAATATTTTGTGAGTGCAAAACATATTAGTTGACATTAACCTTAAATACACTGAACATTTTTATAAGATCCTGTCACATCTGACCCTGACCTAATAATAAATTTTTTTTGACATTTTGTTCCAGGTGAGGACTTTGTTCCCTGTCGATGATTGTGAACTTTCTGCTGAACACCAGAGGTGCAGCAACATGGCTACTACTGAGTTCATGAAGCGTTCTTTTAAAGATGAAAATGCAGACTACCTCAGGTCACTGACAGTGAGTCAAAGCAACTCATACATCATACAATGCCAAAATTGTGCCAAAATTATTATTGTACATTCGCATTCTAATGCCATCTCTCCTTCCATATCTTTCAACAATGAAAAGAGCAGTGAGAGAAATGGAGCAGCAGAAAAAACCAGCAGAGGAGAAAAAGAAGAAAATTTTTTACCTTTTTATTCATAAACACAAAGATTAGGGAATGCACTGCTTACTGAGATTAAAGTGTGTTGACAAACTTCCAATCATACTGCTATGCATACTATATGGCCATATCCACTATTAGCACAACAATTTAGAAGTTAAAGTTGTCACTGAATTACTCAAATTATTTAAATTAACATTAATTTATGTAAATGTTCATGTGGGATATTCTTACATATGCATACATTTTCTGCATTTTCAGGAGGCAGTGGATAAAAACTATTTGGAGCTCCTTGATCAGAACATTGATAAATCAGAGAGAAAGTGCTGGGAGCTGCTGTCTGACCTGCACAAGGATATGCATGAGCACCTGCAGCAAGGGGAATACACAAAGCCTGGAGGATATGAACTTTACTGCAGACACAGAGATAGCATCATTGCCCAGTACCAGAGACAGCCCAAAAAGGGAGTCAAGGTATGAAATGAAGTACCCACTTGACCTCCAATATTTTAACCATAGAAAGTAAAAGAGAAAAGACTCAAGGGATGTTTATCTTTAAACCTCCCTAACTTTATATCATAGTGTCTGCATATTTACTTATTCATTTTATTAGGCTCAGGATGTTTTGGAGAAGTTTCTGAGTGAAAGAAGTGTGGAAGCAAATTCCATTATACAGACTGATAAAAAACTATCTGAAACTGATAAACAGATAAAAGGTAAGGTGGCTACAATTGTTTTTTTAACAACAATGTTTGAGTAATACCATATGAACTTTAATATTTTACTAATTGGGGACCCTTGCTGTCCTGATAGAATTTTTTTTTGAGAACCAAAATGCACATCTGAGTATTGTAGGTCACCTTTCCTATTGTAGAACATAGGATGTGTGTTCAGTTAAAATAAACAATTAATTAATTTAATTCATTTTGTAATTAAGTCCCCACCACCCCAACCACCTTTATACAAGGTACATCATTTAAAACAACAGCTTTTGTCATATGAATCTGTTGACTTGAACAGTTTGAGCTGCGCCTGAAGAAATCAACTGGTTTCTCTTTATGCTCTGGATGTATTGCCATCCTGGGCTGCAACAGCCTCCAATTTAAGAACCACTAAATTCTTTAGGACTACGTTAAGAGAAACCCATATTTACTTATACTTGCCAGTTAATATAATTTCTTACCCCCATTTTGGTCATTTGGAATCTTCTCATTTTTCATCTTTTTTTTCAAAGATCTCAAACATATAACAAATCACTTTTTAACATATGTATTTTTGGAAATTAAAGATAAAACCAAAGGTTTCTTAGAACAATGCAGTAGAAGAACTAATTTTGTTACCTAAAACATGTACATTGTGTTGAAAGGGTTCACAGACTCACACATTTCATGTACAAAACCTGCTCTTTTTAGTATCATCCTTTTAAAATGTTATTTAGAATGTGAAAGAAGGATAAAAGTCTTTTATCCTTTTTACACATTATTTTTCTCTCCTTCTAAATCTTTCAATGAACAGAGGAGAGCGAGAAGGCAGCTCTAATGGAGCAGCAGAAAATTGCAGAAGAGGAGAAAAAGAAGGAAATGGAGCAAGCAATGTGGATGGAGAGAGAGTGCCATAAGGAGCTGCTGCAGCAGATGGAGAGGAAGTTTGATGAGGAAAAGCATCTGCAGGAGAAGGAACTTATCAAAGCTTTGGAAAGTAAATTGGTTGAGCATAAAAACCTCCTTGCAATAAATTACATGGAGAAGGCTGAGCTGATTGGTCAGGAGATCGAGCAGCTTAAAAAAGAAAAAGAAAAAAACAGTCATACTCTATTTAAAGAGATTTTAATGCCTCTTGTGGATGTTGGCAAAAGTGTGTTCTCCGACATCCTCCATTATAAACTTGCAGCAAAACAGCTGAACATCCAAACCAGAGAAATAAACTCATAAAATGTCTATGAAAATCCAAAAGCATGGCTGTCAGATTATAACTTTTAATGACCACATTTCTACAGAGTTTAGTATTATATGCCATTTAACTGGGCAGAGGTTAAATACTAGTAACAATGTCTTTAAAAATGTCACTAATTACTCCATTACAGAGTATAAATGAACACAGTTCACTTGAATGAAATTGTATTTTATAAATAAAACAATAGCTGATAAATGAAATTCCTTTTTTGCTCTTAATGTGTGCTATCGGTCCAGTGCTGCATACACAAACAGTGTTGAATGTGATAAGCAGTAATATATGCAGTAATAAGCATAGCAGTAATATATGCAGTAATAAGCATATATTACTGAATACAGTTTTACAGTAAAAATGAAATGTTAGACACCTTATTTAGCAGCAGGTCATTAAGAAAGTACAAGGTGCAAAAAGTTTAGATGGCCTTAATCATTCATGTCCAAAGAGACATAGATTAGATTATGGCAGTCAGTAGTCATGACAACAGCCAGATATGAACACATGAACCATGCTCCATGATTTAAGAAATAAACTGCCAGTTTATAGCTAAGTGTTAAATCAAAGAAATACACAGTTCTGCTCAGGAACCAATTTAACAAAGGAAGTGCGTCAACATAAACAATGATCTATGCTCTGCTCTGACTCATTGCTGCTTATAATGCCAGCCCCCAGTGAGGCACACCTGTCGCCCAAGCGGGCACAGGTGAACACAGTCAGAGCAGAGCACCGCCTACTGTGACAGACAATTAATTTTTTTTTACTTACAATCTTGCAGCAAGCAAACCACTAATGACTTTCATTTAGACTACTCTATACACAGAACATATCAGGTCCAGGTCTCCGGACTTCTGATCTGAAACTTTCAATCAACCACTCAAACCAATCATCACACACAGTCCCTCGCGCCTGGCCGGACAGCTGCTTAAGAAGTCCCAGATCATCCCAGATTTGTCCGTTCTTTGTTCTGAGAATTGGTCCTGTGTTGTGTATCACATGAAGTATTAGATTGCCGCAGAATACTTGTGTCTCACTTTCTCCTTTCTAATCATGATATTGAGTTAACAGGTGCAGATGTTTGTTCTTCACACACACACACCATTTCATGTTAGTCACTGTTGGTCTGCTTTATTTGGCATCAGCATTAGTGCAGTGCTTTTTTCCCCTTATATGGTGCTGAGTCTTTGCACGCTTGTTGCATTGCTGACAGTGAATCTGAAATAGAAAGTGAAAGAGAATAGCCAACGTTTTATCGCTGCGGTCATGACCAGGAAATTCGTAAATAGTTAAAAAAGTTAAAGTATTTGAATTTCAAAGAGTGCTGTCGTTGAGTTTCCCTCTCTTATGGGTGATTTCTCGGAAAGTCAGTGTTACCCTGAACGCAGTGGCGTTTGGGAGCTTAGGGCGGGCTGTTTTGCTGTGCAGCGGTCAGATCCCAGAGTAGAGTAGCGTGAACCTAGCAAGAATAATGAACCGGAAGTACTTCTGTTGTCGTGGTTACCAAGGATGCATTTTTCAAATTTAAAGGCTTACGCTTTAGATATCGAGGTGGCTTGCGGTTCCGTGAGACTACACCGATATTTTGCTCCGTATTTCATTGCCAAAGCGATTCATTTCAGCCTCTTTTGTGGATTAAAGGTAAAAATAGTGTTGTCGTTATGATGTATTTTGATATATAAATATTGGTGATAAGATTTCTTTATTTTTTTAATGTACAAACCACCTTATACTTTTGTATTATATATAAATCATATAAGAATATTCACATTACTATTTTTATAATAATTATTATTATTTATCACATTATAAAGTCGCAAATGTAATTCAGTCTGTGTTAACTGATAAAGTCTACAGTGATGGATTACTACGGTACTGGCTTCAGACACAAGGTGGAGAAGTGGCCGTGGTCTTCCAGAACAGGCTTTTTCCACAAGACTTCTATTCCCGAGTTTCAACAAGAAAAGAAGGTGAAGATATATCAGATCAGGTCAGATATATCAAATAAGCGTCATTGAAAAGTTTGCTGGGTTTTAGTTAGTAGAAAGTACCTGAGTAGGTTTGTTTCTTTTATAGATTTTTTAGAACTAGTTCAAGTGTGGAAAATGTATATAAACCAGAGATTTTATGCATTTTCTTCCTGGTTTATATTTTCTACACGTTTTAATCAATAAATATGGTAATTACGTCGATGCCATTGCAATATATCATGGCAATATTTATTATTCTTTTATGTAAATGGACTGAAATGTAATAATCGATTGATGAAACCGGACTTTTATTTTGATAAACCAAGGAGATGTTGCAACCGGAAGTCTCCCCCGTATTCTTGGCAATTTCACACTGCTCAATTTCACACTGCTTGGAGAGAAAGCGGGGTTTCAGGGGCTGCAGCCGAACCCGCTAGAAGACGGCGGTGCCCGCGGAGCGTACATTTGGACTTTAGTTTGACTTTTTGTTAAACGCTTGCGTAACCTCTCCTTTTTGGGGTCCTACTTCAGAGGAGGAAGGGTCCTTTGGGGAGGGGTACTGTAACGGTTCTGTGCCAGTAGAGGGCGCCCTAGATGAGGGCTTCATGTGCCTCATCGGGGGCTAGCGTTATAAGCCCTAACGAATCAGAGCAAGTCGCTGGTTATTGTGTGCTTACTTATGTTATGTTTTACACGTTATGTTTAGTACATTTAGTTTATGAGTTCTGTGCACGTTTTCTGTGATTAAAATTCAGTACGAAGCTCTCGGCTCTGCATTGATGTCCAGCCCACGACATGCAACTTGCATGTTAAAGAAATACTGCCGGGAAATAAGCATTGTGATTCTATGGCCAAAGAACTGCTGGGAAATCTTGTATCCTGGTATGTGGAGTTTACATTGACAATGTTTATTTAATTTCTGATTAATTTATAACACCAACACCGCCCAAAAATATAGAAAGTGTTGTAGTGAATGGTGGGTAGCACTTTTAGACATTGCTGTACTTTCTTGATACATTTTTTATTTTCTTTCACAGCTGAGATCATAGCATCACCTGCCATTTGCTCATATATTGTTTCTATTGCTTTTATGTAAGAGTGAACGACATGTGCCTACTAAGTCTGTTATAAAAGAAATCTAAAACTTACCTTTTATAGTGATTTTGCATTTGTTGGCCTAGCTTTCCTCCCTGGAATCGCAACCTTACCTTGGTGGAAGGGTTTGTTTGCCTCTGTGAAAAAAGAGTAAACAGCAGAAAATGTGCTTCACTGTTGCATAAAAACAAAACTGTTCAATTAGGTTTTTTCCCCCCAGTTTGACACACATTTCGTTATGACCAAAATCTACCAGAAGAGGGCAGATTTACAGTGGATTTGTTGGGTTGAAGTGAGTTAAACCTTTGTCAGGGGAAGCTGAAGTGAGGGTTTTAAAACAAGCCTGTAGAAATTTAAAGACTGCAGTTTAATCCTCATATTGTGTCTGTTCCTCATTTTAATTTATTCAGTACATACTAAAAAATTCACCCTTTTCAAAGAGTAGGAAGCAGCGGTGGTCCAGTGGTTAGGGAGTTGCCCCAGCATCAGAAGATTGTGGGTTCCTCACCAGTAGGTTGCCCTGAGGTACCCTTGAGCGAGGTACCGTCCCCGTCACTGCTCCCCGCCCACTGCTGCACGGTGTTTGCATGAGTTAAATGCAGAGGTCCAATTTCATTGTGGTTCACTGTGTGTTGTGCTGTGACCTTGCAATGACAAGGATGGTCACTTTCACTTTTTCCCACTTTCAGATCAGACCAAAATATCCACAGAGACAACTGGTCTTCCAGTTGTCCAGACAGCTTCCACCAGACAACTGGTTACCTGAATAAAAGACATTAGCACTGAAGGTGCATCTCGAAAAAAATGCTTCCTCTATAGTTAACCCAACCACACAGCATGCACAAGTGGGCAGCCGTATCCGGCGACTAGGCAGTGATGAATGGCGGTGGTCTAGTGGTAGGGTACTTGCCTATGGTCCTCTGGATCAAGAGGTCCCAGGTTTGAATCCCACCTCCAGTACTACCACCACTGGGTCCCTTAACCCTGAGTGCTCCAGGGGGACTGTCCCTGTAATTAGGACGTGGAAGTCGCTCTGGATAAGAGCGTCTGCTAAATACCGTAAAATGTAAATGATGAGGACAACACTTGCTCAAGGGCAACCTACTGGTCTGGGATTCAAACCTACAACCATTTCATCCTGGAATTTATTCCAAAAACACTGTACCAAATGCTCTATGAGTAGAACCACATACGAGCCTAACAAACAAAAGCAGCTCAGAGTGAAAAAATTAAAGAATTAAAATGAATGAACTTGAGAGCCGAGAACTGTTTTTCTGCTGAGCTTTACTCAAGTGACAAATGTAGGAGGAGTTTTTACTTGCTTGAAAAGTAGCAGCTTAACTTCTCATGATGTGAACTCTTGAGCATCATGATGTTTCTGTTCTCTCTGGCTGTGGTTATGATGGTGATGAATATGTGTTATTAACTACATTTATATCTGTGTTAAACATTCTTATTCTGTTTCAAGAACTTTTTACATCATCTTGTGCTGCTATTTCTAAGAATACAAATTAGTTTGAGCAGATATTGAAGACATTCAGTTAGAATTGTGAGATTAAGAAATGTTTAAAATTTATAAAGTCTTTACTCTACACAGGGAAATGTTCTGCACAGTTAATAGAACCACTGGAGAACAAAAGGCAGGTTTTTGAAGATGAGACAGCTAAACTCTCCTGCAAGTATGATGGTGGTTTTAACAGTCTGCAGTGGTATCGTCAGTAGCTTGGATCCAGACCAGAGTATTTATTGATGATTTATTGAGGATCAAATAATGCAAACAATGGAACTCTGATGGCTAAAGTGAAAGACAAAAGACTGGATCTGTTAATCTCCCCATGTGCAGTATCAGACTGTTCTCTACTACTGTGCCCTGGAGTCCACAGTGACAGGAAATCCAGCTCCACTGTACAAAAACATTTCATATGAACTAAAGGGAATAATTTTTTTCCAGAAGGGGGAGCTGACTTGTGCTTTAGATCTTCAACTTCCTCACTCAACAAGCTGCAATATCCCTATTGAAGGCCAGCCATCATCATGGTTACTACAAAAAGAGCTTCAAAACAAGCAACAGTCTCCCTGTACAGATAAGCTGCTGCCAAACTGGTTGTGCTTCCAGTTCAGTTAAATCAGTCCAGTTAAATCTGTTTTCTGTTGTACATCTTGTGTATAAATGCTTTTTCAGATTTGGAAATATGTAAAGGAATTGCAGTGGATTTATACATAATTGTGAGAAAGGACATGTAGGTGGTGGTTTTGAAGCAGGAAGATGCAGAGAACCGGAAGAAATGGTTGATCAACTGTGGCGACCCCTAAATGGGAGCAGCTGTAAGAAGAAGAAGAAGACGAAGAAGTAGTTCCTTGTAGAAAGAAAATCTAACAGCAAAATATGCTGACATGTCCGCTGCTACAAACGTTATGGCCTCCAGTAAAGCACTGCTCGATGGTGTATCTCTATCGAGGCGTGCATCCTGTTGGCCTGCTGGAGGAACCCGAAGAACTCCTGGAAAACATTGTATAGCTTTTGTATTCATTTGAATATTCCAAAGTGGAGAGCCTAGTATAATTTCTCAAAAATGACAGGGTTTATGATTTGAGAATACTTAATCTTAAGTGGGAGCAGGAGTCTGTAGCACATCTGGCTGGAGGACTCATAGTCAACCACAACAACCTCCTACATAAAGAAATATGATTATTAAGTATTAAATAAAGAAATAAGTCTGAATTCATTTCTGAATGACACACAAAGCAGTGTTTTCAGTATCTCAGAGCTGTTGTTGGGGATGATTGATGGGACAGCCACTTTCTGTAGTTCTGTGGTCAGTAAAACATCAGAACGAAAATATTAATCAACTGGATTGATGATCCTCAGTACACTGTAAAAGTTCGTAAACACAACAATCTCAGTCCATACGGCACAAATCTGGAAACTGAGTTTCAAAAATCAGCAAATTTACACACAACCTCTGGTTCAGCCTCCAGCAATCTCAACAAACTTAATTTTAAAACCATGCGAAGATCTATGATGGGTATATGCAGAAATTAGTTTTGGTACGTTAAATCACATTTAGTGTATTAAAAAAATACAGAAGGAAATGGAGAATCTGGATCCTTTAATGAAATGTAAATCGTATTTGACCATTTCCGGTTTGGAGGAATTGGTTCTCTTTTACACTACTTAGCAGTTTACTGTAGGCTATCATTAGCATACCCCACATTACCATGACAACAAAAACAGCAAAAGGCATGGCAACCACTAAACACAACAAATCTTACAAACTGATTATAATAATACTGTAATAAATATCTTCATATAAATGTAGATTTTTATTTATAGATTTCCTCATAGTAACTTCCATCTGAGTCTAAAGACCAAACTCTCAGATTAGCTGTTTGAAGTTTGCAGGGCCGCTAACTGGCCGACAGGTGTCAGTTAGTGACACGGTAACGTTCAACTTGAAATTGAGACACAAATCACACACACAGCGAACACGCTGATGCTCTTCTCTCAATTTCACGCATTTGATCAGCTCAGCAGTACAGCAAAGCTAGACCACAGGTGGAAGTTTCTGACCGTCCAAGTGCTCTGTCTGGACGGTAGTGTCACCTGAGCTTGTCTGCTTTAGCCTGAGTTTTCTCTTCCTGTGGAAGAGAAAAGAAGAGCTTCCAGCTGCAGCTGCAATGGCGCTCAAATAAAGCACCTGCCGCAGCCTGAAGTGGAGAGAAAAATGAGGAAACTCCATTGATGAAGTGATGAAGATCTGGATAAAATCTTTGGAGAGTAAAGTGCCCGTCTGTCTCTCTGTGCAGTCAGTAAATGACTGAAGGTATCTGCTTCCATTGGAACAGCTGACATTCTTTGGAACTCCACAAAGTTCTGTTTCAGCTCCAGGAGATCTTTATCTAAATGAGTTTAGAAATCAAGAATCCAAATGTCCTGAAAAGCATCTCCATCCATGAGAAGAACACATTAATCCTTTTATCACAGCAGAGCTGAGAACTGTAGGAGAGACATAGGATTACTCTAAAAGATTACTCTACTATAGGAAGAAGCTGGAGGAGCAGCTCCAGCAGAACAACACCAGAGGTGTGTGGAGAGGATTGAACACCATTACTGGACGGAGCACAGTGAGTAGAGGAGGCTCAGAGTCTGGAGACCAGGACTGGGCTAATAGTTTAAACCAATTCTTTAACAGGTTTGACTCCGTGATCTGCCCCGCACCCATCCACCAAAGCTCATCACATGCCCGTGCCCCCCTTCACACATCTCTGCAACCCCCCACGGCACCTCCCCTTCACACCTCTCTGAAACCCCCCACGGCATCAGGGATATCACCTGCATCCCCTCTGCTTTTCCCCTGAAGACTCTACTGCCACCTCCTGCTACCCTGCTCATCAGGAGGCACCTGCTTACACCCTACACAATAGCCTCTCCATCACAGCTGACCAGGTGCGGAGTCAGCTGAGGAAGATGAAGAACAGGAAAGCCACAGGTCCGGATGGCATCAGCTCCAGACTGTTGTGGGACTGTGCAGATCAACTCTGTGAGGTTATCACTTACATCTTTAATCTCACCCTGAAGCGCATCCCTATTCTGTGGCTCGTGTCTTGTGCATGGTGCCAGTCCCTAAGACATCACACCCCAAAGAGCCAAACCACTTCAGACCCGTTACCCTGACTTCAAACCTGATGAAGGCTATGGAGAGGATCATCCTCCACCACCTTCGCCCACTGGTCAGGAGGGACCTAGACCCGCTGCAGTTTGCTTACCAGCCACACATTGGGGTGAACAATGCTGTCATCTACCTGCTGCTTCAGGCCCTTGCTCACCTGGAGAGCGACAAGAGCATCGTGAGAGTCATGTTCTTTGACTTCTCTAGTGCCTTCAACACAATCTTTCAGTCCTGAGGGGGAAGCTGGAGGGAGCAGGAGTGGACCATCACATAGGCCCCAGTAAGCGAGACTTCGGGACTGTATGTCTGAGGTGGTGGTCTGCAGCACGGGAGCCCCACAAGGAACTGTCCTCGCCCCCTTCCTCTTCACCCTGTACACGGCAGACTTCAATGAGTGGGAATGAGGGAATGAGCCGGAATACTGGGGGGTCATCAGTGACTTCGTCAGCTAGTGTGAACAAAGCCATCTTCGTATCAATGCCAGCAAGAAGAAGGAGCTGGTGATTGACATCCGCAAGAAGCATTCCGCAAGAAGCATTCCGCATTACATCCAGGGCTTGGTCCGCTGGTGTGGTAGAATCGCAGGGAGGGACAGGAGGAAACTAAATTAACTGGTCATGAGGGCCAGCTCTGTCCTAGACTGTCCACTGGAATCCATCAAGTAGGTAGGGGAAGAGAGGATGTTATCCAAGCTAACATCCATCATAGACAACACCTCCCACCCCCTGCATGAGACTGTACGAGCACTGAGCAGCTCGTTCAGCAGTAGACTTTTACACCTGCAGTGTAAGAAAGAACGCTACCGCAGGTCATTCTTACCGGCAGCTGTCAGACTCCACAAAACTAGCCTAACATTATTTATTTATGTATTACTCATTTATTATTATTATTACATATATTTATTATTACTATTATTAAATGCTCTCTGTGTATATAGATAGCTTTCCTTGTTTTTATATTCTTTCCTACTTTGTCAAGAGCCCTGTGTATATGTATATATAGCTCTGTATAAGGATATCTTTCCTTGTTTTTTGTTTTTGTATTGTTTCTTTTCTTTGTTAAAGAGCCCTGTAACACCCAAATTTCTCATTCGTGGGATAATAAATGGTTATTTTATCCTATTCTATTCTATTCTAAATTCCCCTGCTTCAAACATCTTGGAAACAGCTTTTTCAGCATATCTCTGTTGTGTGCACAAGTACTGGGGAAAAAGAGAAAGATAAAATAAGAGAAAGATTCTTTGGATATTATAGTGCTGTGAAAAAGTATTTTTTTAAAGGACTTTTTGTTTTTGCATATTTATTGCACTTTAATGATACAGATCATAAAGCAAATTAAATCTAGTGGTGGGATACCTGCCTATGGAGCAAGAAGTCTCAAATTCAAATCCCACCTAGTACTACCACCATTGGGTTCCTGAGCAAGTGTAACGGTGGCGGGGTGTGGGAAGGACGTCAGTGCAGAGCCAGGAGTCAGGAACATAGTTTTATTCATTATATAAACCAAAACAAGATACAAGGACTGCAGTTCTAATCAAAACCCAGACAGAAGGAACTGCAGTCTAAACCAAGTTACCAAAATTACCAAAAACCACCATAAACGTGAGGCTTCGCCTAGTAAATGAACCATGCTCTGTTCTGACTCATCAGGGCTTAAATAGCAGCCCCAATGAAGCACACCTGTATGTTTCAGTTTCGGTTTGGGCATGGTAGAGGGCTCTGTTCTTACTGAGCACAGCTCGGGTGTGCTCAGTCAGAATAGAGCGCCCTCTACCATGCCCAAACTGAAACACTGTGACAGAACACCCCCCCCCCCTTATGGGGCACATGGCCAGGTCCATAAAACAAAACCAACTTCAACCAAAAGGGGCCCCTAACCAGCCACCGCCACATCCAGGGCTGCTGGCGATGGTGTGGGGTATCCCAAATTCTCAGCCCATTGTGGGACCCCATGGTCATAAGGGCGGCCTCTCACACTTTTGTCGATGACGATCTCCAGAGGGGCACCAAATTTCTGATAATTTAGAAACTATCAAACCATTTCAACAGAGGCATACCCTTACTCAGTTCATACTCTTGTCCTGTCCCCTTGCCTGCAAAGCGAGGACTGTCCATCTCCTGCTGGGATGTCAGACTAATGATCTTGTCCCTTTCTGCCCTGTGGCTCTTTGCCCCATGAACCTGCAGGATTAATCTCATGGTGTCCAGGTTCTCAGAAAAATAGGACAGAGGAATATATATGAATAAAATAACAGAAATAAATGAGTAAAATCAAGCTACAATCCATCACTCCCCCCTGTGATTCTATGTAAACCCATTGAATCAACATTAAATCAATTTGAATTAAAACAAAGACCCTGATCATCATGCTAAATATTCAAAATCAAACTGTGATTAATGATTGAACTGTAATCATACCATCATCATCATGTATCATTACTGGTAATGATTAAATATTTCTAAATCTGGAGACAGAGAGACTACATTGACATGTACAGTCTTACATGTCCTGGAAACAAAACATAAAACAGTCTTGATTATCACGAGAATCAGAGTAATTGAACATATGAGTACAACAAAGCCTTGAAGAATATGAGTGGCCAGAACCCCAAACGTGCTGGTGAACCATCCGAAGAGGTCCACTGAAGGTGTAGAGGTGGTGTGCATAACTTTGACCTGTTTTCTAATCTCTGAAATTAGAGTTGAGACATTATGAGATACGTCTGGAATGAATGAGCAACACTCATGCCCAATAACCGCACAAGTTCCACCTTTTTCAGCAAGCAAGAGGTCAAGAACCAACCTGTTCTGGAGAGTCATGTGTCTCATGTTGATTAGTTCATGAATAATTTGATCTAAAGCATGCGTTGTATCATTATTAACATCTTCCATTACTCTCAGTACTTCTCTAATTTCAGCAAAAGCTACTGTCATTCCATAATTAGGAAAAAGCTGAAAAGAATCTTTTAGCAGGTTGTGCTACAAGTTCATGAGAATGAAATAATCCCACTTATGTAAATGATTACGTCTAGGATCAGTAGTGAGTCTCAAGGCTGGTATGACGTAGGCTGCATAATATGTACCTGACCAGTGTCCAGGCAGATAACTGTAAGCTGTGTTACCACAAATGTACACGGTCCAGTTCACAGTGGGAGCGTCATCTGAAAAATATGCAGTTTTGAAAATCAAGGTAAACTGTACAGAATGATCATTCAAACGTACTACGACAGACGGTACATCAGGTGTGATGGTCAAATGACATACACTAGTGCCTAAATAAGGTCCAGAACCATTATTAGAGTAGAGTAGAGTAGAGTAATCTTTTATTATCCCACAAATGGGAAATTTGGGCATTACAGGGCTCTTATAAAAGTGACAGATGTACAGAAAGAATAGAAAAAAGATATATAAAAATAAAGGTATAAGGAAAGAGGGACAAGTACAGGAGAAAGGAGAAAAGTACAGGAGCTATAATAATAAATTATCTATATAAATATAAATATATATACATATATACTATATTACCAATATGCATATACATATCTACAAGAAGAATTATGTGACCAAATATACAGTACACAGTAATAATACACGATAATAAATAGGTTTTAAATAAATTATAAATATATATAAATAAACAAGTAGTAAGATATAAGTCTAATAATAATAATAATAATAATAATACTGTACAATACAATAACAATATACATTAATAATAGTATATAATATAACATAATATATAATAAACAAGCAATGTAATGTTATGATGATGAATTATGGAGTCTTATTGCTGCAGGTAGGAATGACCTGCGGTAGCGTTCTTTCTTACACTGCGGGTGTAAGAGTCTGCTGCTGAACGAGCTGCTCAGTGCTCGTACAGTCTCTTGTAGGGGGTGGGAGGTGTTGTCCATGATGGATGTTAGTTTGGATAACATCCTCTCCTCCCCTACCTCCTCGATGGACTTGAGCGGACAGTTCAGGACAGAGCTGGCCCTCTTGACCAGTTTGTTTAGTTTCCCTCTGTCCCTCTCTGCGACTCTTCCACACCAGCAGACCACAGCGTAAAAAACAGCCGACGCTACCACAGTGTCATGAAATGTCCTCATGAGATGATTATGCCAACATAGATTCCCTTTGGGTGTGTACGCTAACTTTATGGGCGTATCTGGTTTAGCTATTGGTCTTACGTGGTGATTAGCAGTTATGACTCTCATTACCCAAATCCTCATGTTTCAGAAAGGGCAGGTGCAGTCGTGATCAGTGATGGCGAGGGGAACTGCAATTTGTGAGAATATTTCCGCACCATGTGGAATTAAGCCACAGATCCAACAATCTGACTTGTTAAACACTTTTGCAAACCCATGCGCTGCGGCTATAAAGGTGTTTCCCCTTAAACTGTCATTGTGACTGATCACGAGGGCAACTTGTAAATACAAACACAAGAGAAAGTATCCAGTTTTGCCGAGTAGTATCCAACAGGTCTCTGCAAACCACCATGATCTTGTGAAAGCACTGCTGTCATGTATCCATCTCTTTCATGAACATTCAGTGTGAAAGGCTGTCCTGTGTCTAGAATTCCCAGAGCAGGTGCTTGACAGAGCGCCTTTTTCAAATTCTGGAAAGCTTGGATTTGTTCTTGGTTCATTTCAATTGAATGGGTCCTTCCGTCCCTTTAGCAGATTGTTCAGAGGTTGTGCAATTTCTGTGTACGAATCAACCCATGCTCGGTTGTAGTTGCAAAATCCCAAGAAAGAGCACAATTCCTTGATTGTTTTTGGCTCTTTTGCTGTCTTGATCGCTTGAGCTCGATCTTGAATGATTTCTCGTTTCCCATGTGAAATCTTCTGTCCAAGGTAGACAACTTCAGCTTGCATGATTTGAGCTTTGTGACCTTTTTCATGTAGAAGATCCAAGATATGCAAAACATCTTGTTCATGTTGATCTTCCTCTGCAGCAATCAGGACGTCATCAAGGTATTGAATGATTGTTGTTTCCATTTCTCTGCTTCCTCTGACGGGAGCAAGGCGGGCAGGGACATGATCAGTGTCACTCTCGCTTTCACTCTCAATTTCATTCACTCTGTAGTTTTCTGCATGTTTTTCCTTCACAGAGGGTTTAGAAGAAGATGCTCCGCCCCCTGGGTTCGTTCCTGCACACCAGGCTGCTTGGCATTTGCTCCATTTGCACCCGATAGCAACGCATCTCTTTCCGCTCTTACTCTTTCCAACTCCTCCACTAATTTGTTTATTTCTGCATCCTTTTTCTGAACCTCAGCGTTCTTTAGTTGGACCTCAGCATCCTTTTGTTGAACCTCAGCATTCTTTAGTTGGACCTCAGCATCCTTTTGTCAAACCTGAGCGTTCTTTTGTCGGACCTCATCGAACTTTCTCAGAACCTCAGTGCTCTTTCTCCGAATTTCTTTAACCATAGCAGTTAATCTGGACTGAGTGGCCTTTGACTCTCTATCAGCTTCCATTTTTCGCATCATCTCACTCCTGCGTCTGAGCTGACCCAGCACAACAAGTGTCCATTTCAACTTTTTCTCACTCTTCTTCATAAGCTGAGTTTTACCCCAAGCTTTACGAATTACATCCAAAGACCAAATAATTTTGACATCAGCATTAACCGCATACTTTTCCACAATTTTCCGTTCAGTCTCATTCAGGTGCAACGAGCCTTTTATATACACGTTGAGACTACTGATTATGTGATTCTCATCAACGTACGGCACCGCCACATCTTTATCCTCAGTATTTGTTGATTTTTTCTTTCCCCACATTATGTCAATTTCTCAAAGTTTTCACAGTTTTATCCAAGTATTTGATTTATCTTCAATTGATTACCTGTGCTTTTCACAATTTTTCATTATTTGTTACAAGATTGCTTAAATCTTCATCACAGACTCCTTTCTAGATTGATCTTGAAGAGGAGGGAGTTTACTTTTTACACACAGCAGTTAATCTCAACTCAGCAGCAGATTAAGACAGTAGGTGGCTTTACCTCTGTCAAAGTGCCAGCACTTCTGTTCCTGACTTTTGGTCAACCGTGTTGTCTTCCAGTTGCTTTTCCCGTCCGTTCCTCAAGTCAATTCTGTTTGTGACGCCAACTGTTGGATTCTTCGATTGAGAACCGAGGTTCGAGGAGACAGTGATGAGGCGAAGAGGGTATTTAGCTATAGTAAAGTTTATTAACAGAAAAGTAACAAAGTTCTTACAAGATGTTCAGAAGACCGGTCAGTGTTCCTCTCTGTGTGGAATCCTTTCTCTCTCTTGCACAGTTCAGAGTGTGCCTTTTTATCTATCCCCGGGAGCTCCAAGGCCTCCGGTGGAGACACCTAATCTAAGACTATGACCTTGTTTGGGTGATTTTGACGTGCAAAGAAAGCATTACTCAGAAGAGAACATAGAAAAATAGAGATGCAGTTAATAATATATAGGTTAAAGGTGACAGGGATGTGAATACTACCTAGGGAAGGGATTTAGGGTAATGGGGGTGAAAGGGCATTGGGCTGGTAGAAGAGTTCAGGGATGGAAGGACATAGGAATGGTCAAACTACAGGAATAGGGCCATGGAGGAATTATTTTGGGGAGAAGAAAGAAGGACAGAGGAATATATGAATAAAATAACAGAAATAAATGAATAAAATCAAGCTACAATCCATCACATGCCTCTCATTCTCCATCGGACTGTTCCTCAGCTGCTCCAACAACAGCTTGCAGCTACAGATTTTCGCAGCTTGCAGTACCTTCCTCAGGACCTCTCTCTCTTGCAGGAGTTTAATGACCTCTCCTTGAAGCTCACCATTGTCTTGAGCTAGAGCCTTTCTTTCCATTTCCATGGTTTCGATTTCACTCTGACAATGAGACGAGTCCTTTGGTCTCCTCAAGTTGAGAAAGCAGATTGGTGATCTTTTCCTCGTGTTTCAGTCTTTCGTTTGTTGCTGAGGTGATTGCCTGCAAAGCAGAGGCATTGCTCTCTGTCAGCTGTTGGTTGAGCCTTGTCAGCAACTCTTTCTGTTGAATGATCTGACTGTTCATGCAGCTGATCTGTTCATCTCTTTGGTGAATGTCCATGAGAAGTGCACTGTGCTTCAGATTGGCCTGTCATTGGCCTGTCATTGGCCAATTTTGAATCAGAGTTTTTCTGATTCAGCCCTTATGTTCTCCTGGGTACTGCCCAAGATGTCATTTAACCAAACTACCTGATCACCTAGGTCCTTACAGACTTTCTCACATTCGAGGTACCCAGCCTGCTTTTCCTCAGTTCCCTATTTACTAGTTCCTCTTGAAGGGAACGTACCTCAGACTGGTTGTTCTCCTGCAGCTGGTGATTCATGGCCCAGAGGGAGACATTGTCATCTTCTAATCTCTTACACTTTGCATCTTGGGGCAGCGGTGGCCTAGTGGTTAGGGCATTGGCCGCATGATTGGAGGATCAGGGGTTCAAACCCCTTCCTAATAGGTTGCCCTGGGGTACCCTTGAGCAAGGTCATGCTCCTCCCTGCGATGGGCTGGCGACCTGTCCAGGGTGTGTCCCCCGTCCTCCCCTGCGACCCCACTTGGGACAAGCGGCAGAAAATGACTGACTGACTGACATAAAGATCTTGGTTCCGTGCGCAAATTTCCTGATCCTTGGCGGTGAGCTCAGCCTCCACTTCCTGGAGCTGCTCAGAAAAAAACAATTTTGGCCTGTCTTTCTACGCCCAGAACAGATTCTCAGATTCCTGAAGCGTTTGTTCCAATCTTTGAACTTGCAACGTCAGTTCACAGATTCTTCAAGTCAAATCAAGTCAAGTAGGATTTTATTGTCATTTCAACCATATACACAGTACATAGCGAAACGAAATAACGTTCCTCCAGGACCCTGGTGCTGCACATAAGACACAACATGAGACGCAACATAAGACAAACAGTGCAACAACAGCAGACAGAACATGTAGTGCATTCATCCGACGCTGCTTTGTTCTTGCCGTGATGCAGAACAAAGCATCCCATGTAACTGGCAGTATGATGGAGCAGCAGTGTTTTGGTTAAAGTGTGGAGTGCAAAAATCAATACCAGTAATAAGTAATAAATAGTAAGTATTAAATATTGCAGTAAGTAGTAAGTGTAGCAGTGGTAAAGTGATTCAGTTTAAGAGTATGATGGCCAGGGGGAAGAAACTGTTTCTCATCCTGGAAGTGGAGGCCCGTATGCTGCGGAACCTTTTCCCGGATGGCAGGAGGGAGAAGAGAGTGTGGGACAGGTGAGAAGGATCATCCACAATGCTGGTTGCTTTGCGGATGCGGCGAGTGGTGAAGATGTCCTGTTCAGAGGGCAGAGAGACCCCGATGATCTTCTCAGCTGTTCTCACTACCCGTTGTAGGGACTTACGGTCTAAGGCGTTGCAGTTCCCGTACCAGGCAGTAATGCAGCTGCTCAGGATGCTCTCGATGGTTCCTCTGTAGAAGATGTTGAGGATGTGTGGCAGAAGATGGACTTTCTTTAGTCTTCGCAGGAAGTAGAGATGCTGCTGGGCTTTCTTTGTGATGGAGTTGCTGTTGAGGGACCACCAAGAAACTTGGTGCTCTGGACCATCTCCACAGGTGAGGTGTTGATATACCGTGGAGTGTGGTCCTGACATGGTCTTCTGAAGTCAACAACCATCTCTTTAGTCTTGTTGACATTCAGAGACAGGTTGTTGATTCTACATCAGTCCGTCAGCTGTTGTATCTCCTCTCTATACACCGCCCCGTCACCACCGCTGATCAGACCCACCATGGTTGTATCATCAGCGAATTTGATGATGTGGTTCGAACTGTGCTTGGCTGCACAGCCATGGGTCATCAATGTGAACAGCAGTGGGCTGAGCACACAGCCCTGAGGGGCCCCTGTGCTCTGCGTGATGGTGTTGGAGGTGCTGCTACTGATCCTGACTGACTGGGGTCTCCCAGTCAGGAAGTCCAGGATCCAGTTACAGAGGGAGGTATTCAGGTCCAGCAGCCTCAGCTTCTCACTCAGATGCTGAGGGATGATGGTGTGGAAGGTTGCTGAACTGTAGTCAATGAACAGCATTCTGACATAACTGTCCTTTCTGTCCAGATGAGAAAGGGCCAGGTGGAGGGTGGTGGAGATTGCCGTGGGTTGACTCTCAGTAGAGATCTTCTCACCTTGGCCATGGTCAGACGGAGAATCTGGTTGTTTGGAGGAGGGATGGTCTTCCTCATTTCTGTGTTGTTCGCCGCATCGAACCATGCGTAGAAGTGGTTCAGTGCATCTGGGAGGGAGGAGCCACCGTCACAGGCAGGTGGAGATGTCTTGTAGTTGGTGAGGTCCTGAATGCCCTGCCACATGCGCCGCGTGTCACTGGTGTTCTTGAAGCAGCCATGGATTCTCTGTGCGTAAGCTCGCTTGGCTGCTCTGATGGCCTGAGACAGGTTCGCCCTTGCTGTTCCTAGGGCAGCCCCGTCCCCTCACTTGAAGGCTTTGTCCCGGGTCCTCAGGAGTCTGCGCACCTCCGCAGTCATCCATGTCAGTCATCCATTCTGGTTGGGTTGTGTGATGATAAACTTGGAGACAGTAAAATCCTCAATGCACTTGCTGATGTAGCTAGTCACTGAAGCTGTGTACTCCTTCAGGTTGATGGAGTCACCGTAGGTTGCAGCCTCCCACATGTCCCAGTCGGTGCGTTCGAAGCAGTCCTGAAGAGCAGAGATGGCTCCTGTGGGCCAGGTCTTTACCTGCTTCAGGGTGGGCCTCACACGCCTGATGATGGGTCTGTACGCTGGGATCAGCAAAACAGAGATGTGGTCTGAGTGTCCGAGGTGGGGGCGGGGCTCCGCTCTGTACGCGCCGGCCATGTTTGTGTAAACACAGTCCAGCGTGTTTTCCCCCCTCGTTGCAAAGTCCACATGTTGGTGAAATTTAGGGGGAACTGATTTGAGATTTGCATGGTTGAAATCTCCTGCGATGATAAACAGTTTTGGAGCTTGCTGATCGCTCCATAAAGTTCAGCCAGTGCGCTGTTAGCATTAGTGCTGTTAGCGCCAGTGCTGGGTGGAATGTAGACCGCCGTAATAAACACTGTAGAGAACTCCCTGGGAAGATAAAAAGGTCTGTATCTGACTGTGAGTACTTCCAACAGTGTTGAACAGTGTGTAGAGACCATCACAGCATTTGTACACCATTGTGTGTTTGCATAAACACACAGCCCCCCTCCGCGAGTCTTGCCGGTCACAGCGGAGTTTCTGTCCGAGTGAAACGCGGAGAGTCCGGCGAGTTTTATGGCGGTGTCCGGAACGCTGTCGCTGAGCCATGTCTCCGTAAAAACAAAACACAGCAGTCTCTGTACTAATGCTGGGTGTTCAGCTGGAGTCGTATGCAGTCCAATTTATTATCCAGGGAGCGGACATTTGCGAGGAGGACTGACGGGATAGCCAGTCAGCTAGAGTTAGCTTTTAGCTGAGCCCGGACTCCAGCACATCTGCCGCGTTTCTGTGTCAGGTACAGCAGGCGATCTTGGGGACTGAAGGCCTGGACTTCGCAGCACGCCGAGCTCACGTAGCGTTGTTCGGAGAGTCACTGGAAGACTGTATCCTGGCTGATTCCTGAGCTCCAGCAATGTTTGGCGGTTATAATTAAGAGCATTCACAGTTATGATGCTCATGTGCAAGTCTATCGATGGAGGTAGTCGGATGAAAGACTTTTAACAGACTTTAGCACCAAAGTTTGCATCTTGGTCGACCTCCCTCGTTGCACGCTGAAGGGAGCATTTTCCGCCGGCTTCCTGCTTTCCACTGTTATTCACGCAGGACATGTTCACCGCTGTCTGCCCGCTGTGATTCGTGCAGGGTGTGTTCACCGCCGTCTTTCTGCGTTGAACAGTGCAGGGCACCTCCACTACCAGCGTCCCACTTTGAATGACACAGGAAATTCTCTGCCATCCTCCTGCTTTCCGGAGCGAGAAAAGACATGTGGCTTAAAACATCCAGGCACCGCTGTGTCTTCGTGGCTAGGGCGGCCAGCCTCTGCAGAACGAAGTTGTACCCGTCCACGCCTAGCTTGGGCCCCAAGCTGTAGATGAGCGGGATATCCGACGTCAGCTGTGTCAGACGCTACTTGAGCTCCCTGGCTGTGGCCGCCGGCGTCCGTCGCACCCACTCTTTGCCCTCCAGTTGCTCACGGAGGTCTGTAGACGCAACGCACACGGACACCCTTGTCTCTCAGGTTTCTTTGAGCTGCAACGTCTTCTTGATCGTGGCTGCACTCATCCGCAACACCCGCTCTTGTTCGCTCTCCTGATACGTGATGTCCACGCATTGGCGGTTCATTTCTGTAACGGTGGCGGGGTGCGGGAAGGACATCAGTGCAGAGCCAGGAGTCAGGAACATAGTTTTATTCATTATATAAACCAAAACAAGATCCAAAGACTGCAGTTCAAATCAAAACCCAGACATAAGGAACTGCAGTCTAAACCAAGTTACCAAAATTACCAAAAACCACCATAAACGTGAGGCTTTGCCTAGTGAATGAACCGCGCTCTGTTTTGACTCATCAGGACTTAAATAGCAGCCCCAATGAAGCACACCTGTGCCTTCATGAACTCGGGTGTGCTCAGTCAGAACAGAGCGCCCTCTACCATGCCCAAACCGAAACTGAAACCGTGACAGCAAGACACTTAACACCAAGTTGCTCCAGGATTACTGTCCCTGTAATAAGGAATTGGAAGTCATTCTGCATGCCGTAAATATAAATGATAATTTTCTTTTGTTTAGGAAAAAAAATTATCCTAACCTACATGGCCCAATGTGACAAAGTAATTGCCCCCTGAGCCTAATAACTGTTTGTAGTAGCAGTAGTAATCAAGCATTTGCAGAAACTGGCAATGAGTCTTTTACATCGCTGTGGAAGAATTCTGGCCCATTTTTCTTTGCAAACTTGTTTAAATTCAGCCACATTGGAGGATTTCTAAGCCTGTGTGACTTTTATGGCAGATATAACGGGACAATCACTTTACCAAAAGTTCAGCTTTTGTTTCGTCAGCCCACAGAATATGTTCCGGTGGTTTTTACCTTGGAACTTTGCCACGTATGCCATTTTTGCCCAGTCTGTTTCTTATGCTTGAGTCATGAATACTGACCCAAACTGATTTGAGGCCTGCAGTTTTTTAGGTGTTCTTCTGGCTTCTTTTGTGATTTGTGATTTTGTGATTCTTTTGGATGGGTCATCTCTGCGCTCTTGGGGTATTCTTTGTAGGCCAGCCACTGCTGGGAAGGTTCACCACTGCTCCATGTTCTTTGCCATTTGTGGATAATGGCTCTCACCGTGGCTCCTAGCTTTAGAAATGTTTTTTTTTTTTTTTTAATTTCCTGACTGATATCTCAAATCTCAGTTACTTTGTTTCTCATCTGTTCCTACATGTCTTTAGATTGCAGCATGATGTCTTCCTTTTAGGATGTTTTGGTCTACATCACTTTGTTTAACATGTTGGGAAAGAATGGAGCAGGATGTTGATAATAAGATCAATGCAGCATTTGCACTGATACAGACACTGTACCAGTCTTCAGAGGTAAGGAGACTATGGTTAGGAAGGCTATGCCAAAAGCCAAAGCTGTCAAATTACATTAAATTATATTATATTATATTAAATTATAATTGCTGGATATGTGTTTCAATGATGCTTCATGAACACCTCCTAGTTAAGGTGTTCCGGGCATTTCCAATTTGGAGGAGACCCTGGGGCAGGCTGAGGACACAATGTAGAGGTTATATCTCTTAGCTGCCTTGGGAGCAACCAACTCCCATAACAGCTGGAGGAGATGGTTGGGGTGAGAAAGGACTTAACAACTGAGCTGGAGCTGCTAACTCCACTAACTGAACTCAGATAAGTAGCCATAAATTTATGAATGGATGAATGGATAAAGTTTCAAAGTCGACTTATAATTTATAAAGTATTATCTATTAAAATATACTAACGAGAAACTTTCAGCTGCTTGTTTTGCCTTCTCTGGTTCATTATGTCCAAGAGGGTCAAGGACATATGTTCTTCTTAAATGTGCATTGAGGTACTGCAAAGAATTAATCTGAATGTTACCCACAGCATAATGATTACTACATTCCCTTCTCACTGTACAATTTAAAATGAAAATAAAATCCTGTTTACATAGACACTGTTGATAGTTGATGTAATGTTATGCATTGTAAATTAAATAAATGGAAATTAGTCATTTTATATCAATATAACACCCATGATTAAATTAGGAATATAAGTAGCCTTATACTGTACCATGTAAAATTATTTCTTATTTCTAATGACTTAAACTCCATAAATAGGCACCACAGACAAACCCCCCAATAAACACTGAAGTAAATCACATTACATGAAATAAACATGCGCACACACACACACACACACACACACACACACACACTGAGTACTAATTAGGACAAAAGTTATTTTTAATAGGTATTTCCAGAAATATTGTAAGTTAACATGTTCCAGGATATTCAAATATAGACTTTTCACTTTCACTTTACTTTTAAAATTTAGAGATTAAATGCTCCTGTTCAGTGGCTTATATATATATATATATATATATATATATATATAAACCCAGCCACTAGGGATGCACAAGCCAGTGTATTTCTTCGTGCCGGTCCCAAGCCCGGGTAAATGGGGAGGGTTACGTCAAGAAGGGCATCCGGTGTAAAACTTTGCCAAATCAATATGCTGACAACGACACAGAATTCCATACCGGATCTGTCGAGGCCGGGGTTAACAACGACCACCACCAGTGCTGTTAGCCTACAGGGTGCTGGTGGAAATTGGAAGAAGAAGAAGAAGAGGAGGAAGACATGTCCAGATGGAGAAGGAGAGAAAGAAGGGGAAGAGAGTGGAAGTGAGGGTAGGGACTTTGAATGTTGCCAGCATAAAGGTAGAGTATTAGCTGATATGATGGAGAGAAGGAAGGTTGACATTTTGTTTGTGCAAGAGACTAGATGGAAGCGTAGTAAGACCAGGTGTATTGGAGGAGGGTTTAAACTGTTCTACCATGGTGTGGATAGAAGGAGGAATGGGGTAGGTGTTATCCTGAAGGAAGAGTATGTGGAGAGTGTTATGGAAGTGAAGAGGGTGTCAGGGAGGGTGATGAGATTGAAGCTGGAAGTTGAAGGTGTGATAATGAATGTTGTTAGTGCTTATGCTCCACAAGTTGGTTGTGAGATGGAAGAGAAGGAAAAATTCTGGTATGCTGAAGGTCAGATGGTTGTAGATTTTGCAAAAAGGATGGAAATAGCTGTAGTTAATACTTATTTTAAGAAGAGGGAGGAGCACAGGGTGACGTATAAGAGTGGAGGAAGATGCTAACAGGTGCCCAACACAAAACATTCTTACAGTATTTGGGTAGTCATTCATCACATGCAGCTGAATATGAAGAATATGACGCAAATTTTTTTCCAGCAGGCTAGCCAACTCAGTTTTTATTTTTCACAGTTTTTCTTTTATCCCTTGAAACTTGAGGTAGCGTGTTTTGTGGCACATTAAGTAGTTATTAAATAATAAAGCTTAAGATTGCTTTATTTACTGTACTAGTAATATGGTACTGGCATAAATTAAATAACAGGATATACAAGTTAAGTTTATACTCTAATTAAAGAGAAAATCATTTATGATAATTTTTCAAATGACATTATTATACATATTTATGTATCTTTTTACTTTTTAAATGAAGGTAAATATAAAAAAAATACTAGGTGATACATATCTTTGATTAGTTACATATTGGTTAATTACATATTAGAAATGAATAAAGCAACATTCTGACAAAACATACCTTGCCAAGGAGTTGCCTTGTAAATGCTTCTTGGTCACCCCTAAAGATTACTCCCATAGTAAAGAGGTTTAGGTGAAACAATTCTTTCCTTGTTTGCTTTTGTTCCTCTGAATTTGAAAGTAAATTTCAATGACCTGAAAATAAGGTAAAACCTAAGGTAAAAATAAGGTAAATTTCTATCACCATGGACGCATGTCATCTTTAACAGCTGAAAAGTAAATGTAAAAATGATCACTTCCCCATAAATGTCCTCAGACGTGCTGTGCTGCGTTTCACAATGACGAGGGTAGTCACTATCACTTTCACTTTCATTCAATCTAAGTGACTGGATCTCTGTAGCACATAATACATGAGGAACAGAGTAATCACTTGAAGTAACCACTGACACAATAGCTTCCCCTCCATTTTTTGTGAAAAGCTGAATCACCTAAGAATAATAAACAGATATGAAGGAAACGACAATACTTTTATACTGTATAACTTATTTTTCTTTTTTCCTCACTGTTCATGTAAATGTCTATATAACCTCTCTTTTGTAGATAACACAGTTTTTTCCACCTCTAGCACACAATGTAAAGATCTTTGAGCCTGTATAAGTAGGAACAGGTTTTAATTTTCTGTATATAGTCAACCCCTCCTCGAACCGCCACCTTATCGTGGTGGAGGGGTTTGCATGTCCCAATGATCCTGGGAGCTATGTTGTCGGGGGTAGGGGCACCCAAGGCAAACAGGTCCTAGGTGAGGGAAGAGACAAAGAGCGATTCAGAAGACCTCTTATGATGAGTACAACATTTGGAAGACGTTTTCCCTCGCCCGGACGTGGGTCACCGGGGCCTCCCTCTGGAGCCAGGCCTGGAAGTGGGGCCCAATGGTGAGTGCCTGGTGGTTGGGCCTTCACCCATGGGGCCCGGCCGGGCACAGCCCGAAGAGGCAACGTGGGTCCCCCTGCCCATGGGCTCACCACCTGTAGGAGGGGCCAAAGAGGTCGGGTGCGGTGTGAGCTGGGCAGTGGCCGAAGACGGGGACCTTGGCGGTCTGATCCTCGGCTGCAGAAGCTAGCTCTAGGGACGTGGAATGTCACCTCTCTGGTGGGGAAGGAGCCTGAGCTAGTGGTGAGGTTGAGAAGTTCCGGCTAGATATAGTTGGACTCACCTCGACGCACAGCTTGGACTCTGGAACCAGTCTCCTTGAGAGGAGCTGGACTCCTTTCTACTCTGGAGTTGCCACCGGCGAGAGGAGCCAAGCAGGTGTGGGCATACTTATTTCCCCCCGGCTCGGGGCCTGTACATTGGGGTTTACCCCGGTGGATGAGAGGGTGGCCTCCTTCCGCCTTCGTGTTGGGGGACGGGTCCTTAGTGTTGTCTGGGCTTACGCGCCAAACAGCAGTCTGGACTACCTTTTTAGGGTCTCTGGAGGGGGCGCTAGAGAGCGTCCCTGCTGGGGACTCCATTGTTCTGCTGGGGGACTTCAATGCTCATGTGGGCAATGACAGTGAGACCTGGAAGGGCGTGATTAGGATGAATGGGCCATTCATCCCAATCACGCCCTTCCAGGTCTCACTGTCACTGATCTGATCTGAACCAGAGCGGTGTTTTGTTATTGGACTTTTGTGCTCGTCACGGATTGTCCATAACTAACACCATGTTCAGGCATAAGGGTGTCCACATGTGCACCTGGCACCAGGACACCCTAGGCCGCAGTTTGATGATCGACTTTGTGGTCGTGTCATTGGACTTGCGGCCACATGTCTTGGACACTCGGGTGAAGAGAGGGGCGGAGCTGTCAACTGATCATCACCTGGTGGTGAGTTGGCTTTGTTGGTGGGGGAGGATGCCGGTCAGGCCTGGTAGACCCAAACGTATTGTGAGGATCTGCTGGGAACTTCTGGCAGAGTCCCCAGTCAGGACGAGTTTCAACTCCCACCTCCGGCAAAGCTTTAACCACGTCCCGGGGGAGGTGGGGGACATTGAGTCCGATTGGACTATGTTCCGCGCCTCCATTGTCCCCGAGAACCCGTTGGTGGACACCGGCGGTGAGGGAGCCCATCAAGCTGAAGAAGGAGTCCTACCGGGCCTTTTTGGCCAGTGGGGCTCCGGAAGCAGATGATAGGTAAAAGCGGAATGCGGCTTTGGTGGTTGCTGAGGCAAAAACTCGGGCGTAGGAGGAGTTTGGTGAGGCCATGGAGAAAGACTTCCAGACGGCTTTGAGGAGATTCTGGTCCACCCTCGGGCGTCTCAGGAGGGGAAAGCAGTGCGCAGTCAACAGTGTATAGTGGGTCAGTGTATCAACTCGGGATGTTGTGGGTCGGTGGGGGGAATACTTCGAAGACCTCCTTAATTCCACCAACATGCCTTCCAATGAGGAAGCAGAGCCTGGGGACATAGAGGTGGACTCTTCCATCTCTGGGGCCAAGGTTGCTGAGGTGGTCAAAAAGCACCTTGGTGGCAGGGCTCTGGGGGTGGATGAGATCCGCCCAGAGTTCCTCAAGGCTCTGGATGTTGTAGGACTGTCATGGTTGACACGCCTCTGCAACATTGCATGGACATCGGGGACGGTGCCTCTGGATTGGCAAACTGGAGTGGTGGTCCCCCTCTTTAAGAAAGGGGAACAGAGGGTGTGTTCCAACTATAGAGGGATCAAACTTCTCAGCCTCCCTGGGAAAGTCTATTCAGGGGTCCTGGAAAGGAGGGTCCGTTGGATAGTCGAACCTCGGATTCAGGAGGAGCAGTGTGGTTTCCGTCCAGGTTGCGGAACAATGGACCAGCTCTACACCCTTGGCTGAGTCCTGGAGGGTGCATGGGAGTTTGCCCTACATGTGCTTTGTGGACTTGGAGAAGGCATTCAACCGTGTCCCTCAGGGAGTCCTGTGGGGGGTACTCAGAGAGTATGGGGTATCGGATTCCCTGTTAAGGGCTGTCCGGTCCCTGTACAACCGGTGTCAGAGCTTGGTCCGCATTGCCGGCAGTAAGTTGAACCTGTTTCTGGTGAGAGTTGGACTCCACCAGGGCTGCCCTTTGTCACCGATCCTGTTCATAATTTTTATGGACAGGATTTCTAGGCGCAGCCAGGGCATTGAGGGGGTCCGGTTTGGTGGGCTCAGGATTGGGTCACTGCTTTTTGCAGATGATGTTGTCCTATTGGCCTCATCAGGCCGCGACCTTCAGCTCTCACTGGATCGGTTTGCAGCCGAATGTGAAGCGGCTGGGATGAAAATCAGCACCTCCAAATCTGAGGCCATGGTCCTCAGCCGGAAAAGGGTGGAGTGCCCTCTCAGGGTTGGGAGTGAGATCCTGCCCCAAGTGGAGGAGTTTAAGTATCTCGGGATCTTGTTCACGAGTGAGGGTAGAATGGAGCGGGAGGTCGACAGGCGGTTCGGGGCAGCGTCCGCAGTGATGCGGGCTCTGCATCGGTCCATCATGGTGAAGAAGGAGCTGAGCCAAAAGGCAAAGCTCTCAATATACCGGTCGATCTACGTTCCCACCCTCACCTATGGTCACGAGCTGTGAGTAGTGACTGAAAGAACGAGATCGTGAATACAAGCGGCCGAAATGAGTTTCCTCCGCAGGGTGTCTGGGCTCTCCCTTAGGGTGAGAAGCTCAGTCATCCAGGAGAGGCTCAGAGTAGAGCCGCTGCTTCTCCGCATAGAGAGGAGCCAGATGAGGTGGCTCGGGCATCTAATTAGGATGTGTTAGGAAAATCGTAAATATTTATCAGACTTGTCTGGTGTTTTCCTTCATTCTACTGTCTCTGCTTACAGGAATTTTCTGACAGGATGCCCCCTGGACGCCTCCCTGGTGAGGTGTTCCGGGCACGCCTATGACTATGTCTCTCGGCTGGCCTGGGAACACCTTGGGATCCACCCGGAGGAGCTAGAAGAAGTGGCCGGGGAGAGGGAAGTCTGGGCATCCCTGCTGAAGCTGCTGCCCCCGTGACCCGACCTCGGATAAGCAGAGGAGAATGGATGGATGGATGGATGGTATATAGTCAAGTCAAGTCAAGTAGGATTTTATTGTCATTTCAGTCATATACACAGTACATAGTGAAACAAAATAACGTTCCTCCAGGACCCTGGTGCTACACATAGGAGATCAGACACAACATAAGACATAAGACAACATAAGGCACAAGACACAACATAAGACAAGACAAGGCAACAAGTGCAGACAACACAGCACAACCGACGGTACATTCATCACAGACAGTACCTTCATCGTCAGGGGGCTGCAGTGTTGTGGAACAAAGCAGCCCAGGTTTGTTGGGCAGTGAGACAGTGTAGCAGAGTAACCAAGTGTAACAGCAGCGTTTGAGTAAAGTGCGGATATGCAATTAAAATGAATAGTTAATAGATATGTAGATGAGAAATAAGTGAAGATGTTATCAGTTCAAATGTCTGATGGCCAGGGGGAAGAAACTGTTTCTCATCCTGGTAGTGGAAGCCCGTATGTTTCTGAACCTTTTCCCGGATGGCAGGAGGGAGAAGAGAGTGTGGGACGGGTGAGCGGGATCATCCACAATGCTGGTTGCTTTGCGGATGCAGCGAGTGGTGAAAATGTCCTGAACAGGAGGCAGAGAGACACCGATGATCTTCTCTGTTCTCACTACCTGTTGTAGGGACTTGCGGTCTGAGACGTTCCCGTTCCAGGTAGTAATGCAGCTGCTCAGGATGCTCTCGATGGTTCTCCTGTAGAAGATAGTGAGGATGGGTGATGGAAGATGGGCTACGTAGGAAGTCTACGTAGGAAGTAGAGGCGCTGCTGGGCTTTCTTCGTGATTGGAGTTGGTGCTGCTGCTACTGATCCTGACTGACTGGGGTCTCCTAATCAGGAAGTCCAGGATCCAGTTACAGAGGGAGGTATTCAGGCCCAGCAGCCTCAGCTTCTCACTCAGATGCTGAGGGATGATGGTGTTGAATGCCAAACTGTAATCGATGAACAGCATTCTGACATAACTGTCCTTTCTGTCCAGGTGAGAAAGGGCCAGATGGAGGGTGGTGGATATTGCATCGTCTGTTGAGCGGTTGGGATAGAGTAGAGTAGAGTAGAGTAATCTTTTATTATCCCATGAATGGGAAATTTGGGTGTTACAGGGCTCTTATAAAAGTGACAGATGTACAGAAAAGGAATAGGAAAAAAAAAAAGATAGAGACATAAGGAAAGAGGAAAGTGGAACATGTACAGGAGAAGTACAGGAACTACAAAAAATAAATAATAAATAATCTATCTATATAAATATACATATACATATACATATCTACACAGAGAATTAGGTGACCATATATACAGTACACAGTAATAATAGACGATAATAAATAAGTTTTAAATAAGTTATAAATATATATAAATAAACATGTAGCAAGATAAGTGTAATAATAATAATAATAATAGTAATAATAATAATATACAATACAATAATAATATACATTAATATACATTAATAATAATATATAATAGAATATATAATAATTTATAATAATAAAACAAGCAATGTAATGAAATGTAATGTTATGATGATGAGTTGTGGAGTCTTATTGCTGCAGGTAGGAATGACCTGCGGTAGCGTTCTTTCTTACACTGCGAGTGTAAAGGTCTGCTGCTGAACAAGCTGCTAAGTGCTCGTACAGTCTCATGTAGGGGGTGGGAGGTGTTGACCATGATGGATGTTAGTTTGGATAACATCCTCTCCTCCCCTACCTGCTCGATGGACTTGAGCGGGCAGTCCAGGACAGAGCTGGCCCTCTTGACCAGTTTATTTAGTTTCCCTCTGTCCCTCTCTGCGACTCTTCCACACCAGCAGACCACAGCATAAAAAACAGCCGACGCTACCACAGAGTCATAAAATGTCCTCCTGAGATTTTTGTTTACTCCAAAGGACCTCAGCCGCTTTAGCAGGTGTAGACGACTCAGGCCCTTTTTGTAAAGAGCAGTAGTGTTTGTGGACCAGTCCAGTTTATTGTTGATGTGGACACCCAGGTATTTGTACTCCTCCACCGTTTCAATGCACAAACCCTGGTTGTCCAACGGTGTAATGGGGGGTGACTTCCTGCGAAAGTCAATCACCAGCTCCTTCGTCTTGCTGGCATTGATGCGCAGATGATTTTTATTGCACCATCTGACGAAGTCACTGATGACCCCCCTGTATTCCTGCTCATTCCCATCCGACACACGACCAACAATAGCGGTATCGTCCGAGAACTTCTGCAGGTGACAAGTGTCCGTGTTATATTTAAAGTCCGCTGTGTACAATGTGAAGAGGAAGGGGGCGAGGACTGTTCCTTGTGGGGCTCCAGTGCTGCAGACCACCACCTCAGACACACAGTCCTGGAGTCTCACATACTTGGGCCTATTGGTGAGGTAGTCAATAATCCACTCAGTCATGTGATGGTCCACACCCACTCCCTCCAACTTCCCCCTCAGAACTGAAGGCTGGATTGTGTTGAAAGCACTAGAGAAGTCAATGAACATGACTCTCTCAGTGCTCTTGGCACTCTCCAGGTGAGTGAGGGCCCGATGCAGCAGGTAGATGACAGCGTCATCCACCCCAATGTGTGGCTGGTAAGCAAACTGTAGCGGGTCTAGGTCACTCCTGACCAGTGGACGAAGGTGATGGAGGATGATCCTCTCCATAGCCTTCATCAGGTTAGAGGTGAGGGCAACAGGTCTAAAGTGGTTTGGCTCCTTGGGGTGCAACGTCTTGGGGACTGGAACGAGGCATGAGATCTTCCACAGAATGATGGGATGATACGCAAACTGCAGCGGATCCAGTAAGGAAGGGATCTGGGTCTTGATGTGCCTCATGACCAGCCTCTCGAAGCACTTCATGGTGATAGGTGTGAGTGCAACAGGATGATAGTCATTCAGGCAGGAGACAGATGATTTCTTTGGCACTGGGATGATGCTGGGATGATGGTCTTCCTCATTTCCTCATCTGTGTTGTTCGCCGCATCAAACTGTGCATAGAAGTGGTTCAGCGCATCTGGGAGGGAGGAGTCACCATCACAGGCAGGTGGAGATGTCCTGTAGTTGGTGAGGGCCTGAATGCTGTGTACTCCTCCAAGTTGATGGAGTCGCTGTAGGTTGCAGCCTCTCTAAACATGTCCCAGTCGGTGTGTTAAAAGCAGTCCTGAAGAGCAGTGAAGGCTCCTGTTGGCCAGGTCTTTACCTGCTTCAGGGTGGGCCTTGATGATGGGTCTGTATGCTGGGATCAGCAGAACAGAGCTGTGGTCTGAGTGTCCGAGGTGGGGGCGGGGCTCTGCTCTGTACGCGCCGGCCATGTTTGTGTAAACACAGTCCAGCATGTTTCCCCCCCGCGTTGCAAAATCCACATGTTGATAAAATTTAGGGAAAACTGACTTGAGAACTGCACGATTGAAATCTCCAGGGATTATGAGCAGTTCATCCGGATGGGAGCTGTGGAGCTTGCTGATAGCTCCATAAAGTTCAGCCAGCGCACTGTTAGCACTAGCGCTGGGTGGAATGTAGACCGCCATGACAAAGACTGCAGAGAACTCCCTGTGCAGATAAAAAGGTCTGCACCTGACTGTAAGTACCTCCAGCAGTGTTGAGCATTGTGCAGAGACTAGTACAGTGTTCGTACACCATTCTGTGTTTACATAAACACACATTCCCCCTCCGCGAGTCTTGCCGGACAGAGCAGTGTTTCTGTCCAAGCGAAATGCGGACAGTCTGGCGAGCTGGATGGCGGTGTCCGGAACGCTGTCACTGAGCCATGTCTCCGTAAAAACAAAAACACAGCAGTCTCTGTGCTCATGCTGGGTGTTCAGCTGGAGTTGTATATAGTCCAATTTATTATCCAGGGAGCGGACATTGGTGAGGAGGACGGTTGGAAAGCTGGTCGGCTAGCGTTAGCCTTTAGCTGAGCCCGGACCCCAGCATGCTTGCTGCATTTCTGTTTCCTCTTGCACTGCTTTCGATGTCCTCTCAGTCAGCCAGGTACAACAGGCGATCTCAGGGACTGAAGACCTGGTCTTCGCAGCACGCCGAGCTCCTATAGCGTAGTTAGGAGAGTCGCTGGAAGACTGTATCCTGGCTTATTCCTGAGCTCCAGCAGTGTTTGGCGATTGTATTTAAGAGCATTCACAGTTGTGATGCTCATGTGCAAGTCTTCTGATGAAAAGTGGTCGGATGAAAGAGCTTTTAACAGACTTTAGCACCAAAGCTTGGACCCCAGAGCGGCTGCTGCATGTTACCACACCGCCATCTTGGATATAATATAACATTGTTAAGATTTTCTGTTTATTTACATTACAAAGCAGGCCATATTCGAGTAAATGCTTTTTCCCACCTCATTTTGACATTCTCCAGCTTCCTCTAGAGTGAGGGAATGAGTGTCACTGTCTTCCTCTTTTACATGTTGCAGTTCTGCCCTTCCAGGTGAAATTGCAGCTTCAAACACACATTTCTTTGTTTTTGTTCTTTTCTTTTTCTTTGCTTTCCTGCCTTTAGGAACTGGAAGTTTGCTTCTGTACACTTGTCTTTTATGCCATTGCTCCTCTTTTGTTTCTATTTTCCCTGTTTTAAGCCATCTGGTCTGAAGCTTTAAGGGCATATCCAGTTTTACAATATGTTCAGTGTATCTCCCTTTCAAAGAGGTGTACATTTTGCGAATTCATTCTGTGACCCTCATCTTTCTCTTGTGTTACATTATGGAGTGCTTAACTATTCCAAACCATGCTTCAACATGTTTGAACAGTTTGTGTCCCGGGTCTGCCTCCAAGAGGCTAAAGAACCATCTGCAGAAGAATGCCATGACAGATCTCCAAGGCGCACTCCACTCCACAAAGGAAAAATTCCCAAGTACATATCAAAAAGGTTCTGTAACACTATTGGGTTATCTCACTATCTCACTGTCTCTAGGCATGGCTTTGTAATTCTTCATGACCATATCCTGGACTGACCTGAAGGCAATGGTGACTTTCCAAAAATAGTACTTACATTCATTATTACATCTCATTTTGTTCAGGTATGTCACAAGACACATCAACATCTGGCACATTCTGTATAAGATCTGAAAATTCATCAATGCTCTCCTGGACGATAACAGTGACATTGTCAAAATTAAATGCTATACACATGTTTCTGAAAATTTGTTTTGCTTCATCAAACATTGAATCATTCTGCAGAGTAGCAAATAAGTATGTTGAAAAAACACAGAGGCCTTTGTCATTTATTTTTCTGCCCAGAGAATTGGAGAAGGCCTTTATAGCATGGGAGCACAGATATGAATAATTGTATAATCCAGATCGACGTTTTCACCGGTAAAAATTTTACAAGACCTTTCAAGGTAGTGATGTATGTTTTCCTTGTTGAATCCCAGTAGAGCACCCTGGATCATTGCCCAGATGTATAGTCAGCTTCAACCTTATGGAAACTAATGGTGGAACACTTGAGGAGAATTTTAACAAATTTCATTAGCCAGAATGAAATTATTGGCACATCATGGTCATTAGACAGCATTTCTAACACAGGAAGTGGAGGTGTCTCATTTCCCATGCCTGGTAAAGTTAAGCTGTAATACAGCACTTTTTTGTCGTGGTTTGGAACTTTTGCAACAAAACCACCAGTTGCATCCAGATATAATGATTCCTGCTTCTTCCTCTGCAAATGACTGAGCAACACTGAGATTCCTCTCTCAGTATTTAGATTCACTGTGAATGGGTTAAGCTGAAGATGTTGGATGTAACCAGGCCAGTTGTTAAAATCTGTGTCACAGTCTTTCATTATGCTCTGAGTGAGCATCAACTCTAACATTACATTGTCATGCAGGTGAGTAGTCTTATTCAGTTCTGAGGAGATGACCTTAGGTACATTTTTGTTTAGGCAGTTGCTGAGGTTGCCAGCAGAGCTCTTCTTTTGGCGTAGACTGTTATTTCTGATAATAAGTGTTGCTTACACCCTTCAAAAGAGATTTTGCAATTTTTCCTTTTACACATACTGGCCTTCTTTACATACTACCATCTTTGATGTATCTGTCCTTTTTTGTGCAAGATTGCATCAATACACAGAACACAGACTTGAATAGGCTGATTTTTTTTAGGATTCTGCCCAATCAAAAAAACAGTATTTGGCCTTACAAGAAGAAAAAATAAATTTAGCAAATTTTAAAAAAAGGTGCACAAGTTTTCCTGCTGTTCTTTTTCTTTATCCACATATATTTCAAAGAAATAGGACAGGTGGGTTTCTTTTTCTGTTTTTTATTTTATTTTTTATTTTATTTTTTTTAAACTCTATACATTATATGGGTGCAGGATTTTTTCAGGTGTTCTTGATTTTTGGAGGAGGCTACCTCTTTCCATTGCTTGTAGCTTTGAACAATCTTGAAAGATTTGGGCACAAATTTTGTTTTTCTCCATTTTATTTCCATACTTTTTGTTTCTGCTGCATCACTGTAGATTTTTTCTGCATGAATGTATCCTTTGCATCTGTGTTATGTTCAGGAAAGTTGCAAGATTTCTGTTGCTTTTCTTTGCTATCTTTCAAATGTTTATTAATAATGTGTTCCTTTAAGGCTTCCTCAGATGGAAGCCTCCCCACAGAATTGCTTTCAAGTTGTCTGACAGCTCTCAGACCCTTTCTGTTGCTATTCCAGACGACAGAAAGCCACTTGTGATTTTTAATGTTATCGTTTTTAAAAGTCAATTAAGATATTTCTAACCAGATAATAGAGCCGAATGGTATCTTTTTGGGAAGATTCCCCATTTTTCTAAAATAGACAGCTAAACTTTCCACACTACCAACTTCAGCTCATAAATTAGTCCTTTTCTGATTGTGTTCAGCCTTCAAGGTTGCTAGCCCCTTAAACTGTCAGAGCTAAGGGGTTAAAATCAATTTTCCCCATGACCACCACCAAAAAATAATTTTCTTGAAAATAATATCAGTACCTGGGACCTAGTTCAATTAGCTGCTTGTTGATGAACTGATTTGGATGCTGAAGTAAACTCTTCTTGACCTTTTCGTGGCCCCCAAATAAACAGTAACACGAGTGATCCCTCCCTCCTCCCAAAGTGGATTGTGAAAATACTACAAGAAAAAATGTAGCTGCATATGAAGAATTTAATCACTTTAATTCCTTTAAATCACAATTTAATGGTTTTAAATTAATTATGATGTCCTATTTGCATATAAAATAATGGATATAGGGTATACTCATATACCTCATAGATAAACATTGATAAACTGATTTCACAAATAAAGTTCAGGTTTCACAAGTATCTGAATGCATGAAACATAGATTTCTAGTCATGTTCATTCAGAAAAAGGTGAAATAATTGTGCTAGGTATTGATTTTGAATGTGTTATGAAGGTCTCTAAGGCATGTATATACAAAATAATGGATATGAGGTATATAAATTGATTTCACAGATTAAGTTCAGGTTTCACAAGTATCTGAATGCATGAAATATAGAGTTCTAGTCATGTTCTTACAGAAAAAGGTGAAATAATTGTGCTAGGTATTGATTTTAATGTGTTATGATGGCCTGTAAGGCATGTATATACAAAATGACGGATATGAGGTATATAAATTGATCTCACAATTTAAGTTCAGATTTCACAAGTGTCTGAATGCATGAGTCAAGTCAAGTCAAGTAGGATTTTATTGTCATTTCAGCCATATACACAGTACACAGTGAAACGAAATAACGTTCCTCCAGGACCCTGGTGCTACACACAAGACAAGACACAACACAAGACACAAGATAAACACAAGACAACATAAGACATAACATAAGACATAACACGGGGCAACAAGTGCGGACAAGACAGACAAGACAGACAACAACAGACGGCACGACAGACAGTACATTCATCCGTGGAAGGCTGCAGTGTTGTGGAACAAAGCAGCCCAGGCACATTATGGTGTAGCAGTGTGGTGGAGCGGTGTTACTGTATTTAAAGTGCAGAGTGCAACACGAGATAAATAAATAAATACAGAATGAAAAGTGGAGGAAGTGGTGGGTGAAGTGGTGCGTTTAAGAGTTCAAGCTATTGGTGGGTTTTAAGAGTCCATGATATTGGTGGTTCCAGAGTTCAACAGTCTGATGGCCAGGGGGAAGAAACTATTTCCCATCCTGGAAGTGGAGGCCCGTATGCTGCGGAACCTTTTCCCGGATGGCAAGAGGGAGAAGAGAGTGTGGGAAGGGTGGGAGGGATCATCCACAATGCTGGTTGCTTTGCGGATGCAGCAAGCGGTGAAAATGTCCTGTACAGAGGGCAGAGAGACCCGATGATCTTCTCAGCTGTTCTCACTACCCGTTGTAGGGACTTGCGGTCTAAGACGTTGCAATTCCCGTACCAGGCAGTAATGCAGCCGCTCAGGATGCTCTCGATGGTTCCTCTGTAGAAGATGGTGAGGATGGAAGGTGGGAGATGGGCTTTCCTCAGTCTGCGCAGGAAGTAGAGGCGCTGCTGGGCTTTCTTTGTGATGGAGCTGGTGTTGAGGGACCACGTGAGGTTGTCGGTGATGTGAACACCAAGAAACTTGGTGCTCTGGACCAACTCCACAGGTGAGGTGTTGATGATAAGTGGAGTGTGGTCCCGACGTGATCTCCTGAAGTCAACAATCATCTCTTTAGTCTTGTCGACGTTCAGAGACAGGTTGTTGGTTCTGCACCAGTCCGTCAGCTCTTGTATCTCCTCTCTGTAAGCTGCCTCGTCTCCACCGCTGATCAGACCCACCACGGTTGTATCATCAGCAAATTTGATGATGTGGTTCGAGCTGTGCTTGGCTGCACAGTCGTGGGTCATCAGTGTGAACAGCAGTGGGCTGAGCACACAGCCCTGGGGGGCTCCTGTGCTCAGTGTGATGGTGTTGGAGGTGCTGCTACTGATCCTGACTGACTGGGATCTCCCAGTCAGGAAGTCCAGGATCCAGTTACAGAGGGAGGTGTTCAGGCCCAGCAGCCTCAGCTTCTCACTCAGGTGCTGAGGGATGATGGTGTTGAATGCTGAACTGTAGTCAATGAACAGCATTCTGACGTAACTGTCCTTTCTGTCAAGGTGAGAAAGGGCCAGATGGAGGGTGGTGGAGATTGCATCGTCCGTTGAACGGTTGGGACGATACGCAAACTGCAGGGGGTCTAGTGAGGAGGGGATCTGGGACTTGATGTGCCTCATGACCAGCTTCTCGAAGCACTTCATGATGATGGGTGTGAGTGCGACGGGACGATAGTCGTTGAGGCAGGAGATGGATGGCTTCTTAGGCACTGGAATGATGCTGGTGGTCTTGAAGCACCTTGGAACAACAGTGGTGCTCAGAGAGGTGTTGAAGATGTCAGTGAGAACAACTGCCAGCTGTTCTGCACATCCTCTGAGCACACGACCTTGAATATTGTCTGGACCGGCAGCTTTCCGTGGGTTGACTCTGAGAAGAGATCTTCTCACCTCGGCTGTGGTCAGACGGAGAATCTGGTCGTTCGGAGGAGGGGTGGTCTTCCTCATTCTCGTGTCGTTCGCTGCATCAAACCGTGCGTAGAAGTGGTTCAGCGCATCTGGGAGGGAGGGGTCACCGTCACAGGCAGGTGGAGATGTCCTGTAGTTGGTGAGGGCCTGGATGCCCTGCCACATGCGCCGGGTGTCACCAGTGTTCTTGAAGTGGCCATGGATTCTCTCTGCGTGAGCTCGTTTCGCCACTCTGATGGCCCGAGACAGGTTTGCCCTCGCTTTTCTTAGGGCGGCCTCGTCCCCTGACTTGAAGGCCTTGTCCCGGGTTCTCAGGAGTCTGCGCAGCTCCGCGGTCATCCATGGCTTTTGGTTGGGTCGTGTTATGATGAACTTGGAGACAGTAACATCCTCAATGCACTTGCTGATGTAGCCAGTCACTGAAGCTGTGTACTCCTCCAGGTCGATGGAGTCACCGTAGGTTGCAGCCTCCCTAAACATGTCCCAGTCTGTGCGTTCGAAGCAGTCCTGGAGAGCAGAGATGGCTCCTGTGGGCCAGGTCTTTACTTGCTTCAGGGTGGGCCTCACGCGCCTGACGATGGGTCTGTACGCTGGGATCAGCAGCACAGAGATGTGGTCTGAGTGTCCGAGGTGGGGGCGGGGCTCCGCTCTGTACGCGCCGGCCAGGTTTGTGTAAACACAGTCCAGCGTGTTTTCCCCCCTCGTCGCAAAGTTGAAATGGAGAGTTCTAGTCATGTTCATTCAGAAAAAGGTGAAACAATTGTGCTAGGTATTGACTTTAATGTGTCATGATGGCCTATAAGGCATGTTTTTACAAAATGACGGATATGAGGTATATAAATAGATTTCACAAATTAAGTTCAGGTTTCACAAGTATCTGAATGCATGAAATGGAGAGTTCTAGTCATGTTCTTACAGAAAAAGGTAAATAAAGAGCCAACTATATGTTATTTATTTACTAAATAATGTATATGAAGCATGTAAAATTGCTTTTCATGTGAAATTTATTTTGAAAATTGCAGACTTTCAGAAGGTTTACAGAAGCAGTGGTAACATTTCATATTTTCACAATTAATTTAAGGTGTTGTTTGACTAATTAAAGTAATACTTAAAGTGTAATTAAAGACTAATTAAAGTGTAATGAATTTCACAAACAATTTTGAATTTGTGAAAGTGACAGTCGCTTGTTTCTGGCTTATTTTAGTTCAGTAAATAAGGAAAATATAAGCGAATGTCTGGCGAATGTTGAGCCCACTGCCAACTTTACTTAGGTATGACAAGAATAGTCACTTTCACAACAAGCCGAAGCACGAGGGTGTTGGTCAGGCACAAACACAGAGTGAAAGGAAGACCCGATAGTAAACCCAAGGATATTTACCAAATTACTGCAAGTACCATTAAAATGAGCAAGTTTACGCTGTTTTATTTTTTGTTTATATGAGGGAGGCGGCAGCTGCACGGGTTTACTGTGCCTGACGCCAGTCTCCCAACAGTGGTCTAGCTCCCTTTAGCATCCCGGTGCTACGCTTCAGCTCAGCTTCAGAGCTACAGCTCTGCTTCCAACTGTTCCAGAGGTGGTCCCCGATAGGGTTCCCTCAGATGGTACAGGCAAATGGTTTCCAGTAAGCATCTGATGTGGGGTCAGATGGGTGGTCATATTAGCTTGCACGCGGAACTGTATAAATGTCAAAGGTGTCACGGGTGAGGTTCATTTTTGGCATGGTAGAGGGACTAAGCACACCTGAGCTCATGAAGGCACAGGTGTGCTTCATTGGGACTGCTATTTAAGCCCCGATGAGTCAAAACAGAGTGGGGTTCACTCACGAGGCGAAGCCTCACGTTAATAGTGGCATTTTAGTTCCTTTTGCCTTGTTTTGCTACCCTGTTCAATAAAGTTATGTTCCGGATTACTGGCTCTGCGTTGACGTCCTTCCCGCACCCCGCCATCA
This sequence comes from Hepsetus odoe, assembly GCA_017165825.1. Taxonomy (NCBI): domain Eukaryota; kingdom Metazoa; phylum Chordata; class Actinopteri; order Characiformes; family Hepsetidae; genus Hepsetus; species Hepsetus odoe. Next base: position 12,587,998 of record CM029387.1, read on the forward strand.
TTACAAAAGGTAGTGCGTCCAAGTTCAGTTTCAAATTTTATTTATTTTTGCTTTTAGAGTCCCATTATCTCTTGCCACCATCCCCTGAGACATATTCAGATCGTTCTCTCATTCTCTCATTCTAAATCTAAACCAATCCATTGTCAAAAATGTTTCCACCATTCCAGCATCGTTGGATAAGGTCACTTCTACCTATCTAAATTTGTCATTAACCTCAACCATGTATCTTTCCTTTTATTGTTTTAATCATATCAGCATAATCAATTACTTGATGCTGAAATGGTCCTGTGGATACAAGTATGTGTACAGCTGGGGTCGTGATCTCTTTTCTCACCTTATTTTGTGCACAAACATCACACTTCAACAACATTTGGCGCAATCAACAGCCCTTCATGGTTTCACCACAGGCCATGGCCCTCTTGATTAGCTCCTCTGATACACCACATAGTAGCATATACCTGTCCTTGTGATAGGTCTTCCAGTGTGCTTACAGTCTCTTTTGCTACCATTGGTGCCATTACAGGATCTTCACACCTAGAGGCTTTTTCAGCTGCCTCATCAGCGAAGTTGTTTCCCTTTATCACATTTCCTTTCACAACATTTAATTATTGCCCATTTTCTTGGCAGCACTCAAGAAGTCCAATATCTGCTCTTAATGTTTTATTGGAGTAAAGTCATTCTTAAATCCTCATTGTACATCATACTGCATGAAAGAAATGTGTGACTCCATGAGCATAAGCTGAATCAGTAAAAACATTAACACACTTTCCCTTTGCCAATTTACATGACAGTGTTCAGCCTTTCTACATTAAAAAAAATCTACATCTCACATCATAGTTGGCCAAATCAACAAAATGTCAAGTCTGCTTCCAGAATTGGTGAGGACTCTAAATCATCTGGAAATATAAGAATAAATACTGTAAACTTCTCGCTTGTGTCAGTGCAAATCTTTTGGTCTCATTTAGCTCTATGATTTTATGATGGGAGTTAATAACTAATGGATCGTCAGTGCTGATGCTGTTTCATTGGCATAAATTCTAAACTCCATCCAGTTTCATGCTACAGTAAGCTATTGGTTATTTCATTCTCCCACTTACACAACTCCTGCATTAATATTGATGATGCAACTGTATCACAGTGATTACTAACATGCTTGTGAAACCGTACATCCCACCTCTGTTAATTTCATGAGCACGTTAATAGAGTCCTCATAGTGTGCTGTGTTGTTGGGGAATATAAGATTAAATAATCAACATACTGTGCATTGATGTATTTAGATCTAATTCCCCTGGATCCTGTCTCAAGACGTAATTAAATGTGTGAGGGAAATGTTTGAATCCTTCTGATAACCTTGTTTAAATATACTGCTTCCCTTTGTATGTGAATGCAAAGACACTCGCTATTGGAATTGTTAAAAAAAAAGTAGAACACTGTAATCAGCTTTTGGTATGCATTGTGGGGCAGCAGTGGCCTAGTGGTTAGGGAGTTTTTTTGACTTTTCAGAAATAGGTTTAAGATTTCTAATTCATCCTGTTGCTTTCCAGTTGTTTGCTGGAACTGTCTTTTGGTTTGCGTTTTTGAATGAGAATCTCCAGGGCTTCACAGCGTCCCACATCATATTTGCCTTCTTCTGACCAATTACTGTTTAGCTATATGGAACATTTAGTGATTATTGACTCATCATCAGGATTTTCTCTTTTAACAATGGATTCTCTAACACATCTTTTTTACAGGTATACAGTTACCTTATGTTGTCCCTGAAGAGTCTTCGTTTTAGATTTATTAGCCTTTTTTTTTTTTAAATCCTGTTAATTATTTACTTAATTGATTAATTATTTATTATTGATGCTTTACCTTATATTGTGTTTTTTTAGAATTAACACCTCTTTTCTCTAAAAGGAATTTCTTGGCATTGGGCAAATTCTTGTCTGCTGTGTAACAAAACGTACCCCTTATGACAGGGTATGCCCCTCTATTTTTCTGTTCCAACTTCACTCACTCACTAGAAGTGCTGCAGATACACACACACACACACACACACACACACACACACACACAAATGCCTCTTCTTAAAGCTACCACAGCTTTTTTTTCCAATATGGGCAAGTCAAGTCAACACTTTATTTATATAGTGCTTTTTACAACTGTTGTCACAAAGCAGCTACACCGAATCCTATGCCGAGGCCAAATTGCGTAAGCCGAGGGCGACAGAGGCAAGGAAAATCTCCCCCAAACATGGGGAAGAAAACCTTTGGAGAGACCAAGACCCAAAAGGGGACAACTCCTTTAGTCGACACCGAAAATAAAAAGGAAAGAGAAAAACTCTGTATAGTGATGACTTCCTGTAAGCATGAGTTACAGTCTATTGGCGACTGTAATTGGAGGTTCATGAAAAAGTGAAAGTGGCTATTCGTCATTGTGAGTACAGATAGCACACAGTAAACCACAACGAAACTGGACCTCTGTATTTAACCCATGCATAAACACACACTGTACAGCAGGGGCTGCATACACACTATGGAGCAGTGACAGGGACGGTTCAAGGGTACCTCAGGGCAACCTACTGGTAAGAGGTTTGAACCCACAATCCTATGATTCTGTGGCCAACTTCCTAACCACTAGGCCACCGCTGCCTAATGGTAGAAGCTCTATTTGAGCAGGGGAAGCTTTAATCTTCATGGTAGCAGCTCCTGCAGAAAAGCCAGTTTGATGTAGCTGATCTGAAGTTCAGGTCAGAAGAAAAATATGATAATAGTAGTTTCGCCAAGCTGGTTCAGGAGACCCTCACGGAGATTGATGGACTTGCTTTCCAGAAATACCTAAACTGTCCACCTGGCTGTGGTGGACAGCTGCCCATCTCAAACAAAGAGAAAGGAATTAAATTTGTTTGAACTCATTGCAGTAATGTGACTACATCAAACTTGTTATTACAAACTGAATAAAAAGGACCGATCCTGACTAAAAAAGACAGATCCAGGGGTGATCCTCCGGCCCAACTAACCAAACTAATCCTTTATTTTGTTTCTTCCGAGCACCAATGTCTGTATCCTGATCGGCCAGTAGGTCAGTTCCTGTTCCTGACAGAGACGGACCTGGATCCCTCTCCTACCTGTCAACAACACAATCCACGGAGGGAGCTCCAGCTGCAATTCCTCTTGTGGAATGACCGTGGACAAGATCCCAGGTGCCATCAAAGCAGGAAGCAGAAATCCTCCCAGACTAACAGACCAGCACATCTTCAACAACAGGAACCAACATGGAATGCATCGGAGAGAAAACATCACGTGTTGCCACCATTATCAAACACACTGAGCATGCTGAGGAACCTCTGAGCAAGAAACTCAAGGACAGAACCAAAAAGCAACAGCAGCAGCTGCAGGATGACTTTCTGACCAGGCTGAACCTGAGAGCTGAGAGTCTGATGAAACAAGCATGGCACTCAGGGACTGTTTCCAAACCACAGATTGGGAGGCGCTATGCAGCCCACATGGAGAGGGCATCGACAGTCTAACAGTCTGCATAACCGACTACATCACCTTCTGTGTGGATAACACTGTACCGACCAGGAGAGTACGGTGTTACTCCAATAATAAACCATGGCTGACCCCTGATCTGAGAGCTCTGCTGAAGCAGAAGTCAAGAGCCTTCAGATCAGGAGATAAAGAGGCAATGAGGACAGCTCAGAAGGAGCTGAAAAGAGAAATAAGGAGGGGGAAGGACACATACAGAAAGAGGCTGGAGGAGCAGCTCAAACTAAACAACATCAGAGGTGTTTGGAGAGGTTTGAACACCATGACTGGAAGGAGCACAGTGAGTAGGGGAGGCCCAGAGTCTGGAGATCGGGACTGGGCCAATAGTTTAAATCTGTTCTTTAACAGGTTTGACTCAGGAATCTGCCCCTCACCCAACCATCAAAGCACAGTACATGCCTGTGCCCCCTTTCACACCTCTCTGCAAACTCCAACGGCACCTCCCCTTCACACCTCTCTGCAACCCCCACCAGGGATATCAGCTGCGTATCCCCTTTTGCCCCCCCCCCCTTTCCTGCCCCCTCCTGCTATCCCACTCATCAGGAGGCACCCACTCTCACACCACACTATAGCCTCTCCATCACAGCTGACCAGGTGAAAGTGAAAGTGAAAGCGACAACCCTTGTCATTGCGAGGTCACGGCACAGCACACATGAACCACAATGAAATTGGACCTCTGCATTTAACCCATGCACACTCAAACCCGTGCAGCAGTGGGCAGCTATTGAAAGCGCCCGGGGAGCAGTGACGGGGATGGTACCTTGCTCAAGGGTACCTCAGGGCAACCTATCGGGAAGGGGTTTGAACCCCTGATCCTCCAATCATGCGGCTAACGCCCTAACCACTAGGCCACCGCTGCCCCTAGTGCGGAGTCAATTAAGGAAGTTGAAGCACAGGAAAGCCACAGGTCCGGATGGCACCAGCTCCAGCCTGTTGAGGGACTGTGCAGATCAACTCTGTGAGGTTATCACCTACATCTTTAACCTCAGCCTCAGCCTGGAGCGTGTCCCCATTCTGTGGAAGACCTCATGCCTCGTTCCAGTCCCCAAGACGTCACACCCCAAGGAGCCAAACCATTTCAGACCTGTTGCCCTTACCACTAACCTGATGAAGGCTATGGAGAGGATCATCCTCCATCACCTTCGTCCACTGGTCAGGAGGGACCTAGATCCGCTTCAGTTTGCTTACCAGCCGCACATTGGGGTGGATGACGCTGTCATCTACCTGCTGCATCGGGCCCTCACTCACCTGGAGAGTGCCAAGAGCACTGTGAGATTCATGTTCTTTGACTTTTCTAGTGCTTTCAACACAATCCGGCCTTCAGTCCTGAGGGGGAAGCTGGAGGGAGTGGGTGTGGACCATCACATGACTGAGTGGATTATCGACTACCTCACCAATAGGCCCCAGTATGTGAGACTCCAGGACTGTGTGTCTGAGGTGGTGGTCTGCAGCACTGGAGCCCCACAAGGAACAGTCCTCGCCCCCTTCCTCTTCACATTGTACACAGCGGACTTTAAATATAACACGGACACCTGTCACCTGCAGAAGTTCTCAGACGACACTGCTATTGTTGGTCGTGTGTCGGATGGGAATGAGCAGGAATACAGGGGGAATCAGTGACTTCGTCAGATGGTGCGATCAAAATCATCTGTGTATCAATGCCAGCAAGAAGACTTTCGCAGGAAGTCACCCCCCATAACAGCGGTGGACATCCAGGGTTTGTGCATTGAAACGGTGAGGGGGAACAAATACCTGGGTGTCCACATCAACAATAAACTGGACTGGTCCACTAACACTAATGCTCTGTACAAAAAGGGCCTGAGTCGTCTCCACCTGCAAAGGCGGCTGAGGTCCTTTGGAGTAAACAAAAATCTCATGAGGACATTTTATGACTCTGTGGTAGCGTCGGCTGTTTTTTACGCTGTGGTCTGCTGGTGTGGAAGAGTCACAGAGAGGGATAGAGGGAAACTAAACAAACTGGTCAAGAGGGCCAGCTCTGTCCTGGACTGCCCGCTCAAGTCCATCGAGCAGGTTGGGGAGGAGAGGATGTTGTCCAAACTAACATCCATCATGGACAACACCTCCCACCCCCTACACGAGCCTGTACGAGCACTGAGCAGCTCGTTCAGCAGCAGACTGTTACACCCGCAGTGTAAGAAAGAACGCTACCGCAGGTCATTCCTACCTGCTGCAATAAGACTCCACAATTCAACATCATAACATCACATTACTTGTTTATCATTATATATTATTATATATTATGTTATATATTATTATATATATATATTATATATTATCATTAATGTATATTAATGTATATTATTATTGTATTGTATATATTATATATTATTATTACATTTATATTTTTGCTGCTTGTTTAATTATATCTATAATTTATTTAAAACTTATTTATTACTGTGTACTGTATATATGGTCACCTAATTCTCCCTGTAGATATGTATGTATATATATATATATAGATAGATAGATAGATTATTATCTAGTATTTATTTATAGCTCCTTTACTTACTTTCTCCTGTACTTGTTCCTCTTCCTCTTTCTTTACATCTTTATATTTTTATTTTTTTATATATCTTTTCTATTCCTTTTCTGTACACCTGTCACTTTTATAAGAGCCCTGTAATGCCCAAATTTCCCATTCGTGGGATAATAAAAGATTACTCTACTCTACAGAACAGCAAATAAGTGAAAGTGACAACCCTTGTCATTGCGAGGTCACAGCACTGCACACCATGAACCACAACGAAATTGGACCTCTGCTTTTAACCCATGCACACAAACACCGTGCAGCAGTGGGCAGCTATTGAAAGCGCCCGGGGAGCAGTTACAGGGACGGTACCTTGCTCAGGGGTACCACAGGGTAACCTACTTGTGAGGGAATCGAACCCACAATCTTCCAATGCGAGGCCAACTCCCTAACCACTAGGCCACCACTGCCCCAAAAAATAAAATTTTTTTCTGTTGTTGGCAGGGCGTGGGTTCATTCATTCTGGTTTGCACACAGGCAGAAGATCGGGTTCCTGTCTGTGGATGTGCTGTTTTATACAGCGACAAAGTTCAGGCTTTTGCCAGCCCTTGTGAGAGCACAGTCTCTTGTGAGCGCATTACCCAATTTTTTTTGAGCCACCATACACAATGACCAGTTTGGATGAAGACCCAGCTCTGTCAAAACTTCAAGATCACTTGTGGTTGAAAGATAAAAATGATGTTGGGTTGATAAAGTATAGTCCTCCGGTTGTTAATAATAATAATGATAACTAATAAAAATCCGCATACAGGCCCTGTCAATCATAATACCCACTTAAACAGGAAGTGATGGTATTAGACCAGTATTTGAAGCCTTGAGGAAGGCAGGGATGATTGTTCTGTGTCCAAATTCTCCAGTCCGTACGCTGTTATTTCCTGTCCAAAATCAGGGATAGGGGTCAAACCAACAAATGTATATGTATGTATATGTTTGTATGTGTGTATGTATGTACGTGTATGTGTTTATTTATTTGCAAGCAGTCAGTGCTGCGGTACAGGCCTTTGCCCCCATAGTTCCAAATCAATACACTAACCTATCGCAAATTCCGCCCGATGCCATGTGGTTCTCTGTGATTGAATTGGCCAAAGTATTTTTCAGTGTGCATGTACACCCTGACTGTCAATTTTGGGTTGCTTTTAATTTCACAAAGGTGCACTACGCAATTCATTAGCTTCCTTAGCTTTGTCCCCGGGGACCGCAGTTTTGCAGTATGTTGATGATTTTCTGATTGCAGCACCCAGCCAAGCATAGTGTAAAAAAGACACGCTGCCTCTACAAACCATCTGGCTGAGAATGGCCACAAGGTCAGTCTGTCTAAGGTTCAATTTGTTAAACAAGTGACATTTTTGGGTCATATTATCTCACCAAAAAGTTCAGAGATGGAGGCACAGCTGCGGGCAATGACCTCTCAGAAATTGTCTAATAACTGTCAACTCACGTGAAATGACACAACTTGAGGCCTTTAACAATTTTAAACAAGTCCTATTGTCTCCTCTAACACTGGGCATCCCATATCCACCAAACCATTTGTGCAAACAATCTCTGAGAAGGAGGGACACATGACTTCAGATTTGTTATAAAAACATGGAGATAAGCTTAGGCCGGTGGCCTATTTCTCTTTAGAGCTGGATCCAGTGGCAGTATAGTAAAAATCCCTTTACTTTTGTCCTTTTGCTTTTGCCCCTGTCTTACAGTGTTTCACACCATCAAATTCCACTGAAAAAGCAAGCAGTAAAAGAGCTACATTTAAAATTGATCAATAGTGGCTCGTGCAAAAGGTTACATGTTGTCCGGTGTCTTATGCTCTCATGAGTTCCCAGAAAAAATCCAGCAGCAAACAGATACGTTTCTAAACTGAACAATAGTGCTCATAGATGGCCAGGAGCGAGCAGTTACATTTCTAATCAAGCTGCTGCACTCACAATTGGGAACCTGGATGGGAAGAAACCTTGAAATACAGGTGGTGGATAAGACAGGGAGCCATCAGTAAAAGGACCTCTGTCTATTGTTGGTGAGGTGGCAAAGGTGGGGGAACTGAGGTTTTAATCATGACAGCATTGAATATTATTGGTGGAAAACTATTAATGGGATGGATTTATGTAAATTTGAACGTGATTGAAATGTATTTAAAGTCCGAAGTTGGGATGAGCTTTTTTGGAGCTGCTCCCACTGGACCACGCCTGCTGATACTCTTCAGTAAATTGGTTGTGCTGCATCTCTCTGACTTCGCTTGATTTTTTGACCTCATTTGATTTCTGACTTGGAAAAGGTTTCAGACTCGGGATTACACTTCAATTTTCCACGACAGCAGCAGGTCTGCCTGTTTGTTTGAGAAACGTAGCTGCAGCAGAGAAGACCGTAGAGGCCTCCAGAGATCGAGTTGGCTATGCTGATTTAACTCTTTTTGTACCACATACAGTTTCTCTTCTTTTCCAGGACCAAAGCTCAGCCCACCTGTCAGCTGCAAGATGTTTGAAATATAATGTATGCCAAGTGTCACCATTAAACATTGCACTAAACTTAACCCTTCCACTTTGCTTCCATTACCAGAAGACAGTGAACCTCATGACTGTGTGGCAGCAGTGGAACAGATTTACAGGAAGTTCCCAACTCTAATCTTGTGTTTTTGCAGATGGCTCTGCCTCGAGAGATAAAAAAGGACTTTAGTCCTTTTTAGTCCTGTGTGGGCTTTGCAGTTTGCTCCGAAAGCGGCACTCTCCACAGCGGTGCCCTTCCTCGTTCTGTCTGCTCAAGCAGCAGAATTTGTAGCTTTGACTGAAGCATGTACATTGGCTAAAGTTACTGTTAATCTAAACTGATTGCAGATCTGCATTTGGACTGGTACATGATTTTGGTGCTATGTGGAGACTGAAATCTGACAGTTCCTCAATTCTCAATTACAATTTGATCTCAGCATTCTTGGATGCCATAACAGAATGGAGGCTTAAAGGCCTCCCATGCCTGCCGAGTCATTTCTTTCCTCGTTTTTGTTAATTGACGCACAGTAAAGACTATGCGTCAAAGGGGGGATGATGGACATTATGAAATTTAGTGGTTTACTAAAGGATTCTCAGCTGTGGAAAAAATATATATTGCCAGTCATACTCAATTTAGCTAGAGAGTAACTCAGGAGAGCCAGAATGAATTTGAGCCCATTTGAAATTTTGTTTGGTAAACCTATGAACTTTGGCATGGGACCGCCCGGAGGTAAAGCAGCAGGAGCGAGTTTAACAACACACTGTGATGATGAAATGGTGCAATATTGTTGTTCTTTTTCTGCTATTCTCCACTCTGTCCACCAGCAGGTTAAAGAATTGTTGCCGAGGACGGCAGAGGGTCCTCTACATGACCTGAGATCTGGTGACCCGATCCTGGTAAAAGAGTTCAGATGGAAGCACTGGAAGTCCAGGCGCTGGACGGGAACGTTTCAAGTGTTGCTGATAACACCTACCGCCGTGAAGCAGAGAGAGCTACGTTGATCCACGTATTACACTGTAAGCGCGTGAGGGTGGAAACAGGTGACAGAGTAAAGGGTGTGATGGAGTCTCGGTGAAGTGAGACAAGGGCGTAACGGGTATATCCTGCCCTCCGAGCACAGACCCGTGAAGAAAGACAAAGGCTCACCCAAACACTCACCAGAATCCTGACCTGTTTGAAATATTTTGATGGTAACTGTTATCATCTTACTGAAGATGGTGGCAGGAAGTGCACCAGTGGCAAACAAGGGAAGGACCAAATCACTGCGATAATGCAAAGGTAACATGACATGCGCCCTGTCTCTGAAGATGAACAGAACCTAATCAGTGACTGGGGGCTGCTGGGTTTGTCTTCCTTGCCAACAAGTCGGTAACAGAAGCTAATATAAATGATAATGGTCCCTGTGCAGACTGCAGCACTTGTATGGTACACTGGACAACTTTGAGTGTGATTACTGGGTTAGAGATAGTCTGGAACACAGATCAGCTTCCACCTGCTGCTAATCTGACTCGTGTGTGCTCTTTGGAAAAAATAATGTTGTTGGTTTCAACTGTAGTCCTCTATTGTGGAGGGCCTGGCTGAAACGTGACTCTTATCTGCCTGAGTGAATGGGGGAACAGAATTAGGTTGGTCAGACTATAAAAGTGTAAGGTCAATTGGTTTAAAGATAATATGGGGGCATATGATCTAACCCAGTCCAGCTGTTCGGTTTACGATAGTTTGGGACAGGAGTGACAGTTTAAATGCCCTTTTGCAACAATATGGGCAAATGATGTAGTAATGTGGGCGTGTGGCATGAGAGCCTGTACACCATCACCAGAGTCAGAATGGCGAAGTTGTTGTCACCCTGCAATTGTATTTCCAGGGCAGTTTAACCATGATCCATTTCAAGGCAAGCTAGTACATTTACTTTTCCTGGGGGGTGGTACAACTGCAGCACTAAACAAGATAACTGGACTTGCATATCGCTTGCATATCGCTGTACTGGTGAATGACACATCCATATCTAATGAACTAATTAATGATGAAATGGAAAATGTGAGACAAGGCGTCATAGAAAATAGAATGACCATAGCCTTAATTTTAGCTAAAGAAGGCGGCGTTTGCAAACTTCTAAACATCTCATGCTGTTTTTATGTTAATGATCACCATGTGAATATTACAGATCTAACAGACCACATGGGAAATGTTATTGTTATTCCATAAAGCTGGATTACAGCTGGTACAGTTCAATTTACACTTCGATGGGACCACTTTGGCATCTGCTACAATGATGGTGCCCATTGCTGTTGTTTTCTTGTATCTTTGTTTGTGTGCACCTTGTTTGTTGCAGTATTGCATGATGATGGTCCAATGGCTCATCATATCCTGACACAGTTTCAAATGTTACACACGGAAGAAAAATGTACGCAAAGACTGATGAAGATGGGATGCCATCTCCAGATCTGAACCCAAGACCAGACTGGGTTCCAGACCAAATAAATGACAGTTTCACAAGTGATGAAGTCGACAAAGAAGAATTTTGAATATCTTTTTGTGTTTAACTTTGCTCTTTGCATTTCTGTGATTCAGTTATGATTTGATTTGATTATGATTTTGGTTATAGTCAATCATGATCGAGCTGAAACAGATTCTGTGTGCTAATTGTCAATAAAGAGAAAAAAGTATTAATGATTAATTAATAATCATGATGATGTTACGAGTAATGAAGATGATGAGGAGTTTTGAAGTTTTTATGCTTTGATTTGCATAGTTTTTGATTTTGATTTGATTCAATGTGTGTGATCAAGATGTTGACTTAACATGATTTAGTGTTTTGATTTAGTCTTAAATATGAGTAATCATGATTAATGTTTAATATTGAATGAAGAAAACAATTAATAATTGATTAATTACTGAGTTGTGTATTGTTAATGATGTAAGAAAATCTAGTGTTGCCATATTTTGCCTCGCTATTACATAGTTAGATTAAAAGTTGATTAAATAATCAAAAGGGGGGAATGTGGAGGCAAAATTTGCATATCATGTTCTGTAATGTGTTTTCATTTTCGATATAAGGCAGAGAGATAAATTGGACTAAATGTCCCGGACAGGTCTCTTGCATATGCAAAAGACGTAAATAGATAGGGGAAAAGAGTTAAGAAGGGACGTAGACAAAGCAACTTTAAGGCTTACTGGGACTTGAAGGTCGAGGGGAGGTGGGCCTGCGGCCCAAAATGTGTATAAGAACCTCTGTTTTTCTGTATTCGGGGCTTCCTCTTGTACTCTCAGTAGAGTGCGAGAGGAATCCTCACTGCAGTGATTATTAAACTCTTTATTAGACTAAAAGTGCCTCTGACTTGTTCCTTGGGTAAATTTTTCCACAACAGTAGCAGCTCCGATTTGCTCACCCTGAACCCATTAACTGCCAAATATTTTTCTGAATAGTTAAAATCTTTTTTTTTTTTTAATTTCAGCATAACCAACTATCTTGAAATTCGCACCTTTAGTCTGATCATGGTTTTTAAAGGGTTAAAAAGGTCAAACGTTTGATACCTTTTTAAAAAAAAAAAAAAACTTTTTTCCACAAATATAACAATATATAATGTTTCTCCACATTTGCCGTTTGTCAAGAATAACCAACAGTCTAGGCTTCCCGTATTATCTGCTACAAGTATTTCAAGGCTGTAGCCGTTCTAGTTTTTTTCAATAAAAATGCAGCTGCTTGCCAGCTTTTGGGTAAAGATTAAAAACAAGGAAGAATGAGAATGCAAAAAATGCGCTTACCAAGCATAGTGAATAATGGTAAAAGAATAAACTTTCTATAACATTAATAAATGAAAACACGTGATTTTATGTTTGTTTTGGTAACATTCACAAACAAAATGAAACCCTTAAAAAATTTATAGCTTCTAGTTGCTTTTAAAGGACCGCAAACGCTCTTCAAAAGCCTAATAATGCCAAACAGCATTTTTCAAGCATAGTGAACAAGGGTTAAATACATTCTACAATGTTTATAATGATGAAAACGTTAGAAATGAAATTTTTGACTCAAATTAATGTAATCATTTCCAGCCATTTTCCTGCATTTACATTTATAGTATTTAGTAGATACTTTTATCCAGAGCAACATACATCAGTGCTGGTAGGGGCACCCAAGGCAAACAGGTCCTAGGTGAGGGAAGAGACAAAGAGCTGTTCAGACCTCTTGTGATGAGAAAGATCCTTGGACGACGCTTTCCCTCACCCGGACGTGGGTCACCAGGGCCTCCCTCTGGAGCCAGGCCTGGAGGTGAGGCCCTATGGCGAGCGCCTGGTGGTCGGGCCTTCACCCATGGGGCCCGGCCGGGCACAGCCCGAAGAGGCAACGTGGGTCCCCCTGCCAATGGGCTCACCACCTGTGGGAGGGGCCAACGAGGTTGGGTGCAATGTGAGCTGGGCGGTGGCCGAAGACAGGGGCCTTGGCGATCTGATCCTCGGCTGCAGAAGCTGGCTCTAGGGACGTGGAATGTCACCTCTCTGGTGGGGAAGGAGCCTTAGCTAGTGCATGAGGTAGAGAAGTTCCAGCTAGATATAGTTGGACTCACCTCGATGCACAGCTTGGACTCTGGAACCAGTCTCCTTGAGAGGGGCTGGACTCTCTTCTACCAACGGTAGAGTTGCCACCGGTGAGAGGCGCTGAGCAGGTGTGGGCATACTTATTGCTCCCCGGCTCAGGGCCAGTACATTGGGGTTTACCCCGGTGGATGAGAGGGTGGCCTCCCTCTGCTTTCGGGTTGGGGGACGGGTCCTTAGTGTTATCGCGCATATGCGCCAAACAGCAGTCTGGACTACCCACCCTTTCTGGGGCCTCTGGAGGGGGGCCTCTGCTGGGGGACTTCAGTGCTCACGTGGGTAATGACAGTGACACCTGGAAGGGCGTGATTGGGAGGAATGGCCCCCCCGATCTGAACCAGAGCAGTGTTTTGTTATTGGACTATTGGACTTTTTTATGGATTCTCCATAACGAACACCATGTTCAAGCATAAGGATGTCCACATGTGCACCTGGCACCAGGACACCCTAGGCTGCAGTTCGATGATCGACTTTGTGGTCGTGTCGTCGGACATGCGGTCACATGTCTTGGACACTCGGGTGAAGAGAGGGGCGGAGCTGTCAACCGACCATCAGCTGGTGGTGAGTTGGCTTCGTTGGTGAGGGAGGATGCCGGTCAGGCCTGGTAGGCCCAAACATATTGTGAGGGTCTGCTGGGAATGTCTGGCAGAGTCCCCTGTGAGGACAAGCTTCAACTCCCACCTCCGGCAAAGTTTTAACCACGTCCCGGGGGAGGTGGGGGACATTGAGTCCGAATGGACTATGTTCCACGCCTCCATTGTCGAGGCGGCTGACCGGAGCTGTGGCCGTAAGGTGGTCGGTGCCTGTCGCAGTGGCAACCCGAGAACCCGTTGGTGGACACCGGCGGTGGGGGATGCCATCAAGCTGAAGAAGGAGTCTTACAGGGCCTTTTTGGCCAGTGGGGCTCTGGAGGCAGCTGATAGGTACCGGCAGGCCAAGCGGAATGCGGCTTTGGTGGTTGCTGAGGCAAAAACTCGGGCATGGGAGGAGTTTGGAGAGGCCATGGAGAAGGACTTCCAGATGGCTTTGAGGAGGTTCTGGTCCACCATCCGGCATCTCAGGAGGGGAAAGCAGTGCACAGTCAACACAGTGTATAGTGGGGATGGTGCGCTGCTGACCTCGACTCGAGACGTTGTAGGTCGGTGGGGGGAGTACTTCGAAGACCTCCTTAATTCCACCAACATGCCTTCCGATGAGGAAGCAGAGCCTGGGGATACAGAGGTGGACTCTTCCATCTCTGGGGCCGAGGTTACTGAGGTGGTCAAAAAGCTCCTTGGTGGCAGGGCTCCGGGGGTGTATAAGATCCGCCCGGAGTTCCTCAAAGCTCTGGATGTTGTAGGACTCTCATGGCTGACACGCATCTGCAACATCGCATGGACATCAGGGACGGTGCCTCCGGATTGGCAGACTGGGGTGGTGGTCCCCCTCTTTAAGAAAGGGGACCGGAGGGTGTGTTCGAACTATAGAGGGATCACACTTCTCAGCTCACACTTCTCACACTTCTTTTCCCCCGGGGAAAGTCTATTCAGGGGTCCTGGAAAGGAGGGTCCGTCGGATAGTCAAACCTCAGATTGAGGAGGAGCAGTGTGGTTTTCATCCAGGTCGCGGAACAGTGGACCAGCTCTACACCCTTAACAGGGTCCTGGAGGGTGCATGGGAGTTTGCCCAACCAGTCTACATGTGCTTTGTGGACTTGGAGAAGGCATTTGACCATGTCCCTCGGGGAGTCCTGTGGGGAGTACTCCGAGAGTCCCTGTTAAGGGCTGTCCGGTCCCTGTACAACCGGTGTCAGAGCTTGGTCCGCATTGCCGGCAGTAAGTCGGACCTGTTCCCGGTGCGAGTTGGACTCTGCCAGGGCTGCCCTTTGTCACCGATCCTGTTCATAACTTTTATGGACAGGATTTCTAGGCACAGCCAGGGCGTTGAGGGGTCTGGTTTGGTGGGCTCAGGATTGGGTCACTGCTTTTTGCAGATGACATGGTCCTGTTGGCCTCATCAGGCCGTGACCTTCAGCTCTCACTGGATCGGTTCGCAGCCGAGTGTGAAACGGCTGGGATGAGAATCAGCACCTCTAAATCTGAGGCCATGGTCCTCAGTCGGAAAAGGGTGGCGTGCCCTCTCAGGGTTGGGAGTGAGATCCTGCCCCAAGTATTAAGTATCTTGGGATCTTGTTCAGGAGTGAGGGTAGAATGGAGCGGGAGGTCGACAGGCGGATTGGGGCAGCGTCTGCAGTGATGCGGGCTCTGCATCGGTCCGTCATGGTGAAGAAGGAGCTGAGCCAAAAAGCAAAGCTCTCAATTTACCGGTCGATCTACGTCCCCACCCTCACCTATGAGCTGTGGGTAATGACCAAAGAACGAGATCGCGAATACAAGCGGCTGAAATGAGTTTCCTCCGCAGGGTGTCTGGGCTCTCCCTTAGGGATAGGGTGAGAAGCTCAGTCATCCGGGAGGGCCTCAGAGTAGAACCACTGCTCCTCCGCATCGAGAGGAGCCAAATGAGGTGGCTCTGGCATCTGATTAGGATGCCCCCTGGACGCCTCCCTGGTGAAGTGTTCCGGGCACGTCCCTCCGGAAAGAGACCCCGGGGAAGTCCCAGGACATGCTGGAAAGACTATGTCTCTCGGCTGGCCTGGGAATGCCTTGGGATCCGCCCGGAGGAGCTAGAAGAAGTGGCCGGAGAGAGGGAAGTCTGGGCATCCCTGCTGGAGCTGCTGCCCCCGCGACCCGACCTCGGATAAGCGGGAGAGAATGGATGGATGGATGGATGAAACTTACAGGCCCTGTTTAAGGAAAAATAAGTCATTATCTTCAACTTATCTAGAAATTAGAGCTTAAGTGGATTCGTCCCCTAGGTATTCTAGATACCTTTGAATATTTGAAATTAGCAAGGGATTCAGCAGTTACATTCACAAGAAGTTCATACCACCACTGAGGGGCCAGGACTGAGAAAATGCGAGACACCTTGGTCCTGGAGGAATGTTGTTTCTTTTCACTTTGTTCATGGTACTGCCAGTTTCCAATTTTTAAGTAAGGCTGTTATTCATAGTCTTTGACCTTATTAGTTTCTCTATAAATCTTTCCAGTTTCTGATGCTGAGTGACAAGACCATAAATTTAAGACCATAAAGTTAACATCTAACTTTTTTTAGTAGTTAAAGTAGTAAAATAATTTTTTCTCCCCAATCATTATTTCCACCCACTAGCATTCCTTTCGGTAAATGCATATAAAATCCTAATATGTAGGAGAGATGACAATTGAAGGAAATGCGATTATCATTGTATTTCTATAATGTTGGACTGCTTTTTAGCTTAGCTTACTTACACTGTGCATACAAATAAGGAAATTCCACCCACCCTTAGTCAACATACAGTACTGTGCAAAAGTTTTAGGCAGGTGTGAAAAAATGCTGTAAACAAAAAATGCTTTCAGAAATATAAATAATGATTGTTTATTTTTATCATTTTACAAAATGCAAAGTGAGTGAACAAAAGAAAAATCTAACTCAAATCAATAGTTGGTGTTACTACCTTTGGACTTCAAACCAGCATCAATTCTTATAGGTACACTTGCACAAAGTCAGGGATTTTGTAGGATTATTGTCAGGTGTATGATCAACCAATTTTACCAAACAGGTGCTAATGATCATCAATGTCACAAATAGGTTGAAAAACAGTCTGTAACGGTCCTGTGCCAGTAGAGGGCGCCCTGCTCTGATTGTGCACACCTGAGCTTGGGTGCCAGGTGTGCTTCATCGGGGGCTGGGGTTTTAAGCCCCAGTGAACCAGAGCAGGGCGCTGCTGTGTGCGCACTGTGAATTTACTTTGGTTATGTTTTACATCTGTTATTTTGGTTAATATGTTTAGTTCTGTGCACTTTATCAGTCATTAAAGTCCAGTACGAAGCTCGGCTCTGCGTTGGCGTCCAGTCCTTAACATCGCCCCGTGACACAGTCATGTTTGGAACAACCTACCAGCTGAGTTCCTTCAAAAACGGTATGCAAGTGTACCTAGAAGAACTGATGCTGTTTTGAAGGCAAAAGGTAGTAATACCAAATTGATTTGATTTAGATTTCTCTTTTGTTAATTCACTACATTTTGTTGATTGATGAAAATAAATGATTAATACTTGTTTTTGAAAGCATTCTTTGTTTACAGCATTTTTTCACACCTGCCTAAAACTTTTGCACAGTACTGTATGTTAAGTTCGATTTTTTACATGACAGTATAGTGTTTTACTGCTGTGAATGCTGGGCAAAGATATAGCTATATAGCTCCACATCAAGATTTTATATCACGTTATAAACTTGCTTTAGTGACTGTGATAGATAAGATTTGTATACTACAATAACTGTCACGGTGTGGTGTTGAGAGCTGGACGCCAACGCAGAGCCGAGAGCTTCGTACTGAACTTTAATGACGTATAACGTGCACAGAACTCAAAGCTAAACATAAACTTAACAAGTGTAAAACATAACAAATAATCACAGTGCGCACACAGAATGACCCGCACCCTGCTCTGATTCACTTGGGCTTATAACGCCAGCCCCCGATGAGTCACACCTGGCACCCAATGCCCAGGTGTGCACGATCAGAGCAGGGCGCCCTCTACTGGCACAAGATCGTTACAATAATTTACTATACTTGGTATCTGATCTACTATCATGGCTTGACGTTAGGGACTATGAATGAAACAAATCAAAAATCTGTTTTTTTTTAATTATTATTCCTCTGTGTGGTAATTCTTGTAATTCTTGTAAAAAGCCAAGTAAATATTTTTGAAAATGATGATGAATCATTTCATCAGACGTGTCTGACTTTATTTAACTGTGAAATTCCAGTAAGCTGTTTAATTTAGCCAATGTTAATTTTCATTTTTTGTTGCTAATTCCTAGTGATAAAAAAAAAATGTATAAAAGTATACATTTTTTTAATCTCGAGGAATGATTTTAGCTATTTGTGATTGATATTTGAATAACCCCTTAAACAAAGATTAGGATACTATAGGATTTTTTTGTAGACCAATCATGGATTCACAGTTTAGAGCACTTTCTGTAGCACTTTCAAAAAACTCATCACTCCAAGGACCAAATATCAAGCTGATAAAAACAGCTTTTTTTCTCAGTTCTACGGAAGGGGCAAATGATTCTCGAAAGCCCAGTATCTGTTGTGGAACAAATGAAATATTTAAATATTTGTATTCTTTTGCATTAATCTTGAATCTGTTAATTTTGTAAGCAGTGTAAGGTTGTGGTCAGTTATAATTGGACACCAAGAATCTGCCCAGACACTCTCTGCCTCTGCTGTGCAATATACAAGCCTATAGAGAGTGTTGAAACATCTCTCTGGTGAGGAGCTAAAGTCGGCTTGCATTCAGAGCAATGGAGACCTCTCCAGATAACTTAATGGGATCTATCAAGACTCCAAAGCATCATCACATTACACATTCCCAACATGGGCTTTTAAGGACACTGTCTATTTTTAACACAAAGCATTAAAATATAAAATCCATTATAAATCCTATAATCCTATAAATTATTATAAAGTTATTGCAGAATATCACAAATATTCATTAATGTATACTGCAAAATTAGAAGTCATTAGTGGAAATAGGCAAATTATATAATCATACATATGCATGATGTGGAAGAATTGCTAATTAGCCACAGTGCATACCCTGCATAGCCAGATACCACATAGTTTATTATATTACATTTACATTTACGGCATTTAGCAGACGCTCTTATCCAGAGCGACTTCCACGTCCTAATTACAGGACGTAATTACATTACATATTAATTACAGTATCTAGGTTTATGGCCGTTCAGTTATAGTACTTTATTCTCTCCATGACGTAGTAAGACACGTTAGTCCCAAAGATACAAAAACCAGAGACATCTGTAACACAGCTAATGTTTGAGGTAAGTCAAGTCTTAATGTATCATTAAGGAATGATATCTAAGGATGCTATTTAGAAACTGGTGGACAAAACATTATTAAAAACCTAAATGCCCTTTTTTCTAATCGTTACATGAAATTGAAGGATTTCAGTAAAAAATTTAATATCTTCATGTGACCTACCACTCTAATGGCGAACTAGTGTGGAATTACCCATTTATGAGTGTTGAGTGAAGCATCAGAGAAGAGACAGATATGCAGAATTCCTGGCTGTCAGCATTCATTGTGGCACCTCTAAGTGCTACAGGATTTTAAGCTGATGTATTAAGTTTAAGCACATGATCTGGGAGGAGACTAAAGACATTTCTGACCTTTTAAGGTTATGGTAGTAGAGACTAATCGTTAGATATATACTCCTGCAAAAAACATAAACTTGAGCTGCTACATTCTATTTGGTATTGGTATGAATTTTCCCTCTTCATGTTCTCCTGCTTTCTAATAATTCAGCGTTGCTTAGATATGTATTATATGCTATTCTTTTAATCTGACTTGTGCACTGGACCTTTTTCTATTTTTTTCTTTCAGATTTAACTGTATTCTGATATTTTCATCACTGATTTCAGTAAGTAAATATGTATTTGTAATATATGCTGTTCCGATCATTATAAAATCTGCAAGAGATGTCTCAGGATACAAGCAATATCTTTAATAAATATATTAAAAATAATAAATAAACAAAAATTAACAAATTTTACTCTAAATTAACAGCATAACAATGGGAGACACAGAAATGGCTGTGTTTGGGGTCGCAGCTCCTTACTTGAGGAAGTCTGAAAAGGAGCGACTGGAGGCACAGACACGTCTGTTCGACATGAAGAAGGAATGTTTTGTACCTGATCCTGTGGAGGAGTTTGTTAGAGCCACCATCACAAGTCGCGAAGGAGACAAAGTGACTGTGCAGACAGAGGCAGGGAAGGTCAGTTCTGAAATTGCACGTTAAACATAATGGATTGTGTTACATGTACATGTGTTACATTTTTATGTTGTCATTTGGAGTATATTTTCTAGAACATATAGAGAAATTCTAAAAAATGCTTTCTAGGAAAAACCCCTCCATTGTTATGCTGTAATCCTTATTTCTTAATCCT
Organism: Hepsetus odoe; assembly: GCA_017165825.1. Lineage (NCBI taxonomy): Eukaryota > Metazoa > Chordata > Actinopteri > Characiformes > Hepsetidae > Hepsetus > Hepsetus odoe. The sequence goes on from CM029387.1 coordinate 12,608,191, forward strand.
TCAAAGTCTTTATCTTTGAAAATATTTAGTAAAATAATTTTACACAGTAAAGCAATGTATAAACAATGTCACAGAAATGTAAGAAATTGTGTTTTAAAAAGTATAATGTGCAATTAAAACTTCAAACCTGAGGTATTCAGTAAATAGGGTGTTTCTCTAGTAAATAAAATCTGGCTTTTGCCCCTTACTGAGATAGGTTCCCCTGTGACCTAGTTAGGATAAGTGACAACAGAGTTACTCACTTAAGACTTAAGACTCACTTAAGATTCTTTAAAGTTAATTCTTGCAATTTGGCTAAAGTTTTACATCCTTCTCTTAAACAATTTTGTCTTTTATTCTTCTGTAATTTCTTAAAAATTATACTTGTTACAAATTTCAAATAAGCTTGCACTTACTCATTAATCTTTTGAACACTTTCTAATTTCCAGACACTCACTTTTAAGGACAGCCAAATTCTGCAACAGAATCCACCAAAATTTGACAAAATTGAGGACATGGCCATGCTGACTTTTCTTCATGAGCCAGCTGTATTGTTTAATCTCAAAGAGCGTTATGCTGCATGGATGATCTATGTGAGTACATGAAATTGCTTCATACTAATGAAACGTGTTTAATGATTTTTTTTTTTATGGTCTTGTAATTAGCATATCTTTCTTTCAAGACATACTCAGGGCTGTTCTGTGTCACTGTCAACCCCTACAAGTGGCTGCCAGTGTATAATCAGGAAGTTGTTATAGCCTACAGAGGCAAGAAGAGGAGTGAAGCTCCTCCTCATATATTCTCCATCTCTGATAATGCCTACCAATATATGCTAGCAGGTAAATATTAAACATTAAATAAATTATATAGATAGTCTATATATTTTAAATATATTATATATAGACAAAGATCTAAGAGTAGGCCAAGATTAAACAAAGTGAAACAGTGCAGGAAGAACTACTGTATATTAGTGTATATTGCATTATATTACATTAAGCTTTAACATTAGCTAAGCAGGGAAATTAGTCTGTTAGCACCAACCAGTAGATAGCTAAAATAAGAACAGTTTGGACTGAGATTGCCTTGGTCAGTTTTTGTAGAACTGGAAATATAAAAAATATATAGTTACTATGTATACATGTAACATATACTGCAATATGTGTAATCTACATGGAACAGAAGATTCTGTTTTATTTCTTCTGTATCTTTTTTACATTTAGATCGTGAAAACCAGTCCATCCTGATCACGTAAGTTACTAACAAGCCTCAGTAATCTCATATGCTCCACAGGAACTTCTAACATACTACAATATTCCTCAAAACTATTAATTGAATATTTATTACAATTCTCTGTGTAGATTTATATTTTGTTTATATTATTTTAATTATAACATACATTTTTAAATATTCTTTTTATGCATGATTGGCCAAAGATTCATGTTTTCTTTGACATCAGGTCCTGGCATTCATATGGATGCAACACTGAGGTTCAATACCTACCTAAATGTTAAATATCTACCTAAAATAATGCCCACTCCTTAAAGGCAAGTTTTTTTGCATATTGGCAGAACATACTACATCCTGCTACACTGCAAAAAATAGTTTAAAAATGGTTTAAAGAATGTAAGAATTGATTAGAGGCTCTAAATTGCTCAATTTGATCAAATGATCCAAACTATGGAGACCTTCACAATGTCGTTTATATCAGTCAATACACAGTTAATACAACTATAACATAAATAAACTTGAAATAAAGTACATAATTTTTAAACCTTGCCTGATACCCATTCTGGTTACAGTGGAGAATCTGGTGCTGGGAAGACTGTTAACACCAAGAGAGTCATTCAATATTTTGCCAGCATTGCAGCGAGTGGCTCTAAGAAAGATACAGCTGTCCAAAATAAGGTTTCCATTTACTGAAAATAATCACATAAGAATAGTTATTCTATAATAACGAGACAAAAACTTTATTACCCATTTTTGCCTATAACATTTATAACATTACAAAAAAATAATAGCATGATGTTATTTTCAGGGGACTTTGGAAGATCAAATCATCCAAGCTAACCCAGCACTGGAAGCTTTTGGCAATGCCAAGACTATCAGAAATGATAATTCTTCAAGATTTGTTAGTGAATTTTACCATATACATTTGATATACAATCACTAGTCCAAAAACAGTTTTAATATAATATATATTTATATATTATATACAATTCTTTCTTTCTCTCTCAGGGTAAATTCATCAGAATTCACTTTGATACCAGAGGAAAACTGGCTTCAGCTGACATTGAAACATGTGTGTTATTCCTTTCTTCATTCCTTATTTAGCTATATAAATATCGATTTAGAATTATTTGACACCCAATATCATACTATGCCTTGTGATTTCCTTGTTTTCATTTAAAACCATTTTGTAAAAAGTTTTGCAAGCACTTTTTTTCAGCTCAGTGGTTTAATGTTGCTGATTTATATTTACTTTTTGTAAGTGCATTCACAGAATTTCCAACCAAACATACATTATTTGATAAATTATATGTGGCAGAAAAAATGAAATGTGAACATTGTGAATATTATAAATATTGTTAGCATATAATTTGCAACATTTACAATTATTAGTTAACTAATTTTTTTCACTCCATGAAGATCTGCTTGAGAAGTCTCGGGTGATCTTTCAGCTCAAGGCAGAGAGAGACTATCATATTTTCTATCAAATATTGTCAAACAAGAAACCTGAAATACTTGGTTAGTATAAAAATATTTTATTCACAAAAAAAAAATTGTATCCAACATCACCTAACACTGAAATCAGGGAATTTACCTATGAAATTAATCATACCCTCTTTCTGTCCCTCTTTTTAGAGATGCTACTGGTTACACCAAACCCATATGACTATGCATTTATTTCTCAGGGAGAGACAACAGTTGCCTCCATTGATGATGCTGATGAATTAATGGCAACAGATGTAAGTATCTGGTTCTGAACAGTATTTAGATTAATAATGACTAAATAAATGGCTAAATATTTTTTTTAAATATCAATGAATTTACCACCCTTATAATTATAGAGTTCAGGTGTTTTAGCTATACCCAAGCCCTATATAGGTATGAAAAATAGTCAAACAGTAGACAAACAGAAAATAATGACGTTTATTTATTTTAAAATCTTCAGTTGGCTAGAGTGAAGCGTGTCCTCACTGGATGAGTGAAAATTTGACCTGGAATGATGAATCACGTTTCAGTAACTGGCAGTTCTGGGTTTGGAAGATTCCAACGAAGCACTTCCATTCAAAGTAGTCTAGGGCTGTTTTTCAGTGTTTGGGCTAAGTCCCGTACTCCCAGTGATGGAAATGTTAATGCTATTCAAAGAATTTAAAAATAAATATATGCTTCCAGCTTTAAAGGAACTGGGGAAGACAAGTCTTCACAGAAGCTCATATAGCTTTAATGTTCAGATATTGACCTACTTTTGACCCTGTAAAAAAAATTGCTGAAACTTGGTTGGTATAATCCTTATCTTCACCCTCCAGCAAGTGTGTCTCTGTCCCTGTATACTAAATCCTTGTATAACTACATAAAAAAATAAGGATTTTAGAACTTAACCACTGAAATTTTTTTTTATTATAGAATGCTTTTGATGTACTGGGCTTTACACAAGAGGAAAAAAATTCTTTGTACAAGCTTACTGGAGCCATAATGCATTATGGTAACATGAAATTCAAACAAAAACAACGTGAAGAGCAGGCAGAAGCTGATGGAACTGAAGGTGCGTACAAAGCATTTTATAAGGACATAAAATCACAAATAATTATCTTGCAATTTTCTTGCAAAATTATCTTTAAATACTGAAACATGTATCTTTCTAGATGCAGACAAAGCAGCATATCTAATGGGCCTAAACTCTGCTGACCTTATTAAAGGTTTATGTCATCCACGAGTGAAAGTAGGAAATGAGTGGGTGACCAAAGGACAAAATGTCCAACAGGTAAATGATATTAGCAGATAAGTTCATACTCAACTGTAGTATTTTAATGCCTCATCCAACTCTAAATATGTTGTTTCTGTCAGGTAAATTATGCTGTTGGTGCCCTGTCTAAGGCAGTGTATGAGAAAATGTTCTTCTGGATGGTGGTAAGAATCAACCAGTCTTTGGAAACAAAGCAACCAAGGCAATATTTCATTGGTGTACTGGACATTGCTGGCTTTGAGATTTTTGATGTGAGTTTTTGAAACGAGACAACTTTGTATGTTTTGCAAACTTTCAGGGATGTGAGTGTTTAGAAACAATTGTTTTTATTGTTTAAAATAATACTTCTAATTTACCCATGACATTTTGTAGATCTTTAGTACAAACATAAAATTATGTACTAATTTATGCATACACCAACATACAGTGCCCTTCAGAAGAATCGAATAGCAAGGGCAATTTAGGGTTTTCCAAAAATCCATTCTACATCCAAAAACATTGTCCATAGGCAGTACAACTATTTGTCTATGAAACTATTGTCTTGAAAAAGAAAGGAAATCACCAGTGTACTAAGCATTAGACATTGCTTTGACAAAGAAAGCTAAAACTGCTGACAAAAAAAAAAAAAACTAAGGTCAGCAAAATCATGAAAAACCTCCACAGTGGAGGTATCACAACCCCATGTTTGAAGACGGCTTTGAGATTAGAAATACAGAAGTCATACCACCAGATGCTTGTTTCTTAAATCTGCAGACGCTTTCTGTCAAACAATTTGCCTGACATAAAATGAGAAATGCATCCAAACTAATCAGGAGGAACTTTATCATACAAGTCTGTCCCAGTCAGTTAACAAATCTTAACCTAATTAAAACAAGCATCTTGTCAAAGAATAACTGGAACAACTATACTGAAGAAAAGCTTAAAAATGAAAATGTAGTTCTGGGCTCTCACATTCAACATGTTCTTTTCAATTAAGTTAAATGATTAAGATGTTATAAAATGTAATTTATTCATTCATTTACAGTTTAACACCTTTGAGCAACTCTGCATTAACTTTACAAATGAGAAACTGCAACAGTTTTTCAATCATCACATGTTTGTTCTGGAACAAGAAGAGTACAAAAAAGAAGGTATAGAGTGGGAATTCATTGACTTTGGCATGGATTTGCAAGCCTGCATTGACCTGATTGAGAAGGTAGGGCATTAGAAATGTCAAAGACTTGGAATGTTCATGCTGCAGCTACTCTTTTTAAATTATACTTTCACTTAGAGAAAATCTGTTTAAGCACTGTTATACTCTGTTCTTATTTTGTAGCCTATGGGTATCATGTCCATCCTAGAAGAGGAATGCATGTTTCCCAAAGCCACAAATGCCACTTTCAAAGCCAAACTATATGACAATCACCTTGGGAAATCCAGCAACTTCCAGAAACCTAGGACTGTAAAAGGAAAGCCAGAGGCTCACTTTGCCCTGGTTCACTATGCTGGCACTGTAGACTACAACATAAACAACTGGCTTGTGAAGAACAAAGATCCACTAAATGAAACTGTGGTTGGACTGTACCAAAAATCCTCAGTGAAGCTACTAGCTCATTTGTTTGCAAACTATGCTAGTGCAGATTCAGGTAAGTTAAGCCCCTTAAATGGCTAGACTGTAATTAGCTAGAAAGCCATTACCTTGAATGTAGTTCTGAAACTGTTACTTTTTTGTTGTTGTATCCCCCTTATGATTAAAAACATATTCCTAAGCATAGCATATTATATTTGAGCATGTTTAAATAAGGTGGTGTTTAGACAGGAGTCTCCCCTTAATGTATCATGTAATTCCTGTCCAGGATTTAGAGAAAGGGACCCCTCTATCTAGTGTCTGCTGCAAATATTTAGGTTTTCAAATAAATGTCCAACAAAATTGCAGAAAATCCAAAATTGTTGATAATGATTAGTGGGAAAAGCTTTGGCAATGCCTGCCTCTTTAAGAAAGTTGGGAGACAGAAATCCTATGTACCATCTGAAACATATTTGATTTTTTGCTGTGTTACAGTGTATAAAAAATTGTGTAATTACTCACTCAGAAAATTTTCACTCAGCTTTTTTAAAATCACAGATTGACACAAATATTTTCTAAAAATTCTGGCTATGTGAAACCTCAGCCTAATGAATTTAAAATATTTTAATAAATGGTGCTATTTTCCCAGGTTATATAGAGGTAAAATACATGGAATCAACTGATTTAGATAAAATGTAGATTTTATAATTACATTCCTAAAACATATACTATTAAAATAGGAAAATAAATTATAAGACCGCAGAGGGCACTTGAGCATCAGGATTGAAAATTCAAACATGCCTTGAAAATGGAAAATGCACAGCAAAACAAAACAAAAGCTGTGATGCTCGAACCATCTTGTTTTTCTAGGATTTTATGATTTAGAAAATAGCTATGCTTTTTATGCTTTTTTCTGTCTTTTTTTCTTAAACATTAGGTGACCCCATAGTTTTCCTCCAATTGATTAGGGAAAAACATGCCAATAATCTTGCCAAGAAAATTAGTTTCTAATATGAGGATTGATTTGGTTATTAACTAGAAAGATATGGAAAGTTACATCATTTTTCACCTTCATATATTCAAATCATATCACCCAACCTTAGAACATGCTGATTGCTGAATACCAGATGCCATATGTATCTTACATATAGTATTATTATTTCAGCTATGACTGCTGCTGCTAGTGGCAAAAAGGAAAAGAAGAAGAAAGGATCATCTTTCCAGACAGTGTCTGCACTTCACAGGGTATGTGAAAAGTTAACCTTAAAAATTAACCTTTTACTTTCACTTTAATTTTGAAGATTGACTCCCCTTGTTGATTATTTATTTATATTGCTTTGTTAACCAATAGGAAAATCTTAATAAGCTAATGACAAACCTGCGATCGACTCATCCACACTTTGTACGCTGTATCATCCCCAATGAGACCAAGACTCCTGGTGCAATGGACAACCCTCTGGTTATGCATCAGCTGCGCTGTAATGGTGTGCTGGAAGGTATCAGAATCTGCAGGAAGGGTTTCCCGAACAGAATCCTTTATGGAGATTTCAAACAGAGGTACATGCATTTTATTAAGTCAATAATAATGAGTTACATGTATAAAAAACATCTATAACTCTTTTTTTAAAATTTTTTTTATTTCACAGATATCGTATCCTGAACCCATCTGCCATCCCAGAAGGTCAATTCATAGATAGCAGGAAGGGAGCTGAAAAATTGTTGGCTTCACTTGACATAGATGTCCAGCAATATAGGTTTGGCCATACTAAGGTAAGTTCTGTTTGATTTAATAAAGGAAAATCATTAAAACAGTAGGATATATGAAACTTTTTTTGCAGGTGTTTTTCAAGGCAGGTCTCCTAGGTCAGCTGGAGGAAATGAGGGATGAGCGACTATCTAAAATCATTACAGGAATTCAAGCTAGGTCACGTGGCCTGCTCTCAAGAGCAGAGTATCAGAAGATGGTAGAACGCAGGTAAGACATTTCTTAATTTTTCATGGATATTTACAGGTTTATTGTTTAAAAAGGGGTTTTGTAAGTTTATTTGTTTGCTTGAACCCAAAAGGGATGCCTTACTTGTTATCCAGTGGAACGTGCGTGCATTCATGAGTGTCAAAAATTGGCCATGGATGAAACTATTTTTCAAGATCAAACCATTACTGAGGTCTGCTGAAGCAGAGAAGGAAATGGCAAACATGAAAGAAGAATTCTTGAAGCTCAAAGAAGCTTTTGCCAAGTCAGAATCCCGTAAAAAAGAGCTTGAGGAGAAAATGGTGTCTCTTCTTCAAGAAAAAAATGATCTCCAGCTTCAAGTTCAGACAGTAGGTGTGAAAGGCATTTGAGGAAAAAGAGTTAATTAAAAACATGCATACCTCGTACAGCTCATTGTTTCTTTTGATGTATAACTCAGGAGCAAGACAATCTCTGTGATGCTGAGGAACGATGTGAAGGGCTAATAAAAAACAAGATCCAAATGGAGGCCAAAATCAAAGAGCTTACTGAGAGATTAGAAGACGAGGAGGAGATTAATGCTGAGCTAACTGCTAAAAAAAGAAAGCTGGAGGATGAGTGTTCTGAGCTCAAGAAAGATATTGATGATCTTGAGCTGACCCTGGCTAAAGTAGAGAAGGAGAAGCATGCTACTGAAAATAAGGTTTCTGTATATATGTTATAAATATAAATTCACATACTGATTACAATGATAGAAGGCAGTATTTCTAAAAATGTGTTCAATTAAAGGTTAAGAATCTAACTGAAGAAATGGCAGCTCTAGATGAAATTATTGCCAAGCTAACAAAAGAGAAAAAAGCTCTGCAGGAAGCCCATCAACAAACCTTGGATGACCTACAGAGTGAGGAGGACAAAGTCAACACTCTTACCAAAGCCAAAGTCAAACTAGAGCAGCAAGTTGATGATGTGAGTAAACCAGATTTTGAAACAAATAAAAATAAATAAATTAAAACCATTATGTAATATTTTTCCCCAACAGATAGAGGCATCACTTGAACAAGAAAAGAAAGTTCGTATGGATCTTGAAAGGGCAAAGAGAAAACTAGAAGGTGACTTAAAATTGACCCAAGAGAGCATAATGGACCTAGAAAATGATAAACAACAACTGGAAGAACGTCTTAAGAAGTACGATGAAAAAGCGTTGTACATCTTAGATATAATGCTGTGTGTACTAACTTATACATGAAAGTAATTTATAATAATTGTTTTGTTACTAGGAAAGACTTTGAAATCACCCAGCTTAACAGCAAAATTGAGGATGAACAAGCCATGATTGTCCAACTACAGAAGAAAATGAAGGAGCTGCAGGTATTTTAAGAAAATAGTATTGGAAATCATAATGTTATTCCTGTTACTGTGAGCAGCATGTAAGCTGTACTTTGTGTTAGGCACGAGTAGAAGAGCTGGAGGAAGAACTCGAGGCAGAAAGAGCTGCAAGGGCCAAGGTTGAGAAACAGAGGGCAGACTTGGCCAGAGAACTGGAAGAGATAAGTGAGAGGCTGGAAGAGGCAGGAGGAGCAACTGCTGCCCATGTTGAGATGAATAAAAAAAGGGAGGCTGAGTTCCAGAAACTACGCAGAGATCTCGAAGAGGCCACTTTGCACCATGAGGCCACAGCTGCCACGTTGAGAAAAAAACAAGCTGATAGTGTGGCAGAACTGGGGGAAAAGATAGACAACCTTCAAAGGATTAAACAAAAATTAGAAAAAGAGAAGAGCGAGCTTAAACTTGAACTGGATGATGTGGTTTCTAGTATGGAGCATATCGTCAAATCAAAAGTATGTGTTGAATAAGGAGCAGTGAACTTTATTTTGAAATTTACAAATGTCACTGATATATATATATATATATATATATATATATATATATATATATATATATATATATATATATATAATAACTATGGCCATCAAAGAGGTCTTATTCACAAATAATAAGTTAAAGTACATAGTAGAAACACATATCAGACAAAGCCCTCTCAGCTTTGGTATCACCTAAAAGGAGGGGAGCAGATAGGAAGTAGAAAGTAGAACTGGCTATATTTGGCATGCGCTGGAAGAATAAAGTGAAAACAAATGTGATTTCTCTAATCCAACACTGAGAAAATACATTTAACTTTTAAAAAATGCTTCTAATATTTCATAGACTAATACAGAGAAAGTATGCAGGACTCTGGAGGACCAGCTGAATGAATTTCGAAATAAATGTGAAGAAAACCAAAGATCCCTCAATGATTTTGCAATTCAAAAGGCAAAACTTCAGGCTGAGAATGGTGGGTTTATAGTTTTCAAAATATTCATCTTGACATTAGTATAAAACAACCAAATATTATCATTGTGAATCATATATTACAGATGAGCTTTCAAGACAGATGGAAGAAAAAGAATCCCTTATCTTTCAACTTACAAGGGGAAAAAATTCCTTTAGTCAACAACTTGAAGATCTAAAAAGGCAGCTTGATGAGGAAGTAAAGGTAGATTATTGCAAATTTCATACTGATGTTCATATTATAAGTGATTTCAACTGATACACATTCAGGAGTTAATTTTCAAAACTGAATACCTTTTTTTTAAAGACAGTACTGGTTAGTCTGGCACATTATTCATCATATACTGCTTCAAAAATCAGCAACTTAAAACTGAAGGTCTTTTAAACTGTTTAATGTAGTAAACTTATTTATTTTAATCCATATATAATGTTTTGCATTGTTTCAACCAAAGTATTATTTAATAAAATTAGTAAGCTTGTTTGCACATTTTCAAATAATGTGTATGTCTGAAATTCAGATTAGAGCTGGCATTAGGAATATTTGGGTTCTTTGACATAACGCATGTGACTCCAATGATTTTGCTAAAGCAAGACAAAATGCTAGCATGACATTAATATATTTGTGTTATTATAATGGCTGCCTTTGTAGTATTTACTTCTCAACTCTGCTTCCATAGGCCAAGAATGCTCTTGCACATGCATTGCAATCTGCTAGGCATGATTCAGATCTGCTTAGAGAACAGTATGAGGAGGAACAGGAAGCCAAAGTAGAACTGCAGCGTAGTCTCTCTAAGGCTAATGCTGAAGTGGCTCAGTGGAGAACCAAATATGAAACTGATGCCATCCAGAGGACAGAAGAACTAGAGGAAGCAAAGTAAGACTTAAGAGTTAACATCTAGAGATCTACAGTCCTTTGGACCTCAGTGTATTTTAAATGGCTTTCTTGATTTGTTCACTAAAATCTGCTTCTGCTCTGAATGAACATTTAATTGGGGAAAATAAAAAAATGCTGAATCACCTAATTTGTTATTGCAGCACAGATGTTGATGTTGATATTGGCACATTTGAGCTGCAAGCTCTCATTAAGACATGATCAGTTGTGGTCAGGCTAAAAAGCTGAATATTACTTTTTGCATATTAATAGGAAGACAGTACTTTTTTGCAAGAGCATCTGTATAGTGTAACCAACTTATCATTCACATGAAGTGGGTAAAAAAGTAACAATCTCTTAACCTCTTCTCATGAAGACAAAAAGGATTGTCATGGATGACGACTTAACATTTTCAGGATTTTTAGTAATAGATAAGGAAATAACAGTAAAGAGCTTGATAACAGTTTATAAAACCTACAGTGAAGCATTATGGTGGAAAGTATGGGAGTGTTTTGCCTACTTTACACAGAATCAGCTACACCCTGATAAAGGAGATGTACCAGTCCCATATATCCTTTATAATGATAAAAACACAACTCAAAGCTTTGCAAAAACTACTTTTACTTGACCCAAACCTCATTAAGTATTTATGAGGAAAGTTTGAAGGTTGAGAAAACCAAGCATTCAATAACAACCAAAGACGGTTTTGGAAAATTATTAAACTGTGCTAGTAAAAAAGGGATCATCAGAATTAACACCATTAGACTAGTAGGTTGCCCTGAGGTACCCTTGAGTAACATTAACTTGTGAGTCCATACCAACTCAAACAGTCATTACAGAAAAAGACAAAGACTCCAATAATAATTTGGATTTTGGATTGTTTGCAAAGATTCAACTTTTCACTTAATTATGTTGATTATATGATCTGTAATTATATTAAATTATATACAAAAAAGCAAAAATTAAGCTAGCTGTAATTACTATTTGTCTTTTGGCTTCCATATTTTTCTAGAAAAGACTGAACTCTAAAAGTGAATTAATGCTCAAGCACTTTTTCTTTATATTTATATTAACCCATAATTTAAACCTTGCTTTTCATGCAGAAAGAAACTGGCTCAGCGTTTGCAGGATGCTGAAGAAGCTGTGGAAGCTGTCAATGCTAAATGTTCTTCTCTTGAAAAAACAAAACACAGGCTCCAGAATGAGATGGAAGATCTCATGGTTGATATGGAGCGATCCAACGCAGCTGCAGCAGCCTTGGACAAAAAACAAAGGAACTTTGATAAGGCAATACCAAGCAATTGCCATATCAATCACTGCAAAAAATTATACTTTGTACTTAATTTCCTAAAAATACTGTAGTGTTAATGTCATATATTAATTTTAAGAGTATTTAGAGTGCTACTTGGTGGTATAATATTAAATACAAAAATGGGAAGACTTTTGGGTTTTCTTTACTTGAGTATTTATTTTTCTGGCAGATTTTACTTTCACTCCTTACATGTTAAAACATGCTATTTTGTGTTGTAGTGCATTTGCCAATAATGACTGATGACGTTTAGGCACCTTCCTAACGTCAAGACCAATCGCTACCAAGAAGGATGGAACAATAACACACATAAGATTTAAAAAATTGAGACTTGACCAGAACATAATGAACATTGATGTCCATGACAGGGAGAACTTATAGCCACATTGATCAAATTTAAGCTTTATTGTTCATTTTTGATTCATTTTAGTAGATTATTCTTATCATATCTGAAACTAGACTGGTTTAATATACACTAAATAATTAATATGGTATGAGGTACAGTTAGCTTTGCACAAAAAGCTGTTTTTTAGTTTTACAATCCGAGTACATTTCAATGCTTTTTTACTTATACTTTGAGTTAAAAGCTGAACCGGAAATGTATCTGTGTTTCTGCTTAAGAAAAGAATATACTTACTTTTGTCTACTCAAATAAA